>OX465555.1:15680504-16299104 GCA_950022955.1 Xestia ashworthii
TTACTATGTGCACTGAGTTTACCGGTCTATGACATAAAGCAAGCCACAACGATGTGTGAGGCACAAATTATAGTAAACAATAAGAACTTATCAGCGTGCCACACAACTGTATCAAGTTGCAGTGACAAGTGGATACAGTTACACAATGATGGCGCGTGGCTCTACACATGTTGTAAACAATGCTTGACTCGCATTTTCTGTCCATCTGGCACATTATCGAAACAATTAAGTGCTACTGGTATTATCTCACTTGATCCTGGATGCACATTGAAAGGAGATAACATTATACTACGCTCTCAATACAACTTTCACAGTGAGATAACCGTGACTGAAGACGAGCTTTACTTGAAAGAATCGACTATCAATCACTTCATAGCAGACAACAACTATACCTTTGAACCTGAGCATCATGAAGTGATGATGAAGACATTGAAAACCAAAATTGAAAAGGTGAAGATGCACCAAGAGATTCTAAACGAGGTGGCAACTTCCCACGACACACATCGCTATATTATGTATAGCTTTATGCTCATCGTTGTTGTTGGGGCCTGTCTATTGATTAGCCTCAAACTGAGGAAACGCTACGGTGCAGTTTTTCGAGTTACCTACAGAACTGGTAACCAGGAGCAGGAGCAAGCGATCAGCGAGCCGCTACCACGGATGAGCCAGGACACTAGCCGCGCGCACAAGGTCGACAGAGCTACCTCGCCGGCAAGATGTTAGATTTAGATATTAGCTTTGTACTTTATATTCTTTACTTACATTGTTTTATTTACTTTTACATTTGTTTTTTCCATGTTTACATTATTTTTACATTATAATTACATTTTGCCTTTTTTTGTGATTTGGGAGCATGTACGAGCTCACTCGACAATTTTATGCTGACGCCCGTTTACTTACGTTTATACCTTAATGCATGCACATTACTGTAATAAAAGTTAGTTCAATAAAGCTGCTTGGTGAATACACATGTCGGTGTTTTCTTCCACATTACACATTAGAATTCCCGGCACACATCGCACCTCAGCAGTAGGACTCCACAATTATAAAACCCTAACTGCAGATGGTTTTCGAAATTTACTACTAAATGCGAACATTTATTCATGCCAAACTTCATTTGTAATATATTTTTACACATTTGTCAATATGTATGAGATTACCATTCTATGACATTTCTTTTAATGGACTGTCGCCATTATAGAGACAGTACTTGACCGTACTTGACAGTACTTGACAGTACCTGACAGCACTTGACAGCACTTGACAGTACTTGACAGCACTTGACAGAACTTGACAATTACGAAATCAGTGATCGACTATTCTGACACTATTATAATAGCAGACTTGAGGCCCTGTAGGTATAGCCTACTAATATCACTGTCATTCTCTGATGACTTTGTCAATTTGACCAGTAGATATATTTTACTGCTGTCACTGTCATTCTCTGATGACTTATCAATTTGACCAGTAGATATATTCTACTGCTATCACTGTTATTTCACAACTGTCATTTGAATGACCAGTAGGAATGTGCTACTGCTATTTTTGTTATATCACAACTGTCATTTGAATGACCAGTAGGAATGTTGTACTGCTTATTGCTTTATTTAATGTATGTGCTTTTTGTTTTATTATTTAATGTAGCACCAATCAAATAACCAAGTATTGGGTCCCGGGCTTGACCCACAGGTCGGGCAGCGTCACAGCTTCTTAATCAAGAACCTCCCAATAACATATCTGACGTCAGCCAATATAGCAATAATAAGGGACACATTATTGATTAGTATGTTTGCCCTCTATTGCCACATCCAGTACAGTCACTCACTTTTTAGTTTGGATTCGTATTTGCTTGGATGGTGATTAGCTACTAGATAAATTTGTTTTGTTATTATGACCGCTTACCCTCATATTTTGTTATTTTTTCTATGAGAATAAATATGGCATAATTCTGTATGTTCATAAACATTTTATTTACATAAATAGATATATATTGTTCACGATATATTTCCCCAGAATATTGTCAAACAGTGTCAATTAAATTACCAGCCTATGCTGCTTCCATATCATCACAATGATGATGTCAATTTAAAAACCAGTATTTTATGTTATCTCTAGACCCAAACAGTTAATCGTTAGTCCAATATCAATTTAATGATTAGTATAACTGTATAATAAACTGAATAAACTAAAAATAACTTTGTTATTTCCTTTGTATCAAATAAATGACTAGACACTACGTCAGCTTACTTGCTTCATTATGTTTTGAAATTATCCAAAATAACCACCAATCAAACACTTCTTCCTATCTCTTTGAGAAATAGAAGCATGAAGGCATTACACCAGCTTACCTTACCTGCCTCATTATGTTTTGAATCACGTACACACATCACACATAATATTTTTATCACTGGTGAGTTTTATAAACGTCATTGTGAATATTTGCACCCCACAAAGGAAACCAGTAAACCTCGTTATTAGTCAGTTTAGATACATAATACTAATAAAAATAAAATTAATCGTTTCTAAAAACTGTTGGCAATGCATCTGCGTTCCGATCTAATGAGTCGTAACACATTCAAGCGTACGACAGCTTTATAAGATTGCCGTGCGTCGCCCCGTTACTTATAAAATGTTTTGGTTACCTACTTGAATTATAACATTTGTTAGGTAATTGTATTAACACCATGATTTAAATGTGATGATTGAACTTAATAGGTAAGCTATTTTGGTACAGTTAAGGAACTAAACTGATAGTGTCGCGCACTTTAGTATTCCTCCCATATTTAGGTTATTTTAACACTATTATTACACTTGCTTTTCATAGTTTTATCCTCGTCGCCAATGTAAAATATGCACTTTTAACAACACTAGTTGACTCACCAACGCGCCGCCGCACCGACCGACAGTCTGACAACGACTGACTGCCCCACCACTCGGACCGGTACTTATAACCGAGCGACGTGCGCGCTTGAGGCAACGTGTAGTGTGATATCTACATACACTACAACTATCTTTATTAACATTTCGTAACTTGTGTTCGTATCTAATTCTAATATTAAAAAACTTTTCAATAATTAACTTTGCAAGTAAATATTTATGGTTATTTATTGGATCTTGATCATAAATAAGGTCATTAAGGGATGGGAAACAGTTGTCATTTAGAGCAGAAAATTTGTACAAGAAATTATATTTATATGGTCCTGGTGACAATCGAATCTAATTTAGGTTTATTAAGGTTTTTGGACCTTATATTTTGTCTAAAGACAGTTTCACAAAACAAACATATTTCTATCACGTCTTTTGAAGGATAAATTAATCCTCCTTTGTCTTTGAAAAAAATTAAAGAATTCACATCAGTGTGCTGCGAACGCAAAACTGTGATACATTCTTCACATTTCAGTTTCTTTTCTAATATTCTCACGATGAATCCACCTATATATTGAATTATTATTTAACAACTTCTTTATTGTTTGAGTCCTCACACGGTAAAGATATTAGAAAGTCGTATTCCTCATCGACTCTAGAAACTGAAGATTCCATGCAGCCTTCATCCACAGAATAGTCAGTGTTTCTTTTAGTGGCTGTTATGTTTAGCCTTCATGGTGCTTAAATCGCTTAATCCTAAAACAGTTATATTTTCAAGAGGTAAACAATTTGTATTTTCGCTGATTTGTACTTCGGCATGGCATAATAACCGTTTGTACGCAGACATAAAACTTTTTGCAGACGGGTTATTATTGAAACCGCCTCGAGCTCTTATACAACTAAAAAAGGTTTCTAAATGGTCTTGCGATAATTTGTACAGAGGTAGAAACTTCAGCACACCCGAATTTATGTAATCATTATACAACATTTTCAAAGCTTCAATATTGCAAATAAAGCCTAGAAACCCTAACTTTCTATTTGAAGATATAAGTTTTCTTTTGTTATCCAGAGTTAAGTTTTTTATTAATTCTGTAAATCTGTCTAGTTCATTAAATATCACAAGTGAATTATTTGAATTAATAGGTTTTTTAAAACCTGGACTTAATAAATTTCTCGAATTGAAAATATCGAAAGTGTTATTTACGGTTCTAATAAAGTTTACAGTAGCTGCAGCTCCTTTGAATTCTGGAATATTTGTGAGGTTGGCACAATATTCAATGCTCGTAGCTACAGAATTACTAAGGAGTTGAGCTGCAAGTTTCACTTTCATTTTATTTTTGAAATAGTTAACATGCTTGTGCGTTAACTTATTGGCTAAATTTAACTCAATTTTTTTTTGTATACAGTTTAAATTATTAATATAATTAAGCGATATTTTTTCGTCATTTTGTCGGAATGTCTTAAAATCAGCAAACGTGAAATACGTTTTAATTTTAATTTTAATTAATTTTAATAAATGACATGCATCTAAAATTGTGTAGATTTTATAATTTTTATAAGTAAAAAAGGGTTTATATGGTTTATTGTCCAAATTTGCCCCCAAAATTCTGACCATATTAATATTAGATGGAGTCCATCAAATGTCACAGGCATGACTTTTACCTCTGTAACTGTTAATGCATCAATGCATAATTTCAGAAGTGATGCTTTTTGGACACCAGTAAAACCTCTCCCAAAAAAAAGGCAATAGGCAGTTTCCAATATGCATTAACAGCTACTGCCATGAAAATTAAAACCTCCTTGGCTACTTCTACCTTGTCCCCACTTAAATTATTACCTACATCTACGAATCCGTAATGTCTACGGCCATCCCATTCCGTAAATTCTCTTATTCCCATCTCATCCATTGTTAGACAAATAATTAAATCTGGTTTTTCTGTTCTAAACTTTTTTACAGCATTGATGGCTTCTTGAGTACTACCAGGTAATACCAGGTTCACAATGTACGTTTTGATACCAACCTCTCAGGGTACGTGGATGTGGTAAACAAAGAGAAAACTTTTTTCTTATAAAATTGTACGCTTGTGGACTGTAAAAATGTAAAGTTAAGGCAAATTTTCTCAACTCCACCCCGTACTTTGCCCTACTTTGTAAAACCTTTTTTTTATTGTTGTTCACCCTTTCAACCAAGTGTGACAAGAGTTCATTTGGGCAAGATTCTATAATTGTCGTCATATCATTTTTCAACGATGGACGGGACTTTAAGTCCTGAATAACTTGGCTAAGTTGAATGATTTTACATTCCTTACGTTTCTTTTGAGCCCGCACATTTTTTAGCTTTTTCTCTTTCTCCATTATTTTTCTTCTCAATTTAGTTATAGTCTTCACCATTTTCTTTTTTCTAGGAGTCAATTCAATACTACTTGCTGATGGTATACTAGTAGAAGTAGATGTACCAGGTACAGGTTCAATATCTCTATAGTGATATTATGTAGATGCTCGGCGTGGATGTTGAAGTTGAACCTGGAATTTAAACAATTTAAATGGTTATAAAAGACTAAATTTTGAAATGTATTTACATTTTTTGTCTTTAAGCGCATAACATATAGTCAGCTTTTCCTGTAATTGTATTTGGTACCTGGATATTTACCGTGCCACAGCTTTGCACGGTTAGAACTTTGTTGTCTGCGATCCTGATACTTTGTACAGGCGGTGCAGTTTCATTTTCTAGCCAGTCACGGTTCATCGTCATGTGGGCTGATGTTCCGGAGTCCACATACCAGCTATTGACATCATTCATAGATGTAGCTGAAAAAGCTGCGACAAAACCATTTTTAGTACCTTTGTCTGCCTTCTTTTTATTTTTAAACCAACATTGCTTGCCCACATGCCCATATTTGTTACAGTTGAAGCAACGGGGGCCTTTTGGTTTCTCTGAGTGACTGTCTTTATGTTGTGTATTGTTCATGAACTTTTTAGACTTTGCATAAAAAGCGGTAGTACTATCTGATTTTGTTTTAACTTCTTGTAATAGCTTTGTCTTTATCAAATCAGCACTATTTTTTACGCCTGAGCTTTCTATACCCATAATCATAGGTTTATATTCATCTGACAACCCGGCCAACATTAGAGTTCCGAGCCATTCATCGTACACATTGAATTTTATATTTCTTAGCTTGTGCGCGGCTGACATTGCTTTATTTACGTAGTCTTCAACTGAAGAACTATTTTCCAAGTTTGTATTAATGAGGTCTTTTAATAAGTCTACTTTACGAGTTAATTCGCTGTCTTCAAACGCCCTTGCTAAATTTTCCCATACCTGCTTTGCGTTTTGCGCTTCTTGAATATGTACGTATAAAATCGGGTCAACTAATAATATTAACTTGGACTTAGCTTTGGTGTCTTGTTTAACTGAGACGGGGTCCGAAGCCACAGATTTTTTTAAAATGCAGTTGTACATATCTTCGTGTTGCAGGTATGCCTTGACTGCAAAACTCCAACTTGCCCAATTCTCACGACCCTTTAGATTTTCAATTGACATCATTGAATTACTTCCAGCCATGTTCATATGGTAAATATTCAATCTAAAAATAAAATTGCTGAAAATAAAAAAAAATTACTCGCGAGCCGGTAACCAAATAACGTATTAATAATTAATAACTCGTAATTTTTCTTTAACTATTTAAATACTGCTCAAAACACAAAGATAACTATAAACGGCATGCTTGGGACGGCCCATAACCTGATAAAATAAGAAGCAGGGCGATATTCAAGATATAACTATTTAATAATACAAATAAAGAAAAATCAACCGTAACTGACAGTGCACAAATGAATGGACGAACACACGTGACACGCCTCTAGAAACTTCATGCAGACATGCGCATCACGTCACATGTTGCTATGTATTTAAGCGCAGGCGCCCTAACTCTCAACAAAAACCAACAGCTTCTATCCATTTCTTCTTTAAAATTTCGTTTCCAGAAATCCTGTGGAATAAAATATAATTGCAATGTATTTTACACTCTTTTTCAATATTATCGATATCGTACGCGGACATCGCACATCACTAACTTTACATGCCAACAATACAAAGAAATCAAGAAAATACTAGCGTTATAAGCCATACAAACATGACACAGGTTTCAATAATCTTTAAAAATATCATCTTGTAACAATACATTACACAAAATTCCACAATATTCGACTGGAATACTGAAAATTAGTAACTAACCTGTGCAGAATCAAATTAGGCTGATTTTTGTTTTTTCTCGCACCACACTGTTTTATAGATTATGAGGGCATGATTTTCCTATTGATGTCTAAACTCAGAACATCAAAATACCTTATTTCTAGAGGTATTTTTCTTAAAAACAACAAAAACATTTCGAACAAGCAATTGTTTGACAGCACAACTGAGCACAACTACCACGAAATCACAGAGTCCTTTCGGCACTACTTATATATGGCAACCGCCAACGACCATACAGACGCCTAATACACGATCTCACGATCTAACCACAGATTACTATATTAGTAGCTAGCTACAGATACGACAGTGACTTTTTGGAAGAGTTTCCAAAGGGTCCGTTTTGGCGCTGTTGTAGCCATCGGGGTTTTGACAGAAGTATATATATAATAGTTATGTATGTAGGTGTAATAGTGATTGCAGGAATCTTGTTATCGATAACTAGTGATGTTCTTTAATATCGACTTTTTCATCGATATCGATACTTTAATGGCGCCTTCATATAGTTGATTTATTTTTGAGGTTCAGGTAATCATAATAAAATAAAAATGATAATTTATAGGTTTTATATTTGTATAAACATTTTTAAACTAACTGATTTAATTTTTTTGATCGCGTCAATCCAAAAAGAATGATGTAGTGAGTCTTCTTTACAGCTCGTCTTAATTTTCTCCTTTTTCCACCAACAGGATAGCCATTAACACTGTCAAACAGTTCATCAAAAAATTCAACAACTTCAGCTGTTGTGGCCATTGTAGCTCCAGAATCTAGACCATGTAATTTATCTAAAAATAAGAATAATGAACACATTAGTAAACAAATACCAGTTTTGTAGAAATGGAGACACTTTGTATATGAGATGTTACGTTGCTGGACTGTTAATTATAGCCCTCGCAGTTGCCACAACAACTAAGAAATGTACGTTAATAAAGTAAAAAAAGGTCCATCAGCATGATGCACAACAAACAATTTTAAGTGATGACATGACAAAAGTTATGGGGCTCTAAGGAGCCCTCACACTGCTAAGAATATTTTCTGAGGGTGCCACAGTGGAGGGAATTTCTTATTTCCTATATTGGATTAAAATTAAAACTTTAGAAGATATTTATGTATGTATATCTATACCTGCCGTTCCAATCAAAACTGATGATGTTATGACACTGTCATCTTGCTCCTCGGAGTAATTATGATCAACTGTACCAACTAACCAACCACCCTGAAAAATTGAGTAATATTGCTGTAATACATATTATTATAAGTTGTACTCATTTTAATAAAACCAGCCTATAACTGACCCACTGCTGGGCAAAGGCCTCTTCTCAACAGAGAAGGCACGAGCATTGATTACCATGCCTGCTCAAGACGGGTTGGCGAGTTGTACTGATACTTATAGTAAAATAATACTGATAAATGGGACTATATTTAGATAACCATACACACCAGTTGTAGTACATGTACATCCTCCGCATCTTGTTCCTTGAAATAATTATGTTCAAGTATTATACATCCCACCCTGGAAACATATTTGATACAGTTAATACAGTAATTTTTAGTATTTCGAAGTTGATTTTATGTTTTCCCTATAGGTACATTCTGTATTATGTTTTTTGTATATGTCCGCTATATGTTCTTTACGTTCTGTTGGTTTCTAGTTGATTGAAGTTTTAATAAAAAATACTTATAACATTTCAAATCAAGTAATCAAAAAATAGTCCTCTTTTTACTTGATCTGAGTACTTATAACAAAACGACTTTTACATAGCCTAATAAGTTTAACAAAACTCACCAGCTACACTAAGCGGAACGCCTTAAGCAACTTCTTCTGTTTTTCATAGACACGTTTCCTGAGTCCAATGAGGAGGGAATTTGTTGGCAATAAGAAGGCATCCACAGATTTCTAAGTTCATTGTTCTTGGGAAAACTCACTGTTGCATTGCAACCACCTACACAGCACTTTCGGATTCCCATGACGAATAATTGCATATTAACATGCACAATCAGTATTGTCTCAAACTACAGAGGAAATTGTGTATCTCAACTCAGTAAAATACGAGGAAAATTAAGGAAAATACACTCAGAGGTTAGAATTCTCTGAAGATTTTTGACAATGAGCGTATTATATACTCAAGTGTCATTTGATTATGACACTTGAGTATATAATGTTAAAAACAAAACCAAGATGGCGGCATGGCGCCGGCGATACTACGCCAGCGCCAAAACGGACCCTTTGGAACTAAAGCTGTCACAGCCGTGGATCTAACGCACGAAAACTATTCTGTCAACTCGCTGAGTTACGAGGTACGCGAGGGGGACGGGGTACTGTTTTCTGATTGGCCAATTCAAGGTCATTGCATTTCACTAGGGATGGGACATTTTAAATCAAACAAGAAAGTATCGATATTTTTTTACTGTAGGCATAATAAAATATGTTTTACATACTTTACTTGCATTAAATTACCTTCTTTATTCTAATTACGATTGAATCATGTAGGTAAAATATTTGAACTTATATGAACTTAGTAGTCGGCGACGGTTTTTCATAGGGATAAAAGAATATTCGGTAAAATGACGTGAACGTATTAATAAATAAATAACTGTTGTAATTTTTAATTACTAAAAATATATTTTTTGCATAAATAAATAGTTATAGGTTTTATTTTTTGCTTTATCGATAACAGAGGTGGTCGTACGATTTGGAACATCACTAATTATGTTAACGTAACATCGAGGAAAAGTGATAGAGAAAAAAGTACTTTCAAAAGAAAGGGACGCAATCATAAAAGACATCATATTTGACCAGTTTAAGATGAACTCCGATAAATATTGTCAGAAATTTAATCTAATTTAGATTATGGAACTTTTAAATTACCGATGAAATGAGAATGAGATACCGTCTTTCAGGAAACTTGAAGTCCGGCTTTCTTTATCACACCAACGTATTATTCACGGGGCCATATTATGTCTATTTTCTCGATTTTTTAAAGGAGTAATGCGGAAGTGTTTGCGGCTCACAGGAGTGGTTATATATGTTCTGTGGGTCGAAACTAATTCGAACTCGGTGAGTGACGACGACTATAACAAAGAGTAAAGTAACTATTGGCTATAAGATTTATACCCCTTATGTGTTGACAGACATCGGTCGCCTGTTATTAGGAGTCTAGAGGCTGTATGGTCGTTGGCAACCGGTCACGCATCTAGGCATGATTTTGACGTCACACAAATGTGTTGCCGAATTTAGTCCTTGACAAACATTTAGACGTCTCTCTTTCCATATGCAACTCTTGGTAAGTTAAAAAGAGACAAAACGAATTTTCACAAGTGTGCGTCGATATGATAGATATTTGTATAGCTATCCTTCTCATAACAGAATGTGCCATCTCCATTTTTCCTACTTCAATGATGCTTCATTTTCATGTTAGCCGAGCGCGCTCGAGGGGGAGGGCACTCTGTCAACTTTTAAAGACGCTGTTTATTCGTTGGCGTGTCTGATTTGATTCGAGGAACGAATTTTTCACGGTCAAAGTCGTTCCTTGACTTTTATGAACTTTGAGGGTTGTCCATAGATGGGGTTGTCTTGATGATTCTGAATTCTGTAACTACATAGTAATACGTCTTACATCCGCGACAGATATTTCAATCAATATATAACTTAGCACTGCCCGGCAAATTGCAAAAAACGTAAGAAAATTTAAATTTCGCGGGCTACCTTGGAGCATCAGCCTTAATAAATGGTTAATTATAAGAACACACTTACTTCAGTTCTTTATTGTGGCCCATGGACGCCCGTTCTTCACAGCAAGCCATACTTCCCATTCGCTTGGGTGGTCTCGTCATCCGGTATTTAAC
Organism: Xestia ashworthii; assembly: GCA_950022955.1. Classification (NCBI taxonomy): domain Eukaryota; kingdom Metazoa; phylum Arthropoda; class Insecta; order Lepidoptera; family Noctuidae; genus Xestia; species Xestia ashworthii. Next base: position 15,691,465 of record OX465555.1, read on the forward strand.
CGGTGCGTTGAACGCTTGTAAAATGGCTTGTCCCAATTCGGATTTGCCCGACAATCGGTCCTCCCAGAGACAGTGGGACGTGCCGCTCTGCATTATTGTCCGAAATACCCTTTTACACACTTCAATCAATACTGTGGAGCGTGCCCGTTGGCTGGCCGTGGGGAAAGGGAGTTGGGATTGTGGCTTCGGGCACTTCCGACATTCACCATTGGCACTATGAAGGATGACACATCGTTCCGGATCGCTACGAGTCTACGCTTAGGCGCACCTTGTGGGGCTCCGCATCGGTGTCAATGCGGTGAAGCTGTCAACAACTGGCTGGCTTGTCCTGCTACAGGATCGCAGGTAGCAATGCATGGCACGCCAGCATTAACCACATTTTTCTTTGAGCTCTTGTTAGCACCGGCGTACCAGGCCAGAGGTTTTAGAATCAAACGGCTTGGTACGTGACGATGGGAAGAGACCAGACGGCAGTGCCTTGGAACTTGGGTAAAGCTTTGGTATGGGACGCAACCTGACTCGACACGATGACACCTTTGTGCTGTCTCATGTTGAAAGCACGGTGGCCTACTCAGATCCTCAAGCGGCGCAAATGCTGCAACTTTATTGGTAACCACAGTTTTGAACCGTTTGGGGTCGAAACGTTCGGGTCATGGGGCCCGAGTGCACGTCTCCTTCTCAAGGTCTGAATTCATCACTTTAAAATTACTTAATTTTTTTATCCAGTCTGCTTCACCTACTCCATCTCACGCAGCTCCAACTGCGATCTGCAAGCTATAGAAATGCATAGCTGGGGTTATCCCTATCGTGTTATGTCGTAAACAAGTGCTCTCTCAAAATTGTCAATTGTGTATTTTTGTTGGAAAAAACCTATCTACCACTTCAAATCTGGAAAACCATAGTGCTTGGTATCACATGTGAGTACAGACGCCAGCACATTAAAGCTACCCAAAACCGTCAAATTTTACCAATCAACCTTGAACCTAATAATGCTCCTGCGATAAAGTTGAAAATATTTAAAAGAAAGACAGGGTGTCTGTACATACGTATAATGAGAGGTTTTCTTTTTGAGATGAGAGAGGCGTTGATCTGACTACGTTACTAGGTGCCAAAGCCAAAACGCTTGAAGAAACACACGTCACATACGCTCGCTGACTGACACTTCCGTTTGCTTATGCTTCCGAATATGACCACTAGGCCCAAATGAAATTATGTGACGTTCTGTTCCTTGCAGCAACGTACCGAGATCAGCGCCATCTATCCAGTGACTAGGGAAGAGTTGAAAAAGAAAATCCCTCATTGACTTCATTTGTCAATGCGTGTGAGTTTCTTCATTGTGAGTTTGTTTTTGCTTTCTGTATATTTAAAGTATTATCTTAGAATGGATGTATCTGTGTGTGATTATCAAACTCCTGTAGTGCACTGGATGTGTTTACCACACCTCCTGCTAAAACTGGCAGAAAATTTAATTCGCAGCAGCCTCGCTCCTTTATTCCTCTATGGCAAAACGCGATGCGTTTTTTGCAAAATCTACGGAAGTAATATGTAAATATACTGTATAAACCAGACTTTTGTTTCATCATTTGTCAATGTCATCTTTAGTCTGGTAAAATCACTAAAATTGTCATTACTAATATCTTATCTGTGATTGTCATTGTCAATCAAAAAGAAAGAAGATTATTGGCTAAAATTCTAATTGGCCTTACGTGAAATTTTGTTTTGTACTAACATTTTTTCATAGTTTTATGGTTCTAATTAAAAATTATTTCAATGGCATCGAGAATTCAGGTAAACATTAAGTCTACTGTGCAATACGACACACATGTTTCATCATTTTATGATTACCTTGTAAAAATTACCTTGCTGCAAATTGACGCGTAGATTATATTTTCAGGCTACAGCTCGTCAACTATCAAAAACTTATAAGAAAAAGAGTAGGTTTGAAGTAGGCATTGCTTCCGAATTACCTGTCGCATACAAGAAATTCTGGCGCGAATGGAAAGTGTTGAAGCCTGCTGCCGTCCACTACATACCTCAGGAAGGGAAATGGAAGCGCGACGACCTCACTGGGGAAATACTTCCAATACAAAACATCCCTATTCCATTGAAATATCCTTCTGAGATCAATGAAGGGCTGTGGGGTGGCGAAGCTGTGGTTAAAGGTTAGGTATTGTCTATTTTTATGTGTAAATTGTAGGGGTTAGGTTAGGTCTTTGATTCATAAACATTAACCATTTCCAGGCTTCCAGAAACGTGACCCGCAGCGACGTAGGGTACCACATTATTGGGTACCCGTGTTGAAGAGGACTGTTGTGAAATCTGAGATCCTGAACACCCATCTTTCAGTAACTGTGACTGACCGTACAATAAGTTTAATCAACGATCATTATGGTTTTGACCACTATTTACTGAAGACACCTGCATGTGACTTAGTGTCCATGTTAGCATTGAAATTGAAGAAACAAATACTGATTGAACTGATGAATGGATGTCCCCGTCATGCATATGATGCACAGAAACAGAAAGAAGTGTATGAAGAGTACAAGACTTATTTATCATCGGTGAGTCTAGTTAATTTTGGATAAAATATAAGTTAAAACAGACACCTTATGCACTTTACAGAATATTGCTTTCTTACACAGATTTGGCTCAAGAGCAGCATATTGACATAATTTTGAGTGTCATAGTAAAAATTGGGTGACCCTATTTCGATTGTTATTGAATTTTCCAGACTGGAATAACTTCTTACATTACCTACAGATTCTCATTCAGAAAGTGAAAGTCATAAGTGTAATAAAATGCTAGTGAATTTTAGAGTACTACTGCATTTCTAAACTGATAATACATTTTTGTTTCCAGTATACTCCTGAAGAAATAGAATGGTATGGCCTCACTTGGTATGAGGCTCTATGCAAGCTAGCTAGGCAGAAAGAGGCAGCCAACAGGCCTGTTCCTTTAAAAAACATGTACAGAAAAAACTTAATTGAAAAATTGAAAGCTGCAGGAATTGAGTCAACCAAGACTTCACCTGACGAAATATCGTAAGTACTTTACATATAATGTTTTTTTTTTCAAGTTTATGTTGGTTAGAATAACTGGGTAGATTGTGTGTAAGTTATGAACCAAGAAGTGAATTCTAAAATACCAATGAGTAGGAAATAATGTAAAAAAGAATTACTGTGGGTTACCACCCAAGAAAACGGGGATGATAACAGGTTTTTTTTACAAATCTGATTCACTGAACACTGATTGCAGACTATTTACTTATTTTATTTTTATGTATTTATTTAAGGTCTACCTACAGCCATATCAGTGGTGTATAATAGTTTTCTTTTTAATATCACTGCACAACCAATTACAGGTAAACACAAAATGTGTGAAACATTGTGTTCGACACATTTCGTGTAGCTTTGGGTGATCAAACTTGGACAACAAATTACATCTAAATTCTTGTGCTTGTGCTTAGGCATTGACATACTGACCACTCCCACAGACAAAACATTCATATAAAAACAAAAATATCAACATGTTTGTGAATGAACAAATGTTATGTTAGTTGTTAGTTATTGTTTTCGTTATTTAATATCGTTATCAAAGATTTTCTTTTTCATTCATCATATTTTGTTTTACATATATTTAAATCTTGTAATTTTTACATGATTGTAATCAGATTTCCACAAACATCAACTCAATTCTATTTCAGTATGTTCACTAAAACATACATACATTTATTTGTTTGTTTGTTAACACAATTATTGTGACTATTTGCTTAGTCATTATATCATAATATTATGACAAACAGGAAGCGCAGTGTTTGTTACATCAAATCACTATTGTAATCTCACAACTCATTTTTCTTTTTTTTTTCAGTAATACAACATCATGGCTATCAAAGATGAATCCTTTTGGGAAAAAAGATGAAGCTTAATGTTGTAAAGACATTGTGACGATTATTAAAATTGTTTTGTTTTTAGCAAAGTGTAACATTTCAAGTAGATGTGTTTATTGCCAGAGATAGTCTATAAAATAGAATAAATAGGTGTTACAAATTAAGTGTTGTTGTTATGGATTCACAAGTCTTCCTGGGTTTAAAACATATTTGTTACTATGTAAAGGTATAAGAATACGAATAATTCATTTGCTTAAAATACAGGTGTTACCAGTTGTTAAAGTTGGTGGTTTAGGCACAAACCATATTTTGCCTTTTTAGGGCATGCAAATATAATTTTACATTATTTTATAATGCGTAAGTATTTCTAAGTATTTTCAATTTAAGCTTATTAAAAGTACAGTAAAATAATTATTAAATAAAAATAAATGTAAAAAAAAGATGTCCGTGACTACCGCCGGACCACCAACGCCAATCGCTTCCATATTTGGTCAATAATTTGTACTCAATTGGTACCAATTAGTACTCGAATAACAAAATTGGTACCTTAGCAGTTTTCGAGAAAATCGACTTTGAAGGTGGTCCGGCGGTAGTCACGATCCCTTCAGCAGGACCACCATGAGCGCCGAAAAAGGGGGCATTCTACAGCTATTCTAAGTATAAAAATAATTTGTACCCATAAATGTGATTCATTTCGTAAAAAAAAAACAGAACTGAAACATTTGTATTTACCGAGAAATCAACGATGATAATATCGTGCGCTCGTTCAGCAGGACCACAAATTTGAATGTTAATTCCAAGTTTCAGGCACTTGTCGCTTTCCTCACACCTACATAGAAAATTAGTACCCAGGAAGATAAAATTAGTGCCCAAAATTCAAAATGCGTTCTTCAGTAGTTTACGAGATATACCATGCCATTGGTGGGGTGGCGGTGGTCACGGTGTTAAATTTTCATTTTAAGATTTCCCTATTAAAAACTGTGATTTCTTCCCAAATTGATACAAAAATTGATACAAAAATAAAGAAGTTATAGTGACCAAAAATTCAGATTCCCAAGTGTTGTATATTAAGAGAAATTAGCTTTCATTACTTTTCCATACTAAATCTCCGCGTAAAACCCGATCAAATTAAGTTGTCATTGTCAATGGTATTGAGCTGATGAGAATTGTACACTCGTGCACATAAAATGGTCGTTACCCAAGGCCTGTGATAACTCAGTTAATGACGTGGGCAAGTTAATGGTACTCGAATATTATTTTTCTGTATTGTACCTTCTGTGTTGTTCTGTGAATAATATTATTAAAGAGCGATAGATATTTCTTTCTATGTATTTAAATAACTAAATCGATTACATATAATAACGTTAACATGGAAATATTTCTGGTCATTAAAAAAAAAAAACTATAGAAGAAAAAAGAATTGACACAATATAAATTAATTAATAGTAGTACATAAAAATAGAAATCAATATCAATAAAAAAGAGAAAATATGAAATATTTAAAACAAAAATTAACACACATCTAGGTACACAGTTTGTATATTTACGAACTGTTGTTACTACTAAGACGTCATCCATAAATTTATGTGCACGTGTGTAATTTCTCTTAATATACAACACTTGGGAATCTGAATTTTTGGTCACTATAACTTCTTTATGGGTACAAATTTTTGTATCAATTTGGGAAGAAATCACAGTTTTTAATAGGGAAATCTTAAAATGAAAATTTAACACCGTGACCACCGCCACCCCACCAATGGCATGGTATATCTCGTAAACTACTGAAGAACGCATTTTGAATTTTGGGCACTAATTTTATCTTCCTGGGTACTAATTTTCTATGTAGGTGTGAGGAAAGCGACAAGTGCCTGAAACTTGGAATTAACATTCAAATTTGTGGTCCTGCTGAACGAGCGCACGATATTATCATCGTTGATTTCTCGGTAAATACAAATGTTTCAGTTCTGTTTTTTTTTTACGAAATGAATCACATTTATGGGTACAAATGATTTTTATACTTAGAACAGCTGTAGAATGCCCCCTTTTTCGCCGCTCATGGTGGTCCTGCTGAAGGGATCGGGACTACCGCCGGACCACCTTCAAAGTCGATTTTCTCGAAAACTGCTAAAGTACCAATTTTGTTGTTCGAGTACTAATTGGTACCAAATGAGTACAAATTATTGACCAAATATGGAAGCGATTGGCGTTGGTGGTCCGGCCGGTGGTCACGGACATAAAAAAAATAAACCTTAACACATATTGCATAGTGAAACTATTACCTATATCTAAAAATATTAATAATATTTGCTGCTAATGTGTTTTATAATGTAAGCAGCCGACTGTGTAAGCAAATCTAAACCCACTAACTAGCATTGACGCAAAATGAGTGTGTTTTAAGGAACAAGGAAAAAGCTTCTCAACAATAGAAGACTACTAAAACCTACTGACAACTAAATGAGATTTCACCCCTTAACCAATTAAAAAAAAAACAAAAATGATCACTCTAAACAAGCCTATGAGAAACAAAAACAGCCAACAGACAAGAAACCAAATTCCCCAACCCGGCTGGTCAATCAATCCAATCAAATCAATAAAAATAAACAAACTAAGAATAAACAAACTAAATTCATTAAAAATCTGTACCTATAATGTAAGAACATTGTCATCAACAGAACGCTACCTAGATAGAACCTTGGAAAAAATAGAGTGCCACATCTTAGGGCTAGCCGAAGTAAGAAGAAACGGAAGTGAGATAGAAGAACACGAAAAACTTATATTTTGTTACAAAGGTGAAAGGAACGGACAATATGGCGTTGGATTTCTTATAAACAAAGAACTCAAGCAATACATCGTAAACTTCAATGGAATATGCCACTCTCTCACAAGAGTGGCCTTACTTCAGCTCCAAATCAATGGCACAGCCCTGTCACTAATACAAGTACATGCTCTAACGGCCCAATCAAGCGAAGATGAAATTAATACAATTTACGAAAATTTAACAAAAGCCCACGACCTTGCAGACCAGTTCATGATATTTATGGGAGATTTTAATGCCAAGATCGGACAACCACAATCAGATGAAAACTGCATAATGGGGAAATACGGATATGGCACTAGAAATGAAAGGTGAGAAAAGCTAATAGAATATGCATACGAGCATAACATGTCGATAGTGAATACCTTTTTCAAAAAGAAACCAAGCAGAAAATGGACATGAAAATCACCAGATGGGGCATCAAAAAACGAGATAGACTATATATTGAGCAGTAATCCAGGATTTATATTTAATGTAAAAGTGCTGAACAAAATAAACTTTACTTCAGATCATCGACTAGTGTGAGCGTCATTAAACCTAACATCCTTCAAAACAACACCAAGACCACCAAAAACAGCAGTCGAAATTAGAAATTTCAAGGAAAACCTACAATAAAACATACAACTCCGACGACGACTCGAATGACGTAGTGGTAGTGAGGCTGCCTTACGTTCTTAGGGTCCTGGGTCCGAATCCCGGTAGGAGCAAATGTTTGTGTGATGAGCATGGACATTAATTGTTTCCGAGTCATGGATGTTTATATGTATAACATGTATTTACAAACAAAAAAGTATATATGTAGTATATCAACTATCTGGTGTCCACGACACAAGCCTTGCTTAGTGTGGCACTAGATGGCGCTGTGCGTTAATGTCCAGCGATATTTATTTATTATTTATTTAATCCCACTAGAAAAGCTCAAAAACATGCAAGATGTACAAAACTACTAAAACCATCTTGAAAACACAATCATCAAAAGTTAAAACAGAAAACAAAACAAAAGGAAGTAAAGAACACAAAATTTTTAAACGCAGTACCATAGAACTTATAAATAAACGCACAGAACTTACAAATAGCAAAAATAAAACCAAACAAATAAAAAATGAAATCAATACCCTTTACAAAAAAACAAGCAAAGCAATCAAAGAAGACTACAATCAATTCAATATAAAAAAAATATTATAACATCGAACCTAACGAAATATAGAAGTGTGAAAAGGGAAAAAAAAAACAATTAAATACACACACAAAAACTGGATAAAAACTCTAAAACAAGACAAGTACTAAACTGTGCAACAAAATTTTACAAAGAGCTGTACTCAAAATTGCCTGAGGAGATCGAAGGAGAAGAAAAAACAGTAAATACAGGGAATAAAAAATTTAACGAAACTATGGAAATAACTGGACAGGAAGTGCTGAAACACAGAAACTAAAACCCTAAAGCCTTGTATTCATTAGGCAACATTTGTTGATAAACACTGTTTTTAAACAGTTTATAAACAGTGTTTCATCATCTCTGGAAACAGTTTATAAACAGTTCATAAACAAATATGATGAAACATTGTTTATGAAACATGTTGCCGTGCTCCCCAATCGAATGGAGAGCAAGCCGAAACATCTTGTTTATGAGCAAAAGTCAACAGGTGTGGACGTGTGTTGCGCGAGTTTATTTAACATGGAAGTAGTGTGGTCAAACAACCAGGTTTCGATGCTCATAGAGCTTTATCAACAGCATCATGTACTTTGGGATTCTTCAAATAGAGATTATAAAGATAAATTAAAAAAAAATGATGCTTGGGCCGATATTGCTGCAGAATTGAATATGTCGCAAAAGGAAGTGGAAACGAAGATGCATACTCTACGCTCACAATTTTCTCGTGAAAAGAAAAAACTTAAGTCATCAAAAAGAACTGGAAGCGGCGCAGAGGAAGTGATAAAAAGCAGATGGCAGTGGTATGATCCGCTACAATTTTTATTACGTGGTGCAACGACGTCTGGAACATCGGATACAATGGGAATAGTGAGTACCTACCTACATCTTTTTATTATTTGCTTAGCTACCTACTTGAGTATTTTAGATTATCGTGTTGTTCAGAAATAAAATCATATTCCTTTTTTATTGAATTAGACCCAGTTTAAAATAAATTTAACGTTTAACAAGATAGTTTTTAAAACAATTGTTACGCGTTTCATACATGTTAGATAATTACGAGAGCAACTTGAAAATGTTTATTTGTTGTTGAGATATCTTAACGATTTTGATGTCAAATGAAAGGTCTAGGTCTAAAACCATTTTGTTCGTTTGAATCATATAAATAGGTCCACGCGTTTAGGAGATAATTAAGAATTAGTATAGTGAACATGTAAACAACCAGAATTTTTGATGTTTTTGTTCTACGAACTTTTTAATTACCTAATGCAAAATGTGAAAATATTATTATTGTAAGTTAATGAGGAATGTTAAACAAAGATGTATCTAGGTAGCCTAAAGATTTGTTTGAAATTAAACACAAAACTCAATATTATCATCAGAACTTTATTTGGAAAAAAATAGGTACGTAGGTACTATTTTATTATGCATGAGAATTTTGCCATGGCACACTACCTTCTGGACTGATGAAATATTCAGCAAATGTATCTCTTACGACCATGGCAGGTAGTGGTGGATGTCTTGCAATAGTTTGTAAATCCAACATACTGCTGTGAGGGTCGATATCTCTTCGCCAAGAACCTTCTATAATGTTATAATCCGAGTCTTCATAATCAAATGTTCCGGGTGGAGTATATATAGCTCGAGACTGTTTATTGCGCCTTAAAAAGTTATGTAAATATACACATGTCATTGTTATAATTTCACAAGTAGCAGGCTTAAGAGGTATGGCTTTTCTGAAAACGCGAAAGACAGCACATAATATGCCAAACACATTTTCTACTATCCTTCTTGATCTGGAAAGGCGGTAGTTATAAATGCGCTTTATAGTTCCACGATTGTGAGTACCAGGATAAGGTTTCATAATATTTTCGGATAAGGCAAATGCGCTGTCCCCTACTATTACATAAGGTAGATTCGGACCATTTGGTGAAATTGGTTGAGGCTGTGGAATATTCAAATTGTTTTGTGTCATTGCATCGTAAAATGGAGTTTCCTGAAATACTCCACTGTCGGAAGATCTGCCTTTAGCACCACAATTCGCATACATAAAGTTGTAATTTGCGTCAACTATTGCCAGTAGTACAATGCTGAATTGTTCTTTATAGTTGAAAAAATCACTGCCAGAGTTAAATGGTGCTTCAATAACAATATGTTTTCCATCAATGGCCCCGATACAATGAGGGAAATTCCATAATAATTCGAACTGGCGGGCCTTGTTTTTCCATTCTTGTTCAGTACACGGAACCTGTAATAAATGTAAAAAACAATGGTTTACAGGATGGCAGTGCCTCAACGCAGTCGTCAAATCCACCGTTATCTGTGCCGCCGCTACCGCCAACATCACAACTGCTACCGCCACCACCACCACCGCTGCCATCGCCGCCGCTTCCACAGTCGAACAACTCCAAAAAAAGGAATTGTGACGAGACTGTCAATGAAGCGTATGAAATTATGAAAAGTGCTAAAAAGAAGATGGAGGAATCAAAACCAAAAGACGAATTTGAAATTTATGGCCAGTATGTGGCATCTGAATTAAAAAATGTGAAAAACCAAAGAGCACTTTTACAGGCCAAGTATTACATAAATAATATATTGCTACAAGCGAGAATGGGCAATTTTGATCATAATTATTTCGGTGGATATCATGGCTATGGAGATGGATGGCACGGCTATGGTGACGGATACCGCACCGCATCATCAACGTCGACATCCTTCGATGCACCTACCCCAACACAGACACCAGAACCCCAAGTCCAAACTGTAACTGGTGACGAGTTACACTTTAGCAATATTGACGAAATAGTTTCCCATTTGGAAGATGACACACAATAAATTGATGTGATTTGATTTAAATATTTGATAAATACTTGACTGATTTGAATTTATTTTATTTTACTCACCTTTACATAGTCCTTCAAAACATTTGTCAATTCCTGACAAACTTCTGGTATGATCTTGCTGATTAATTGTTTTGATACTTTAAAAGTATAAGACAGTGAGCCATATGAGTCACCCGTTGCAAGAAATCTCAAGGTTATTGCTAGTCTTCTCTGGGGCTCAATAGGACGCCGAAATTTCGTTTCCTGTCTTGTTATTGCTGGTCCAATCAGTCTCAATAACATTTCAAAATCAGATGTTGTCATTCTGATGAAATTCTGAAAAGACCCATCAAATTCACGAAGGTCATGAAGTACGTAACTTCTATTTAAGAGATAATTCCGAATCCACCACCTTTTCTTCTTTTTTTTTCTAGTAGCACTCTTATGAATTATTATGTAAGCAGCACAGAGCATCACTACCTCCTCGGGCGACATCCTAGCAACAACTGACAAGTGTGGACGGTCATGTTTCAGAAACAGTGTTTACGGTAAACTTGGTGATAAACACGTCACAAACAGTTTATCAACAAATGTTGCCTAATGAATACAAGGCTGAAAAAAGCCCCGGCCCAGATTGCATCATTAATGAAAAGCCTTAAAAATTGGAGCCCCCATTTTACTTCAATTTCTAACGACGCTCTTCAACATGGTACTTACAACTGGAATAGTCCCACACCACTAAGGTGTAAATCAGGTATAGTACTCCTATACAAAAAAGGAAGTCCACTGGATATTTCAAACTATAGACCTATAAGTCTGCTGCCCACCATATACAAGTTATTTTTATTTTCATCCATTATTATCACGAATAACGGGTATAATTGACAAAAAACAACCAGTGGAGCTAGCAGGCTTCCATTCCGGTTTCTCTACAATCAACCACATACATGCATACCGTAGAGCAAGTCATTGAAAAAATTAAAGAGCACCATCAATCACTATATATTGGATTTATAGGCTACACAAAAGCATTCGACAGCATATCTCATACCTCCATAGGGAAAGCACTAAAAACTTGCAACATAGAAGAAAATTACATAACCATTCTCAAAAATATCTACAAAAACAGCTCAAGCAAAATAAGGCTAGAAACAAAAGGAAAGGAGATTGCAATAGAAAGGGGAATCCGGCAGGGCGACTCCCTGTCTCCTAAATTATTCATTGCAGTACTGGACGATATTTTCTAAAATATCAGCTGGAACAAAATGGGTATTGGGATAAATAATAAACATTCGCAGACGACATTGTTATCTTCGCCAAGTCAGCCAGAGAACTGCAACAAATGATACAGACTCTAAGCAAAGAGAGCAAAAAGGTGGGGCTACAGATGAATGCAAGTAAGTCCAAAGTGATGACAAATGGCCTACAGAAACGAATCCAAGTAGGTAACAAAACCCAAATAGAATATGTCAGTGAGTATATATACCTCGGCAAACAAGTATCCTTCAATCAAGATAGCAATGAAAAAGAAGTGGAAAGAAGAGTCAACTGCGCATGGAAAAGCTTTTGGGCCTAAAAAGAAATAATGAAAGGAAACTACAGTATGTCACTAAAAAAGACGGTAGGAGAAACTTGCCTTACGGCTGCCAGACTTGGGTCTATACAAATAGGATAAAAAATAAAATAACTACAACCCAACAAGCTATGGAAAGGAGTATCTTGAAATTGAGAAGAATAGAGAAAGTAAAACGCGAAGAAATAAGAAAGAAAACAAAGCTGACAGGTCACATAACAAGATACTCGGACAAAAGATGGACTTCGCAGTGTACAAACTGGTCTGGCCCACTGGGAAAAAGAAAAGTTGGAAGACCAAGAAAACGGTGGGCAGACGACATAGTAGAAATTGCAGGCAGGAATTGGTGGTCTCGGTGAAAAAAGAGAGCAACAAGGGCAGAAACCATTTGAATACCCTATGTATGTGAATACCCTTTCCAACTGTATTTACTATGTATATATTATTACTTTGTAATTAGAATTAAATAAGCTTTAAATGAATAAAATTTAAGAAAGGAACTTCCGTAATAATCATACACATCATCTTCAATCAAAAATCATACAAAATTATAAAAAAATATAGTAAGCAAATGGTTTTTATTTTGACCCATTTGTGATAAAATTCACAAATTAAATTAAATTTTTGATAAGTGCACATTTTGCGAAGTACCATTTTGCGTCAAGTGCACATTTTGCGAAGTACCATTTTGCGTCAAGTGCACATTTTGCGAAGTGCACATTCTACGTCAAACCCGCATTGAGCTACAAGGAAATCTTTCTTGGATTATTATAAAATGAAACTCAAATCAAATAGTTCAATTAATTTTAATATCAGAAAATAAAATCAACATTTTTTTGTTAATGATAACATCTGTTGTATATGACAAAAAATACATATATGGTCACGTGTCTGTCCAAGCTTTGTGACAATTATTTTATGTAGAGAAAATATTTAAAAAAAACAGTATACGTAATTGCAATTATTTAAATTGCATGTTATATAAAATAGAATCTATTTAAATAACTGATTTGGCTTATAAAGTAGGGATTTCATTGTTTTAATACACTTATTAAGACTACCTGAGATTGATTCAATACAATATTGCGTATAAAGAATATGGCAAGATGCCACACAAACTATGCTACGTCATGTTTAAACAGGGAATTTATTAGACGTTGCGCACACCAGTCCGGTCATTTGAGTCTTTTTTTTTTCAGTTTGAGCAGTTTTTAGTCAATCCTGACTATGAGACGAGTTGCAAGTGTATCATTGTGGGTGTAGTCTATAGTCCATCTTCAGATAGTCGACACAGGTGTGCGCGCAGATGCTGTAGGAGATAACAGAGAAGGGGAAGAAGAGTAGCAAGACCTGCCCTGCAGGGGGATATCCAAGATATTCATAATCTATGCAAGGTTCTAGATTGGAGGTTGGGATTACAGGGAAGACATCGGGATACATATACATTAAAATGTACCGTACGATTTTTCTAATGCGTATGCTGCTCTCTCGCTAGGTATTTTTATCAAAAAAAACCCAAATCTCTATGAGAAAACTGCTTCGAAATCGTACTGCCGCGCTTTCGAGCAGTATTCCTGTTTTCGCTGTCGTTATTTATCGAACATTGCTTTTCAATCGGATCTACTAGTAGACTAGCCAGATAGACAATACTGCCAATGGGGAAGGTAGCTGTGAAACTAATGCCTGTCTTAGCTTGTTTCAAACATCTTCATTAGTTATTGAATTGGGATATGGACATGCCATATACAATGAGGTTCGAGTGACCTTCCCCATTTCTGATCTGGTGGCGTACCATGACGTCTTAAAGCAAGATTGTTTTAATCTTATTCCAGAGTGAGAAAGAGATGGCGCTAGACGTTCTCTATAGCTCCGTCTCTTTCCCACTCTGGAATAAGATTAAAACAATCTTGCTAAAGCAAGATTGTTTTAATCTTCACGTCAGACGTCATGGTTACCCGCCTGTAGTCGTAAGAACTAAGTGATGGTGCACTCGATAGGCTCGTCTAGCGGCATGGTGTCGGCGAGCAGCGCGGCGACGGCGCGCGCGAGGTAGGTCATGGTGCCGTACGAGCCGCTCGGCGCGCTGTCGTACAAGTGCTGGCACACGCCGGCCGCGCCGCCGCACACCAGCGCGCCCGCGCCGCTAGAAGCGCCCTCCTTCGCGCAGCATAGCGTCGCGTCGCCGTTGCAGCGCATCTGGAGATATAACAAGCTTCATTTTAGAATTAAGTGTACATTTTCAAGGTTTGCCGTTGATTGATTCAACCTCGTGTTATCGTGCAATGCGTAGAGAATTGAATAAAAGCATGCGCAGGAGATTCTTATCGACGATGATGATTTCAAATGACTTGCGGTTGATACTTTAAAACAGAAATCTAACTATGGGTAATCAAGGTTCAAATTACTAAATAAATAAATATCGCTGGACATTACACACAGCGCCATCTAGTGGCACACTAAGCAACGAGGCTTGTGTCGTGGACACCAGATAGTTGATATACTACATAGATACTTTTTAATAATATCAATGATATGAAAACCAATTCACCTGATCATCTAAGAATATCAGGTTCGCCCTGTGAACCAGATTCTCGACTTCAATCGTCCCGCCTAGATGTGCTACTGCCTTATATTCAACGACGAGTGTCAACACCATGAGAGCTTCGACCACCAGTTGTCGGTACTCTGGCTGAGGGATCGAGTTCAGTACTGTTTCCACTGCAAGGGCGAATTTGAGCTCTCCTGATGTCATCTCTTGGGTTAAGTTCGGTTGTAGGAGCTTGCCTTGAATTACTAGGCCTTGGCACTGGAATAAAGAATTGGGTATATATAAATATCAAAAATACACATATTATCGGGCGAAGAAGAGGAATTAATAAATCATTCATCGAAATCATCAGTCATTAGTTTGACAATATTATTTATCCAAGTTTTGAAAGCCGATCACCAGCATATGATTCATCTTTTAAAAACTAGCCGTAAATTAAGAGGAGGAAGTATGGAAACAAATGATACATACCCTTTCCAAAACTCCCCATACGCGCGGATAGAAGTCTCTTGGCACTCTGTTGAGGGCTCCATCGAGTCGTCGCCGACGAAGCCACTGGCCTTGGCGATCCGGCTCAGTTGCAGGTGCTAAGCAAACAGAAAACACAAGTCTTAATAAGAATATTCACTAAAGCAGTTAAATATGGCCTTTAAAAAAAATATTTTTGCCTCTATCATGAACACCCTTGTCTCTTGCTAAAGTATAAA
Source organism: Xestia ashworthii (assembly GCA_950022955.1). Classification (NCBI taxonomy): domain Eukaryota; kingdom Metazoa; phylum Arthropoda; class Insecta; order Lepidoptera; family Noctuidae; genus Xestia; species Xestia ashworthii. Next base: position 15,706,969 of record OX465555.1, read on the forward strand.
ACTGATACTGTTGGCGTGTGTCATCCCACTGCTGGGCAAACGCCTCTCCCCATGACTTCCAGTTGTTTCTATCCAGGGCCAATGTGGACCACTTGTCGTTGGTTTTGTCCAGTTCGTCCCGCCATACGACGTACGAAGACGAACATAGCGAAAACCGTGTACGCACGTACGAACACGAACATAGCGAACACAAACAACAAATCTGAACATTTGGTTCGTACGTATGGACGGCATATTCGAACACGAATGCGAATATAGTTCGAGTCGAGTTCGCGCACAACAGCCGTGAACTCTATCTTAATAGTCATGGTGGCGCTGTTGGAAGTTATCGATCAACTTATTAAAGCTCCTCGAACACCGCCCATAAAGAACATACTAAAAGGATCGCTGCAAACATGTTTGACGAACAGAGTATTCGATGTTCGTTAGTGGTACGCACGTGCGAACCAAATTGTTGCGTATCATGCAACGCAACAAATTTGTTCGTACGTGCGTACACGGCTTTCTGCGAATCTTTCGTAGGCCTAGGGCAGCCAACGTATCAAATCCGCCCCTGCCCATAGCTCATTGGGCATGCGGCAGACGTGGCCAGTCCAATTCCACTTCAGAAGATTAATTAATTGCACTTCACGGCAAATACAAAATAATTTAAATGCACTCTGCATTTAAATTGCTATCACATAAACCAAAATTGACGAAGATATGACGCTTTTAAAATTCCCAATACGTCACTGTTCGGTATGATTCTTAGTAAGTACTGACGTCACGAGACCCCACTCCCGAGTTTTGATGCGTTTTATCTTTGTCAATTTAGATTTAGATTTACAAAAACAAAAAATACGTGTCTATTATTTTCTAATACTCTAACTGACGGACTAAATAGATTTGCAATTTATTGATGGTGGAAACAAGCCTATTTTACATCAAAATTAGTGACAGGTCATCAGAGGTGAACTTAGAATTAAAACGCCACCGAAAAGACGGTTTACTACTTGTGAAATTTGTGAAAATCGAGCAAGTCGTTCGAATCATGAAAAAAGGATATTTATGGCGAGATTTCCTTTAGATGACGCCCGGTAAGTATGACTACTAGCCTACTTTTAAGCTCTACATAACATATGTAATAAAAGCAGGCTAGAAACAAATAAAATTAACAAATTTAAAATGTGTGCTAGTGATGTACTGCAACTGTAATATCCACATATCGATAACAACTTTAATTGTTTATCATTGAAATAAAAATAAGAAATATAATGTTACGTGAAAGAGTAGGACCACAATGTTTTACATATTTAAATGGCGTGCCTACATAAATGAGCAAGGATCGGTTGTGCAATTTTTAATTTAATTTTAATTTAATAATATTTCAGATGCAAACAGTGGGTCAAGTTTGTGGGCAAAGATTTAATATAGAAGAAGAATTAATATAATGAGTTGAATGGTGCTGATCCATGCGTCATGTTCGTGAACGGGCGCTGTCGGTTGGGACTGGTCAGCTCTTGGCTGCCACGGCTTTTTTCAATTGTTTTTTGTTTTTACTATGGACACTTTTATCGTGCACATCTCGCTACATTGTTCTCACATAATGTACCATATCAACATGAATGATGTAACCAAGATTTTGTAACAACTTTATGATTTAAAAGAGTGTCCATGGAGTTTCTTTCCTGTTCTTCTCCATAGAGATCTACGCTAGGGAATGGGTAACTACAGTACTTTCACAGTTTTTATGTCTTGTAACTGGGACTGTAGCTAGATTTAATTTTCATCTTTGTTTCGACAATTCAAAAGCGCCTGTAACTGGCCTATTTTAAATAAATTTGAAAAACAGGGCATCAAAATAAGAAAGAATCAGTTTTTACTTTCATCAGATTGTTTGATTTTCGTTTCGCTGATTATGTAATTTCATTTCAGTATTAAAATGTTAATCAAATTAGCAAAAACAGTTTTTTATTTTATTTTGGGTCCGCGTTTAAGTCCAATCTTGTATTAGTACAAAATATTCCCTTATCAACATTGGACTCATAAATGCGGATTCGATACTTACCTAAAATTAATAAAAATATTTAGTAGTAACCTCGGTTTCTACGCTGTATATTTTATCGATATCGATAAAAATCTATTTGTTAAGCACTATTTGGTTTTTCAAAATAAAAATATTTTATTTCACATAGGCCTAGATGGGCACTTAGAAAACGTCAAAAAAGGTGCACGGTTCGCGTTGGTCGATTCCATGGAGAAGAACCGGCAAGAAACTCCATCTTTTCAAATCATTTGGTATAGGATTGTTTCCACCATCAATAAATTGCAAATCTATTTAGTCCGTCAGTTAGAGTATTAGAAAATAATGGACACGTATTTTTTGTTTTTGTAAATCAACGAATATTGACAAAGATAAAACGCATCAAAACTCGGGAGTGGGCGCTCGTGACGTCAGTACTCACTAAGAATTATACCGAACAGTGAAGTATTGGGAATTTTGAAAGCGTCGTATCTTCGTCAATTTTGTTTTATGTGACAAAAGAAAAAATACGGGTCAAATATTTTTTGATAATCTAAGTGACGGACTAATTAGATTTTTTCAGTTAACAAGCCTATTACAATATTATTATGTTACATTACAGCATTAAGTATCAGGGGACAGCGTAGGCCCGACAATAGGTCGTGGCTTACTATACAAAAAATGTAAAACAAGATGAATATTTAACAAAAGTTAAACAACATCTGGGGATCTACAAAGCCTACAATGTTAGTACTCCTGTTGTTTGACATCTTTGTGGTATCTGCTGGTATTGGAATGCCATGTAAATTGATTTTATTTGCTATTATGGAAGTCCCGTCTCTTAAACGTAGTGATTATATACTCTGTGATCTGAATACTATAGTTCATTGTTACTTAGCCATAGAGAAAAGTACAGCATATAAAAACTAAGCCTTTCTGAACCTTTTTTAGGGAAACTTATTAAATTGTAGGTGTATATACTTATCCTACCTTACCCTTTGATTGTTTTCTTTTATGAATATTACTTGGGTGTACATAATAAAGAACATTCTATTCTATACTTACATTCTTCAATACCGCCCTGTAGAGTTTGTCCTTCCAGAACAATTTGTGACTTTTTACCATATCTATGAGACTTGTTGCTCACTATGGAGAAGTTACCGCGACCAACTGTAAACAAAATAGAATATTTTAATACTGAACGACGACTGTACATCAAACATAGCTGCATCAAACAAGCTTCCAAATAAAAGTTTTAATAATTAATTGGGACACAAACATTAATGGATATAAGTAATGGTTGCAATTATAAACATACACATTATTTACATAAAAAGGTCACAGGAAAAACAAATTTCGCAAAATAATTGTATATTATAAAATAAAATAAATTATAAAACCAGTTTCAGGCTAACAGCCCTTTTTACAGGTAGTCAAATGGAATGTGATATGTTCATATAAACTTTCAATGAATCCAATTCCTAACATGCAAGACCATTTGAAACGATTTTATACAGATTTAAAGCTGCCCAAAAAGTGGACTGATGACTTGGTGAAGGCCACCGGAATCTACAGGACGACTGCACAGGTCTGGTCAATGTGGCGACGTTTGGAGGAGGCCTCTGTTCGGTATAGTGGACGTCCTTCGGCTGATATGATGTTAATAAGCGTCAGTTCACACCAAGATGCGACGCGACGCGGCGCGACGGTACTGGAAAAAGCCAGTGATTTCGCGCTGCACCGCGCGGCGTCTCGAGGCGCAGCGCTGCATTGTGCAACGTATTCTGAATTCTCACAATGAAACCTGTATCTTTTCGTGTACTTAGCAAATAAAAATATTTAACATCCCCCCACCTCGGAAAGAGTATTTTTGCTCTTCAATATCTGAGTGCAAAAGCCGTTTTTATCGTCTTGAGGGTAAAGTAAATTTGAATCGTATAATTAAAATCATCAATACAACCCTCTGTATTCATGTAATCCCATTAAAAATGAAAATTATTCAGATCGATGATGTAGAAAACCGCAAACGACAGTGACAAACGATTTTATCTTTATGGACTCCGCAATAGAGTTAGACTCTTTCAAATAATTGTCTAAAAATCGTATAGCAAATAACCGTATGAAATTTGGGACATAAAATTAATGTATTTGAGACCGTTACACACTTTGAATACAAAACCGTGTGCTAAGGGACGTATACACAAGGGTACAACGGGGTGCATTCGGACATAAACATAAGCAAAAGTCTGCTCTCACAGAAACACTCGCCTTTACCCTTACTGACTTTTCCCTTTGTTAAAATTGAAGGGGTTGCAGCTGTAAAAAGGAAACATTTTCAGATAATTTCCCGATTAAAATACATTTAATAACGAAAATCGGGAATTCAAAATAACTTTTTTTTAAGGTTGGTACCTTTTTCACACATTGTTGTGTATTATCGTGTGTAATCATATTTATTAACTTACTACTAACCAAATGAAGATTTGTTTTATTCTTACTCAGTGAAGTTCTATTATATAAATAAAAAATAAATAATATTTACCACTATTTATAGCAAATTCCTTCCCGCTGAGTATATGGTGCAGTAGATTCTTCATCTCAAAAGGCGATAGATTCAACAAATGTTCGGACGCCTCTTCGCCGTCACACGACAATGTTCGTGATAACTCTGTGGCCATTACCTGTACAAAAAAGCCATCAAATCACTTAATCTTTCAATAACTTAGCACATCTTTTGTCTCCTTGTTGTATGCAGCTGTTTTTGCTAACACTATGAATCGTGTCCCACTGCTGGGCAAAAGACTCCTCATTTTCCATACAAATCTCTCTGTCTTATGCGATCGCTAGACATGTTTAGCAGCTATCGACCTTTTTTTTTTTTTTTTTTTTAGCAGCTATCGACCTCGGAGGAGACTTCCTTCTTTATTAGTAAGTCTTTTTTTATACTATGTGCACTTGTGGCGTATGCCAAATAAATGTATTTTCTTTCTTTCTTCTTAAACAAATATCTACCTGTATAATAAGTCCGACACGCAGGCGCAACATCTCGAGGAACAGTTGCGGCTCAGTACGGATGAACATGGCGAGGTAGACCAGCAGCTCCTGAGTCAACATGGCCGTGCTCTCGTCGTCGCCGTACGCCTGTGCACAACAACAAGCAGGCATGTTTTAGGGCAATTTCTAACAAGTGGAAAATCCTCGCGCACTTTTTTGATGTCACTGAATAGAGGACTGTATTTGTACTGACTTTAAGTATGAAATTCGATGCAGACAAAGCGTCTCCTGGCTTCTTCTTGAGCATGCGCGATACTTTGAAAGCAATAGTGATACAGTCCTTTACTCGGTGACACCAAAAAGTGAGCGAGATTTGAAATTGACCCTTACTCAGTAAATTACAGTTTATTTTACCTCTGACATTGTGTCACTGTTAAAATGTGATTGGTGCCACTGAGAAGTCTGACAAAATTACATTAACCTTTATTCTCGCTTTTATAAGGTTGATACTATCAGGGGTAAGATAACTGAGAAGGGACTGCATGCCCATAGTCCAATCTTTTATGAAAATTTGAATTCAGAATCTAAGATACCTACTTAACACGTTTTGGAACACCAAACTTAATGGCATACATGACAAAAGTGAAATTCCGTTTTTATCACACATCACTCACTAATAAACTAGAAAACACAACGCTAAAGTTGACAACATTTTTGTGGTTTCCTGAGATTATGAATTCAAGCAATGGCACTCAATGGGGAGACCGTTAAAAGCTAATTGTAGATTGCGCGACCATAGGTAGGTCTCCATCTAACCCAGTGGTTCCCAACCTTTCTTAGGCCAGGGACCACTTTGGTATGTTTATTGTTAACAGGGACCATAGATAAACATGAACACCGACAGGATTATAACTAGGGGAGTGAATCTTTAACTCACACTATACAAAAATTGGACAAAAGCGATCGAATTGAGCTCAAAAAATTTAGCAATCATTTAGTATGAGATTCTCAAAAAAAATAATAGAATTTTGCCTCTGATAGGCTCAATTAGGTTGGGTTGAGCTTGCATCTTCTGTGCAAAAAACTTCTGTGTTAAAAAGTACGAATAACATTTCAATCTTTCGCGGACCGTAGTCGAGGCTCCTGCGGACCACTGGCCATTGATTAATTAATTTCATTTATTTCAATGACCATTTGAAATAAATGAAATTAAGTACCACATTTTCAACCAATGACGATGCTTGGAACCAACTATGCTAGGGCCATTAGTTTCATAGTTGCCATCCCCATTCTGTCTCCAATTTCATTGTATGACAGATTATCTGTTGCAACCATATTTTCGTGACAGCTTAAATGGTAGCTTCATTTAACAATTCCACAAATAGACATTTTTTGCCATCGGCAAGGTGTTTCCAAAAAAGTAATAAGCCTTGTTCACTATAAAAAGACTGTTTTGCTTGCCGCAAGTACTGCCTACGGTTAACTGAGTCTGTGTATGCGTTAGGTGTGAGGTGCGGGAGGGGTATTGAAACTCGTAAGGCTAATTTCAGAGAGCAACTGGCGCCGGTCGCGTGCGTTGAGGATCGGTCGTTACATGCTTTCATAACAGTGTTCAGTGTGCAAGCGCGCGCTCTGGTTCGTAACGATCGCTATGGCTATGACTGTACGAATTCGCGACCGGCACACGTCTCGTTCTGAACGTTTCCTAACTTCCGCCAACGCGTCGACGGCAGCCGTCGACACACATTTACGCGGCATGCTATAACTGCAAGCGTCGCCACCCGTCGACGGCAGACGTCAACGCTTCGGCGGCTGTCGTCGACGCGTCGTCGAAAGGTGGCGACGGCTGCAGTTTATCTGCCGTTGGCAACGTGCCGGTCGTAAGAAAGAACCCTAAGAAGTTATGGGTTTCGCGTCAACCGGCGCACGCTGCACGCTCCGCACGAACTTTCCGCCGGTCGAGCATGTTCCGACGTGTCGACCGGCACATAGAATAGTGAACGCTATCGCTCAACTCCATGGACATCGAAACACGCAACCGGCGCCGCTCGCGCTTTGTTATAAACCCTAAGATGAATGAGCTAGGGACATGTGACCACATCCCTCCCGCACCGCGCAGCTTCCTTAGGCATTGGTTCAGTTAAGTATTAGACCTTGTTGCAATTTCGTCCTTGTTTCATCGTCACGAAACATTGCTAAAAAAATACATCCCATGGCGAAATTAAGCATAATACCGTCAACAGCAATTCACATGCAGTTATTAATGCAATTCTGAAATAGTAATTCCGTGAATTTTATAACAAAAATTAATGAGCGTTTACAAAGTTACGATGATAAGAGAAATAGGTATGAACGTTAGTCATTTTCATATTAACAGTTTTTATTACCTTTTTCTGTTCATTCCCCTGAGTTTCATGGCGAAATGACTGCATGCAACAAATATTAAAGCTTTATTATGTCAATATTATACTTAAGGTATGATTTATTTGGACTCATACAGGTCTCGCATTGTTTTCTGCTAAGGAACTGAACATATTTGTATGGAACGGCACAAATGAACTTATTTAAACAGCCCTGTAGGTATATTATTATATATTATATGTATAATAAGTATGTATTTACAAACAAAAAGTATATACGTAGTATATCCACTGTCTGGTGACCACGACACAAGCCTTGCTTAGTGTGGCACTAGATGGCGCTGTGTGTAATGTCCAGCGATATTTATTTATTTATTATTAATTGTTTATTTTACCGTTTTCAGTCACAGCGAGCCATCGTTACCCATGACATTATAGTACAAACGCAGGTGCACTTTCCCTCCGCACTTTCATAGTCTGATGGCAGAGCAATCTGACACGATCGGCGAAAGATCAAGTATCTAGGACTAACGGTTGAACGTGCTTTCCGAGGCACAGGGCAGTTCTGCCAAATTCTACAGATACATAATATGTATCTCATTCATTTATTACGCAAGTACCGGGTCTAAAGTCGCTCCTTACTCACAAAAATACATTCAGCTCCTAAATTCAAGCAGAACCCGACAAAACCTTCACAGGACAACACTACAGGAAGTCATCAACATACCTGATGTATCAACTGCCTCAGTTCATTCTCGGGTAGCGGCGCCGTGATGGTATGCTCGTTGTGAGGCGGCATGCCCACTGTGATCTGTTTCTGTCGCACCAGCAAGTCTGTGACCGCCTTAGCGAGATCCTCCACTCTCTTGCCGAGCATGCCGGCCGAGTGACGTACGAGACCCCACAGCTTTTGTGTGCATGCCTTCTCGTAAAGGACTTTTAGGAGGTATTTTACAGTAACCGTTTTGCCGTTTTCTTGCAGTCCTGTGGGAAATTATTATTATGAAGACCAGGGGTTCCCAAACTTATTTTGTCTACTGCCCATTTTGAGAAAAAAATATTTTTTAGCGCACCCATTTTTTCACCTACTTAAAAACTACTGTAACTTCAAATCAAACTAATTATTATTAGCTATATTAGCGAAGATTAAATATTCACTCTAAACGAGACTTTTACTATAACCCGCAAGAGTTAACTTGAGCGCAGTAGGTAGTACACAACGGCGCTCGGGTATCAATTTAACTATTTGCTGTGCCCTGACAGGGTCTACAACGGCTCTTAGCTCTAAGCCTTTTTTGTTAACACCATGTTTTACCTTGTGGAACGAAAATAAATGAATAACTCTTACGGGCTTCACCTGCCAATGAGAATGATTATAGAAACGCAACTTTATGGTATTCAGACAGAGTATATACATATAATAATATGATACTAATATTAATATTAGTTGATGTTCAAAAGTTGTATTCGAGAGTCGATAGCTCAGTCGGTGTCTATGAGTCCTCCTAGATGAAATTACAGTCGCCCCCTAAGCCTCTACACAACGCCCCCATTTTTTTTCCGGGACTCTACTGCCCCCCTATATGCCTTCAGCGCCCACAAGGGGGTGTTATCGTCCACAAGGGGGTGTTATCGTCCACTTTGGGAAAGGCTGGTCTAGACAATTAGAAGTTACGTTAGAAGAGAAGTATTTTGTATGCGCTTCTTTTTAGTTTTTGGCGCTTACTATTATATAACTATGGTGGTCTAGTTTTAACGGCCCGGACTTGCTTGCTGTATGTCATAGGTTTGAAAACCGGTACAGATTTCATCACCACTGTTCAAAGAATACAGACTATGATATAAACGGACCCTCTACGAAGCTGCCAACCAAACATTATGAACATCAAACTAAGTAACTTTAAAAAATTATTACTGGGAAACGAATTCTTTTTGGGGGTAAAAATACGTTTTCCGGGGGGTTCAATGCATTCAAAACATTGTGCTGATGAATGGATTGAATAGTACGAGAGTCGTTGAGGACATTAATACGAAAAACTTTATTCCGAAAGTCACAAATCCGAATTTCAAAATACCGATTTTAATAATTCCGAATGGTTCAGAATTCCGAACGTATCACCTCCGATTTATCATTAATCTTATTTTCATAATTCCTAAATTTAAATATTCCTAACTATGTTTATAATTACTATTTTCAAAATATCGAGATTCAATAACAAAAAGTCCGAATTAATGATAATTCGAAACATCAAAAATACGAATTCCGATTATTAAAATACCGATTAATACAATTACGAAATAAAAACGCTTTATAAAACTGAATAGCAAATAAACACATAATTGCTCGTAAGAGAGAAGTATAATATTATGTGAAGTATGAGGAGGTAAAATTAAAAACTAATGACAGATGCGTTTTCCTACTCATAATTGCATAGATACAGGGGATTTGCAGCCTGCAAGCAAGCATGCAGTATGCAAGCAGGCATGCATGCAGCGTGCAAGCAGACATGCAGCATGCAAGCAAGCATGCAACATGCAACCAGGCATGCAACATGCAAGCAGGCATGCAGCAGGCAAGCAGCAAGCAAGCAGGCATGCAACATTCAGCAAGCATTGTTTCTGTCACGGATCCGGCGCTGCGGGGTTTGGGCGGGCCCACGCGAACTTATCGTCGCAGATGGTTTACGCTCACCACCGCAGCTTCGGCTTGCTGCAGCCTCAGCCGCGGCGGCGAGTGTTACAACCACCTGCTCCTCAGCTCGCGGCCCGCCTCACCCCTCCGCGCCTACGCGGGCTTAAATTACACTCTAGGGTAGGGCAGACAAGACTCTGCGTGAAGTCGGTTTTGCAGCGATTCGTTTCTGTCACAAAATTTTGTAGCACAACATGTTGACTTTTAGTTTATTCGAAGTATTGAAAATCGGAATGTCGTTTTTCGGACCGAGAATCCTTCGAGCATTTGATTCTTCGAACGTATGAAAATCGGAAAACTAACAAATCGCATTTACGACTTTCGGTAAAATAAATTTCGTGATTTTTAATAATAGACATTATAATTCATAGGAATTATCAAATTCGGAGTTTTGAAAATCGGAACATCGAAATTCGGAATAAAATATTTCGGAGTATTTGGGTTTTTCCGTCGTGGAGGCGTTTAAAGTAAAACTCTTACATTAAAAACATGTATTTAAAAAAAACTTGTGATAAAGTCGCAATGACGGGGTGACCAAGTGCCTGTCGGCTTCGTTATACCCGACTACCTCACTCACAAACAAACTTGAGATATATATTTTTTTTTGCAAGCCTGCTCTGTCCCACTCCTGGGCACAGGTCTCCCTCCACTCTTTCCACCTGTCGCGAACCCGTGCGTCCTCCTTCCAGTTCAGAAGGAACTTGTCCAGTTCGTCCCACTTCGTGGCCTGCCGCGCTTCACTGTGTCAGGGCAGTTTCCTACTATTTTGGCCCACAGTTGATCCGGCAGACGTGTCCTGCTTAGCCCCATTTGAGTTGGGCAGCTTTTTGAGCCACGTCAGCTATGCTTGTTTTGGAGCGCAGTATTGTGTTTCCAACACGAACACGTTAATTTAACACCTAGTATACTGCGCTCCATTACTCAATAGCAAACTTTGAGTTTGGACTTCTGGATGTTAGTCAAACACCAAGTCTGTGCACCATAGGTTAAGACTTGAGGTATACCTGTACTAAAGTCCAGTCCGTGCGTATCCACGAGGTACTGCAGTATGTCTCCCTGCTCGTCCAAGCTCTCCGTCTCCCTTAGCATGGCGATCAGTTCGTCCGTCTCCTGTTCCGCGTACACCGAGTTCGTCTCGGACGTCGTTCGGGCGCGCACGATGTTTGCTAGGTTCTTGTTTATGATTGCTGGAAATGTTTTGTTTGATTTAGGAAAGTAGTGCGGTTCTACACTACGTTGCTGCTATTGAGAAATTCCTGACGGAAAAACCCTTTGCCTGGGAATTGAACCTTATAGGACTTCAATAGCAGCGGGTGTGTTCATGAGATAAGAGTATGGGAAGGCCAAAATGTTAGATGCTGTTGGAAATATGATATCATGTTACAGACATGATTCATGCTTACCTTCTGGCGGCGATGGAGACTTCTCTTTCGTCACTTCAATAGTAGGGGTGGAAGCCAATAAAGATGTTGTCGATGTTCCCCTAAAAATTACAAAATTAAAAACGTTTAATTGGCGTCATTTATAGAATTGTGCAAATCTAGTTATACCGACAAAACAAATGAAAGAACAGCTCTAAAGGGAGGCTTTGGAGTGCAATACACTTTTCCGTACCGAACATATGTGTAGCATCTCATGCGCGGTTAAAAGGTGTGCATAAGATCTTAAAGTACGGTGATTCACATGTACTTCTTCATTTTTCCATTCAAATACTTACTTAGTAATAGCTCTTCGCTTCGCGTCCTCCGGCGATGGACTGCGGCCGTAGCTGCCAGGGTCCACATCAAGCCAGGACGGCTTGCGTTCCAACGAACGACCTATTGATTCACCTTCCATGCCCAATGTTTCAGCTAAAAGTAATTTTGCGTTAATATTTGCTATTTTCAGGACTATTATATTTTAATCAACATCAAAAGCCGAATATTTAATTGTTATAGCTGGTGACAAAAAGTACCAAGCTGGCCAAGAAGTGACGAAAATACAATTTTGACATGACAAGCAAAAAACAACTCTAAACACATGGAAACAAGATCAAAGAGTGCGATACACATACTCAAAAGCGAGTAATCAAGTAATTCATCGTAGAAGTTATTTTAAGTTCATTTACGACCTTATATCAACAAAGTTAAGTACAGTTTAGTTATTATTAATAATTAGCCTACGATACGTACAGTCCACATTGATAGACCTGGTTTTCTTAATAGCGCCGCGCACAGACATGCGCCGGCGCAACGTACGAGCATTGCTTGCGCCCGCCGGACGAGGCAGAAAGCTGATTTTGTTGCTAAATGACTTCAGTAAGTGATCTTCTAAGTAGGTTTGTAATTCCGGGTTTAATTCTGAAACGAATAAGGGTGATTATTAAGATATGTATTATACGCAAAAAAAAATACGTCAATAATGGTGACGAAGATGTCTATATTTTTCGACTTCTGTATGAAAATATAGCAATTTTGATCTTCGAACCAGTAACGAAATACACGCGTTTTGGACGGGGAGTTGCGGACATCGATCCGATATACTATACAATTGTAAAATCAGAAACATTTCCGCTCCCATGGCTGGGATAAATGCCTCTATGTGTGGGAGTAAGCAGCTACGCGGGCCAAGCGCGGGTTGGTAAAGGCTTTGATAAAGCAAAATGTGTTAGAAGTCTTTTATCAACTTGGAATTCTAGGCTTCACAAGAAATAAATAAAAAACAATTGCACCATATTGAGAAGGATGTTACAAAAAATGTTGCTGATTGTGGAGTGTCAGAGTATTCGTGTTAAATATTGAAAGCCTGGATCTCCGTTATGTTTATGAACTAGCAAAGACAACTAGCAAAGACTTATACTATCAAAAACTTACTGTCAGGATATCCATCCTCCTGACTCCCAAGGAAACTCAAGTTTGTAATGGCAGATGTGCTCAAAAACTCTCCAAGATTTCCGAGAGTTACTCTGGTACCATTAATATATCCAGACTTGAGTTTCTTCATTGTCGTAATCATTGCCATCGGGATCTTACCCTGATCTGAAATATGAAAGCAAAAATGGAGATTATTCTGTAAAAATAAAAAGGAGGAGGAAAATGTCATAGCTCAGAATGCGAGAGATGAATTTTGTCAGTCATGAAGTTTGCGGTTTGGATTAGTTAAAGCAACCCGTAAACCATTGTCTGTTAGTGCGTAGGTAGACATAAAGGGTGTAAAAAAACCTCTTAACGAAGCCGAAAGGCACTTGTTCTCCCTGTCATGGCGATTATTTTTTTGTTCTATTCTACACCATACCTGGGAACTTTCTAGTTACGGAGATATTGGGGGCCAAAGTTCCAACTTTTTTTTATACAAGTATTTTTGTAAGATTTTTACTTTAAACACCTCCATTATAGTTCGGTTCAAACTTTATGGCGGCTCGGAAGTTAGCTGCGAGCGACGGAGTGCGCATTATACAGTCAAGACGATGCGTCCTCTGTGTCCCGCTGATACGTAACATTGTGTTTTGAGCACTTTTACGTTAGATGTTCTTAGGCGCCGTAAAGTTTGAACCGTTATACTTGCGCAGACCGTCACTCGCAGCTAACTTCCGAGCCGCCATTAAGTTTGAACCGAACTATACCCCCGTACTATTCAATCCATCCATTAGCACAATGTTTTGAGTGCGTTTGTACATTGAGTTCTCCCACCAAACATAATTTTTCACCCCAAAGTAAAAGACGTTTCCCAGCAATATTTTTTGCATAAAGTTACATAGTTTGATGTACAGAATGCTTGATTGACGGCTTCGTGATGAGGTTGTTTACACCCTGTATACTTAAATAACATTTCAAAGTGACACCCGGTCATCCCATACTTAAATGTTAACATTTTTGTATGACGTAAGTATTTGCGAAAAAGACCTACCTTCACCTCACCTATTTAATTTTTAAACAGTACAAAATTTTACGGGTGTCTTAACTATTTATAAAGATATTTGCGTGTAAATGATGTAAGGCTATATAATTTTCTGTTGTCAAGTTTCACCGCAAATTGGATGAAACAATGCGAGAATTCAGTGTAAAACTAAATTACTTTCATGACAATAATCTCTGTACTGTGTACTGTTTTATGGCTGGTTAATAACGGACTGTCATTTTTCCACAAAGCTTGACTTACCATTGCATTTTTTTTGTTCCCTTTGCTTGAGGTCTTTCAAAAATAAAATTAACTTACATGTAGTTAGGTTTAAACTAAAATTCATTTGTTAATACCCGCCAAACACCACCACACACAAAACCAAAGAAAACCTTTTCCAGAGACAGACAATAATCATTGTTTACCTAACAAATACTGCGTAGCGAGCAACGTAATCGTCGGCCGGCCAAGCATTTGTTTCCAGCTCATGCCAAGGAACGCGACGTTAGCCGTAAATGTACTCGCGAGCAGCGCCGGGTCTCGGGACATGTAGTACTCTTCGTAGTCGAAGTTCTATGACACACCACACCCATGCAAGGTTAATATTTATTAGGGTAGGGGAATGGACGTGGACGCAGCTAGGGTTAAAGGATCCAAAAAGGTCACGACAGGGGCCTTTAAATTACTTACATAAAATACTTTGGACTAACGGCTCATTCATAATTCAAAATGTTAATTTATCACATTCTGAAATCGGGATAAAAACTGTGAAACTAATGGCGCTAGTGTGGCTACCAAGCATTTTCATTGGTTAATAATATGTTAATTTAATTTATATACCAAAATAGCTTGATCTTGTTTGTTCAGAATGGGAACGAGCTATAGTCACGCCATCTACAATGAGCTTGGCTTGGGCGTGCCTCTCCAATTGTACAAATTTTGTTGTAGCCAATTTCTAGCAGGGTTTTGGACTGGTTTTCTAGATGACAACAGACACAACTAGCCCCATGTGTCAAAAAGATCTTATTATTATTTTACTGACAACATAGGTAGACAAATCACAATTCACAACATAGTAAACAATATAATAATGTATGAAGTAAATTTACTGCAAATAATGAAATATGGCTGTTCTAATGTCTTCAAAAGTTCCACAAATTATGTATTTACTACCACAAATGTTGGCCTTCCTTAACCGAGACCAATACTTCAATTACCAAACCAGCATAACATTCTACAGGGTAAATGTTACTGTGGATGAAACATTCTAAACATCAAATAAACATGGATGGACAAAACCAGCAAGCAACTTTCCAAAATAATAAAGAAATCAAACAATACCTAAGTGCATTTGATTCAGGGTCAAGAGAACAAGTGGTCGCCCAAGAAGGTTTTGCCAAGAGGACTTCAAGAAATTAATTTCTGCTTTGAGTGTGTCAACCATGAGATCGTAGTCAGAGGCGATGTAGAAACGTGTCATATCAGAATACTAGTAAATAAATTAAACAAAACAATGAGTTATGAAATGCAACTTCTTTTAAGTAGAAAAATTTATGAAAAATCACTTGTGCAACTGCAGACTATGTTCAAAATTGTAACGGAAATATTTTTATTGCGCATTGACTTTTCATACACTACTTGGTCGATAACATAAGAGCTCAAGAGCTTTTTTATGTGTTCTATTGGTTTCTTAACTCTGGAACCAAAACAGATACTTAACCGATAAAAATCGTCGCAAAATGAAAAGTAAAGAGTATTTGAAATTGCTTAGGTCTAATGATATAAATTATAAGATTTTTAATGGATATATGAATAAATAAATGAAGTAGGTACCTGTGGTGTAAAGGCAAATATGCGGTCATTCAACGAGTACAGCTTGCTGGTGCTGAGGATACCTACATCACGTGACTTCCTGCCAGACAAGCCCAATTTCTTGTTTCTACCTGCAATTTTGAATAAGGTAAATCATCACTATCACTACATATTATAAAAAAAATTATAATATGTAGTGATAGTCTGTTCGCGAAAAACTCAAAACTACTGCACCGATTTTCATGCTGTTTTCACCAATGGATAGAGCGGTTCTTTTTAGTATAAAAATTGTACGCGGGCGAAGCGGGATCAGCTAGTTATATTTATAAATGAACTGCTTTGTTGGTTTCAAGCGCGATTGTCGAGTATGAGGTCCTGGGTTCGATTCCCGGGTAATGCAGAGTTTTTCTGTTTTCCATCCAAAATTTCTCAATAGTAGCCAGTCAGTCAGACTATGGATTTGTGAGCAGATGTTGGCAATTAAAAGGCGCCCTTCCAACTTACATAATTGGCGTTTGAACGTCCAGTTAGGTACACCTCTGCCAAACTGTTCGGGGGGATTACAAGTATGTGTAAATTATGATTTCATAGCTCCAACAGCCTTACTAACATTGCAAGCATTATTAATTCAGTACTCAAGGCTTTTAAACAAATTTAAACTCTATGACATTGAATTTAATTCTAATGTCACACATTCACAATAGGCTTGTGTCCTAAAAAAATCTAATTAGTCCGTCAGTTAGATTATAAAAAAATATTTGACCCGTATTTTTTCTTTTATTAAATAAACCAAAATTGACGAAGGTACGACGCTTTTAAAATTCGCAAAACGTCACGCCGTGCTATAGTTTTTAGTGCGTTGTGACGTCACGAGCCCCCACTCCCGAGTTTTGATGCGTTTTATCTTTGTCAGTACTCAGTGATTTACAAAAACAAAAAATACGTGTCCATTATTTTCCAATACTCTAACTGACGGACTAATTAGTCTTGCAATTTATTGATGGTGGAAACAAGCCTATTCACAGATGTTAACACATTCAATTAACAGTGCAATAAGATCATTTATTGTTTGTAGTTGCTGCTGTGTATTGTTAATTTATATTATATGTTCAATGCATTATACAGCCTGGGACATAGGTATTCAGCTGCATCAAGTTAGACTGGAAGCCAGCAGAAAAGGCTTGGTAGATGATGATGACTTTTGAGCAGTGGTGATAAAATAAATTACACAAAGTAATGGCCTGGCTGTGTGCAAATTTACAACCCACAACTTGTAAGTCTATTTTATCATCTTTCTTTTATTATGTTCAATGACTTACCTAAATATGTGTACAAATGGCTAAGCACCCTAGCCGGTTGGACTTCAATAGGGGCCACTTCACTAATAGTCTGTACATGCAGGTCATACTCCAGCAATTTGTCCCTAATTTCATTAGTCTCAGCAAGTATCACAATCTGAACAACCACATCGGGTTTTTTCTCTGAACATAATCTTCTGTTGAGAGGATCTAGTTCACCAACAGCTAGAAATCCCTGAAAATTACATTGTTGAAGCATTACTAGGACAACATTATTAAATGTAAACTGTAAAATTTGGATGACATTAGATTTACCTCTTGCAATAACTTCCCAAGAATGTATAATGATTGAGCCCATATAAACGGGCACCGGCCAAGTGGTATACGTTCTTGGCTCCCTGGGTTTGCCTGTTCCAAGTCAGCCTTGTCTCCTGGTACTGAATACAGCTCAGGAACCAACTTGATCCCATCATCTTTCCTTATCATCACCTTTTCTAACAACTGTGTGTACTCGGCCACATTGTTCTTATCACCTTTGAAGCAATAATCCAATATTAGGTAGCAGAAGAATAGAGGCCACTCACACTCTATGTTTTCAAACATTCTCAGTTCCCAAGGCTCATAGTAAAGCCTATTGGGATCCTCTCTTGGTGTTTTGTGACCATCCCTTAAAAACCTCTTGCAGCCAAATTTTCCTTGCATTTTAGTAACAATAGTGTCTCTAGTTATTGCAATTAACTGTGGATCATCTACTGCAAAAGCTGGGTAGCTTATAATTGAAAGTAGGCCAGAATCTAACTCTTTACTATTTGATTCTCTCGGTAGCATTGATTGCAGCACAGCCTGGCATTTCTGAGCTTCATCAGCCAAAACATGGATTACACTAGAAGGACCTCCACGAGCACCAAACAGGTCCAACTCATTCATAGCTTCTAGAGCAGCTTTAGCCATACCAATAGAGCTAGCATTTAACTCAGGCAGGCCATGGTTGGTCTTGTCACCCCTTTCCCAAATTCCATAATCTGGGGTGCAATAAGCTGATTCAATATAAAATACTAAATTCTGGATGAATGAAACTTCATCTAATGAAAAAACAATCTGCAGACCAGATGCAGTCATCTGTGCAAGAATGAGGAGATACAGAGAGATGGCATCAATCTGGAGATGTCCCCATTCTGTGTCCTTCACCACGGAGCGGCCAGTGGTGGAGGAATATTTGGCGTGGAGGGAGTCCAATGGGTGCTGAGTGCTCTTAAACTTCTCCACTTTGTCTTTTTGTTGCATCATAGCCATGAGAAGACCTGAGAACATCAGAAAAAGGTTAGGTTTTTATAACTTCATGAATAGGCAATACTAATGTCAAGTCACAGATTTCAACGGGCTGGTTTCCAAGCACAAATCACAGTTCCTATAAATAAATACCTCTCATTAGCTTGACGCAACTCTGTTCCAATTCGTATGTTTTGGCACGATCCTCATCTTGATCAGCAATTTTCTTAAACGCCATGGAGAGCCCCCATACTGCCAATATGCAGTACAGGTTGTCTCTAATCCATGCGTGGTCATTGTGTGGGCTTGCGGGAAATAGTCCAGTAACAGGCTGCTGGTGATCTAAAATTAACTTGTGCACTACCCGCTGATAATAATCCAAACGCACCCCTGAATTACTACGAGTCCTCATTTTGGTAGCATGTCACACTTCACAACAAAACACATAATACTCTAAGGTAATTTAGATTGCTTTCTTGACACGATACTTTACACTACGTATTATCATTTTTCTGATTCTGCCCAAATTAATTTGTGTCATTTGAAAGTCGCAGTTGTCAAAAATGTCAACAACAAACTCTAGATCGACTAATGACGTTTGAATTGACTTGGATAAACGTGAACGCATTTCGCAGAATCGACTAAGTAATTTATGGTTGGTAAAGTGTCTCTTCCTTATTTTCACACGTCACATCACATCTGACAATGTCGTGAACGTCAAAATTTTATAATTTGCCTATTTGGTATGGTACCTAATCTTTCTAATGTTTTTGTGACTTTTAAGAGTTTTTATAAAGTTTAATTTTAATTTTCGATAGTTTTCTTTTATACAAAATGATTCTTTATATTTTATTGTGTCATGTTTTGTTCATCCCGTTTATTAACAGCAGTAACACGACAGTAAGTCAAACGGAGAAAATAAACAAAACTTTAATTGAACCTGAACCTCGTAAGGATAATCAGTCAAATGAAACGAAAGTAACATTGCTAAGTGAAGGCGGTTCCTTAATGTCTGGTGCAGCTTTGGCTTTAGCCAAAGACAAACTTACGACTCTTACGAGCCTAGACACTGAATTGGGAAAAAATAAAGTAAAACCTCGAAAAGGAGTTGTTTATAACGAAGATGATAACTTGAAACCTCAGCAAAATAATGTATCAACGAATAATCAAAACCCCACTGTTGCTTCTAAAATACAAAATAAAACAGATGTTTTTAAGAAACAATTAACTGATTACACAAATAAGACAGTGGAGTCCAAGGTGAAAAGTACTTTGCTGACTAAATTGTCCAGTGATGGGAAAGAAATAAATAAAACTGAAATACACAAGAAGCCTTTACTATTATCATATGACACTCTAGCAAATATGACAGTCAAGCCGTCACCAGGAACATTGGTATCTGATCCTAACAAAGATTTAAAAGCCTATGTAAAGAACGCTAATAGCCATCCGGGAATGATAATGCCTCTTGTCATATCAATTCTGCTAGTTCCTATGTTTGCAGTTCTTGGTTATATGGCCTTGAGACGAGGCCAAGAAGCTTGGAAGAACAGGCATTATAAAAGAATGGATTTTTTGCTTGATGGAATGTATAATGACTAGATGTTATCCTGAAATCAATTCATGTTTTAAGTGTTCGGAATACCTACTAAATGATATTGCAAAGAGATATTAAATATTTATTATGTGATAAAAATCAGAGCGGCCAGTGGTTTTATACTGTTATAAGAGATCAACTTTTCTTGAAGTTGTGTCTCATTGTTAAATGTTCTATGGAATTATTGGCAATAATAATTTGTATTGTATGTTAATTCAATCATGTTATAAGGTGTATTGCATAGCTATTTACATTTGTCAGATAGGGGTGTCTTCAACAAATATTATAATAGACTGCAGATTTGGTGTGAAGATGACAATAAATTATATTGTTGGTGCTCGAAATGTGCCTTACATTTAATAATAAATTAAAATTGAAGTGAATAAGTTTCTTTAGTAGCATGAAATTTATTTTCAAGTGAAAAGGTCTTCCTTTTAATGTAAGTTATTTATTAGAATGTTATTGTGATAATTTAAAATAAAATATATAATACACCATTGTTGATCTTTAAATGGTTGTATGCTGACAATATTTCAGTAGTTACCAAATAAATGTATTTAGAATGTAATATGTATTAAGTTTAAACAGTCACAAATAAGTTTGCATTTTGCTTAATTGTACCGCTTTTTTACGAGTTTTTGTATGAAATTAAAGCCTTCTCTGATATCTTGCATTACTATTGTCAATTTATTAATATAAAACTCATTTCATATTAAAAATACAAATAATGTGAAAATCATGATGTTAAATGATTAATTAATTAGTACTAATTATTTTAGTCATAACATTAAATGTGGTTATAATATAATGCATTATGAAGAAAACAATATTTTTTGTAAACTATTTTCATTAATAAAAATTGTACCTACATGTTAAAAACAACAATTATATTTAATTTATTATATTTTTATTCCTGTTTCCACCTAATTGGTCGCTATGGCGCGCGAGGACTTAGAAAAATTTCCGTTTTTTTTTAACTATTTTATTGCAGTTTCAGATTGACCTTAACCATAGAAACTATTTAGCCTCTGAGAAGCATGGTCCTACGACGCACCGTCTCCGAGTTAGGAGCTTTTTAATTTTTGCTAGTTTTTTGAAAAACCCTATATTTCCAAAATGGTAGCTAGGATGAAAAACTTTTCGGGAAATAGACATCCGGGGCTGCCTTCAGGCGGCTCCTGCCCAACCTTGGGGGGCCAAACGCCTCCTGCCGCAGGCTCTATGCGGGGGTCGTGCGGTCCATGGCCCTTTACGGGGCCCCAGTGTGGGCGCGTTCCTTGAGGCGGCGAGCCGCCCACTATCTGAACGCGCCCCAGAAAGTGAAAATGGTCCTTCCGCCTGACGAAGGTCACCGGACACGGATGTTTCGGGAGGTACCTGCACCGAATCGGGCGGGAGGAGACGCCCGGGTGTCTCCACTGCGAGGATCGACCGGAGGACACGGTGGAGGTCTGCCCTGCGTGGGCGGAGCACCGCCGTGTCCTCGTAGCGGCGATCGGCGGCGGCGACCTCTCGCGTCCGGCCCTGGTTCAATCCATGGTCCGGAGCGAGACGGAATGGGAAGCCGTCACCTCCTTCTGCGAAGCAGTCATGCTAGCGAAGGAGGTGGCGGAACGAGAGAGGGAGAGAGCCTCTCTTCCCGGCCGCCGCGGGAGACGCACCGGGCGTCGGGGGCCACGTGGTGGCTACCGGCCACCGTAGATGCGGGCCTGTGGACGGTTAGCTATGAGCTAGCTAGCCGTCCGTCCGTCTAGTGACGACAGGCCGTGTCGACGGCGCGTTCGTGTTCCACGCGCGCCTCAAAGAGATTTCAGCAGAAGAGAGAGGTCTGCAAGGGCCGAAGCCTGCCGGGGTTGCGGGACTGTTCGAAAGAGATACCGCGGCCCCGGAACATAAAGGGCGAGGAAGGAACATGGATGGGTTTTAGTCAGTAAGAGTCTGACACTCCCTCCCGCTCCGCCCAGAGTGGGAGAAGTCGTATCCGTCAGGACCGCGGGTGTATAACTTCCAAAGAGAATAAAAATATACAATATAATTGTACGTAAAATGTACGATTTTGTTCTAAAATATGTATAAATGTACGTGTCTGTATGCGTAGCAAACATCATTTTAAAGTGAGCCGCCATCCTGACGTCAGGTTGGCGGGTGTATTTTAACACAAGCAACATTTTTCAAATTTGTCTTTAGGAATAAAATGTTCGGAAAATGTACGTTTAGGAACACTAATTGAAAACTTCTTAAGTGATAAACAAGCTCTGATATTGTAAAACGAATGTGAGCCGCCATCCTGACGTCAGGTTGGTGGGTGTATTTTAACCGAGAATCTCTTTTTTTTTCAAATTTGTCATTAGGAATTATATGTACGTCAAATGAACGTAAAACAACACTAATTAAAAGCTTCTTAAATGACAAATACGCTCCAATATTGTAAAACGAATGTGAGCCGCCACCCTGACCTCAGAATGGCGGATTGATTCTAAACCAATCAAACTATTTTGATTTTCTGGACTTCTGTTAGGTGTTGGCTTCAAATCAACAATGGTCTCATGTTTATTGAATCTCACACAAATACTAAAATCTTAATAATACTGACTACTGGTCGAGAATTACGAAATAGGAATGATTTGCTATGATGTTGTCCTAACTCGGAATACCTGACTTAGTCGTGATCAAATAAAGCTTAGCTTAGGTTTATTCACATTATGCTTTAATTTTATATTTTAAACACATCATACAAATATAATATTTCGAAGAATAAAAAACGATTATAGTAGCATATAATATTATATCATTACGCAAATCCCTTAAAGTGCCTGTTTAAACTGAATGGCCATTGCTGATGATTTGATCCGATTAGCCGTTTAGTCGCGAAAAGGTAGCAACAGACAGACAGACAAACAGAGTTGGTTTCGCGTTTATACTATTAGTACGGATAATTATGTAACTAAGCCCTACCAAAAAATAGGCCATTTAAATGCTCTGGAAATATCGTCCATAGACAAACTTCTCGTTTGCTAATAAAATTCAAAAGCGCCAGATTAAAACAGTGACATTCTATAGCTGCATTCTTATTTGCCATTATAAAAACACGATATGAAAGTCTTAATATAATATTAATAAAGAAACTATGTTGCAACATAACTCTTCATAGTGCTGACCGTAAACCCATTTTTCATTGTTACGATTAAAACGTTATATTCAGCCTAATCAATACTCGCATTGGAATCGAGATTAGATTGGAAAAAAATGAGACTGAATAAAAACTCCTTGGTTTAATTTCAAACACTTAGTTTATTGAAACAAAACGATTTTTGATGAATGTAATTATTGTTTTGTATTGGCTATGTACTAATGATATTATTATTTTGTGTTATTAAAAATGGTTCTGTTTAGTTATTTAAATCCAATGCAATGTTATTTATATCAAAAAGGATCGATTTGGATCGTTTTTGTTATTTTAATAGATATCAATCACATCACATCTTCTATCTATATCTATCTATACATATAATAAAACTGTAGAAAAGACGTTTTTGTACATTGAAAAAAAAAAACAAAAAAATATAGCCAGGGAGTTAAAGGACAACCAATAGAACCCATTTCCAGCATCTTTCGATTTTTTGTCTGTTTGTATGTTTATTTGTACCAGCATCACGTAAAAACTGCGGGACGGATTTTGATGAAAACTTCACTAATCTATTTAAATAAACTCAAAATAATATTTAGGCTATAGAAATTATGGAAAATTTTAGAAAAAGGGGGTGAAAAGGGGGGGCAAAGTATGTATGAAAAAAAATTTTTAGATTGTTCTAGAATCATGAAACTCAGATTAAATACTTATTATTAAAAATAAAGAAATACCTGTTTCAGCATTTTCAAAACATTTCACCCAGAGACGTAAAAAAGAGGGTTTTGTGTTTAAAATTAATTAACTTCACACACCTATAGACTAAAATCCAATAAAGTGTCAACCTTTAAAAGTTGCTACATTTACTTTAAATCTAATAAAGATAAATGTAATTTCTCAGTTTCCTTGAAATTTGATTTTTGAGGTGAATATTGAATACGCACAAAATAGCGATTTAATGACTGACGATTTAGCTTTAGTGACTCATGGATCAACCCACAGCCTAAACTGCTGATCGTAGAGACCTGAAACTAGCAGGGTGTGTTCTTTATATGATGTAGGCATCCGGTATAGAAGAATTGTCCAAGATTTAACCCATAAGGGGTTAAAAAAGGGGGGCAAAGTTTATAAGAGACAACGTGATTCCTTGGTCCAATCTACTTGAAATTTTGCATAAACCTTTTTAACAGAATTGATGGAAGAAGTGTTTCGTATTTTATTGAAATGAACCCCTCACGGGGTTAAAAAAGGGTAAACAATTATTTTGGCCATGGCGTTGATTTGCTTCGAAGTTCATTTGGTGCTAATACTCTAAAATTGGAATGTCTCGAAAAGTCACCATATTATATTTGAAGGTTTCAAAGCTTTAGAGGTTATGCACTTATAAGACACTGCCTCATGGGACGTAGGTAGAGTTAGTTTGAAATGGAAGATTAAAACATTTTGGTTTCAAAATTGTCACCAAAGGTATGTCAATGGAAAACCATAAGTTGAATATAATGAGCGATGAATGCAAAGATTTCCGAGAAATTCAAAATCAAAATATTTTTTCACTTCTCATGCTCTAAAAGTACGCCATTATAGCCCTACGAAGCGGGATTAAAGTGACTGTTTATTCCCTAGGGAGTAAAAAGTAATTTAAAAATGGAACGATCTTTTACTCTGAAACATGGTCACAAAACAGTAACTTTTTTTTTTCTTTTAATGGATCAAAGGTATTATTTAAATTTCGAATTGGCTTGCAAATAGAAAGCGGTTTATTGAAAAAAAAAAACAAATGAACTCTTCAACGTGAGAAAAATTATTGTTATTTATGTGCATCGTTGATTTTGAAAAGTATGTGCAATGCCTCTGTTGCTAGCCGCTGCAGTAATGTAGGTACTAATTATCTGTGGAGTGTGGATCATCTTCATTGCGACAATGTTGAGAGTTTGTGTTGTGTTTTAAATTGTTAATCTGTGACTGACCTGATAGAAGAAAAAACTGACCGCTCAGTTCAGAATTTTTGTCGAGTGTAAATTTGTTCGGTTTTAAATGACTATTTTTCTCGCACTCGAAGTGAAAAGTACAGTTTGCACCTCGAGACTAAACGCCAACTATTATACCCTCGCTTTTTAATGACTCCCTCGCAAGCTCGGGAGTCAAACCACCTCGGGTATATAATGGCTTCGTTTAGTCCCTCGTTATAAAATATACTATATTTCACATAGGCCTAGATGGGCACTTATAAAACAAATTAAATTAAATTGTTACCTACTTGAATCTACACTAATATTATAAAGCTGAAGAGTTTGTTTGTTTGGTTGAACGCGCTAATTTCAGGAAATGGTGGTTCGAGTTAAAAACATATTTCAGTGTTGGACAGCCCGTTCATCAAGGGTAACATCACCAATAGGAGCGGAGCATCAATGAAAAATTTCCCAAAAACAAAGATTTATTCATTTTTCTTTGATTCCGTTGCAAGCACTGCATAACGCGGTTAAAGTTACACAGCAATCACGTACGAAGGAATTGTTCCTCTTAAGCATTTTAAAAAAAGTCCGTGATAGCATATGTCTATTTTTTAAGGTTGACTCACACTTTCTCTAACCCTCTCTCGCAGACGAAGTTGCGCGGGTCAGCTAGTCAACAATAAATTAAGCAAAAAGGATCCAAACAGCTTGGATCATTTTTGTGAATTTACAAGTGCGTTCTTTAACACTATAATGCATTGTATTTTATTTATTAAAAGTGATCCAGCTGAATTGGATTCGTTTATTTGTTGCCCAGTTTCAATATTGTATAATTTCTCTATAATGGCCCAAGAAGGTTAGGTTTATTTATTTATTCATGTACACACAAAATACATAAAAGGACAATATATTAAAATAGAAGAGCACAAAGGTACTGCTTATTTCACAAGAAATTTCTTCCAGCAGACCTGCGAGAGGAAAGTCTGATAAGAAATGTAGACACAGTGTGTAGAAAAGTCAAACAAGAAAATTTAAATTAAAGCTTAAAACAGAACTATGACTATTTAAAATAAACATATAACATACAAATACATACACATATTATCAAAAACAAAATAAACTACTATTGTAAATATTTACCTATAACATACATACCTACATCTATATGTAGAATATTACTGTATAGAAGAAAGGTAATGCTCTTTGACTTGTTTTTTAAAGAGAAATAAAGTTTTAGAATCACGAATGTTAGGCGGAAGTGAGTTCCACAAACGTACTGCGTGAACAGAGAAGGAGTAGGAATACAATTCAGTTTTATGGGATGGGAAATTAAGATGATGCCTGAGGTGGGATCTACAGAGAGCATCAGAAGGACGGGTAAAGGAAAAACGATCGCGCAGGTAGCTGGGATATGCAGGGTTATAATAGTACATTATGGTACAAGTGTGTAATGTTGGTGATTACCGCCGAGGCGCCATTGAGAACCGAGCCGTTAGGCGAGGTTCTTAAGAGAGCCGAGACGGTAATCATCAAACACACACGTGTATCATACGACGTTTTTCAACACACTTGAGAATAAAATATACTAAAAATAACTATAATTTCCAACAGTGAAAACGAGTTGTGATTTTGTTTTCGCAATGGCGGGAATAATTCATCAGTTTTCCTATGCGCGCGCATCTAACAATGGCGATCGCCCATAGACTAAAAGAATGAGGTGGAATGAGGTTCCTTTTTTTTTTTTGGCTTTTCGCGGATAGCGTTTCAGCCACGTACGAAATGGGGAATTCGAAGTTTTATAATTAAAAAAAAAGTAAAAAAAAAAGAAAACAAAAGTTGCATTTGAGTGAAAGTTTTATTTATTAAAAACTTATAAGTTGAAATTATTTAAGTAGATACGAAGTTGTATGAAATGAGCAAGCAATAGGTACATTAATTTATTTGTACTATTGAACACGATCTTTTTTGTATCGAAACTTTTTTAAGAACAAAGCAATTCAACCAATAAAATAAAAAAAAACCCTCTACCTCACTTGTAAATAATAGCAATGAAGAGAAAAGCGCGGGAATCATCGAATTTGGCGGGCGTGATTTTTCTTTCGTTTTCATAAAAATATTAAAAAACGTTGGCTATTGGAGATAAGTTGTGTAGATATATGTAAATATTCATTAGATTAGTTGATATAATTGTTTGTAGATATAGTTCTTCATTTAGGGTAAGTTTTTTCTATTTTACTTTTCTGGCCAGTGGCCACAATGGACAATGAACCGCCAGATCCGGGGGGCACAGTTCCCTCGGTCGGGCATAATATAACGATTTATGAATCCAGTATGGATACGGACTCGTCCTTAAACCGATCGGAGCGGAAAAGGGCTAGAGCGCCTCGTAAAGTATGTAAAAATTGCAATAAAAGAAGGCGAAATGGGCGCTCATCAGGAACAAATAATGAAGCGAATTGTCATTGTGATAATGACTCAGTTTATAGTCCAAATATAAAATCAGACATACCGGTACAGGCAATTCTACTTCAACAAGAAGCCACTCCACGTTCTGTGGATGGTCCTCAGACTGAAATTCAGAACTCAGATCTTCCCCAGAAGGCGCCACAGGTTGCTAGGGCTTTGTACGAAGCCACAGACCTGTCGCCATACGTTGTTCACATCCAAAAAAATGTTGATACACAAAACTCAGCTCAAACATTACACCCAATAACTTTAGGGCACTTTCTAAAAAAACGCAGGTTTAACCACATCATTAACGGTTCACTAAAACGCATTGGTCGCAATCGAATTTCAATAAGCTTCTCCCGTTACGTAGATGCAAACTCCTTTATAAATGACCCAAGTTTGGCCAAAGAAAACTTGAGGGCATTTGTTCCATCTTTTAATGTGTGTCGGATTGGAATTGTAAAAGGCGTACCTACCGAATGGTCTCCGGAGGAAATAATTGAAAATATATCCGTCCCCGCTGGATGCGGGAAAGTCATAAAGGCTAGACGTCTTAATTATAAAGTACACGAACCGACCCCTGTGTGGAAACCATCCCAAACAGTCGTGCTCACCTTTGATGGACAAATTCTACCAAAACGTGTGTTTTGTTGTTACAATTCCATGCCAGTGGAATTGTATACATTCCCTACAATTCAATGTTTTAATTGTTGTCGATTTGGCCATACAAAGGTACAATGTAGGTCGAACCCTCAGTGCTTCAAGTGTGGGGAGAAGCATTCTGCTGACACTTGCAGTATTGAAGACGAGAGCAATAGTAAATGCTGTCATTGCGGTGGCATTCATTACGCCATCAATAAAAAATGCCCAGAATTTGAGAGACAAAAATCAATTAAGCATTACATGTCCCATAGCTGCGTGTCGTATGCTGAAGCGGCGCAACTACATCCACCAATATCAAAATTGTATGCAGATGTGGTAACATCTGCCCCATCACATACCACAAAAAATCCTTTTTATCCACAACCTTCGCCCCAGTCACGTAACACATCAATTGTCTCCTCTCAAAGAAAAACGGTATTCCTCAAACCTCGGGATCCCCCAAAAACAAGTAAGGGGTATGACCGGGCAGCTCATCAGGCATTGATCAATAATGAAGTTTCTGTGTCAGGGAATGGTGTTGCATTCCAAAATAAAACAACAAATAATAATGAGACTCAAATTTTAAATTTAATAATCCTGTTAATTAATACTTTGTCTAAAAATAATAATATTGAACCGTCCAACGTTGCCACTGTAATTGATACTCTGTCCAACTTATTTAACCATCATAATGGATCCAAATCTACCCAGGATTGTTCAGTGGAACAGTCGCAGTATAGTGAATAAAAAATCTGATCTGTCCTACATATTGAACAAATACGATCCCTTTGCAGTCGCTCTCTGTGAGACATGGCTTAAACCAGGGTTCTCTTTTAGAATTCCTGGCTATGCGTGTCTAAGAACAGACAGAAGCGATGGGTATGGCGGTGTCGCCATACTTATTAAAAATAACTTGTCCTTTCAAAGTTTTCCTCTTCCAAGTCTCAGCGACGATATTTCTGCTGTCGCTGCTATTGTAAATAAAATCTGTTTAGTATGTATATATTATTCTCGTCCCACTGTAAATATTCTTTCTGAAATAAGTAATCTCCTTTCAATTTTACCTAAACCATTTTTGGTAATGGGCGACTTCAATGCACAACATCAGTCCTGGGGTAGTTCTAGTTCCAATTACTATGGGGAAAAGTTATTGGAAATCCTAGACTCTAATAATTTGTGTATTTTAAATACATGTCTCCCAACACGCCAAACGAACCCAGATGAGGGAGTAAGTGCCCCTGACCTCTCAATCTGCACACCTGATTTAGCATCAACATTATCCTGGTCTCCTTTACAGTCTTCTTATGGAAGTGATCATTACCCTTTAATAATTTCTTTTCCACATAAAAAACCGGCTGTTTGTAATCCAACTCCACGTTTAAAGTATAGACTTCAAAATGCAGATTGGGATACATATAAAAATTGTGTAGAAGAAAGAATCCTTGCTATATCTAATTCTTTACAAATACATGATCCTCAGCTATTATCTAATCAAATAACCAACATTTTAATAGAGGTGGCAGATAATACTTTCCCTATTAAGAATGGTGCTTCAGGTAAAATTCCTTCACCACCCTGGTGGGATGCTGAGTGCACTCAGGCCATTAAAAAAAGAAAAGAAGCAGAAAAAAATTATGGTCATACTATGACTCGTCACAATTTTGAAATCTACCAAGAAGCTGCACGTACAACTCGTAAGCTCCTTAGAAAAAAGAAATTTGAAGGTTGGCAAAGATTCTGTGCATCCATCTCGCCAGAAGTTAACGCATCCCTAGTATGGCAAAATATTAGGCGATTCAGGTCAGCATTCAGTGACACAACAGCCTCAAAACTACCACTAGAATTAGCCAATCAGTTTATGGATCATTTAGCCCCTCCTTCAGCCCCAGAACAGAGATCTTTACATTTCCCCTATGTCCCTATTCCCAATTCTGAAATGAACTCTCTCTTCACACTAAGTGAATTGAAAGGAGTCCTTTCTCATGTTAAGGATTCAGCTCCTGGTGAAGATGGTATACCATATTCATTTATAGCTAATCTGTCTGACTCTGTTCTTTTAATATATTTAAACCTCATCAATACAGCTTTGATATCTGGCAACATTCCATCAAGTTGGAAGTCTCAAACAATTATTCCCATCCTGAAACCAAACAAACCTTCTTCTAATGTTACTTCTTATCGACCAATCGCACTTTCTACTGTTCTTGTTAAGATTGTTGAACATCTTATTAAGAATCGTTTGGAGTGGTATTTGGAAAGCAAAAACTTGCTAGCCACATCACAGTTTGGTTTTAGAAAGGGTAAAAGTACGATGGACAGCCTTAGTGTGTTCACAACTGATATTCGCTTAGCCTTCTCTTCTAATAATTCTGTAATTGCTGCTTTCCTCGATATTAGCTCTGCTTACGATAATGTCCTGGTATCAATCCTAGAACAAAAGCTAAATTTATTACAAGTTCCAAAAATGCTGTCTAACTTCATAATTAATATGCTCTCAGAGAGATCTTTAAATCTTCATATGGAAGGGTGTACATTCACCCGGTTAGTATGGAAAGGTCTCCCTCAAGGTTCAGTACTAAGTCCAATTCTTTACAATATTTACACTTATGATTTGGAACCCTCTCTTAATAAGTCAGTACAAGTCCTTCAATATGCAGATGATTTACTTCTTTATTTATCTGGTCATTCTGTTGAAAATATTTGTACTTCCTTAACCTCTTCATTAAGTTTACTGAAGACTTGGCTGGAAACCAATGGTCTACACCTGTCAATTGATAAAAGCAACATTGTATTGTTTACTAGAATGCGTAAACCTCCTAATGTCACAGTAAGTTATAATGATATTCCCATGCCCATTAAAAACCAGGTTAAATTTTTAGGCCTTGTTTTGGATACACATCTTACTGGTATACCACACTGTGATTATATAGTTGCTAAATGTGAACGTCATATTAACATAATTAGATGTCTTGCTGGTGTTTGGTGGGGAGCACATCCTTTTTCATTGAAACTACTTTACAACACCTTGATAAGAAGCGTATTGGACTATGGGACTTTTTTGCTTGAACCTGCAAATGTGGCTTGTCTTAAGAAACTGGACAGTGTTCAGTCTAAAGCACTTAGAGTGGTTTCAGGTGCAATGAAAAGTAGTCCTATTAATTGTCTTCAGGTGGAATGTGGAGACCCTCCACTACATTTACGACGTCAATTTCTATCTGATAGATTTATGGCTCGGTGTTTGCAATTTACACATCATCCTTTGCGAAATAAACTTTCCATTCTCTCTGAAGAAGTTATTTCATCCAGTTACTGGAGGCACAAAGATACTCCGTGTTTAGTTAAAAGCTTCAGAAAATATAATTTAATTGAAGCTCCCTGTCACCAATCTCAATTTCTTTCAATATTTCACTGTAAATACAGTTCATTAATTATGTCACCAAATATACATTATAACCTTAACATTTATCGAGATGACGTATGTCATAACCTTAACTTCAACTTCACTATGGATAGAGACTGGAAGGGCTGTCAGCTCTTGTTTACAGATGCTTCGAAGCATGGAAGAGACTCATGTGTGGGAGTAGGTGTATACCACTCCCAATTAAATATCGTACAAAAAATAAAGCTCCCGCCCGAATCATCTGTATTTACGGGAGAATGTTACGGTCTATTCAAAGCTGTCGAATATATACTTATGATGGGCTTACGGAATTCACTCATTTTAACTGATGCAAGGAGTGCCTTACAATCTTTGGCCAAATTCCCTTTCTATTCTCATAATTCTTTTATTATATTTGAAACTCGTGAACTCCTCTATAGATGTTCTATTAAGGGGTATTCAGTACATTTTGCATGGATACCCTCGCATTGTGGCATTTTAGGTAATGAGAGAGCTGATCAGTTAGCTAATGATGCCGTATTTTGTGGAGATGTTTTTCCGTACAAAAATAACTCCCAAGATCTGGCAGCTCTGCCCAAGGTTTATCTACAGGAATCCTGGGGTCAGCTTTGGTCCGAGCAATCAGTGAAAGGGAAATTTTATCGTACTATTCAACCATCCATTTTTGTTAAACCTTGGTTTAGCAAGTACAAGCTTAGTAAAAAGATTACTTCAATATTCATACGTATGCGATTGGGTCACGTATGTACTCCTGCTCATCTTGCCAGGCTTGGTATTGTGCAGAACCCTGCGTGTGAATGTGGTGCTGAAGTGGGAGATCTGAACCACCTTATTTTTTCCTGCCCCCTATATGACCACTCCTCACTTTTTCAAAGTCTTGTTTCCCTCCGAGTCCCTTTACCCACTTCTATCTCATGTATTTTATTTAATTTTAATGTAGATATTTATAAAACCATAGCTCTATTCCTTGTAAATAATGATATAGCTATTTAAACATTAATTTATAAACTGTAAATAAGTACATAATTTACCATGTAGTTTAATTTACGCTCCAAGTCGGCCTTTTTGTTAGGCCCATGGTGGCGTTAAATGGTTAGAATTGTCTGTTGTATTATAGTTCCTTACCTTGTTTTAATTTATTATTTTTATACATAACAACTAATCTCCTTTCCATTTCCAAATTTCCCGTTGTAATATTTTATCATTTCGCGAGTACTTGATTCTTACGTTTTGTTATCAAATAAAGTATTGTCAGTGGCAATAAGCACGAATAGTGCAACGCCAAAACAAAAAAAAAAAAAAAAAAAAAATAGCAATGAAAAAGTCACAGTTTGATTACAGGTGTCATTATGTGCCTAATTGCGGTGAAATTAGAGCCACTTTATGAGCAAGTGTGTTGAAAAGGATATTGTAAAGGAGGCATAATATCCGAGTGTTCCTGCGAAGACGGATAGGGAGCCACTTAAGCTCCTTGCGGAAGTGAGAAACATGGTCATATTTCCTCAGACCATACACAAAACGAATACAAAGATTTTGTAAGCGCTCAAGCTTATTCAACAGCTCCTCGGTGGCATCCAAATAGCAGGCATCAGCATAATCAATGATCGGCTGAATCAGAGTTTGAGCTAGCTAAACTTTGGTTTTGAATGGCAAGAAGCTCTGTAAGGATTTGAGCGAGTGAAAAGAAAAATGAACCTTACGACTAACCTCATTCACTTGAGCTCGCCAAGAAAGGTCGCTAAAAAAAAAAAATTTTTTTTTTGATATTTGTGAATTGAAAAATTTTTTTTTTTTTTTCAATTCACAAATCGACTATGCATTCGCCAAAAAATGGCAAATTGTCATCGATTTACTTCAGCTGCAAAATTTCACAAATCACTAGCTAGCTACTAATATCTAATCTGTGATCACATTTCATGTCATGCGAACATCTCTAAAACGTAAAGTATTGTGTCGATTGTGTCTTTTTGTATTTTTTTAGTCTTGATTTGGGTTTCTGTGATAAATTATCATAAAATAGATTTTTCATGAAATAGAAGTGAGCAAGTTATAATTTTTAAAATCGGATATTTTATTAATCACTTAAAATTGATCTTTATTAACCTTGATCAATAAACGTCAAGAATTTCAAGTGAGAATGATTTGGTAAGTAAAATATTTATATTTTGACTAAAAATAATGTATAATCTCTGCAAAACTTTATAGAAATATTATGAATGTAATTATTGATCTTAGAATAATGTAAATGACGATAATGACGAACATTTAAGAGTTAGATTATCTGTAACTTGGTGTTCCTATTTTTTTTATCAAGCCTTTACTTGTAATCACTGAAATGTATGCTAAAATAAATTGTATTCTTTAGATTAATAAATGCTGGCACATCCTCTGTGTTACCTGCTAAGGATAATAAATTAATAATAATTTTATGAATACATTCATAGCTTTTCTTGAAAATGTATGTTTTTTTTAAACATTTATAACATTTAAATATTACTAATTTAGTCATTAGGCGAATGTTAAGTCGATAATGCTAAGATGATACTCTAAAATAATGAGCATTAATGTACAAACTTACAAGCCATCTGTGAATTGGTATTCAATTAAACTGGGTCTTTCTCACAATATCATCTTTGTGTAGCTTGACTTGAGTCTAGTCAGACACTGATGTTATCTTGATCTTAGTAGCTTAGTATTATATAACTTACTCCTACAACCTAAAAATGCAATAAAATAATACATAATTATAAAATAATGTTTTTCTCAATGTTAGATTGTCAAAATTGCTGTAAAGTTGTACTAAGTCTAAGGGTGCTTACATAGAGAAACAGGTTTCCGGTACAGACAAATCTGTACGGGTCGGTACCGATCGGTACAGTGTTGACTCGCATAAAGAAACAGGTGAATCTGTCCTTAGTGACAATCATGGCCTCCAGTTCGTCGGACGAAGATTTTTTACTTTTAGAAAGTACTTACCTACGTCAAATATAGAAAGAGAAGAACAGTTAGTGTATCTGATATTAACAGAAAAAGAACTAAATATGGAACATTTATCATTTATTCTTAAAAGATATAAAGGACGATGAGAAGGAATTTCCAAACTGATCTCTTTCCAACACATGTCTGTAACATTTCTGTTGCTGTGGAACTTATGAGTTTTGTCCCGTAAACATTGTTTATCAAACACCAAGGCTATCAAAACTTCGTTATCCAATTTATCCATTTTCAATATTATTAACACACACCCTACACCAGTAAATGCTTAAACCCGTATGGCTCAGTCCAGGTAGTCGGCACCGACAAGTTACAACCTGTTTCTTTATAAGTGAGTGAATAGAATTATATTGAAATACTATACCTGTACCAATCGGTACCGACCCGTACCGATTTGTCTGTACCGGAAACCTGTTTCTTTATGTAAGCACCCTAAGTCCTTACATTAAAGTTATGTTCTTTTAATTCTTCTTGTGATTTTAATTTAATAAAAATCTTTATTTATGTAAATTTTCTTAATATGTTGATGAATGATGACTTCTATGAACAGCTGATTCATTTTGTTTACAAGGATATACAAAATAGAACTATTTTGTTTAAACTTTATCTTGTTTTCAGATATGAATATTATAAATAAATACACAGTGTTATAAATACAAAAATAAGTTTTGAAATAAAACAAAGAATAATATTTGTGATATGAATCATATTTCCTATAACATTACAATAGCTTGCTTTCTTAATCAGATTCAAATATGGCCAGAACTGTTGCTGTGGTCTAACAATGGATAACATGAAATATTTCTTAAAAAAATGAATGCTCCGAGTGGGTGTGTCAGCTGCAGTGATGGGTCGCAACAGTTTGATAGCAAACATGATGCTGACTGCTCCGAAGGGGAAGATGCTCAGATTAGACTGGCTCCTCATGTCCAGGCTTACCTGGCACGCAACAACCCCACCACCAACTGCTGTGGGCTCACTATACCCATTGCCTTCGAGAGGGCTGCAGCAGGAACCTGGTGGAACCCCCGATTTGATTCAGAGATACTTGAAGGCCAATACAGAAGCAGTTCCTTTAGACAAATAAGACTAAGATTTAGGTAAGTGTTCTCCAAGAGTTATTCAACTTATAAGTGTGTAACATTCATGCATGAATGTCAGTAAACTGATAAATTGCTTGATGTCACAACTTTATCATTAACTAAACATATTTGATGTTTTTTATTTTTTCTTTTTTCAGATTTGCACTTTTATACATTTTGATATTTTCTATATCATGGTTTGTCTACTTTGTGGCTCTTGGTTTGAATGGCATAACAGTAAAGTGGCCGTTTTTGTGTTCTATATTTGCTGGCGTCCTCTTGATAACATCTGTTATGCTATTTGTAACATTTACAAATATCTATAAAGTGTACACCTTCAAGCTCTCCCTGGTCATGGCACTCGCTCTGTGTACACTCAGCCTGTCACTGGTGACACTCACCACACGGTTAGACATGGCATTCTCCCAGGCTGCCGACATCAGTCAGTCTGGACACTTCACCATGTGCATTGAAATATTGCTGATTATATACACGCTAACACCATTACCACTGTATGCCTGTGTTATCATTGGAATTTTGTATTCAATAGTGTTTGAAGTACTGAATATTGTGTTACATTTGTCAGAGCAAGACTGGCAGTGCCCTGGAATGTTTGTGAGAGTTTTACTGCAGCTTTGTGTCCACATAATTGGTGTACATATATACTTAATGACCTTTGTGAGAATGCGCGGCACATTTATGAAAGTAGGGCAGAGTCTGTTAGTAAGAAAGCAGCTGGAAATGGAGAAGCAGCTGAAAGAGAAGATGATCCATTCTGTGATGCCACCCAAAGTGGCGAGCTGGTTGTTGGAGGAGCAAGTACTTGACACGGAGGCTATTTTAAAAAAGAAACACTGTCCGCTCAAACCCAGACACTCGACACCCGGTGCATCAGACATCAAGTCGTTGTTCCGGCCTTTCAACATGAGTTCTATGGACAATGTCAGTATACTATTTGCTGATATTGTCGGCTTTACCAAGATGTCAAGTAACAAGGGTGCTGAAGAATTAGTAAATATATTAAATGACCTATTTGAGAAGTTTGATGAGTTATGCCAAAATCATGGGTGTGAGAAAATTTCTACTTTGGGTGATTGTTATTATTGCATATCTGGCTGTCCCGAGCCCAGACCTGATCATGCTACGTGCTGTGTAGAAATGGGACTGGGTATGTATTCGAAACAGAATTTTATTTCAACTATCGAGTCGATAAATAGATCAGTTTTGGGTTAGAGAGGCCTCTTCTTCAAATGCTAACAAGACTCAATTTCAAAGCTGGTATCTTTCTGGGTAGACCATGCTAAGACAGATCTCGCATAAGCCCATACCTAATATCCAAACATGATCGGTGTTTAAATTAAGCTTCAGTAAATTTCGCTTCCGCCCTGTACGAATACCATGCCGATGCCGACACTAATTCATAATAAATATTTCAGGAATGATAGACGCCATAAAGGAATTCGATAGAGTGCGCGGCGAGGGAATAAATATGAGAGTAGGGGTTCACACCGGTACCGTCCTCTGCGGTATTGTGGGCACACGCCGATTTAAATTCGATGTCTGGAGTAATGACGTCAGTTTCGCCAACAAAATGGAATCCACTGGGAAGCCAGGTCGCGTCCACATATCAGAAGAGACTGCTAAATTTCTTGGAGGGTCCTATATCTTAGAAGAGGGCGATGACGTCTTTGGTGAGTGTACTTATAAATAGATTTACGATTGCACGATCATTTGTGTTGTGGACACATTCTAAAACCAATTCTGTTTGTTTAGGTCATAAAACCTATTTTATCGAAGGCCGCCAGCTGTATTCCCAGTATAACTATGACAACTGTCTGACTCCCTCCAATCCTATCAATTTACGGCTGATTATATCCCCTGCAGCATCCCCTCAGTCCGCCCTATCCTGTAATCACTCCCCACTACCGATGTCACCCAGAGGCGACGACAGATTAGGATCCAGAAAAGATTCTAAAAACTTTCTTTCCCCAAGTTCATTCCATTTCCGAACAAAAGCTAGTTCACTGCCCAGTATATTGGATTCGGACACTGAGCTGGACGAAAAAACCAAGGGATTCCCTGAAACAACTGACAGCTCTTCAAAGAGTCCCACTTCTGTAGGTGAGTTTTTGTTTGTTTTCAGCTATAAAAGCCACATCAATGGTTGGAACGTCAATGAATTTGGCGGATTTGATCATTGCAGGGAGTAATGCCGCTAATTAGAAACATCGAGGCTATAAAATTGCTGTCACGCATAGGTACTCCGAATTTTTGCTTGTGATTACGTCTACATTGTAACATTAAATTTGTAATTCAATAATCTGAAATTACTTGTTGTGCTCATAATTATTTTTAATGAATTTTATATCTGTCCGTATTTTTACTTGGATTCAGTATAATATTATGAATTGAACCGAAGAAAAGTGTTATTTATCTCAAGAATAAGGAGCGAGCTGATAAGATATAGAGTGACTTCATTACGTGAAGGTGATGCTCTTTGTCACACAGATCACGACATGAGTGGGATGATTTGTGTTAGTCATTCGCTCCGATATCTGCCTAAGTTCATTTCTACAAAAAAAATAGGTAGATTCCTTCGGTCGGAAATCATAATAAAATTCTTTAATACTTCGTTCGCATGTTCTGTATTTAAATCGACAGTACGCAATTCGTATCAGCATTGGCTGCCAGTAATATCGAGCAAATAAACTGTAAACATGTAATGAAATTCGATTTTATAGGCGACCAATTAAAGTCACAATAGATTTCTCCTGCTTTCATTGAAAACAGAAATAGCAATTTAACGAGAACGATGTTAAATGTTACCGACCGACTTCAACATAAATTGCTAGAAATAACAAGATAGTATGTCTGAAATTGAAACCTCAGCATTGCGATTATCTTTTATTGTATTTTCATGATGTCTGGCAACTAAATCTCTTGTAGGTATTTCCGTTTCTTATTTATTTAGGTTTCTATTAGGTACTTTGCGTGACATCGATTTTTAAGTATGTACATGCTACTATTTAGTTAGAAGGATATTTTTCTAGACAAAAAAAAAACAGTTTATATATATACTAGCCGACGCCGCGGCTTCGCCCGCGTAAAATAATATACTAAAACCTTCCTCTTGAATCACTCTATCTATTAAAAAAACCCGCATCAAAATCTGTTGCGGAGTTTTAAAGATCTAAGCATAGGGACAGACAGATGCGACGGGAGACTTTGTTTTATAATATGTAGTGATGATGTTCGCGTCACCACACTCACCACGTTCGGTTAGGGACGCATGTCGCAACACTCAACCATACACTATTGTTAGCGTTGCCATAACTTCTGGGAACCAATACGGGACGTTTTTTCTTCCGATACCCAAAACTCTTAATCGTACATAACACATTCAACACCGACACGGGGCTTTTCAACTACACCATACCTACATAACATAGCACGCATGTGTACCTTCCTACATAGCGAGAAGAAACAAACTAATGTATTTTCTAACAGATTCCCTTTGATCTCAAACTTATCAAAAGTGTAAAATCATACTTTTTATTCAAAGTCTTAAGTCCGCCCGCGCCATTCACCTCTATTTTCGTATTTTGTCGAAATACGGGACAAATAAGGGACAAGTAGTAATACGGGACGGGATGATCAAATACGGTGACAGTCCCGTATATACGGGACGTATGGCAACCCTAACTATTGTGCATGTGTATGTACACTACGTTACAGGTAGCTCAGTTTGTATTATGTTTCTGATATTCTAATAAATAATATGTATTATTTTAGGGAGCTATGGCAAATACACCACAAAATTGAAAAATTGGAAAGTGCCTCGTTTTTTACGGAAACATTCAGATACGCCGCTTCATGAGATGAAAAAGCAGGAGTTGACTGACAAGTCGATACATTTCTTGGAGAGGGGCGATGCGGGGTCTGGTATGCAGTTAAGCAATGGTTACCAGCAAGTGCCTATTGTGATAGAATCTCAAGACAATAAGAGTAGGCCGGCGCAGAGTACCATCAAACTGAACATACCACCACTGTATGACATGGCGTCTTTTGAGAGAGAAATCATCGATATACGATCGTACTTGAGTCAGTCAAGGAGTAACATGTCGCCTTTCGCCAGAAGTAGCAGCTACCGATCTCAATATGGAAGATCAAACAATATAGAGGTAAATATAAGTTATTTGTTTCAAAATATCATCAAATAGTCACAAATAATCGCTGAGACTAAATAGAAGGCATAAATATGTGTCGCCTTGAGTGCTTTGTTTTAAGTCACGGACTTTTAAATATTGTTAACGACTCGGACACGTCCAAGACTCCAACTCAATCCACTATGGATAATACAGATTCTGATAAGAGACGTTTTAAGAAGATCTGCATTCCAAGGTCGCGAGTTAACTGCGCTCCGCTCTGCTAGGAAATATTAATAGAATTATATTTGAACTATCATGTTGTTTGTTTTTATAGCATCTTATCTTTCGGGTTTATATCTTTTCGAGATTATCAAAAGTTTTGGTTACGAAACATATTAAACTTTATGATCTCGCCCTTGACTCTCAGCAATGTGAGTCGTAAGAGATAGAGGCGTTTGCGTAATTCATTTGTAATAATTATTATGTGGTCCGTTGGTCATCTAATGAATTTGATTTGAAGTTGATATTGGAGTGCACAAATCGTATTAATCACTAGTGGTTGCCCACCACCCTCAACCGCTCGAAATTATTTTATAAAGGAGACTCCCAATTTGATTCGGATTTGGTTAACAATTTAAAGGGTTAAAATTTTTTGCATAGTGCTCTAATCCTTTTTCTACAATAAAAATAGCGTATGTTACTACTTATAACATCAACTATCTGCTACTAAAAGTTCCGTCAAAATCGGTCTAGCCGTTTCGGAGATTAGCCGTAAAAAAAAAAACAGACAGACAAACAGACAAAAATAAAAATGAAGTTTAAGTAGTTTCACATGCATTCAGTAAAAACTGATATTTTGAAAGATAATTATTTATTTATTTGTATAATTATCATGATGATTGTGTTGACCAGTCTATGTTTACGATACTTAAGTCGTCCACGTCTGCTATGCGTTGGTAGGACATGTAACTTTCAGCATTTATGTTGTGTTTATCATTTGAATTAGTTTCCTCGTGACCGCAGGTCGCGGAAAACTCCAAGTAACCCCGCATTAAGGCGATTATTATCTTAATATTACATAATTATAGCGGCGTCAAGTTTCTTACTTTGTTTACGTATGGAACTTTATTAATAAGTTATTAATAATAACTGTACCTACATGCGCAG
The DNA here is from genome assembly GCA_950022955.1 of Xestia ashworthii. Classification (NCBI taxonomy): domain Eukaryota; kingdom Metazoa; phylum Arthropoda; class Insecta; order Lepidoptera; family Noctuidae; genus Xestia; species Xestia ashworthii. The sequence continues at coordinate 15,747,829 of OX465555.1, forward strand.
TAGTAAGACTTATAGACCAGTTTTTTTCAAAAAGGTTGAAACTTCAAAAAAATGTGCTGTAAATCAGTTCATGAACTTTTTATTTACAGTGTTAGGATAGTATGATCGCGCATTTCGCACCATGTACGAATTATTTATCACCTATACAACAAAAACGAGAAAAATTGTGTACACATACATTTAACACGTGTTAGCTGGTAACGAGAACTTAATAAATAGCATAGCAACCTATTTTCTGATAAACATTGTTAAAATGCTGTTTTCTAAATACATTGTAGGTACCAGTTTCCCGTGCTCGGAGTTCGACGATTACGACCCAGGACGAATTGATTCGTCCCAAGGAACGCAGACTGAACCTGCCTCTCCCCTCGCCGCAGACGTCGCGACCCCCCGATGACGTCATCAGCCTCTGCCCCTCAGTGAACAGCCGCAAGGACTCCGGCATCAGAAGCACAAGCCGACGCTCCAGCATACAGCAACAGGTCAACTTTGATGTTCCTATTTTTACTTATAACGTAAGTAAAACATGCTAAATTAATCCGCATGTTTGTGTGATGCATGTAGGTATATCGACTTATTTTTCATACACATAAATAAACTTGACGCAGATTTGAGTTAAAGCCCGGAGATTTTTCACGAAATGGTAAAGCATCGTAAACACGCTTTTAATAAATTAGAAACATATGCCCCTAGAGCTGTGCTGCAGTCATAAAGCATGCCCGTCATGCCATTGCATCGTAATTTGTAGTAGCTTTCAGCTTTATGCGCAGTGATTAGGGTTTAAATCTGCGTGACCGTGTTGTTTATGTTTTGTTGGTGTGAAAACTTAGAGTTTTGTTCATTTTTTCTTTATCATAAAATGTCTGAAATTCCGTGTGCCTATTTAATTGGTTACATGAAATACGGTTGTTAGCTAAGTAGGTACTAATATAGAATAGTTAGATGCTACACCCACATTTCCATTGAACAGGAGTCAGGTTACAAATCACTTACGTTGTCCCAGTGGGTGCTGCTGACGTCACCAACGGATAAACACAGCAATGAGCAAATGTCACATTTCTATGTGTCAGGGGATTTTGCAGTGTCGAGAGAGTTACGAAAATAAAGTTGATTCGAGCTCTGAAGTTCATTATCTTAAGGAAAAATCGTCATTAATTATAATTACTAATAATATCAAGACAGGCATAGTCTATCCTACACGAATGGCGCGCGGAGCCACTACGCCGGGGGGAAACTCCGCTGCCGCGGCAAATCGCCGTTCAGCGGACAGACCTCCGGCGCGATCTCATGGCGACATGGAGAGAGCGACTGTCGCAACCCCGTGCAGGGCACGCCACGATAGTGGCGATAAGTCCCCTCTTTGAGGAGTGGCTTGAGAGGCGCCACGGCGCCCTCACCTTCCGCCTGACGCAGGTCCTCACCGGACACGGATGTTTCGGGAGGTACCTGCACCGAATCGGGCGGGAGGAAACGCCCGGGTGTTTCCACTGTGAGGATCTACCGGAGGACACGGTGGAGCACACGGTGGAAGTCTGCCCTGCGTGGGCGGAGCAACGCCGTGTCCTCGTAGCGGCGATCGGCGGCGGCGACCTCTCGCGTCCGGCCCTGGTTCAATCCATGGTCCGGAGCGAGACGGAATGGGAAGCCGTCACCTCCTTCTGCGAAGCAGTCATGCTGGCGAAGGAGGTGGCGGAACAAGAGAGGGAGAGAGCCTCTCTTCCCGGCCGCCGCGGGAGACGCACCGGGCGTCGGGGGCCTCGTGGTGGCTACCGGCCACCGTAGATGCGGGCCTGTGGACGGTTAGCTATGGGCTAGCTAGCCGTCCGTCCGTCTAGTGACGACAGGCCGTGTCGACGGCGCGTTCGTGTTCCACGCGCGCCTCAAAGAGATGTCAGCAGAAGAGAGGGGCCCGCAAGGGCCGAAGCCTGCCGGGGTTGCGGGACTGTTCGAAAGAGATACCGCGGCCCCGGAACGTAAAGGGCGAGGAAGGAACATGGATGGGTTTTAGTCAGTACGAGTCTGACACTCCCTCCCGCTCCGCCCAGAGTGGGAGAAGTCATTTGATGATTTCCCATACTAAAAAAAAAAAAAAAAAGGCATAGTCTATAGCTGTTTTTGTTCATGCATAGTTCCATAAGTCTAACACAGACTGCTCGTAGACATAAAGAAGAAGAGAAAGTTTACAGTTAAATAAATAATAAAAATAAAAAACAAGCAAACAAGGATACATCGTGCATGTAGCAAGCATGCAGTATGCAAGCAAGCATGCAGCATGCAAGCAAGCATGCAAGCAAGCATGCAGCATGCAAGCAAGCATGCAGCATGCAAGCAAGCATGCAGCATGCAAGCAAGCATGCACCATGTATGCAGCAGGCATGCAAACATCTAAACAAGCATATACCATGCATGCAACAAGCATGCAAAGAAGTATACAGCATGCATGCAGCAATCATGCAGCAGGCATGGTTTCTGTCACGGCTCCGGCGCTGCGGGGCTCCGGTGGTCCCACGCGAGCTTATCGTCGCAGATGTGTTTAATGCTCACCACCGCAGCTTCGGCTTGCTGGCCGGCTGAAGCCGGCCAGCCTCCGCCGCGGCGGCGGTTTTACAACCACCTGCTCCTCAACTCGCGAACCGCCTCGCTCCTCCGCGCCTACGCGATTTTAAATTACACTCTAGGGTAGGGCAGACAAGACTACGCGGAGTCGGTTTTGGAACAATTCGTTCCTGTCACTAAGTTTTCTAGCACAATATATTGACTTTTTAAGACAATATTTTAATTTTAAATTAAGGTTAAAAATGCTGTTTTATAGAAATGTTAATTTTTATTTGGCATTAGCCAAATAAAAATATTCCAAATGAAATTCTGCCATCTTCATAGTATGCCAAGTGAAATTATATCAAATAATTGTCGCTCTAAATAAAGATTATTCTAAACGAAATTACTTATGCGGAATTTGCCAAAGGTAATTATGCCATATAAAAGTCTGCTATCTTAAAAGTATGCCATTGTAAATTCGGACATACAAACGTTCGGCCAAACAATAATAATTATATTTAAAAAAAATATGCCTTTAAAATATTCGTGTAAAGAAAATTATAATTGCGTAATTAGTGTGTTACGCCAAATGAATTTCGGAGCATCTAGATTCTGCCAGATAGAAGGAACCCGTTGATAAAACATGGAACGATGGGCATCCTGAAATATGTTTCAGTTTGGCACTTACGTTACGTCGTAAAAGATTGCCTTGAGTTCCTTTCACGTGAATAAAATATTCGTTATTTCAAGTGGGGTGAAATATGGCTATCCTAAACTATTAAATGAGCTAAATTTGTAATTACGTTTTCGAAAACGGCTCTAACGATTTCGATGAAAGTTGCAATATAGGAAATTACGGGGGCGAAATATCGATCCGCAAGGTCTCATATCTGGGAAAATTCGTTTTCTCTATTTTTACTCGAGCAGAGCTCGGTCACATAGGTACTAATAGTTTCACATGTGCAATCACGAGCACTCATTAGTATACACTTGACGAAATTCAAAAGCGATTCACGTGAAATATCGATTTCAACTCAGAGAAATGGTATATTATAGAATAGTTTTTAGTGCAGTATTTGGAACTCCAAAATGTTCTTAAATAACAATCATAAAATTACAATCCATAAAGTAGAAGAAAGTCTTTTTTTAAAGTGCTACGAGTAAAAATATGTTAGTGCTCTTAACTGCACATATTTATTAGGGAAGAAAAGAAATAACAAAATGTATTTTAATAAAATGTATTTATTGCAACGCGTGAATCATCTTATTTTTTTTGTACCACTGTCATTCACTGTTTATTTCTATTTTATAGTGCCATAATTCGATGTTGTAACAGGAAAATCCAATTACCAACAAACGGACGATATAATAATACTTAAATTAGCTGTTATTACAGCCGCAGATTTAACTTACACTTTGAGCTTTCGTCGACGCCTGCGTCATTGTCATAACTTGAATTATATCGGCGCCTCTCACTTGCGTTTAAGTTTTGCGTCACCGTGCGATATCACTGACGAATGCGTCTGCGTATTAGGTATTATTTTTTCCGGGGAATTACCTTGATAACTCAAGCCTATTATTAGCTGTAGTCAGTTGCTGTAGTCAATAGTGTAGCCGTAGTCAATTAACCCCTTTTTTTCTCTCGTTGAAATCCTACATGGTTGTCGTCCGCTCTGGGGAGAGCGGAGGGGTCTGTCAGACTCGTACTGACTAAAACCACACCGGTGTTCCCTCGCACAATTGCGTCAGGGGGCATCAAGGTCTAATGCGACTTCCGCTGCCCCGGCCTTCTTGACCTACAGACCTAGTTTTTCCTGGGGGTGTAAAACTCCCCCCGTTACGTCTAAGATGGCGCGCGTATGACTACGCGCCACCTTCTCTGGTCCACTGTGATTGAGGGCGACCGATGTTCAAGAATTCGTCGCCTCACACAAACTCAAAATACATCGTCTCCTCGATAGTCGGTAGTGACCAATAAAGCTATGTGTCAAACAAACATTTTTATTTGAAAAGTACCTACTTAAAATGTCACTAAAGGAGAATGCTTATGGATATATGGAATCCCGTACCATGCTGCATCAAAATACTTTGTTTTTAAGGGTCTACACTTATCAAAGTTATTTTTGCAAACAAAACCGGAGTTTCGGAGTAATTTTATAACATCCAAGATAACCTCATAACCATATAAGTAGAAAATGAGCCTTTAGCGATAAGACCGCCCATTGTGTCACCCCTTGTAAAATATTTAAAATTTTTGTATTTCAATTTTTTTATGGTGTACATAATAAAGAGTATTCTATTCTATTCTATTCTTCTGCTTCTGATACATTTGTTTTGCCGGGTGACTGACGGCGTTATTCGGTTGACCCTATGACTTGACATATTTGCAGAATAAACAGAAATAAGTTCACAAAATACAAACAAATACTTTACAATACAATTATTAATAATTTATCTCAACTGTATGGACGTAGACGTCACATCAAATGTCAATGTCATTTAGGGATGAGATCAGTAAATCAAAATCTTTAGTAAGAAAATCGATTTTGTGTCAATTAGTAATATCAAATCGATTTGGTGTACCGCTAATACTTAATTGTTAATGTTATTCAACAAAAACAAAGCAAATGTAATACGAATAATTCGTTAAATGTTTTTAAAGCAAACGTTACATACGTAAAAAACGGTTGGAATGACTTTTTTGAGGTTACTCGATTTATCAAAATAGTTTTTATGACATTCTACATCTCTATGACCGGTTGTGTAAACGTCATGTAAAGGGAGTAAAACAATATTCATACTTCTATTCTTTAAATTAAATTCCCTGTTTAAAAATCAATACCCAGGCGCGTAATTTCGTAAAAAAATATGGAAATAAAATAAAATTAAAATATTAAAATTTTAATCTTGATGCATGAGACTTTTTGGTACCACTTTTGAGCATCTCCTTTGTGTTAAATTAATGTTGTAATTGCAATTTGTACTTGAATAAAGCACATGCTCGTACAATTACATAGTGAAACTATTCGCTTAAGGGTCATATTTACGATGTAAACAAGACAGATTGAGGTATCGACGTCACTTGGCATGACATGAATGGTCGCGACAGTCACGGACGTTCGCACTGAACTGTCGTAGACATTATTGTAGGAGTTTAATATTTTTTTGAGCGACAAGTATCTTTTAATGTTTTTTTTAGATTCTAGTGCCTACTGTATTTCATTGATATAAGCGAAGAAAAAATTACATGCATATTCCCTATTAACCCAGTCTAACCTTGTAACAGCCGCTCGGGTCGATCTTCCAGGTTGGTCCGTGTATGGGTGACCACCAATTACTTACCGAGTTTCCTCCGTCCCTCGGAAAGCACGTTAAACCGTTGGCCCCGGCTGTCATTTGTATATCTTTAAGGCTGGAAACAGTGCTCGACCGACGGTCAGTGCTGACCGTCGGTCGAGCCAGTCGTTATTTGACCGACTTGGCCTCTTCCAAGCTGCGTCACAACATTCTGTTCTCCGCCTTCCTACCGAGCTCGGGGGCGTCCCACACTACGCTTGCCGATACACCGCTCACTCGTTTGCGCCATCGGCCATTGATCCTTCGACAAACGTGACCAACCCACGCTTTTCCTTGCTTACTCTGCAAGCAGCGGCATTAAGCGTTATAATTTTAAAACTATTTGGCTTATACTTACAGATCTACGCCATGAACCACATCGCGGCGTCGCACCCCGACATGATGCAGCACCGCGTGTCCGGCTACTACACGTCGAGCCAGTCCTCGCTCAACGAGCTCTCGCACAGTCGCCTGCCCCCGCCGCTCAACGATGCACAAGTGCAGTCCTTACAGAAACTGCGCAAGCAATCCGACCTGCAACTTATCCGCTGCGTACAAGACAACGCGCGCTCCGGCATCAACTACTTCGTACAACCACCCCTCAACAGATTCACTCTCTTCTTCAAATCTTCCGAAATAGAAAGACACTACAGAGACAAAGCTCACAGAAGTGACGACTGCGAAGACTTCCCGCCTACGCTCACTACTTCAAGATTCAACACCGCTTTAGATATTCTAGTCTCAGCCATTATATTCTTAGCGGTCACGGCTTCGATATTCACATTATACAGTGATTGGACAACTTCTTTTGGATGGTTCACCTTTTTCTTGTGCATAGAAATCGTGGCCATGGTACTATGTTCCTATAGACATTACCTGAAATGGAAGACGAATCATGAAGCAATCACGGAGTCCATCTCTAGGTCGGTGAGGATATTCAGGAAAATGTCGAACTGGTTCCCGTGGCATTTGTCCGGTGGCTTACTCATCAGTTTACCAATATTGGCAGTGCTCCTCAATTTTTCCTGTGAAAATACCACAATGACGATCTTGCGAGGTGAACAGTCGTTTTACGTTTACCTGTTGTGTATAAGTATAGTGCACTTCTGCAACTTCACTCAGATGAACTGGCTCGTGAAAAATACTCTAGTGACACTTTATGCTGGTTTGTTCCTATTTTTTGCCGTGCTAGGTTGTCACGAAGCTAATACTCAATTGCTGAAAAATGCTGATATTAATTTAAGGCTAAGCCCACAAATGTTTGCTCAGAATATATCCGACTATGGCTTCGTAAATAGTTCAATGATCGACTGGGTGGACATCAACAACGGCAACGGTACGATAGGCTTCGATAGACACCAACACAAGTTGCATTTGACGGAGCTTTATTTAGATGTTGCGTTGTTATTGATGCTGGTGTGGTTCTTGAATCACGAGTTTGAAATTAGTTACCGATTGAGTTTTTATAGTAATGTGGTGGCCAACCGTGATAAACAGAGGGTACAGAACATGAGGAACCAGGCCGATTGGTTGCTACACAATATAATACCACGCCACGTCGCCGACCAGCTCAAAAACACGGCCAAATATTCTGAGAATCACAAAGATGTTGCCATTATATTTGCCAGTATAGTCAACTTTAATGAAATGTACGACGAGTCGTATTTGAAAGGAAAGGAATACTTGCGGGTACTTAACGAGTTGATAGCGGACTTTGATGAGTTGTTAGAGAAGCCGGAGTTCCAGCACGTGGAGAAGATTAAGACCATCGGCAGCACGTTCATGGCAGCCAGCGGACTGAACCCCGACCTGCGCCACGCGTCGCGTGAGACACACGACCATCTCTACCAGCTCATGGACTTCGCGCTGGAGATGCAGAAAGTGGTCGATAACTTCAACCAAGACTTGCTCGAATTCGACTTTATTCTTAGAATCGGGTATAACTTCGGTGATGTTACGGCGGGTGTCATCGGAACCACCAAATTGTTCTACGACATCTGGGGCGACGCTGTGAACATAGCGTCGCGGATGGACTCGACGGGAGTGCCGAAGAGGATCCAGGTGGGCGAGGCTTGTATCCCGGTGTTATCCGCTCGATACGAGTTCGAGCCGCGCGGCAGCGTCTACGTAAAGGGCAAAGATAACATGAATGTTTATCTCGTCTTAGGTAGAAAAGATACGTAGATAAAAAAAATATTCGTAATGAAATATAGAATCTGTGATTTAATTATTTATATTGGAGATGTGAATATATGAAATTCTTATTTATTGTGTGCAGTCCATTGTGAGTGAGATGAGCTTGAGATAATACTCGGGGTTGCACAGGCTATTAATTTATTGTTGTTTTAGCTTATGTGGATGAAATGTGAGAGTGTGCAAGTGTGTGGATATTTAATTTGGATGAGTGATCGAAAACTATTAAAATCTCCTTGCCTATACCGAAATATCTGTGAGCAGTGTTCTAGTCTTCTAAATTCGATGGGAATGGTCCAGTTTTTATGATGTATTAGTTTATAGATTTGTATAGCGCTGACGTAAGCCGTGCTTGATTGGAAAGAGCATTTATTTTGATTGACGGCAGCTGTGTTTTCTTTTTAAAAATTGGATCATCGCCATTTATATGACTTGTATATTCAAATTTACCTTCTTATATTACGGAGAATAAATTTATATTTGTATATAAAAGTAAATATAAACCCACTTGGGCTAGCAAATAAAATTTTATATTTATATGATTGTAATTGAATCGATGTGTTTAGATTTAAGTAAATGGTACTAATACTTTGTAGTGAGTAGATATATGTTTATATTGTGTATGTAGTAGCGCATCGCTTACCGTTATACAACTCTTTTGTCAATTTTATAGATCGGGTTCCGTAGGAGTTAAGGTCCGTTGCAATACATATTCAATATCATATTAATGAACAAGACTATCTTTCAACATTATTTATATTATAAGATAACACTTTTGCGGTAAGAAATTCGAAAATCTGAGCACTTAGTGCGTTGCATTGTATAGATTCAGATAATCAACAGTAGATAGTCAGATTATCTGTAATATTTGTATGATTCTGGCGTTCATTATAAGTAAAAATCGATTTTTTAGATTATTTTATAATGATAGACAAGCGAAAGTCCCCGATACGTAATGTTTTTAGAATGTTGATAAGGATCAAAACAGCTTGAATGTCTGAGCGACGGTACCGTAGGTTTTAAATTAGATTACGCGCCGCTCCGCGCATAACTATGAATAAGCTTACCAAAATACTATTTATGCACCAACCTTTTAAATCCTGTATACTATACATATAAATAAGTACTTACGGGACCTACCATACTGTTTGCTCATAACGTAAAATACTTTAAGCGCGAATCTATAGTTGGTGAATTAATTTGATGTAACTTACGCTATAAATATTGATTGATAATGGCGATGCATCTAGCATTATTAGTGAACTATTTTCCTAATAAATCAGTAATGTCCACGCGAAGGTTCTAAAAGTATGTATTGACGATATTTATTATACAATTTAATATTCGCCATGTAATGTTGACGTAGTAGGTAATTTTCATACTTATGATGAAAGCCTTAAAAAAAACTATACATTCCACTATGTATTTAAACTTATATGCCTTCAAAATGTCTATTTTCTACTTTTAAATGGCGTACTAAAGGTTGGCAGTTTTGCAACGAAGTGAATTAGTATATTTACAGAATGTTGGACCAACAGGAATACTAATTAGCCTAAATAGCTCTCTTCGAAATTTACCTCTTCTTAAATACATTTTCAATTACGACGAGTATAATAGAAACTTATGTATTTGTGATATTTGTTAGAGAAGTGTTATATATTATTATGTATACTTAGACAGATATGAATGTAACATTTGACATAGATTGTTCTCTCTATACTAAAGATGTTTGGTTACATCGTACAAATATTATTTATCTGTTTCTTTTGACCTGCTGTTGTGTGCAGGTTATTTTTAGAAAAACACACATTGTATGTAAAACCACATGAGATAATATTCGAGCAGCTAACAGAACTACTTATTATAGTATAAAATTACCGGGCATCTAATTCTTACTGCATACATGGTTATTTTCGCGGTCATGTGATTGGAAATTCAAATATTTGTGCAATATTTGCACATTCACTTTTCGTGGCGTTTGAATAGCGGTCCAAGAGCCAGTTTTACATTTTCAATGCGTGATTAGGAACTTGTGGTTTCAGACCGCGGGAACTCGGGATGTATGCGGTCGGAGTAATGGGCCTCGTTGACGAATAGACTGACAAAATAACCTGGGAACATTGACATACAACATTGTGGCACTATATTGCAATTTATAAAGCCTGAATTCTTGTCATGCTCACGGTCGGTTGCGTAGAGAACACAATGTATACTCGGACGCGAGCGACCGTCAGTGCGACAAGAATTAAGGCCTAAAGGATGTAAAAATACCCTTAACGAAACCGAAAGGCACTTGTTCTCCCCGTCATTGGTTTTTACCGTAAAACGTGATTTGTCACCCAAAAAAAAAAAAAATCCCCGGAAAAAATTAAACCAGTTTACCAGCAATAATGTTTGCGTAGGGTTTCTTAGTTTGATGTACAGAATGCTTGGTTGACGACTTCGTGATGAGTCTGTTTACACTTGTTATAGTAGTTCTTTAAACAGATACTTTAAAAAACAAGTCATTATTATTATAACAGACAAAATATGTACTTTTCCGCACAAAATATAATAATAAGTATTTACGATTGCACAAAGTCTTAAATATTGATAGTCGATGTTCCTATGCTATTTATTTTATGACATGTATGTAGGTAGGTGATAAATGTACTGATGCTAATGATAAATTGTGACCGTCAACGAGGCTACGTAAACGAATATTCATTGTGATTTTGAAGTGATTAGGATGACTTACAGGACTCGAAAGATGTTACCTGATACCTACTTCTTATGTACCAAAAGCAGAGATGAGAGTTGTCATTTAAAAACGTTTATAATGATATGCTATTGGTTTTTTGATAGCCATCTTCCTATCCCGTTTTATCAATTAGTCTTAGCGCATAAATAACGCCTGAGAAGTTTCCTAAATCACTAAAAATACATGGTACACTCGGCGACACATCAAAGTATACATTTCCATTTCATCTTGGCCGTGCTCTGTATACATTTCCCGTTCAATGAGAGGTTTTGTATAGCTTGATTTGTTGCCGTGCGTACACCTTCACCTCCGAATAAATATAGTAGGCCTACGGGCAAGACTAAGGAATGTTTTATACTTCTTAAACTTCTATATTTTGTAATAAAAAGTGTAAAAGCATTGTATTTATTAATAGTAAGATCAAAGTGTTCAAGAGTTCTGACTTCAACAAGATTCACTATACCCCTATAATGGCTTTAGTTTTTGACTATAATAAAACACGTGAAATACATTCAAATCTATTTATTTCTACCTTTGACACATGAATTATTAAATAACTGATTATTCTATTGTTTCTAGTTAGATTAATATCACCTAATTGAAAAGTCATGAATAGGTTTTGCAGTGACTAAAAAAAGGTACATATTATGCGTGAAACAAAACTAAAAATCCTTTTAAATAGATTTTGGAGAAGAACAAATCGATTTCAACATTATTTGGGAGTACTACTCTCTTTTGCACCATATATATCTCATATACACGAAGTAAAACCTATACATAGTGTACATTTTCGATACCGAGGTATATCATAACTAGGACAACTTAAAACACACGAAACATTTACTTTAATATTTTGATAGTGGACTGGACCACTTATGTGCCCATCTACATAATATCTATATTTTGGCACCTTAGTTTTACAAACTTAGGGTACCTTACTTTAACTATCAATCATAAAGCTAATTTCACCAATGAAACTGAATGTAAAAACACAAAACATGTATATAAAGTATATAGTAAGTAAGTATATCTTGAAAGCTCTGAAATGCGATTTCTACTTTGTGTTGACCGCGTTCAGTTTTATTATGTACGTCAGAATCGCGGAATATCGGGTGTACTTTTCAGATCAGCCCAAATTTATTGCAGTTATTTGGTACCTTCTGTGTACCTTTACGTACCCCTCCTGAAAATCTCTGTCTAAAAAAAATTAGGTACACCCGCCTTCCTGATGTCAGAACCGCGGGTCTACTGCTAACCAATATATGAAGCTAAGTGAACTGTATGGGTTAATTTGGTACCTCTTGTGTACCTGCAGAAACACGTATTTAATAATCAAAATACTGATGTAAGTTTGCTGCTAAAAGTAAAATAACGATTTACTTGGTTTATCGTTTCTCACTATTTTATAATGCAGGTAGACGTAAACATAATATATCACACCTACCCTCTAAAAAAAATATATAACGACTTCAAAGAAAGAAAATCGTTTTTTTTTTTTACTTTTCGCAGGAACACAAGAGGTACCAAATTTACTTATACAGTTCACTTATCTACATAATATCTTGGTTAGCAGTACACCCGCGGTTCTGATCAGGATGGCGGGTGAACCTAATTTTTAAAATAACATTGTATGGGTGTGTAGGTACACAGATTTTCAGGAGAGGTACGTAAAGGTCATGGTACACAGAAGGTACCAAATAACTGCAATAAATTTAGTCACATCGGAAAATTACACCCGCGATTCTGACGTACATGTTTTATTGGTGAAACCCGCTCGAGTACGTAAGTACCTACTTAGTATACTGAACATTTTCTAAAAACACAATAGCTACATCTCTAATGAGACAAAGTATTCATAGGGTTGTCGCTCCATGCGAAGTCGTCGCTGGAGAACGCGTAAACCATCCAGTAGAACAGGTTGAGCAGAGCGAAGGACGCCGGGAACATGACTCGCGCAGCCCTGTCGATGTGAGACACGCTGTTTATGTGGCCTCGCATACCTGTAATTGGTACGTAATGGTTTCTTGAATGACACTACACCTAATCTCTCTGTTTTCGGTCACGGCGGCAAATCTCAGCAGAGTCTAGGCATCAGATCGGGAGATATAACATATAAATAAATAATAAATATCGCTGGACATTACACACAGCGCCATCTAGTGACACCCTAAGCAAGGCTTGTGTCGTGGTCACCAGACAGTTGATTTACTACATAATATATACTTTTTGTTTGTAAATACATATTTATTATACATGTAAACATCCATGACTCGGAAACAAATGTCCTTGCTCATCACACAAGCATTTGCTCCTACCGGGATTCGAACCCAGGACCCTAAGATCGTAAGGCAGCCTCACTACCGCTGCGCCATTCGGATCGTCAATATTGCACAAATGTGTGCGTAGACATCACCTGTGTCTCTTTCCTATCTCTCATAATCCGATAGAACGGCAATCCGACTGCGCCAGTGTGAGATCAGACTCTGGACCAACGGCCTAGGGTGCTCTCCGAGGCACGGATAGGCATAACATACTGAAGTTGGCTACACTATATGTCAAATTGATGAACGCTAAGCTCGAACGCGTCTTTTTACGACACACATATCAAACCGAGACCACTGGACGTCTCGTTGCAAGAGTTCCGACTAACTCATGACTTAAGTTTGCTTAGATTTTGTGTGGTGGATTATGGTCCATTCCTCACAGAGATGAGACCTTGGCCGCAGCAGTCATCAAATCCCACGTACCAGCTTCAACCTGCCTCTGCCTCCTGTACCGGTCGTCCCCAGCGAGACAGTAGAGTAGCTGGCGCCAGCGTGGTACTCTCCTCTCAGTCTGGGTGGTACGCTCCATTGTGAGGCGAACGGCGGTCTGCTCGGCCGGACCTCCGCTGTCCTCGCTGTTGCTTTGAGCGGGAAGCGTGAAGCTCTGGAATGGCATTTGTTTAACCTTCGGTAAGTTTACTTTTTAACGTTATTTTAGAATTATATGCTTTGGCTTAGTTAGATTCCTGTCTCTATCTTACGATTTTAACTTGTCAGTAGGGAGTAAGTGTGGAGCTGTATCCTAAACTATATGCTCCACCTCTTATCCTGCTCTCTGAGCCCCAATACATGCAGCTGAAGTGACCTCTGCTTTACCACCGATGACCGAATGACCAGACTAAGAGCAACAAAGAGCAACAAATTTTGTAAGTATATAGGTATCCTACCGTGCTACCTAGCACGGTAGGATACCTATATACTTACAAAATTTGTAGTGGATCTAGCTGAGCTCCGCCGGCGCACTGCTAGTTGTCGAGCAGCAAAAGCGTCGCCACCAACTTCTTCTATCAGGTCCTCCCATTCTGCGTCATCGATCACAATCTCCCCTGAACCGACCTGGAACAATCATAACGCCACGTCAGAATAACGGTCACGGTTTTCAAACAAATTTCAATCCTTACTAAAGTAATATAATATATACCTTAGTAAAGTAATGTACTCCAGCAAATTCCAAGAGTGTTGCAATGCAGTAGAAGAAACTCATCAGTAAGAACCAGTCGAGTGCAGTTGCGTATCTCACTTTGGGCAAATCAGTGCGTGAGTCCAAACTTATCGTGGACAAAGTCAGCACAGTAGTTATCCCAAGCCCAACCCGGTCCGAAGTGGCCTGCAAAGTGCAAAGCGAATGTTTGGAACAATCCATTGTATGGCCACTGAATAAATCGTAACGTGTTTACATGTTACCTCGCGATGAATCCAAAATGACACCCAAGAAAGGACCACGATGAGTATGCACGGCACGTACACTTGTATGAGGAAATAGCCCGTATGTCGCTGAAGATTGAACGATACCTGAAGCACTGAGAATTCACCTGAAAAGAATTTAGAAGTTGTAGAAAATGTATAGAACAAGACTTGAACAGAAGTTTGTTGTATGAAGTTACTGTAGGTCATTTCTATAATACAATACTTCTCGGATAAGTAGCAACATATTGAACAGTAAAAAGCAATGACCGCTTACATCGTTACATATCTGGAGCCATTTGTGCGAATGTAAATTCCACTGCGCGTAAAAGCCGATTCGTGTCATTGGATCGACGCGCTACAATTCTTTTGACATTATTTTGTATTTGCCTTCTACACGAAAAAAGCAAACCATATTTATAAAAGAAGCACTTGAGGTCTATTTTGCAAGGCAATTTAAGATAAAAATGCTACAAGCGCGACGTGTTCAGAGCATAGAAATTTTCGGTAAATAAGAGACGGTAAAGTCATTTACGGCTGAGTGAGTTCCCCGTGTGTGTAGTTAGGTACTGGTGGAGGAATATCTTTGTAATTTATTTAGCTATCGGCATTCATGGACAAAATAATAATGAACGAAACATCGAACAGATACAATATGCAATTCTACGAGAGTTGCATAACAGAAGTTTTAATGAATTTGCCAGTTTGGCGAGAATATATAAAGTTTGAGAGGTATTTTCCATATCCAAACCCATGTGCGCGGAATCACATTAAGCGGTAAGCGGATAAAGTGCCGGGGTCGTGGGTGTACGCCTGGCGTGATTAGTGGAGATGAAAGCACTGTTATGAAAGGCGACAGGCGACGCCGGATCGAGAGCTTCCGCTCGATACCTCCAATTTCCATACCGTTTACAAAATTTCAAGTTTCCTTATTAAAAATTAATAAAAACCAGATAATATCGAAGCCTCTCATACTTTTCCCCAATATAGTGATATAATCCAACGAGAATATGACTTTTCGTGTGTACAAATACGTTTCTATTTGAATAGGCTGCGTAATAAGGGAGGTTACTCTTGTTTGCGTCGGACAAACTTTCTTCCTAAATGAATAGAACTTCTTTGTAGATACTTAATCCGTACAGTCACGCGCAAATAACTAAATAATGTTCTTATTTTGTACGAACAAGTAGAAGACAAAGCGAGAACTTCATAAATGTGATGCATGACGAGGCGTATTTATTTTGTATAGTTGAGTAAGTATCTTACCTTCCCGTCGGGTGAACGTGAAGTTTCTGTAAGGGAAGCTTATGAGGTCGAACTGTGAGAGGGTCATGCCGGGAACAAAGTTGACGCTCTGAGAGTTTTGCCACTGGTACACCAGTTGTTGGTTCGAGTATGCATCTGCAATAAAAGAGTTGCAAGTTTAAGGGTAAAGGTCAAAATAGACTCGGTAATCTATTGGAAGAAGGTCACAGAGATTGGTTCTTGATACAAACACCTTCATATATGAGAGGTTTTCATTTTTAGTTAAGTTATACTTACAGCTACCGAGAATAAGAGGACACGATTGTCGATCCATTGGAAAATTGCGGAGTTCCATAGGGCATTTTGCTTTGATAGTTAACCTGAAAGCAATCATCATTTGTATTAACCATCTTTAATAAGCTTTGAACATTAAACTGTACGAAAGTTTCATCAGTCGGCAATTAAGCTTTCACGAAACGAAGTCAGGCAGAGATTTAAAAATGGTCTAGATTTTAGTTAGAAACAGTTCACGTATTCGCAAAGTAGAACGGTAGTTAAATAGCTGAAAACGTCCACAACGCTGAACTTAGGCATTAGATTAACTAAAAGGATCCTCAGAGCCTGTGTGTCGCGTTCAACGAAGCAATTCTGCTGCCGAATTTCGTCCGAACTAAACCGATTAACGTGTGGACGGTTGCATATTCTCCTGCGAAAATTAGACTTATCCATACAGTTATATATGGATTATTCACGGTTTCCCTTAAAATATGTAGGTCATTTATAACGCTCGAATAAAATCGTTGTCTATGATCTTCTTTGTAGGCAGTGGCCTAAATAAACTTATAAGGCCATCTTTCATCTTACTCTATATCGAAAAAGAGCTAAGATTATGGCATTGTGTACGTGAAGCTATACAAAACACTTCTTTGTAAAAAAGTCTATGGTGTTTACTGAAACTAGGAAGACGGCGAAAAAGAATCTTGATAAATCCAGACAATATTTCAGTGGCGGTTTATTTTTAAAAACAAGAATACCCACTGGATTTCACGTTCAATGAAAACTCCTCTGAGTAATCGGATCAGGGAATATTTTTCACTTTGCCAATTAAAAATGTCGGACGCTTTGGTTGTGTAAAGGGTATGAAATTAATTATTCTCAAACGTTTTAATTGGTATTTTCGTATTTGTGGACGTAAAGTTTTCTACCATGGATTGACTGGAACTCATGGTTACCCAGTTCTCCAAATCTAGTAGACAGAAAAGTAATTTGCGTTCACGTAAAATCTACACTGCTTTTAAGTAAACCATACGGCAGTAAAGGGATGTGAATCCAACTATTTATGTAATGTCCAAAAGTACAATCCAAGTTCATTGACTCGACAAAACAGTTTTGATTAAATTGGTCATCAATTAATTCATCTCCACTGCACGAGTGAGTAGGGGAGACCTCAAGTTTGCTTACCTCATCGAATACAATATATCCCCGTGCTGACTAATCCTGAGCAACTTATTCGGGACTGTTATAGTGTGGACGTAGGAGTGTTTCCCGTTATAGAAATACGTGTCTGGTCGCCAAATCCTTTCGAGCATCTTGATAGAAAGTGACAGCGAGCGGATGGGACCGAGGAATGACAGCCGGGTGTCACGCCAATACTGCCTGAAGTAGCAGTCCATTGAATAATCCTGTCATAGAAAATATTATGTATTAGGAAATATTGTGGTGTTTTGTGAAAATCTATTTGTTCATTTGTCGCATTCGTAGCAAAAGCATAGCTCTATGAAAAGCAGGTTATAAACGATCCTAACGAAGGTAATATTTTGCATTCAATGCACTATTCGTTTTGTTTAAATCTTTCTACTATAGGTATACCAAAGGTCGCCGAACCGGCAACGACGTCGAAGCGTTTAATAATAAAAAAAAATGTGACCGAAAACTCGTAGCAGGTGCGTAGCGGACTCGTAGCAAGAGCGTAGCAGATTCATAGCACATTCAAATCAAAAAAATTTATGAAGTGTCCTCTTTCTATTTTATACTCACCATATCAAGCTCAGAGACGGGTCCCATGCTTCTTATAAGAATATTAGTTTGTACGACAGTGGGGTAGCCTGAAACAAAGCAAATATATCTTAATAAAATATAAGAGATATTATGGTGGCTCTAAAAACAAAGACTGACACAACAGTACCGTACATAACTCAATACTTAGTTTGATTAACGTTTTGTCTGTTAACGGAAAAGTTATGACGTCGAATTTGATAAACGAGTCACTATTGTTTATTAGAGCGTTTCTTAACGTTTTTTCATTCAAACATACCTTTACCATGTGTAGGCAACTGCGAATTTTCGTAATTCTTCAACAAATTCTCGAGGACCGACGTAATATTCTTGGACACCGCATCGTTGATGCTTCTCTTGGCGTTTTGTTTCAAAGTAAACGCACTAACTTCATCATACGACCCGTTTATGTAATTGGAGAGCAACATTTCAGAAGTGTCCCAGTAGTCGTGTGTCTCGGAGGTATTGTGCGAGAGATTTTTAGCGGTCGCAGACAAAATGCTTGGAGTGTGTTGTGGTGTAGCGTCGTCTGGAGACTTCAGGGATGTCAGCGATATTGGAAACGTTCCATTTTTAGTCGTCAAGTAGATTGCTCCTTTCGCGTCAACTTGGAAAATGCTGTACACAGAGATTGAAATTAATTAATTTTATATCATGGTAGTTGAAAGGTTAAAGACATTCATTGTTTTTTAGAAAAAGAAGGGACTTTAATTTATTACGAAAAACTTGAATTAATCTCAAGCACCATTCACGAGTAGATGAGTGAGACAATAATTACAATTATTTATCCTTGTCCACTTTAGTTTTGGCTCAGCCAAAGATTGTCTGGAAAATACCGCCATTTTCAATAAAATCACAAACTTATTCTATTATTGTGCTAATTGAATTCAGATCTGTTTGCGTTTCTAATTGGTTTACTCTAAAATGTTAATCGTTAGACAAATCTTTACAAAAAAGTTTTAGAAGAAAGAAATTAGTTATTTTGAAATATTATACAATTTTTGTTAACCGATACGGCCCTTCAGATATCTAAAGTCGTGGTTTAATTGCTTGAATATTAAGTAACACGGGGCCGTGTCGAGACTCTTCACTCAACGCCATTTACTATGGAATACGGATTTTTTAAGAACGATATCTTGGCATCCAGCCCGAACCGCTATTTTTTTGTTTTACTTTATGTTAAAAAGGGTTCCCTAAGCGTCATGATTCTCTACTTGTACACCTGATATATTTATTGAGGATCTCTAGTTTTGTTTTGAAAGGTCGTTTCATGTTTCAGTTTCAGATCGATATTAGGTTTTGAATATAAACAAGATATTGTTTCAATTGAAACAAAAATCTTGAATCTAACTTTTTTATCGTTGGAATCATTCCTTCGTTTTCGTGAACGAGACAAAAGGAGAATGTACAAGTGGTGTAGTGATTTCCCTAGTAGCAATTGCCGTTGGCTTCCTTATGCCAACAGTTGGGAATGTATTGGCAGACGGTTAGTTGTTCCGCCAACCTAAACTTAAAATAGGCCCATTGTCATAAACATGCACTATTTGCCCAACGAATAGCCAACAAAGGGCCTTCTGTTACTATTCCTACTGGTGGGTGATTTTTGCAGGGATTTCAGTTATTATAACAACATTGGGCCAACTAACGACGGGCCTGCTGCATCTATTCCTACTGTTGGGAAATTTTTGTAGGGATTTAAATTACTAAAACAACATTGGGCCAACTAACGACGGGCCTGCTGCTTTTACTCCTACTGTTGGGAGTTTTTTGTAGGGATTTAAGTTATAATAACAACTTACATCGGTCCAACTTAAACCTTTCAATGGGCCTGTAGGGATGATACGTATTTATACTGGTACAGGTATAATTACCCAGTATGTTGAGCTTACTAGTACTCTCTTAACTCTTAGTAACTCTTAGATTTACGAAACATATTTTTTATATTTTTGTTTATAATTGAGATTTATGGTTTATACTGTAAACAAAGTGCAAAATTGAAAATTAAGGATAATTTAAGAAGGACATTCAGTCACTAAATGTCCTTGGTGGGCGGTATGTTCATGCCGAAACCGTAATGATAATATCGTAAAGGTTCAAAAGTTGTACCCCAACCTCGATAGATGGCGTTGTAGTCCAATTAGAAGTCGCTATCGTTGTGTTACCACGATTTGGTTGGGTTCGAGTGAATTTTAGTAAATATATTACCAGTATAGGCGCGGCACATAAACGAGCTCGTAAGGGTAACATGTGTTCTGTGAACACGAGTGGCGACTGGCGTGTGGCGGTGGCGCAGGTTGCGCGGGAGGGCGAGTAAGTGGCGCCACTACCTCGCCCCCCGCACACGCGCCAGCGCCGTGCCACCGCCATACGCCACTTGTATATGACCCGCGCCTTAGATCAGAAAGCAATTTGGTTTTATTTCAACCCTAATAGTATTCACACAAGGTTGTTAGTTCAACACTACCAGCTCGGTTTAAACATTCGTAGGCAAATCCACGTTGGCCCCATCGCAAGTTGGGCCTTCGTAGGCAAATCCACGTAGGCCATCAGTTTTGGGCCCAACCCGCAAACTGCCCGCCAATTGTATGCATTTGCCAACTAACCAGAGGTATGTGGCCCAACTAAATGCCAACAAAAAATGCTACTAGGGTTCTGACTACCCCCATGTGAAAAAGCGAGAGTTTAGGCATGTACCTATGTAAAACTTTTAATTTGGCTTTATTCCATTCAGTATTCGTGTACCTACTCTACGAGATGTAATTTGTACTGATCGGCGTCACCCAGTGGCGTCTGCCAGGCAGTGTCAGGTACATGCAAAGGGAAGAGGCCTCATTTCCTGCCCCGCTCAGCATCCGACTTTATAAACTAATCTCGAACTAGCACTAAATCTTAGCATTTCAGATGTTCGAAGCGAATATTGATTGGAAGTGTATAGTAGTGACCTAGTCAGCGGGATGTATGTGACTCTAATTGCAGCCTGACACGCAATGATTGCGCCTTCTCGTGCACTGATTCGATTGCTAGTTCGCTGCCTCCATTCCACATTTAGGATTCGATTCGATATATACCAGTTTCCTAATCGAAAGTTCAATCTATACTTACTTATAATATTATAAAGCAGAAGCGTTTGTTTGTTTGGTTGAACGCGCTAATCTCAGGAACTACGGGCTCGAATTGAAAAATTCTTTTTGCGTTGGATAGTCCATTTATCGAGGAAGGCTATAGGCTATATAACATCACTCTATGACCAATAGGAGCGGAGCAGCAATAAGAAATGTTGCAAGCGGGAAAAAAGCTTCTGTTGAGCAGGCGATGCGTTGCGATAACAAAACTTCACGCGAACGAAGTCGCGGGTAGAAGCTAGTTGCTTTATAAAATGTGCCAGGTTTAATCTACAAACTGAAAATATTTTTAACAACATTTAATTTAATTATGTTTGTGAATTTTGTCATGAATTGGGGCCCGTATCGATTTGTTTTCCGATCTCTTTCCAGTCATACGTTCGTCTTTGAATTATCTTTTTGATGGATGGCCAAAGTTATAAAGTCAAATTGGACTTAGATATATCTCGGTTGTATTCGATTTGGATTTTCACGTCTTTTTAATTTGTTTTATTTTTAGCCGAATGTGTTTAGAATTAGATTAACGTTACCTTGGACTTTTCCTAAACCTATCACGATTTTGTAGGAGCTGCTTCTTTTATTATTTAATTGCGTTAGCTTCATTCCCTAGGAATGTACGCAATTATTTTAAGCTAAGAGAACCTATAAAAAAAATCGGAATGGAAACAATATAAACTAAAAGCAAAGTCACAAAGACTGCAAAACGCTGCATTATTAACAAAGAGATCATACTTTTTAGTTTTGTCAGTTCGTGAGTAAAGTTTTAGCAGAACTAGGTATTACGTGAAGGGAGTGGTTTTCTAATTTTCTTTGCTCATTTAAGCCGTCAGGTTGGCTGTGTGGCAGTGAGGCGCTTTGAATGGACCGGTAATATCGCCATCGCGCCGCGCCGCGCTTTCCGTACAGCTGCTCGTGGCATTACCGGTAATTAGTTCTTAGTTTCGTATACTTGGTGCATTATTGGATTGTTTTTGAAGTGAAAACTTCTTTAGGCGCGTTGGGCACTTTGTGAGTGAACAAAAATCTTGGAACTCGCGTGACCGACACGTACGCTTTTAGCACTCGTAGCCGATCCTTCACAGTTTACACTTCAGCTACGAATTTTCACTTCTATCGGCACTGCCCAAAGACTGCCCCGCATGCATTTTTTTTATATGACGCCCTGTTGTAATATTCAGTGCAATAGACAGATGGAAGTTGATAGAAAATATTCGTCGTTCAATTATTTCTTTTGTTTTTGTATAAGCTATGTGCCTAATGGGATGCTCTATAAAAATAATAACTTCATCCCCGATTGAATACGTTTACGAGTGGGAAATGAATTTTTAATGAGTCCTTGTTTACATTTCACCTTAGTTAAAAAATAATGTGTAAAATTTCATGCTTCCAGAATCTAGATGGTTTAGGCTATGTTGTATGTCTATTACGGAGTGAATTAATGATTGTTTGATTTGGAAGTTGGCCTTATACTGTTCCAATGAATATGGTATTCTTTACAAAGGGTTAAAACTACAAGAACATCACACCTAGTTACATTTCGCCAGTTATGTTCAAGTTGATACTCATTTATATATTCCATAAATGTCGTCAAAAGTCCGCACTTGGGGTCTGCCAACGAGCTATGGAGCGAAGCATACTGGGTGTCAAACTTACAGACCGCGTCAGAAACTCTATACTTCGCTCCAAAACCCAAATAGCTGATGTTGGCATGACAGCTGCTAGGCTGAAGTGGAACTGGGCTGGTCACATCTGCCGCATGTCGGAGGAGCAATGGGCAAAAGTTACCACTCAGTGGATACCAAATAGCAGGAAACGACAACGCGGCAGGCCCAGAAGGAGATGGCGGGATGAGCTAGACTCTTTCGCAAAGGATTGGCCTACAATCGCACAAGATCGCGAAATGTGGAAGGAGGGAAGGGAGGCCTTTGCCCTGCAGTGGGACAATGTAGGCTTATAATAAATAATCTTCTTCTTCTTCTATCTTCTATACTTATAATAAATCTGTAGAGAGGACAATTCTGTATACATGAAATATATTTACAAAATAACTATCGGGGGGTGATTAGTGATCGATACTGATGCCAAAAATGCAATCAGTAAAATTTTTGTCTGTCTGTCTGTCTGTCTGTCTGTCTGTATGTTATTTATAGAAAAAAAAACTACTCGACGGATTTTAACGAAACTTGGTACAATTATTCTACATACTCCTGAGCCGGTAATAGTATACTTTTCATCACGCTACCATTAATAGGAGCAGAGCAGTGAAAGGAAATGTTGGGAAAACGGGAGAAGTTACTTGGTTTTTTTAGCTTCCGTCGCGTGTGCAGCCTTAATGGTTAAAGCTACATAGAAATCATGTAAAACGGAAATATATTCCACATAAAATTATATAAAAAATATCCCAAGACAGCATATGTCTATCTTTTATAGTTGACTCACAATAACACGTGTAACTCCCGATAGCTTAGCAGTTCGGAGAATAAATGTGAATGTAAGTTTGTTTGTTGCGCTTTCACGCGACAACTACTGAACGGATTTGGATGAAATTTTTGTCTGTCTGTCTGTCTGTCTGTCTGTATGTTATTTATAGAAAAAAAAACTACTCGACGGATTTTAACGAAACTTGGTACAATTATTCTACATACTCCTGAGCAGGTAATAGTATACTTTTCATCACGCTACCATTAATAGGAGCAGAGCAGTGAAAGGAAATGTTGGGAAAACGGGAGAAGTTACTTGGCTTTTTAGCTTCCGTCGCGTGTGCAGCCTTAATGGTTAAAGCTACATAGAAATCATGTAAAACGGAAATATTCCACATAAAATTATATAAAAAATATCCCAAGACAGCATATGTCTATCTTTTATAGTTGACTCACAATAACACGTGTAACTCCCGATAGCTTAGCAGTTCGGAGAATAAATGTGAATGTAAGTTTGTTTGTTGCGCTTTCACGCGACAACTACTGAACGGATTTGGATGAAATTTTGCACACAGATAGTTTATAACCTGGATTAAAACATAGGATACTTTTTATCCCGGCAGTAAGATTCCATGGGACAATAATCAAACTTCACGCGGGCGAAGCCGCTGGTAGAAGCTAGTAAATAAATAAAAATGTAAATGGATTTTCAGCGGCATAAAACCTCTTTCTTGTTACAAAAAAACTCTATAACCAGGTTAAATTGAAAATGCTCTGTTTACTCGCATTTAATTTGCAGTAAGGTACTAAATTAACTTTGTAGGGACAATTCTATTATGCACTAGTGTGTGTAGTAATATTATTATGCACGTGTGTGCTATAGTTCAGTTTATGGCCCTAAGAACAATGTAATAATTGTTCATCATCGTGGCTCACTTTACGAGCAAGTGTGTTGAAAATTAAAATACAGTAACTAAAATCTACAGAAATGTAACGTTCTCAATAATCAATTACCACATAAAACAAATCGATTCACATGTATTCTATACATCTACAGTTAAAATTGGCTCTAACTCTTTGAATACATTTATCGGTGTTGTCGGATTCACGCGTTCACCTCAAAGGGGACGTCAAAGGAAGCGCCTTATCAATGTAGAGGGCTCGATACTCAGGGCGATTGATTGAACGACGTACCTACCAGCACCCACAAATACCACCACTAAGTTGATTATGCTACGTCAAGAATATGTGTAGAAAATTATAGTGGAGTTGAACATTAATACTTGTTTGACAAAGAGTAAAAGTATCTGTATACAGTCGGGCTAACATAACTTACA
Organism: Xestia ashworthii; assembly: GCA_950022955.1. Classification (NCBI taxonomy): domain Eukaryota; kingdom Metazoa; phylum Arthropoda; class Insecta; order Lepidoptera; family Noctuidae; genus Xestia; species Xestia ashworthii. The sequence continues at coordinate 15,772,543 of OX465555.1, forward strand.
TAGGTAACACAAATTTTGCTAGTTATATTTAACTTCCGTGTAATATAGGGTAAGCCTAATGGCAACAATCAGACACAATTTCAAACTATGGACTACACCTGAGAAATTCCTGATGGAAAAACCTAATGACACTGCCCTACCCGCTCCACCCGGGAAGCGTACCCAGGGCCATGCTCAGCTGTAGCATTTGCGACCACTGGACCAACGAGACAGAGTCACAGCAGTATCTACCTACCCATAACGATTATGGTCTTATAATGCGTATAATAATTAAATGAAAACTAAATACATAATAGAAATCGTGGAGAAAAATCCAATGACTTTTAACATAATCTTTTCTAAAAGCTTCTCCTCAGATATCCAGTTTGAAGTTCTCAGCCAGTTCTATAATCATAATGTATCGAGTTAAAACTTAGGTAGCGTCGACTCATGCCCTGTAATATCGAGTTAGGGCGACAGCAATGGTGCCACCCCGGGCCCCGTCGCTAACACAAAGATACGGTAAAAACTATCATTAGGACGAGAGCACAGAGAACTTCGCTAGTTCTTGTTTTATAACTGAATTTTGTGTAGTTTTTCTCTCAGTTCCAGTACTTAGAACTATGACTAGGTGGTGATTCCCACGCATTTTCACAGCTGTTGTATTTTGCTCAACCTGTTACGTATTTTTTGTAACGTTCAGTTATTGATACCTATAAGAAGTAGGATGAACAAAGTAAATGGATTTTGTTCTTTAGACGTGATGGCTAGAAATCTTCAAGTTGCGCTTGTCTAGGATTGCCTGTGGATGGGTGATCACCGTACACAGAGATTCCTCCGTGCTTCGGAAAGCATATTAAGCCGTTGGTCCTGGCTGTCATTTGTAGATCCTTGACAGTCGTTTCAGGTAGTCAGTGGCCCGAAACTCTGACAACCAGCCTCATCAAGGGGTATCGTATTACCCAGTATTACATGAGCTAAACGCGAGTTTTATAATTACTAAAAGTATATGATTCACTGCTATAAACAAGACCAGAAAAATATATGATATTCTTCAGGATATATTTATTTTATTATTTATTTTATTTTATTGTGTTTGGGTGGCTTACAGCTAACAATACAAACATAGTGTTAATAACGTTATAGTGAGGCAATCAACGAAATGCCATTTACAAGCCTCCACATTTAGCACTAAACTATTGTTGCACAAACTTATAATAAATAAAAAAATAAAAAACTTATATCACTTCGTTAAGCTAGCATGATAGTGTTTTGAAAACATAATACAATTAATTTGACTCGATAGAAAAAATCACGAACTTATCTCTAAAAAATATCTTTCAAACAAAAAAAAACATACTAATATGCATGCGATAATTCTGATTTTTTTGGCAAATAATTCTACAAGCAATATATTAGCATGATAGTGTTTTAGTTTTTTAATCCAATCAATAGTTTTTTTGTAAATCGATCGAAACCACTCATTTCGCGCTATTTGGCCCGCAGTGACTAACGGAACAACCACTTTGTAGTGCAAGCTGATTATACTTTATTCTAACAGCATTTCAAATGAAGTTTGAACCACCACAACTAGAGTTGCTAATTTAGCTCGTCTAATCGCCTTAACTGGGTTGGGGGGGAAAACAAAATAACGACATAAAGATGCAAAAAGGTATAAACTTAATGGAATAATTCTTAAACATTATTGAAAGAGAAACTCTTTGTCATAAAAGAATAATACAGTAAGTAGATGAAACGTAATTCTTACATGTTATGCGTATGAACGGTCCACGAGGCAAAGCTTACTTATCAACATCAAAAGTTGCTATACAAAATAACCTTCAACATAAAAGGTTTAGCTTCAATAAAATAACGAAGTTGTTCCATCAAGTGACCTTAAATAATTATTTTTTTCTTTGTTGCAGCGATAAAAAGTGGTTGCGAGGCGTCATTGGAAGCCACGAGAGCTCTCGAAGGATGAAGGGCACTTGGTGAGGGACAAAATGTGCCAAATTGACAACTCAGGACGCGATCGCACTTCGGATATTGCAGTGAACTTCGCCCTTTGATTATTATCTGTTGTTACTACGATGTTTAGGTATTTCTTTTGCGGGGAAATTACTTGAACATTGTAATACGCTCACTAATTAATGAAAAAGAAATTAAAAGTAAAAGGGTACCTAGTGGGAGCAAACGCCATGAAATAAGTAAACGGAAAGTCAAGTGACCTTCATCAAACAAAGTAGGATAGAGGTTAGGCACAGGTGTACAGGACCTAACAAGTAGATACATCCACATTTCGCCAGTTATGTTTAAGTCCCATGTAATATGGGGCGAGCGTATTGCCATCAACCGGGCACGAATTTGAACTCCGTGGCTGTTACGGAAAATAGCAATACATTTTGCCCTACTCAAGAATCGAACCCAGGACTTTATGATCAGCTGTCGCGCTTGCGAGCACTATACTAATGCGGCAGATTAAAAAAAAAAATACACAAAAAAAATGGAATCTGTGGTTAAACATTTTCATTTTCTAGATTTTTTCTTTCATGTTGGCTCGCAGGTTTGCACGATGCTCACTTCCAGTCAAGATCACGCTCTTTCGCGTGCTGTACTTCATTTTACACGTGCAGCCTGTGGGCTAGGTGTACGCAAATATCGTACAGTTCTCTCCGCGTTCAGTATAATAACGCGTTTAGGATAGTGGTGGGGCTGCCCCTGGCTGTAGCGCGTCTGGGATGTTTGCTGATGCGCACGTGGATTGTTTTACGCAACAATGCGTAAAAGGTACGCTTCCCTGGTGCGCAGGGTGTGGGGCAGCACCAACAGTATCTTAAGCATGATTGCCAGTCGCCTGGACTGTGTTTATGTGGATCGCTGCTGTGCAATTACTCATGGGTTGTCGTAGCAGTGATCCACCGTTATTTGTTGTCTTACTTGTTTCTATCAGTGCTTACTAACATAGTCGTAAGTTTTACTAACAGTTTTTGAGTCGTGGATACTCGAATAAAGAGAAATTCTATTCTATTACCTATATACATATGTCTCATACGTCTCTATTTTGTAGTAGACATAAGTCGTTATTCCAGCGGGATCTCGCTCTGAATGACTCTGTTAGGGGCTTGTTTCGAAATCGCTCGTTCGACACAAAGCGATACAATTGCGATAAGCTTCACTTAAAGCCTTACATCGGTTGTCCTTATGGCTGACATTCTGTCTGCATAAACCAGGTTCGTGCTCTCAATTCAGTAATGACTGTATTTTGAATATTTTTTATAAAAAACTCCAACTAATAATATATTATAGTTGGAGTTTCAAAATAAGCGCATTTGCATGTGGTTTTTGTTCTGTGAAAAGACATTTAAAAAAATAAGGATGCACACAGCTAGAATGTGCTTGCTTAATTGGTTTGAAATACTTTTTGTTTAATTAAGTTTACTTTTGTTTTAGTTTCAAAATCCTTATTAAGTCGACTATAAGTGACAAACTTCGTTGTTAGCAGTTTGCTTAGTCAGCCCCGAGGAAGAATTTTAATTTTCTTATGCCAACATTACCACGTAACCAATTAAATTCTGTTATAATACCTAAACCCTTTTCCATTAATTACCCGTTGCAAGAGGATTATTTATTACTTTATAATTCATTCTACGCTGAACCCTGACCCTCAATTTTAACATTCATTTAATCACGAGATGTTAATAACAACACCTTGTCAAACATAACCGTTTATTTATTTTATATTTTGAAAATTAGGTACGAGTTATAAAACCGAAACATAACATCAAATTATAAGCAAATACTATGAAGGAACTTATTAAAAACATCATATCTATAGTTTCCTGGCCTGATTGTCTTGGAAAGTCCGGGTCGACCGGGTTCCACAGTGTCAGCGCTTCACCTACCAGCATTATGCTGCTCGGGATAAGAGGTTTGACATTCATCCGTTCCAGGGCATACACTACAGCCATCATAATATGCCCAACATATGGTGAATAAGCTTTAAAAGAAGAAACGGTCCACCTTCGACGGCGAACACCAGCTTTCTTTATGTCACGGCTGTAATCTGATATGCTAGTCCTGGTACTCTTCTCTGATTGAGGCATAATTAGGGGAGAAGCGATACACACCAAAAGCGCGGCGCAACTGTCTGAGCAAGAGCAAGTTCACGATTGTGTCGTACGTGTCAGATGATAGTGTGACTAGGAACTGCCCTAATAGTACGAGCACACTCGCCACGAGGCATAGGTTGTAGGTTTCAAAGTATGTTTGATTTATAAGGTATCCAGCCAGCAGCAAGAAATTTCCGGGTATTGAAGACGCGAACAGTCTCTTGGCTGATGCGCGACAATCTTCGACTGTACCGCGGTACCGTGTCAGGAATTCTTTCAGAATGTTGGAATTCATAGTAGCTAAGCTTCTCCTATTGCTCGTAGCTTTTGACTTAAATTAAACATTGATAATTTGAATTATCATGGCATATGGTTACCGATACTTTTTATGTTTGTGCGTCATGTGCATGGCTCAAACGAGTTGTTGTCTACATTCCCAGTGTATTTGGTGAAGCGATCACTTTTCTTTATTTCAGTTTCCACCTGTGATTCATGCTTATTGGCTATTTTATTATTAATAAATTAGTAATAAATCGTATCGGTTGTACTTATTGCTTTTGAACACACGTGAAAGTTATTTTGACAATGTACCTATGGCCATAGTCCCGTAATCTGACTTTTCTATCGAAAATGACAAAGAGGTTTTAGAAAGAAGTCTGGCCAATCTGGTAATAGTTATTTGTTATACAAGAGTGCAAAGTTGTTTTTTAACCGCGTGCTCAATTTTGATGACCGAGCAAGCGAAAGATTCTAAAATTGAGTCACGAGCGAAGCGAGTGATTCAAAACTTAGAATCTTGAGCGTTAGCGAGGGAATCAAAAGAGCTCGAGGTGAAAAATCTTTGCACTCGAGTGCAACACGTAACTTTTCATCCCACCTCAGCGAGGAAATGAATAAACGCAAAAAAAAATGCGCATTATTAACAAATTCAGTTAATTCTGTTGGTGTCAAATAAACCTCCTCGTCGCTAGATAATGAGTGGTCATTTTAGGTTTTTCACTTGTTTTCAAGTTGGATTCCTTGTTTTTAACCTATGGTGTTAACAATATGACGTACTTCTACAATACTTCTGTCTCTATAATAGTGTTCTTCGCGTTATTTGTATTCGCAATGTTTGATATTTATTATCAAAATGTTCGTGGAATTAGAACTAAAACTGAAGATATCTATAAAAACATTCTACTTACTAGCTATGATGTAATTGCATTTACTGAATCTTGGCTAAACTCAAATGTATGTAATGGAGAGTTCATTGACCCGCGGTACACAGTATATCGTAGAGATAGATTAAGTTCTAAAGTATCCAAAAAAGATGGGGGAGGGGTTATGGTTGCTGTTTCTAGTAAAATTAAATCTATACGAATGAAAAGCTGGGAAAGTGATTTGGAAGATTTATGGTTATATATTGAGGTAACTGAGAACAATCATACTAAAAAAATTGCACTATGTGTTATCTACATGCCCCCGCCTGTCAAACTGGACTCTCTACAGTGTTTCCTAAATAATGCTACTATTGCGCTCAATAATGTCGATGATGTTGTGATTCTTGGGGATTTTAACTTGGGTTTTATCGAGTGGAAAAAGAGAGATGATGACCTACATCTTTCACCATCAAACTATGAAAACGCACTGGGTTACTCATTTGTAGACTTTTTGTCGGTTAATGAACTCCACCAATTTAATTCTATTCATAATGCAGATAACAGATTTTTAGATCTAGTCTTGAGTAAAATATCAGATGTAACAGTTACTAAGCCCATTGATCTGCTTAGTAAACTGGACTCCCATCATCCAAACTTGCTTATCTCTATTCCACTGTCAAACTTAGAACAATTAAAACCAAAATATCGCTCCGGTTACAACTTTTTTAAAGCCGACTATGAACAAATCATAATGTATCTTGAAAATATAAATTGGTTTGATGCCTTCAATAATTGTGTTGATGTGAATAAAATGGTTGACATCTTTTACAGCGTCCTTCAGAGCGCTATTGATAATTTTGTACCCATTTACACTAAGAAAAAATCTAAGTATCCGTCTTGGTATACTGCCTCACTTATTAGGACCCTATCTGAAAAAGAGAAATTTAGACAAAAATACCGCAAATATAATAATCCCCGAGACAGGCTAACCTTTGAATTACTTCGCAGTCGCTGTCATACATTAATAAATAACTGTTATAATTCATATAAAAGTAAAATTGAAAACGATATTCCAAAAAACCCTAAAGCTTTCTGGCGGTTCATAAAGGATAAAGGTCGTGGGGAATCCTGCATTCCTGCTGACATGTTTATGAATGATAGGCTCGCACGTAGTGGTCCTGAAATTGCTAACCTTTTCGCAGATCAATTTGTGTCTGTTTTTGGCCATAACCCTGTTACTAATAATAATAATAATTCAAATAGATTCTTAGGTACTGACTCTGTCCTAAGTACCATCAAGTTCACTGAAATGCAAATTTTTACCAAGCTCAAACACATAGATACCTCTAAAGGGGCTGGACCTGATTCCATACCACCTCTGTTAATAAAACGCTGCTGCCATGAACTTGCTCTACCGTTGCTACTTATTTTTAATTCTTCTCTTGCTGAAGGAATCTTCCCTGATGTATGGAAAAGTGCAAGAATTGTCCCGATTTTCAAGAAAGGAGATCCTGCCAATGTTAAAAATTACCGTCCAATTTCAGTATTATCATGTTTTTCAAAGATCTTCGAATCCCTTATCTGTCCAATCATTACTCACCACATTGACAAAATTATTTCGCCGAATCAGCATGGTTTTAAAGCTGGTCGCAGCGTAGAAACAAACCTTGTCGAGTTTGTTTCCGATATAACGCTGGCTCTTGACAAAAGATTGGAAGTAGATGCTGTGTACACAGACTTTAGCAATGCGTTTGATAAAGTTGACCATTCTCTGCTACTGTCAAAGTTAGCATACAATGGTATACATGGCTCATTTTTAAACTGGTTTTCATCTTATTTATCCCGTAGATCGCAAATTCTTGTTGTTAATGGTTATGAATCTTACCCTTACTATACTGAATCAGGAGTTCCTCAGGGTTCTCACCTTGCACCAGTTCTATTTTCACTCTTCATTAATGACATAACTGATCATATCCATCACTGTAAATACCTAATGTTTGCCGATGATCTTAAAATTTATAAAATTATCACTTCAGATAAAGATGCTTCCCTAATTCAAGAGGATTTGGTCAGAATTGATCATTGGTGCAACCTGAATCACATGAAACTTAACATCCAAAAATGTCACCACATACGATTTTCTAGGAAAAAACAACCCAATACAGTCTCATTCAAAATAAGAGGAGAATTATTAGAAACCGTTAGTGAGGTCCGCGATCTTGGCATCATTATGGACAGTGAACTTAACTTTAGAAGCCATATCGATAACATCGTCACTAAATCAGCACGGTTGCTAGGATTCCTTAAGAGAAGTACTAAAGGGTTCAAACTTCTAAGAACTAAAACTGTCCTTTATAACGCCTTAGTTCGTAGCCAACTGGAATTTGCCAGTGTGGTATGGAACCCCCACTATGCAGTACACTCACAGAGAGTCGAAAGCATCCAGAGAGCCTTTACAAAACATCTAGCGTATACTTTCAGTGTAATATCTCCCCGGTGTCCATATGAACAACGCCTTCTATCTTATGAAATGTATAGTTTGCGCGACCGTCGAGTAATGCAGGATCTTATGTTTTTGTATAAATTAGTAAATAATAAACTAGACTGCAGTAGACTAGTTGAGCGTATTGGACTAAAAGTACCTCACAATTTGCCAAGGTATCCTATGACCAACCTCTTCAACACTCAAGGGTCTAACACGAATATTGGGGTAAACTCACCACTCAATAGAATCTGTAGAGTGATGAATTCTTTTATTAAATCTTCCCCTGATGTCGACATTTACCATAACTCCATAAAAATATTTAAAACTCATTTACTGGATTCGCGAAAATCGCAACACAATGTTTGTGGTGTTAGTAATCATTAATGATCCCTTCGGTTTATTTAATTATATTACTTCTTTCTATATTGTTAACAATGTTTTAACGTTATTATTTTATTCATAGTTCTGATCTAATTTTTATGTTTTAACGATAATTTTTATATCTTGTCTTCTTTTTTTTTAAATTTTAATTGTAATTACCTAGTTAATCACTCAGAGCGTATTTTTTTTTCTTTGTATTGTTTCGTTAGTTAAGTAAACTCTTAATAGTAAGGTTTACTATTGTATTTCATGTCTTGAGCCACTCATCTTATTGTTATTTTTTTTTTCGTCTTATGTTATCACTTATTTTTGTGAATGCTGGTTAACCTATAATTGGCGACTGTGTAAGTCCAAGACCTTAAAACATTTTTATATCTAAATGCTGTACACAGAAGCTGTTGGTGAACCTATCTTAATAAATAAATAAATAAATAAATAAATAAATAAATAAATGACGTGAAAAGAAAATGGCGCGCGCAAAACATATTAAAAAAAGTACTCTTTGCCAAGAAGGTTCCGAGTCTGAGTTCTTAACAAATAAAAAAAAAAACATGATAAATTCGGCACCATAGAGGTAGAAGTAAATAGGTTTAATGATGTTTTGAATTCACATGCTTAGTGCACACGATGTTCTAAATTCAAATTTACTTTACCCTCAAGACGATAAAAACGGCTTTTGCACTCAGATATCGAAGAGCAAAAATACTCTTTCCGAGATGGGGGGATGAAAAATAGTTTTAAGTATTTTGGTGAAGAAATTTTAAACAAAACATTTAATTCTACAACTAGAAAAGAATACGTGTATCGAAATTTCTCGGGACCTCTGCAGTCATCGTTGGCAAATATTATGAGAATATTATACAGTTGTGGCAGGCAGGTAGACGCTCATAGGTAGGTATTTGTTTTTAGTGAAGAAAAGGGTAAATTCCACCGGGAGGCGAGTGTCTCGAGCGCGGTTTCAGGTATAAAACGCGATGCACACACGTGGGACAGTATTGGTTTGTAAAATAAATTATATTGTAGACTACGGGTTTGCGGGACTGTTCGCCTTCACCGTAACTGATTACCGTGACGGCGCGGCGTAGGTATGTACAGTCGAGGACTTTAATTAATAAAACCAATTTCACTACTTTCCAATTTTTTACACTTTTATACATTCACGAGTACGAATATTATCGACTAAACCCGATTTGTATTACACGGCTAAAATACGAATAGTGGCAAGTGGATCATTAATTAAAGTCCTCGACTGTACATACCTAACGTCATATAGTTTTAGAAAAAATAAATATATTATTATTAATATTTTCTAGCCCTCCCTTGGAGGCGTTTGTGCGAAATTAGCTGAAGGAAGAGTGGATGGCTATGGGAGATTCCTTTGCCCAGCAGTGGGACAATATAGGCTAAAGAAAAAGGAAATTATGAATGATTAGTAGGTACTTATTGAAATACGAGAAGTAATAAAAGCTATCGAATGTACAAAATGTGAGCCAATTAATTAACACATGTACGCACTTAACTCAAATCATTTCAAGACATATTAAATTATGTCCTTAGACATTAAAGACGCAATAGCTCTGAACAAAATTTCTAAACGAATTATATTCCCGAGACACCTGTTTAATCAAATTATAAGGGTTGAATTGTAAAGTAGGGCCAAAATTCGTCTCAGCCTGATGACGGAAAACAATTTTTTTTCTTCTAGTTGGCTACTGAAATTGTTTAATTGTAATAAATCTAAGCCGCGACCTCCATTTAACTATGGAGGTATTTCAAAATACTGGTAAATAAATACTCGAATGTCCGGCAGTTAATGAAATGCCCGTTGCCCGAAATAAGTTTTATAGTAGACTAGCTTCTGCCCGCGACTTCGTACGCGGATCCTGATGTTGCTTATTATATGCCAGCGACAACGGGGTCGTCAAAATCGAAGATCTGAAACGTCTGATGTCGAATTCTAAGAACCCGGGGAAGGGAAAAGCGGATCTTTCCCATCTGAGCAACACATACCGTTTGTTTCTTTTCGCCATTTAACAGCTTCACAAAAAGTACAATTTTGAACCATAATAAATGTGGCGTATTTAATCATAGGAGTATATACGTAAATGTACTCCGTTCCTTATCAACCCAAGGAAGGTCGCCATGCCCTAAGGCTATATCTTAAGACACATCCGATTCTTCAGATGATATCGACATTCTGTTCAGACAATGTCGAATTCGATCAGAATTCAAACGTTCGTTGCGCTCTTCTTCTGTCTCTTCATGCCGTACTCCAGTAATTCTTTCTCTCTCACTTTCTAACTGATTATGAATATTTTGTTGTGTGCGTGTTCGGGGCAATGTACGAGTATGATAATCTCGAGCAGCAGTTAGTCGCGCATCACGTTCATCACTCGTTTCAAAAGACCTGTTAGTAGATGTGCGAATACACTGAGAACTCAAGCGTGATTCTGTATCGGTAAACGTTTCCGATTCGCGAGACAATGCATGTCGCTCACGATCAGCGGACAGTCGCGCATCACGTTCCCCACTTGTCTCTGGAGATCTACAAGTCGATGCGTAGATACGCTTGGTACTCAAGTGCAGTTCCCTATCCGTGAACGTCTCCGACTCGCGAGACAATGCATGACGTTCACGATCGGCCAGTCGCGCATCTATTCTTCACTGGTCTCTAGAGATCTGGATGTAGATGCGTAAATACGCTAAGAACGCAGGCGTGCTTCGCGATCCGAAGAGGTTTCCACGGAGCAAGCAGCCTGGTGTTCTCGAACAGCATCAAGTCTCTCCTGACGCTCTTCGGTAGATTCTTGGGATCTTATGATCCTCAATCTTGTAGCTCCTTTGGAACATTGGGAAAGATTTGACCTCTTTCTAGGCATGTTATAGTTTTGTTGTGAAGATATCTAATCAATTAAAATCTAATTGACTGCTCCCCTGCGTTACCGGGTAGGCTACTGAGTCACGAAGATAAATGGAAAAGGAAATTCAACACTCAAATAACATAAACCCGAAGACATATTTATTCGATAAAATAAAATAATAAATGGGAGTTTTGGCCAGTCGAGTCAAATTTTCATTGATATACAATCGTCATCGAAAATCAGTCCTAAAATGTTAGCGCCTTCACCGCGTGGAGGTACTCCCAGCTTATGTCATTTTATACAGTGAAATTAGTGATAGCTTTGCAATAATTTTTACATCAGATGTTTCTGACCTTCGATTTTTTCTAAGTCAACAGGAAATGCCCATCAGACCGAACAACTTTTGCTAAGACGTCATTCCTATATGTGTTATGGTGTAGCTGGGTTATTGGAGTTCCACATCAGGTGTCCCAGATCTTCGATTTTTATAAGTCAACAGAGAGTGCTTATCAGATTGAACAACTTTTGATAACATTCCTATATGTATTATGGATTAGCTGGGCTCTTGGAGTTCCACATCAGGTGTTCCAGATCTTTAAATTTATTCTCTCAGCAGAAAATGCTCATCACGTGGAACAATTTTTGCTATGGTGTCATATTTTTATCCCTCATAGTTTAGCTGGTCTGTTGCGGTTCTGCATCAGGTGTACAAGTTTCCAACATAAATTATAGCCTATAGCTGAGCAACGCAACTTCGTCTGCGTCACATAAGAGAGAGAAACGAAAGGCAAAAAAATACCCGTTTTTGCAACATTTTTCATTCCTGCTCTGCTCCTAATTGTCGTAGCGTGATGTTATATCTACTATTATTATATACTATCCAACACAAAAAGAATTTTTCAATTTGAACCAGTAGTTCCTGAGATTAGCGCGTTCAACCAAACAAACAAACAAACTCTTCTGCTTTATAATATTAGTATAGATATAGATTTTCAACTTCTATTTAAACAGCGCATTTTGGAATAATTACATTTATTTGCACCACTAACTTTGTTACTTTAATTGAATACAAGTAAAAGCTCGTTAGTCTAGTGGTTGTAAAAACGACTGCTGAGCATATATAAGGTCCTTGGTCTGTGTCCTGGGCTGGAAAGTGTTATTGGGTTGACGGCTATACAGGGTGTAAACCACCTCATCACAAAGCCGTTAACCAAGCATTCTGTACATCAAACTAAGTAACTTTACGCAAAAATAATTGATGTCAAACAATTTTTTTTGGAGGTTATAAATCATGTTTTGTGGTAGAACTCTATGTAACGCAATTAAAACATTGTGCTGATGGATGGATTGAATAGTACGGGGGTCGTGGAGGTGTTAAAAGTCAAAATCTTACAAAAATACTTGTATTTAAAAAAAAACTTGTAACTTTGACCCCCCATATCTCCGTAACTAGAAGGTTCCCAGGTATGGTGTAGGACAAAAAAATGATCGCAGTGATGGGGAGAACAAGTGCCTTTCGGCTTCGTGAAGAGGTGTTTTACACCCTATATAAAAGTCTCGCTGCCATTATATGGGACTGAACATCACTAGTGTAACAGCTAGGTACACAGGGATAATAGCCGAGACGTTATGTAAAAAAAATCCGAATTTAGATTAGAGAGAAAGTAATTCGTCAAAGAATATGCTTTGTTGATTGTCGAAGATACCAAGGGTTATTTTTGAAAAGGAACTGTTATTATTGTACACTCTATAGCTTGGCAACTTGCCATTAAACATCGCGGTTTTATAAACATTCAGCTCACAATATTTAAGCCAAACGCGGTTTTAAATAGTGCTTTGGCACTTATGTCCTTCAGTACAGTATGTGCTGGATCGAATATCGAAAATAATATTTACGGTAAATATCGTATGTAAAAGTTGCCTGGGAAGGAACCTCAAACCTTGACACACTGGTCACTAACAAGATGGATGAAGGGCATCTGCCATATTTTCATGTTTAGAGGGAGATATATAAGCCATCGCTCATGGCTAGATAATTTGCAAGTTAGTTGTTGTCGCGTCCTCTGCCGACATAACGTTTGACTGATCGATTCTTCACTTCTTTCATGCTATTACAGTTTTTTTGATGATTTTGCGGTCTGTCTATGATTTGTAGCACTGTAAAAAACAGCATCTGTGGTTCTATCTATACATATAATAAAATCGTTGAGACCAAAAAATCTGTACATTGAAGATTTAAAAAAAAACCGACCAGGGTGACTTAAAATAAGGAACTGAACATATTAAAACCATATTTAAATTTTTTGTTTATTTGTTTGTTTCACCGCGCGTCACGTAAAAACTGCTGGACGAATTTTGATGAAAACTTCACTAATCTATTTCAATAAACTCAGAATAACATTTAGGCTATAGAAATTATGGAAAATTTTGGAAAAGGGGGATAAGTTTGTATGAACAAAACATTTTTAGATTGTTCTAGATTCATGAAACTCAGAGTAAATGCTTACTATCAAAAATAAAAAAAATACCTGTTTCAGCATTTTTAAACAATGACATCCAGAGACGTAAAAAGGAGGGTTTTGTGTTTAAAATTAATTAACTTCATACACCTATAGAATAAAGTCCAATGAAGTGGAAACCTTTCCTCGGTATAAGTAGTTGGTAATACAGGTTGGAAACGGTAGACGGGGCAGTAAGGGAAGCTGCAGCTACACAAAAATGGTCTTAGGAAACAATCCGTAATTTTTTCACGAAATGTTGATCCCCATTCACAGATTTAATTAAAAAATAAAGTACAGTTAGTAAGAAAATTGCCATTTTACATGAAACAATTTTTTTGATGCCAATGATCTTCTTTCCGACACTAATCAAAAAGTTCTTCCAGACCAACCCAGGTTAGAGAACACAAAAAGTCAGAAATTGCAAAAAAAAATATTTTGTATGACGTAGGCAGGCATACGATAAGAAAGGATTTTTCGAAATTTTAAATGGTAAGCAGTTGTAAGAGGTCCGCAACATTTTACAGCAGCTAAATCGTGTTGCGGTTCATTTCATGCACCTTGATGACAACTGCAGACCTATCTGGACTATCATCGAGTGTCTAAGTATGAAGATGTAAAGCTGTCAATAGAAGCCCTTAAAGCTGTTTTTGTAAACATGGTAATTTATTCTTGTCCAAATAAATACTTTGTTCATCATCATCATCATCATCGGCCGTTCCCACTGCTGGGACAGGCCTCCTCTCTATGAGAGGGAATGGGCTATATAATCCACCACGCGGGCCCAGTGCGGATTGGTAGATGTCACATGTCTTCGAATTTATGGTTCTAGGACATGCCGGTTTCCTCACGATGTTTTCCTTCACCGTTTTGAGAGCAGCGGTGATGTAATAAATTACACAAAGTAATGCGTCTGCCTGGGTTCGAACCCACGACTTACTGAACGTAAGTCGGGGCCGCCACCACTGGGCCACCGCTGCTCTCCAATACTTTGTTAATCACAAGTATTTGATTTTGAACAAAATTGCCCTTGGGTTCGTAAATTGATTTCAATGCATATCTTGGGAGATACACCGTTTTAAATAAATCCGCAGCAAAATAATGATTGTGTACCGGGCGCGCATTTTCATTATGCGGAAGGATGTGTGTGATGTGCTCTTTCAAAATTGTATTATAGGTGCTTACGACCCACTCTCTGTAATCTTCTCTTTCTCTTATGTGACGCAGACGAAGTTGCGCGGGTCAGCTAGTCAACAATAAAAGTTAGGTAACTGTCTTTCAATATTATATTGTATGAGTTTGTTACTGTTTTTTTTCACTATAAACAAGCTTTTCTCCAGGCAAGCGGATCAACGGGAAAACAAGACTTGCAAGGCGCTACAATCTAAACACATTTTAAAACTCTCTTGGCTGTGTCACAGCCACATTTTACACAATATTATGGTAAAGTTTATTTTCTTCACAAAGGACGAGGTGGGTTGTTGGAATACTATGAAAAATTCAGTTAGGGGTTAGGTGTGGGGTATAAGATTCATTTCCTGTCCTCAAATAACTGGTGTGGTGCATTCTGGTTGAAGAGTGAGGTGTTAACTCGTGCGGGGGTTTCTCAAGAGCAGTTCAACA
Organism: Xestia ashworthii; assembly: GCA_950022955.1. Lineage (NCBI taxonomy): Eukaryota > Metazoa > Arthropoda > Insecta > Lepidoptera > Noctuidae > Xestia > Xestia ashworthii. The sequence goes on from OX465555.1 coordinate 15,787,621, forward strand.
AGGTTTCCCTCGTTAGAGCGCCATCGCTATCGGATTTATAAGAGATTTAAAAGTCTCGGCATTATACTAAATGCTGTTCGATGTAGAATGCTTGAAGATGCCTCGATGTTTCTGTTTTTTAATTTGAATTTCGACTTATTTTTAACGAATAGTGAAAGGTCAATAAGTGGTAGTTTTAAAGCAGTCTTTCATGAATGACACACATGACATTATTAAGGCGATTAGACGACCTAAATTATCAACTCTATTTGTGGTGGTTCAAACTTCGTTTGAAATGCTGTAAGAATAAAGTTCCAATCAGCTTGCACTACAAAGTGGTTGTTACGTCAGTCACTGCGGGCCAAATAGCGCGAAATGAGTAGTTTCGACCGATTTACAAAAAAACTATTGATTGGATTAAAAAAATAAAACACTATCATGCTAATATATTGCTAATTATTGTAGAATTATTTGCCAAAAAATCAAAATGATAGCATGCATATTAGTTTTTTTTTTGTTTTAAAGATATTTTTAGAGAAAAGTTCGTGATTTTTTTATCGAGGCAAATTAATTGTATTATGTTCTCAAAACACTATCATGCTAGCATTTATCCTGAAGAATATCATATATTTTTCTGGTCTTGTATATAGCAGTGAATCATATACTTTTAGTAATTATAAAACTCGCGTTTAGCTCATGTAATCGCCTTAAAAGTGATTGTTTCTGATATAAGTTAAACCGAACTAATAAGAATGTTTTAACGATCGCATTGCAGTCGACTGCCCGCTTGGAACGATCTTCCTCGAACATAACGAAAGAAAGCATAAACCCTTAAATGTTAAGGTGAAAGCGTCAGTGCTAAGTTGTATGTTGATGGAGATATCGTTCGCGGCTGTAAGACGTATGTAGTGACAGAAACGAGGAACGAATCTTTCACAGTCAAAGTCGAGGAACGACTTTTATGAACTTTGAGGGTTGTATTGATGATTTTGATGATTCTGTAACAACGAGTACATAGGTACGTCTTACAGCCGCAACCGATATTTTCATCAACATACAACTTAGCAGCATCAGCGTTAAGTAATCCTCATAAACTACGGTTGAGTGAATTTACACGTTACGAGGATATCGTCAACAATGCACCGATCACTTTAGATATCAAAATTGAAGAGCCATGACCAAACTCCAATGTTTGAAGGCTGATAGAAAGAGGTATAAAATCAGTTCAATAAACAGTGTCAGTTAAAAGACTTCTAAGTGATAATGAATCGTTAGAGTGCTCGTTGACATTGACTAACATCATCTCATCGCTCGATAGTTGGCAGTCTGTCAAGTTTGCGTGCCCTTGCGAGCAAGCAGAGCAACCCCGGCAGCATGGCAGCGTTACCTTTGCAATCTTATCTAAAGATTATTTCTATTTCTAAATGCGAAAGTTTGTGGTTATGTTTGTCACACTTTCACTCAAAAACGACAGAATGAATTTGAATGAGGCACAGATAATGTATAACCTGGATTTCTTATCTACGAGTATCGTGTGGTTAGTGCCTGTATAACTTGTGTCAGAGTTTTTATACCGCCCGTGGGCTAGATCTGACTTGGCTTTGCATGCCGTCAAGAAATATAATATCTCTCAGGCATGCTGGTTTCCTCACGATGTTTTTCTTCACCGAAGCTAGTGATCATTATACAATACGCACACGAATCCGAAAAAATCTGAGTGTGTTCCTCGAGTTCGAATTTGAGACCTATGACTTTGCAGTCCAACGGTCACACCACATAAGATAAGATAAGATAAAGATTTATTTCCCGCCACAATACATAGGTAACCTGGATTAACACACAGGATACTTTTAATCTCGGTAGTGCGATTCCTTGTGACAATTGGCGAACTCTATATGAGTGAAGTCGCGGGTATAAGCTAGTGATTCATATTTTCAGAACATTATCTTGTCGTTGGCATATGTTGTAGGAACTACACTTTATGTTACGCTGTCAGCTTGGCTTGATGGCTTAATGCATTCTACGGATATGATAGATTAGATACGTGGTACTCTTACGCTAAAAAACTAAAAGGTTTGGCTATGTGGTACGTTTTCAAGCACGGAGAAATCGACGTAGAGGGTATGTAAGCTTAGTAGAAGGTATCAAACCTTTTTCTGGTACGGACGGTAATCAGAACTTACATATTCTTAGAAGTCTCATCCATGTCTCATCCCAATACTTTGTACTTAATCTTTACTTTGACTGTCCCAAAGCCTTCAATAAAGGCAAAGACGGTGTCCAGTGGTGTTTATTTAACGACCTATATTTAAGGCGTCTGAAGATTTCCTTTCGTCATCGCCTAAGCAGGTATCGAAAGGGCTCTCGTAAATCTTTAGGCTCTTAAGTATGTAAGTTGGAACTTGAAAGGATCTTTCTACACGCATCGCTGGCCGCGATAAGAACGTTGGTATTCGATATCTTCAGCTAACGCCGTCTGAGAGAACATAATAAGCGGTTTATTGAATTCGTATGCAGTGTAACAACTATACGTATGTTTTAGTCTATGAATATGATAGAACGAAGTGGTTTAATGTCAATAGTCTTGGACGTAAAACAATTCTTACTTTTACCGCGTTTTAGGTACTGTTATATGGGACCCCGAAAATACCGTTTAAAAAAAACTTTTGTTCACTGAAATATTAGAGTTTAATTTTGGGGTTGACCTTGTACAATTAATATGGAACTGGCAGAAACGAGAGAACGAGATGGTAGCGGTACGACGATCGGGATGAGACTGGCGTCCCGCAGCAGTGGGAGGCACTGCTGCCTTTAAAATGATGACAAGACAATTTCAGAGAAAGTCTTAGTAATCAATTATTATTGATTACTAATGGTTTTCTTTAATATTGGGAAATCGTAACAGTACGCATGTGCTTTTGTGTAACTACAATAGGCTTGTGTCCTAAAAAAATCTAATTAGTCCGTCAGTTAGATTATAAAAAAATATTTGACCCGTATTTTTTCTTTTGTTACATAAACCAAAATTGACGAAGATACGACGCTTTTAAAATTCGCAATACGTCACGCCGTGCTATAGTTTTTAGTGCGCTGTGACGTCACGAGCCCCCACTCCCGATTTTTGATGCGTTTTATCTTTGTCAGTACTCAGTGATTTACAAAAACAAAAAATACGTGTCCATTATTTTCCAATACTCTAACTGACGGAGTAATTAGTTTTGCAATTTATTGGAACACAAAATTACATTGTTTCATTGCTTTTTACATGGTTGCAGTACGATTTAATAACGTACTAAGTGTGTTCATAACTTTTTTAGTGTCACGGTTGTTGCGGGTAAGAAAAATCATTTCGGTAGAGTAATTTAAAGGGCTGTTTTCAGTTTGAACTTGACTAACTTTTATTGGGGTTTTTGTTACATAATGTTTTATTCATAACCAAAGGTTTGACTTTACCACCGAAAACCTTTCCAGGATGGAAGGTACACCGACGTTTAGTACATCATTCTGAACCGGCGATGGTCTGGTCACATATAAATTTTTCATCGGTAATTAAATGTTGGGGGAGCTCAGAATGTTGTACTGAATAATGGTAACCATTTTAGCGTCGGTACCCCATCCACCCCGTATATTAGTTAGGTATAAGATGAGAGTCTAGATTCTAGACTTTACTTACAGTGCCCAAACTACAAAGTGATTCAAAAAAAGTTAGTTTTGACTTGCGATGTCTAAGGGTTTTGTTATTAGAGCCAATATAATATCACAAGCAAAATTAAATTAAAAATTTAAAAAACCCCCGACTCATAAGAATGTAGAAAATATTGTACTAAAAGTTAAAAGAAATAATTCGTCCTTGGTACTAGTCATCACTCCACTTTCCTCATCTAATTTCGATAGCTAATATTCCTCATTCTTTTGATACCCATATTGAAGGAATTGTGAAAAAAATGTGACTCTCCATTTTGTGGAGGCGGCCACCTTGGATTTTAAATTTATCATAGTGTATTATTCTACTAGTCAAGCCCTTTCATTTGACAACAATACTGAGGGAGTTATGTAAAAATATGTTTATTTATTTATTTATTTATTTTATAAAGGTAGCTTCACAGCTTACAGCACATTAAATTGAAAAAATAAAACGAACATTACGCCAATTACGAACTACACAGAAAAGCTTATGATTAGCCGAGAGTGGTGCGAATTAATTGGCATTGAAATGTGTAGTGTGTGCCTATGGGTAACTGTACGGTGTCTGTGACGCCGCCGCCACAAAATGGCGGAATGTTATCCGCCATTTTGTGGCGGCGGCGTCCATATTGGACCGATTTTCATCAAACGTAGCTAAGAACACTCCCGACTAATTCACCTTTCAAACATACAAAGCAAAATCAAAATCGGTTCATCACAGACACGTCAAAATTATAACACACCGTCGCTTTTGCGCTGGGGGTTAATAAGAAATCAAATAGTGTTCAGTTTCGTTCAAAATGATAAGTTTTGTGGTTTTCGGGTTTATTTAAGATCATTCTAGATTTAGGTTGTTAATAAAAAAATAGGAATATCTATTTTCGTGAATGAATAATTAATATGAAACTTTTGAGTAACGTTTTCACCGCTCATGAATATATTAAATCACTTCTTTAACACTTAATTTTATTTCAATGCCCCATAGCAAAAAACTAACTCACACACAGACGCTCACAAATAAACTCAACAGACTTAGAAAAAAAGTCTTCTGAGAACCGCAAGTCGGATTCTTGGACTAGGTTTATCCCGCAGCGACGTTCGTACGTAAGCCCTGTACGGCGTACACTCCCCTGTGCTACTCTAAATCCTGTATTGACTCAGTTTCTAATTCAAACGCGGCTCCGTTTCAAATAGCCTTTTGTTTTATTCTTCTAGTCGTGTTGTCTAAAGAAATCGGTAGACTTATTTGGAAATGAAGAACATTTTAATATTTTCTTAAACACACAACATCACGCCTTATTGTCTCCGAAGAGTTAGGCAGATATGTACTTAGCAAGTACACCCATATTTCAGAAGTCATATTTAAGTCCCATGTAATAGGTGGCGAGCCTATTGCCATCAACCGGGCACAAATCCAGACTCCGTAGCTGCTACTGAGAAATTCCAGATCGAAAAACCCAATAACACTTTGCCCGACCCGGGAATCGAACCAAGGACCTCATGCTTAGCAATCGTGCTTGAGACCACTTAATTAAGAAGGCAGGGACCGAAGGCCCTGCCAGGGTTGCGGGACTGTTCGACAGAGATACCGCGGCCCCGGAACATAAAGGGCGAGGAAGGAACATGGATGGGTTTTAGTCAGTAAAAGTCTGACACGCCCTCCCGCTCCGCCCAGAGTGAGAAAAGTTTTTGATGATTTCCCATCCGAAAAAAAAAACAAAAAGGGACAAAAGGGGGAGGGAGGGTTTTCTGATACATTGTTACTGTAAAACAGAATATTTTTCAGGAAAAATGTAAAAACTACAGAAAAAGTTTTCACGTAAGTCCCACATTCTGAGTTTTTCTATAAACATAGCAATTGACAGCGCAGAGCAATCAACAACAAGTAATGAAATAACAAATTACGCAATAATAAATCACGAACCGACGTATAAGATATACATAAGTTATAGTAGGATGTGTGCCTGTACGTTTGGGTAATGTTATTTCCCAATCTATCACGACTATTGTGTCCGAGGGGGAACGACCCGGGGCGGGGTGCGGGGGACGGGGGCACGTCGGTGTTCGACATTTAGCAATGAGCGATGTATGACATAAGCAAGATTTTGGCGACAATCAATTGACTATTTGCAGCAAAGCACAGCAAAAATTGAGGATCCGCTGAGGACATTGGACGGTCCGGACACTAACTTCGGTATTATCTGTCAGTCTGGTGTCCGGAACCATGTTCACTATTTGTCTGTGTCGGGTTGTCCGGTTTGACCCACCAGGAGCATCACAAAATCTGAAATTCATACGATGCGGAGGCAATGTGCGAGTCAACTGAATAAGGTACTTAGAATTTCGAAACTTTAGCTTGCACTGTTGGTCTCACTGTGCTATATTAAGACTATGGCTTGTATCTTAATGTAAAACATGTTAATAAAACTTGGACGTTGGTCCCGCGTCCGGAATGTACCTATGTATCCACATAAGGTACAGTACACCTACACGTTGGTACAGAGATTCCTGTATTCCTGCAATAGCAATTTCCGTTGAACGTGTCTAGGCAAGCTAGTCTATCTAGATAGATTTTTTTATCTTTGACAACCAGTCGAAATAACTTACTTTCGCTACTAAAAGGGCGCTTCAACATCCGAAAGGTAGGCTACTAAAGTGTTTTTTCGTAACTTTTGAAAAAAGTGACTTGCACACTTTTAAGAAGTTACAGTAGCTAAAGTGAAGTAGTTAACTACTCAACTACTCATGTGTACAATCTCAGAACAACATTCTATAAAATCCACTATTATAGTTGGAGCTTCAAGATTATTATGCAATTATGTTCCCTCAGAGCTGAGGATTAAGGAGCATCGTTACTAAATTGCTTCGCTAACGGCAAGTAAACGGATTAGGGGGGTTCGTATCATTAAACAGACGCCTAGCATAATAGCCGTCCGTGCGACCCGGGGTTTAGATAGACGTACAGCGAGTGTGAACGCAGTCTATGTACGACGGATGTTTGGACTACTCCTAGGTATAAATGGCAGCCACAGATATACCAAACATGATTCCATAATCCAAGTTACATAACCTACAAGCCATTTCCAGTAAATGAGTTCATTATTGGTCTACAGTTTTTCGGAAATAGACTTTTCCATGACTTGCGTGCACACACTTTCGCCATAATAGGTAATTGAACTGTCAATATTTCATATGACAGATGACACATGATATCGCAGTTTTCAGCACATTGCACACATTCTCTTTAAAAGTTTGTAAACACGCTCGTAAAAATATTTTTAAAGTGCAGATTTTTCTACAATGTTTTCAGCTTAACGCAAGACATAAAACGGGGTTTACATAATATCGCTTAAAAATGTATCGGTGTATACCGGAGACAGAAAGTTCAAAGTACTTATTATTTATTTTATGTTTATCCTAACTTGAAATAACATGTCAAGCTCCTCAGTTACTTCCAGTTTTTTAAACTAATTCCTATTGTAAAAAAATTATGTCAAAGGAAAAGACAAAATTGAATATTCTATTCTCATAAATTAGGCCAGCAGCCAGTTAAAAGGACATTACCGAAAAGAAAATATTGTAAATTCGAAAATAATGTTTGCTAATTACATCAAGTTTTTTTTTGTCAGGAATCAAGAACCGGTTTTAATCAAACTTGATTTACGGGAGAATGTTTGACATCGCTGTTTACAAGAATTAGATTGTGCCATACGAGGTTATATGTCGGTCAAATGATGATGCATGTTGATTGATAACTTCCGATTTGTTGGGTGACCGCAGCTTCCACCGACAGAATTTTGTGGTCATCTCACCTTACCGCCATTGAAGAATTGAGCAGTTCCGCAATGCATGCTTTATCTTAGCTGTAGAATTGTCCCGATCAATATACTCAAAATGCCGACAGGCACTTGTTTTCCCCGTCATTGTGATTTTTTTTTTGTTTTAGGTCATACCCGGGAACCTTCTAGTTACGGAGATATTGGGGGTCAAAGTTCCAACTTTTTCACATGTTATAACTTTAAGAGGCCTGCGGAGCATTCGAATTTCATGCAAACGTAATACCAAAATAATTTGTTAATAAAACATAATATGTTTGATTTTCATATTATTTTAATATTACGTTTGTATGAAAAACGCATGCTCCGCCGGCCCCTTAATTACCTCCATGACCAGTTTAGTATTCAATGCATCCATCAGTACAATGTTATGTACTCTGTACAATGTACAGACTGAATGTGATGTACTCAACATCACATTCAGTCTTACCGTAAAACGTGATTTATCATTCCCAAAAATAGGTCGATTCCCAGCTATACTTTTAACTGGACAGTTACTTAGTTAGATGTATAAAACGCTTGGTTGACGGAGTCGTAAAGGATCCGTTGACAATTTGTTTTATTTTCTCTCTTCTTTCGACTCTGTGCTTTGTAACAAAAAAGTGGGTAAAACTAACTAGTGGGTTGCTTAACCTGTATTTTTTTGCTCGGTTCCTATAGATAGACCTACTTATTAGCACTATAATACTTGGAAAACAGGATCCTGAAAAATACATCTGTAATAGCGGAACTAAGAAAATATGATAAGATGAGAGCCAAAAATACTACTTAAATAATTATAAAAAACACATTATTTATTTGATTGGTGGCTTCGCACAAAATAGGATCCTTGCTGGGGCCACTGTTGTTCAATATATTTATCAACGACATCTCTTCTTCATTCCGGTATTCAAAACTGTTATTGTACGCTGATGACATGAAGATAATGAGACAAATAAGTACCCCGGCGGATGCTCATCTATTACAGGCGGACCTTAATAGTTTTCAAGACTATTGTCTTAATAATAAGTTGGATTTGAATGTCGCCAAGTGTTTTGTCTGCTCCTTTACAAGGAAACCTATCCAGATCGTCCATAATTACACGCTTTTTGATACTGTCCTAAATAGGGTCAACACTATCAGGGACCTTGGAGTTACCTTTGACGCTAAGCTTCTCTTTGATACGCACATAGACAATGTAGTCAATAAAGCATCAAAAGCACTTGGTTTCATTCTCCGGGTGTCCTCGGAGTTCAAAAACATAAAGACCATTAAAATATTATACTGTTCCTTTGTCCGTAGTCATTTAGAGTATGCTTCTCAGGTCTGGAACCCCAATTATAATGTCTACATAAATCGTATTGAGAGCATACAGAAAAGGTTTCTAAGGCACATTCAATACCGGTCTAAAACGTTTTCAACGAATTATACCAACCGTTGCAAAAAATTTCATATCCTTCCACTATACGAAAGGCGGAAAATATCAGATCTTGTGTTCCTTTTCAAGATCGCCAATGGAACAACTGGTGTTACCGAGTTGCTGCACAAAATGGGGCTGCGAGTGCCGTCTGTGTTCTTGCGTAGACCTCATTTATTATCCACCCCAGTGGTAGCCACAACGTATAGACGGAACTCATACATGGTGAGAGCGAGTCGTATGTACAACACTACCTGCCAGGAAGCTGAGATTGACATTTTTAATACTAGTACCGCTAAATTGAAGAAAACTTTGACGAATACCTTCTTTGAGCGTACTCATACTTAGTGACTCTTCTGTTTGGTGTTATATGTACCTATAAGTCTTTATTTGTATGTCATATTATTTATATACTACATGTGGAAACTTGTAATTGGCCATATTTTGTTTAAGCTATCTGTTTAGCTGTAAGTTTTCCTAAAATTGAAATAAATAAATAAATAAATAAAATGTTCACGGTTAAGGGATGCGGTCCAGTTGCAGGTAGAGTCCCTCAAGGTTTCCATTCGTTTGAAATATTATCGTTTTTATTCTACTTTCAAACTTATATACTAATCAAATGTTTTTCTTTTCTGTAAGATACTACATATCATCTATCGTGTATAGCGTGTTTTTCAATTTCATAATTGTTTTTAATATCAACCCGTTTTATAGTTCTTCTATAACTTTAAATTCAAGACAAGATAAGTCTAAAATCGATACAAGAAAATTGACACGTCTTTAACACATGGAAGAGTTGAAACAAGAATAAAACAAGCAGGTTTCAAGTTAACATTAAGTTAAGTACTGGTACACAACGCTTTTGAATACAAAACACAGTATTTAGATACAAATAAAACTAAAATATCGAAGTTCTGCCCAAGTAGGCATACCAACAACGTTTGAATAAACAAAATAAATGGCGAGCAACGAACCGCTGACTGTTAACAAATAAATAAATACAACGAACGGGAAATCAAAATGAGCCGGTAGTCAAGCAGATAATGAATCTGCAAACACTTTCTAAACCTCCTACTTCTTTCGTTTTTTACTGCCTGTAATAAGGTTTTTAGTGACCCATATTCAAGAAAACTGAGAAAAATGCGAGACACAATGAGAATGTTTTAACACTTAAACTAGGATTTCGCCCGCGACTTCGTCCGTAAAACTTGTGATAGTTCGGCTAAAATATGCATGATATAAATAAGTATAATTTTCACCAACGAATAATGTAGTTTTTTGACAGTGAAAGAAGTTTAGGATTGGATCATGAGTTCCGGAGATTTGTTTGTATAGAAAGCAAAGAACCAATGTTGAAATATTCTAATGTAAATGAAAAGTGGAAATTCTCAGTGTTGTTTAACATGAGAGGAAACATAATATGTTCTCATAATAAAATGTAAGACTAAACAAACTCACCTAACACTGTACATGATTTAACTATTTCTCAAGAAAACGTGCCTATATATTCATACATGACAAAATATCTAAATTTTAACATAAAAGGTACGCGTAGACGTATAGTTTATTTTACATAAAACCAATTTACCTCTCTTATAAGGTAGTTTGGTCACGCCTAGGTATTGCCTTTTTATTGAGGATTTGATATTTTAGAAACCTTTAAATTGCAAAGGCTTTCACGTTCTAGTATAAAATCGCTATATATATACTGTAGTTCTCACAATGGGTGTTACGAAAATTGTAAAGAAAGCATCTATGAGTTACATTTAAATAAGTTTTACCTTTACATTTTTTTTATCTTTTTAGCATGCCTGAGAGATATTTCTCGACAACATGTAAAGCCAAGTCAGAGACCCGGGCGTTAATAAAAACTTTGACACTAGGTTACGCATTAACAACACTATAGCGATATCTCTGCATACAACAACGACAAATACTGGGATACTTATACAGGGTGTAAACCTCACGAAGCCGAAGACCAAGCATTCTGTACAAACTTTACGCAACAATTATGGCTGGGAAACGACTTTTTTTTGGAATGAAAAATCATGTTTTGTGGTAAAATTTAATGTAGCACTCAAAACATTGTGCTGATGGATGGATTGAATAGTACGGGGTCGTGGAGGTGTTTAAAGCAAAAATCTTACATTAAAACTTCTATTTAAAAAAAAAACTAGTCAAAAAGTTGGAACTTTGACCCCCAATATCTCCGTAACTAGACGGAAGGTATTCCTCAGAGCGCACCTATTTCTAAGCGCAACCATCTAAGCGCAACTAAATCATTCCTCGGAGCGCAACCATGATTACAAATAGAGAAGGGTTAATTCATTATATCGATGGACAGTTTTGAAGAATCGAATCATTCCCTCAGGTATGGTGTAGAACAAAAAAAGGATCGCAATGACGGGAAGAACAAGTAGGTACTTTTCGGCTTCGTTAAGTGGTGTTTTACACCCTTTATGTACACGCATACATTATTTACACAGCTCTACATACTTTTTAATGATAGTGCATCATCATCTGCCTAGCCTTTTCCCAACTATGTTGGGGTCGGCGTCCAGTCTAACCGGATGCAGCTGAATACCAGTATTTTACATGGAGCGACTGCCTATCTGACCTCCACAACCCAGTTAGTACTGGGTTAGACGATACCACTTGGTAAGACTGGTTGTCAGAGTTTTTTAGCCACTGACTACCTGTAACGACTGTCAAAGATCTACAAATAACAGCCGGGACCAACAGCTTAACGTGCTTTTCGAGGCACGGAGGAAACCCGGTAGGTAAGGGTGGCCACCCAACCACATACCAACCTAGGCAAGCACGGCTTAACCTAATGATCGACCCGAGCGGCTGTTATTAGGAAGCCACAAGCTCCATTTAATGATAATGCATACGTACCATCAATGTCTGGTTAGAACAAATATTTCAAAGAGCATACCAACTCTGTTGTTAGAATAGTTTAAGAATAATTCGGCCTATAAAAGTGAGGAATAAAAGCAAATACCTCGATGGACTAAGGCCGGTATTTCAAGTATCTCTCCCTCGTCAATGATATTATAATCCCTTATTTGAGAGAAAGAGAACCAAAACGCTTAAAGTTTTCTCAAAAGAATATTTACGAACTCCCTTTTTATTCGTTTTTACTTGAAGATGATCCAAAAATCGCTTTCTCTACGGTTTGTAACGCAATAACATTTTGTATTGATCAAATAATGAATTAAGAAATGTATGGAATAATTTAGGTTTTCAATGAATCATTTACAGATGTTAGCAGCGGATGAAAAAACATATGTACATTATTTTTTCTGAGTTATGGTTTCCTCTTGCTTCTGAATTTCAGCATACGGTAAAGAAAAGAAAGTATTTAAAAGATCTACTGTGTAATCACATCTCCTTTCTTCACGTAGAAACTATTTAAGTACAGTGCCACTACCTCTTATTTAAATTAGTTGAACCATGAATGAATTTAGATGAGAATTAAAACGGCGAAGTGAAGCAACTATACATATAAAAAGACTAAATAGTCGCTTTCGTAAAAGAGATAATTTGAATGAAAATGGAGTTTGTATTTGAAAGAACTTAATATGAAGTCATGACTAAAAAACTCGGCTTTGCTAACCACCGACCATTTCGTACAAATGTTATCTCCTAACAATCTGCTGCTCAATACTACTTTATAAGGCTACTAGCTTATGCCCGCGGCTTCGTCCGATAATAGGGTATGACAAAAAATCTATGTAGTCCGTTACGTAGATTATTAAATATATTTGACGTCTTTTTTCTTTTGTTACGTAAATCAAAATTGACGAAGATACGACGCTTTTAAAAAAACGTCACGCCTAGGTATAATTTTTAGCTAGTTTTGACGTCACAAGCCCCCACTCACGAATTACGCGTTTTATCTTTGTCACTATTCATTGATTTACAAAAACAAAAAATACGTGTCCATTATTTTCCAATACTCTAACTGACGGACAATAGATTTGTAATTTTTTGATACTGTCGTCATGCCTATTGTCCCACAGGATCTTAATACCGGGTTAAAAAGTATCTTATGTATTTATCCAGTCCAGGTTATTATTATCTGTGTGTTTTATCCAAATCCGTTCAGTAGTTTTTGCATGAAAGTGTAACAAACCGTCCGTTATCAAAGACTTTCGCATTTATTATATTAGTAGAATATATCTAGGTATATAATATAAGGTATATATATCTGACAGATAACTCTTTTTTCCCTTATGTGTCGGACGATTCGAAAAATTACCTATAGTCAAAGAGTAGATACAATCAATGCAATATCTATAAGTAGTAATATATTTTCAAAGAGTTAAGCTTTCCGTCGCTGTATCATTTAACTATAGTTCACAAATCCTCAAAGACAAGTTAGGCCGTTAATTGTTACCAAGAAGCAATTAAAAGTTTAGCCGTCGCTCAGTAAAGCATACCTGGGCCTGAGCGGATCAGCTTGGATACGAGCCTTCAAATAACTTACAACATAGTTAGTGTTCCTCAAGTTCTAGGCATGGGACCTTTGTGTTAGAAACGTGTTGAGATGTCGCATATACAAAAACAACTTAATATCACGCCTGTGTTTTAAAAAGGGATAAATATAATTCGTTTAGAATATTCACGTTTCATTAGTTAAGTTCACAAAAAAAAGCATGCGGGGCAGTCTTTGGGGACGAAGCACGCTACGAAGCATTAAGTGACAGTCACGCGAGTTCCATAACTTTTGTTCACTCAAACATTGCTCAACGCCATAAGAAGTTTTCTCTTCAAAATTAAGCATACTATTCGTGGTCAGTTTTTCGATATATTCAAGGTATTTGTTTGCAAGCTGCTTGGCGACAATTAGTAGGTACTGTCATGTCTAAAAGCTGTATTGTTTCTGATGAGAGCTAAAAGTGGTTACGCCTGCATTCCTGCCCATGCAGGTACTTATTTGATTGTTTTAGCCCTATGCTTTGTTCTTGGACATTATGCTTAGTTATCAGTTTGTGCAACAATAGTTTACTCCTAACTGTTGATGCTTGTAAGAGGCTTGTCATTAATTGCCTTTTTACATTGAGTTAAAAGACACCCAAATACAATAGAATAAAATAAAGAAGTAAATTTAGACTAGCTACCAGTATTCAAAGCATGGATATTGCAGGTTCTATAAACCGATAAATAAAAAAAAAACAAAACAATTTTTTTTTGTGTTGCGTAATTAATTGTTCCGGATCAAAGTAAACAAAACTGATACAAGTAAGAACCTACTTATTTCAGTTATTAGTTTAATGAACGTGAAAACGTACATACTTAGAGCGACACTTGATGAGGGTTGTTCGTTAAAAAAAGACAATCTGAATCTCCTGCATTCATTACATGGTATAAACAACTTGAATACTTCCTTCCCATTTTATTTTAATGTAAATGTATTTTAGTATTTACCGGGTAACATAGGTAGAATAAAGCTAAAAAGTATCTTCCAATAAGTAGGTAGAAATGGTTAGATAAAAAAAACACAGAAAAATAAAGTAAACACAAAAAAAAAAACTTTAAAACTTTCTTACTAAACAGTTTGGGACTCACCTGAAGGTCAGGACGAGGAGATATGAGATCAGCATGTTTGCGGGATGTTTATCTTTAGGCACGGGCTTATTTTTCTTGTATATGTTTATACGCGTGTGAGTTCGCGCGCACGGCGTACGGCGGCGTGCGGGCGCGTTTTGTTGGCGGTTCGCGCGCCGCCAGACCGCGGAGAAAACAGCCTCCCGGAGCCTGCGCGCATGCGTCCTACATACCCTCCTGAAGACTAACCACGAGATAAGTTTTGATTTTTGGGAATTTAAGTAGTAATGTTTGCGGTTTGTTTGTACTGTGGATGGAAATTGTAAGTTAGAGCGTGTGTAAACTCATTCAATGTAGAAGTTACCAATTTCATAGAAAATTGTTTTAAGCACGAATTACCTAAAGCGGTTATCTTATTAAGTTCTTAGATCCACGTACCGTCATCATCGAATTCCGTTAAAAGATATTTGAAAAATAATCTGATAGTTGTTTTCAAATAATTAAATTACCCAATTAGAAATTTTAACTTGCCCCCTGTGTTAGCTGTGAGTTGTTCTATTACTTTCAAACTAAAATGCAATTAGAACATGATGCCAAAAATTTTAATTTTGATTCGTACTAAAGTAATATTTGTGATATATGATTATATTTATGTATCCTAAATATTTGCACCCCACACGTGTTAATACTCTAAAAGGCAAATGAATTTGAACATGCTATCCGATTCAACATCCAATATCTCAATAACTCAGGCGGTCAGATATCTACAATGCAAAACGCTATCTGCAGAACAATGGCATCCAAATGGGCTATCCCTAAGGCTCTGGTTGATTGCTCCGACGCTGGTCTCCGACGTAGCTTCTCCCGGCGCCTCCACCATAATAGGATTTCTCAAACCGCTGAACGATGCCTTGCTATTAGGAAAAGCCTCCGCTTAATATGAGCAGTCGAAAAGAATATGTTGAAAAATTGATTCGATTCAAACGATATGCAGTGTTTCCATTTGTCTTTGTGAGATTATTTGGATGGGTGCCATACCGCAATAGTTGAAAGGTATATTAAAAAAAAACTTCGGCTTCTGAGAGGTTTTAAGCTCCAATGTTACAATAGATATTATCAAAATAAAACTATTTTAAATGCTTTTAACACGAAGATAAATATTTACTTAACGGTTCAATCCAGTGAAGTCGTAAAATTTCAAAACATTTTACAATTCAATTAAACAAAGATCCAATTTCGTTTAATTTGTGAAGATTGATTGAAACTGAATTTTTATTACATTTTGTCTGCTCCAATGTATTCATTATTAATTCGGTTTTATAATTTTTGCACACTTGTGACTGTATTTTATTCAACTAATTATGCATAATACTATGTATTAATTTTATATTTTAAAACAGAGTAACTAAATACAAAGCAGTGTTTGATTTACGTGGACTAGTTACTCTATTAGGGTGTGGTAAATAAGAAACCTAAACAGATAGATATTGAAATAATAAATCAAAATTGTTTTCAAACGAAATGTAGGTACTCGTCTGTTTTAATTTAGTATATAAAAATATTTTTACGATCGACTCAGATTATGTTGCTCCATCTAGAGTTTCCATTAGCGATGGTTGTCAAGCGACGAAAACGTTTGAAAAATGTTTGACTGTTTTCATAACGGTTTAGGGTATCTTATCACTTCAATTTAAAAAAATAGATATTCTTACAGTCGATCTGAATACAAAATTCACTAATTTAATCGATACTAATATTTTAAAGTGGTAAAGTTTGTAGAAAGTAGAAAGTAGTTTCTGAAACTACTCATCCGTCCATCTTTCACTGATCCTGAAAATGTTTTTCAGGCAGTAGAAGTAGTAGGTAGTCAAAATTAAAAATTATTATAGTATCAATTCATCGTAGCAACCTTGCTACGAGGTGCTACGTCAAAGCTACGAGTTGCTACGCTAAAGCGACGAGGTGCTACGCCAATGCTACGAGCTGTCATGATCCCCTTAAAAGATGTAGATGTATTTTTTTTTACCAAAGCTTATCTTACAAAATATCTAGAAGCGAAAATCCAAAAGGAGTATAGTCAGACATGTTCAGCAAGCTTCAATGTTTATTGTAGACACCTTTGTATAAATTTTCATTCACTCGCACTCGATAGTTTTTCGCAGGGATATATTTATGAGATTCGAACCTCAGAGGCATTCACAAATGGTTGGAACGACAGCTATTGCACACGTGACCTCAGAAATATTACACAGTGGGTCGAAGTGACGGCGATTTGAAACAAAACCCAAATCTCAAAGTGTAATGTGTGCCGAGAGACAAAACAAGGTACTACGAAACCTCGAAGTACAATAACATCGATAATTTCCAATAACATCAAAACACAAGGATTTCTTGGAAAGGACGATTAATTGAAATTGAATCAGTTACATTTTGAAATACTGTAAACGTTAATTGGAAAGCGGCCTTTGGTTATTAACGGATCATTTTAGTTGATATATTATTCCAGATGCTTATTGATACATTAGTTTATAGTAGTTTTTATGCTGACTTATTTGATGTCTACTAAATTGAAGTTTCTGAGTATAATTTTAAAATAATAGCGTTTTACTGAATGCATATGAAAGTATATACGCTACTTATCAAAATATTAAAAAAAAACACATTTTTTAAATATTTTACCTGTCTGTCTTCATGTTTGTTCCGATTAATCTCCAAAACGGCTGGATCGATTTGGACGAGACTTTTACTGGTAGATAACTGCTATTTTATAAAGGAATGGGGTTCCTTGCAAAAAAAAGAAAACCCTTGAAATTGTTAACCAAATCTGATTCAAAAAGGGAAGTAATATTTTTACAATCACTTCACGCGTGCGGAGGTCACGGGCATCAGCTAGTACAGCCTAGTTTTAAAAAGAAAATGTTATTACATTTATATTATCACCCCCACAGTTTTAGCAGCTAGAAACGTATATACACTGTGAAAACCTGATTTCTCCAAGGGTTTTACAGCAGCCGTTCTGCATAAAACAGAAACTAGCGTTATCATGAATAAATGAGCTCGTCTTATCAATGCACGGCTATATAGCAAAACTATGCTTTGAACGAGGAGAATAGTACGATGATAAAGACATGTTATAAAAGAACGTAAATATTTTATGTCATGTTGATTTGACGTTCCTTGGCTCAGAATAAATTCGGAGTTAAAATTTTCACGAAAGATGAGAAAAGTGTTGAAAGTTTTTCGTGCTTATGCCGTATTCATTGAACACGATATTTATTAAAATTTCCCAGTAAAAAGATAATATCATCATTCTTTTGTTCTTATTGAGAAATTCCTGGTGTGGAATAATAAATACACTGTGACTTTTTAGTCATCTTACAATGCTGGTCCACTCAACGTGTTTGACATAAAATATCTCTAGACGCGATTTTTCTTTACCATTACATTAGATAGCTGAATTAATGAACCTCAAAAGTACCTAAGTACAAAAAAGAAATACGTTAGAATTATGAAAAATTATGTCAATAATATTAACGTGTCCAACGGTAGAACACACCTACCCAGCGCACGAGTTGAGCAGATCATCACTCGCAACAGGATGTTTCAACTACGTCATGCATCATAATAATGAATAAAAATTTAAAAAAATATTTAACTCTCATTAATACCTATTTTTTGTAAAAGACGATTATAAAGTCACGGTGTTTATAAGCTTCTTTTTCATAATTGACG
Source organism: Xestia ashworthii (assembly GCA_950022955.1). Lineage (NCBI taxonomy): Eukaryota > Metazoa > Arthropoda > Insecta > Lepidoptera > Noctuidae > Xestia > Xestia ashworthii. Next base: position 15,805,801 of record OX465555.1, read on the forward strand.
ACGGAAATATAAAATAAAATAGAAAAAGTCGGTTAAAAATAAATTGGCAACCATCTCACTAACTGCAGATTTATTCTAGAACCGTGAGTAGTGGTGAGACAGTGTGACAATGTGGCACGTCGCTGTTAAATCACCATCATTACGACGCCCAATCGCGCGGCTCAACAAACCACAGAGCCACACATTTTTCAATCCTGCGCTCTTCTTAGAGGTCACGTGTGGAATTTACTTTTTGGAGACACATGGTCAGATGTTTCTGATGGGCTAGCTGGAATGTAGACTTTACAGCATACCTGCGACTATAAACATAATATAACGGCACTCCTGTAAATCTCGAAAGGAGAGTTATGTTTGAGGCCAATGTAAAAGGCTTATTGTCGATGGCCTGCTAGTGACAAATTACTGATGGAAAAATCCAGTAACTTCACTGGACCCAGAAATCGAATTTCATACACGTCTGTAGCTCCTTCGACTACTAAACAACGAGGTAGTTAAAGTAACTAAAAAAATCTTTTATCTCATGCATTAAAAAATAATTAACATTTTCACTTGAGTGTGTTTGCATTTATTACCTTGTAGTATTTAAAAAAAAGAGTTGTTACATTAATATTTTTGTTTGTTTCCATTATAACACTTTTCATAACCACATTTTATTTGCAATTAAAAGTACGCGTAGCCAAAAAATATTTAAACATTACGTTTTTCAAGTGCAGGTAACGTGAAAAATGCTTTGAAGATTACGAGTTACATCACTTAACTTATGAATCATTCCCATTAAGCGACCAATCAAGATTTGCAGTTGTAGAACATTTTTGGCAATAGTAACGCTGCGTAGTAAGACCGTAACACTCTTTTTAATTTCAAAGCGGATTTATAGAAGTCAGTTCTCATTGGATACTTCACCCATTACCAATTAACGTATGTTTTGATGAAGAAAAACTTTAGAACTCATCACTATCAAGTGGTCAATGAAGATTAGTGCTTGACTATTAGACGTGGAACATTTTCGGCGATCGTAGCACTTCGTAGCAAGTTCGTAGCACCCTCGTAGCACTCCCTTTAATTGCGCCCGGACTCCGTAGAAGTCTGTTCTCATTAGGTACAACACTCATCATCATTATCACTCCTTTGAAAACAACAATAGCTTAAAAATAGAGTAAAAAATCTTCGTATTACTTGAAACGCACCCTATTTAGCTATTCGTTTCATGAAGCCATAACATTACCGACATTTAAAAACATATCAGTAAATACAGTCTTCGTAGGTAATCCATAATATCCCTTATTCGAGTACTTATTGGACTGAAAAAAAGATGAGATCAATCGAGATTGAGACACGAATACCTTTAGCAATGATGGAATATGAAAAATACTGGATATTTTAATACGAATTTGTGTTTGCTTCATAAGCGTTCGCGGGAATGTGGTTGCTAAGATGTTTTGATCAATCATTTAACGTTGTATGTAATCGAGAAGAGGTTTTCATTTAATTTGATTTATATTTTGATTAAACGAGTTGTTGTTTTTAATAAAAAACGGGAGTGGATAAGATATTCCTAGTTTTTGTTTTATTTTGTTCCACGGTTGCGAGTTTTGCGACAGCTGACTTTCACTATTGATGATCAGTGTATAATTGTATATTAAATTAAACCACTACCAGAAATGAATTTCATTCGTTATAAAGCTCAATAAAATTGCGCAATGCCTCCTGAAATATTAGAACAATTCTCTTCAAATTGTTTCCGTGTTTGTGTGGTAAGCCTGCTATAATCACATAGGTATTAAAGCCTACCTAACACACAAATACACACATTTCCTCACGCTTTTCTCCATTAGGCCAGGCAAATTCAACAGAACACCACCATTTCAATAATATCTCATTTCAATGCTAAATGATGACTGGCAAAACAACTTTTACAATGGGACCAAACCTGAAATCGCGAAAAAAAAATTCTGCTGTTCACTACATTTATGTTTGCCGAACTGGTAAAAATGTACTGAAAAATTGATTTTTCATTTCAGGTTTGGTCCCATAGTAAAAGTTGTTTGTTATCATGAGTACAATCACATGTTTAACTATCGTACACTAATTGCCATTCACCCTATATATTCCTACATGTTTCGGTACTTAAGATAAATATTTTGTCCTGAAATTCCATCATATATCACTATGAATATAATGCAGAGTCGAACGTCAAAGTGTTTATCACACGCGGCGTGGGTGAGAAGCGGCGTGTACCGTGTAATCTAGAGGCGGACGCGCGCGGCTGGCCTCGCCAAATAACTTCCTGCCACCACCTGCTCTGCTGACACCGTGTGCCACTTTCTGCATCAGCTGTACACTGTATACCTACGGCATACGTGTGCGCGTACCCTTGCCTCTCTAGCCGGTATGCGCGCGTGCCTGTACTGTCCTACATATGTATGCTAATGGGAAGGCTGTGTCGGATGTACTTGGATGAATGTGTTTCAGATAGGTAGTGAATGAATTACGATTGGGATAAAATAGTTTTGGTTTCATTATTGTGGGAAATGTAGCAAATTCTACCTTATAGTCTAACAAAACTCACTCACGTTGTGGTAATTTAGTCCCTATAGACTTATGACAAAAAAGGTTCGAGAAAATTTTATTTATTCCTTGCATCATCCATTATTTTGTTGCTTTATAAAGACGAAATGATTAGAAAAAAATTAAATATTTTTTAATATTGATGTGATTGATGAGTGCAAAAAGTTTCACCCCGCATGTCAAAACCAGACAGGACTGTCACGGCCGCACACGACCGAGCGCTATGAAGAGCGCTGAAAATGATGGCCCAACAACAAGCCGGGACGACAGTGAATAGAAAGAAGATCGCAAACACAATAAGCGACAATTATAAGACCATTTTTATATACTTTCATGTTAGAATAGTTTGTGGCAAAAAGCTCCAAGTTGCGAAGTAATTCGCGCCAATGGCGAGTGTGTAGTCGCGGCGGGTAGCGCACGCGCGACGGCACTCCGTACGCCGCTGCCGCCGCGGCCTCACGCCACACGAATACGCCGCAGATCGCGATCGCGATACCTCGCTACTTGATCAAACATTGTTCTACTTCACAATGATAAGTTTAGGGGAAGTATGTGGGTTGTAAGTGTGAGTGCGAGGGCGGCGCGTGCCGGGAGAGTGCGGTGAGCGCGCGATGCGCGTGGCGCGCGAGCACGCGTCCTCGCCGCGCTATGAGCGCGCCCCGCACGAAGCGCTGTCTGCACGCGCACGCGTTTTTTCTACTGTTGCTACAAGTTTTACCGTTTGCGGTTGCACAGTGAGTATTATTTGAACACAGAACTTTGTTTTCATGACGAAACTTACTTTTGTGAAGAAAGAAAAATATATTCGTAATGTAGCTAGGTCATTTTGATTAAAATATCAGTCAGAATACATTCATTTGAAACTAAACCTAAACACAATAAACAGCCATAAATTAATCTAAAATCATGAACAAGACTACGAGTAGATACGATTGTCTTTTGATTCTCTATCTAAGCCGTCGGATATCAAAAACAGCTGAAAGTTGTGAAAGTATTATCATAACCGCCGCCACGAGCATGTTTTAATTTGACATCATAATAGAAAAGCCACAAACTAGGAAATGACTAGAACAAAGGCATTCCGCAGCCGTCGGCCGCATCTCCCGCATATACATTGCTTCTTTACTCACGTTGCCTTACTTTAAAACAGTTTAAATATTATTAAAGATTTTTAGAACTCTTGTAGATTTAATTTATTCAGAAATCAGAACACGTCATAGTCCTGATCATATTATCAGGACAGATTATCAGGACTCAATCAGGCATTATTAAGTAATGCGTTCTACTTGAAATTTTCTAGTTGAAGTCTGTAAGCCATAATCTAATATTAAGTTAATGAGAAAATCAGGCTCACAATTTCTCTAGTAACTAGATATTATTTTTATACCATACTTACTCTAAAAAGCTTATTTTACTCACGCAAAACAGTGAATAAAAAGGCCTTTTATTCACTGTTTTGTTTTTATTCACTATTTTGGTGTTTGAATTTGGAACACAAAAATATATCCGGTCTCTATTTCAATGCTTACACAAACTCCTTGCGCTAAGATTCGAAATACAAAACTCTTTGGTGCAAATAAATTCTCGAGATTTGATTGGTCGATATTTGCGACAAGGAGTTTGGCATTAGATTAATAAATATTGTTTCACAAGTTGACCACCCTAATGATAATAATAAGAAAATTACGCTTAATTTCAGTCATTGCTCTAATTTTAATGTCCATTTCAATTAATGTAACAACTCTTATTTCTTGATTAAATTTCTATTTTCGCTTAAATTATGTCTTTTCGCGTAGTCACGGTATAAAGTATAGTATGCAACTCCTGAATAAAGTACGAATTTATATCGAGGGCCATGAATCACTCGCGTCGTTCACGATTCTAACAGTTGAATCACTCGCTGCTCATCTACGGCCCTCGCTTTAAATCCGTCCTTTATTCACTACTTGCATAATAAACTATTAAATCCCTTTTGAATAATGAAAGTGTTCATGCTTCTTGATAATTGGTTTGCAACTAAAACATACACTAGTTGTGATTCAATAAAACTATAAAACAGTTCTTTAGTATTTCTACAGAATTAATTCAATTCCGGGTTCGTCCAACCCGCGCGCTAAATGCCAATTCAGTTTAAACCCCGCTCACAAATCTCATTTAGATTGCCTTAGTGCCCGTAATTTCATGCAGATAGGCAAATGTTTTAGCAATGTAAATATCTGGAAGATGGTGAAGACCCTTCGTATGGTTTTATATGTAAATTATTAAAATAAAGTAACATAATGATAATTACATTTTGCTACTAACGTATTTTGAGGTGGTACTATGTTAATCCCTGAGGACTATGTATCATTTTACGTGTGTTTTACTTATGTTTAACCAAAACGGTATTAGTTTGTAAGACCTGAAACATTGTGTGTGAAAATGGATTTGTAAAAATCTATTATTGTTGTATTGTTGGCTTGATATTAACATCGACCTGTAAATACATAACTGAAATACAGATATTATTATTAAATAGCTTTATGTAGGTAAGTATATCTTGTGTATTTTTGGCAAGGTGATTGCTGATTTATTTATATATTTATAATAAGCACACCAACAGCACAATCGCTTACAATTCTAATTACATAACAACGAAAATTTACATTTCAGTAACCATGCAAATAACAGGTATGCATGACATTGATACATGAGCATTAGAGACAAAGGAAACCAATAAAAAGTGTGCCTAGTAGGCCTTAATCTAAATCACTACAAAACAAACCAATTTGAACTACTTAGACATGAACTCATCACATTGTTTAAATACGGAACGTCTGTATGAAGCGAAACTCCTGGAGAAAATATCAATGGGGTAATCTATCCGTTTAGATAGTTAATTATCGTTCGTTCTATTATTTTGACTACAGTTTGTAAAACGTGTATAAGTTTTTGAACTGACATGGTAACTAAAACCACGTTTGTCAAAACAAATAATTGACATTCCGTTTTTAAATGTGTGTTATAATAATCTAGTTATAAGAAAGTTATTTCTTACCATTTTAAAAAGCACCACACTATTCCCAAACCACTCTAACTCCTGAAACAAAAAAAAACTGTTTGCTTCGTTTATCTACCGTGTTCGATTTCGGGGTTGCAGTGTTATGGGATGTTTCACTTAGAAAATGATCAGTAATTCCTAGCCACCCCAAAGTTCAGTTGTAGATCTATAAAAACAATAACAATAATCGACCCACTATTAAATGGGACTAACAACCGGCACAGAGAAATGTAAATGCACTGCTGCCTATCCCTTTGGGGATACGGTTGCGTTAAAGTTATATTTGGAAATTTCGGAGTATATCTGCTGAACAGAGCAGAGGACCTAAGGGCCTAGAGAGAAACCCATTCCAGCAGCGACAAAAAGCTAGGTAGTCTTTTTTTTCTGTTTTGCACCTACTGTGTATTATCTCTGCATCACCCTAAGGTAGACTGGTAGAAAATGCCTAAGACATTAAGTCCGCCTTTGTACAGTTTCAAATTGTGCATAAAGTTTTAATAAATAAACAGTCAAAAAAGTGATGGACTTACCTTATAAACCCATAAAACAAACTACAGTTAGATCTAAAATAATAATAAAATTATCTACAGGTATCAAAATGGGTAAAGAATTACAGGGCGTCAAAAACGTTCAGATTACTGTCAATAGGAAAAGTAGCCATTAGTAATGGCCGACGCTTTGCCATGTTGGTTGGCAATGCTGCTTGTTCTACTGTTTCACCCCCAGACAGCGATGTGGAGCCCCACAAGGAGCACCCAATCGCAAACATATAGCGACCCGGAAGGTTGTGTCATCTAGCATAGTGCCTATTATATGTCCGTGACGGTAGTGCCTGAAGCCCGATTCCCACCCACACCAATAAGTTATATCTTCTTGTTAAAAGTAGATGTAAATTGAAAAGCTTTGATGGCGCTTCGTATTTCTGCAAACAGCTTCATTATTACAATTTCTGGTGATAACTTTACCCTGACCTCTCTAAATTGTTGAAGTACTTGAAATCTGAGCATTTTCAGATCATTATCTAGTGATCGATAACGACGACCGTGGTTTTTTAGTCATTAGAGAATGCTGAAAATGTTCGCCTTGACAAAAATAAGGCAGCACTGATTAATATTTGAGATTCTTATTCTAAACGTAAAGTTAATTCGAAACTTTTGAATTTCAGCCCCTGTTTTCGAAACTTAAGAAATCGATCCACTATTTGGGGTTTTCATGTGTTTTTTTAACAAAACATAACATAGCGTCTGTTTTCCTTAAAGGGTAAAGCAGAGTTGTACCACATTTTGCAAGTTATGTTTAAGTCTCATGTGACGGAGGGCGAGCCTATTGCCAACTAGGAACTAATCAAGACTCCATGCTGCTATTGAATTAAGTTGTACATTGTAATTATCATCTTGTTTGTCTTGTGGCAGGCACGACCGCACCACGATTGACCGTCTGGAAAACGTAACGCATACCGTCACACGGATACTTGACGGATACGACATACGACTACGGCCCAATTTCGGGGGTAAGAACATTTTAGTTTTAGAAATGAAGTACTTATCAATATAGTATAAATGTTTGATTTATGTTTGTAGAGAAATATTAAAGTTTGATACAATGATTAAGTCGCCCGCTCACTGGGGACCTACTATAATAGAATCATGTGATCATATTCTTGCAACGTGGAGCATGTGATCATATTTGCACATGACCTATCTACAAGTATAGAAACCGTCAAGCAATTTGGAACGTGCAGTTAATAATATACATCGTGTGTATAATGCATAATATTATAAGGCGACGTGCTCTCTGCGACTGCAAGATATTAAGAGTAGTGGACCATGATATTCCATATAATATTGAATTTCCTCAGTAAAGAGGCGGTGGCCTGATTTGTCAGCGGTTCCCGCCGCATCGCTGTGTTGGTTCGTTGCATAAATGTTATTGCTTTTCAGGAGACCCGCTGTATGTTGGCATGGATCTAACTATTGCTAGTTTTGACGCAATATCAGAAGTGAATATGGTAAGTTGAGCTCTAAGAATTTAGAAATGAACAATTAAAATGGTAGGCCATTTAAAACTAATATCATATCGTCTTCACACTTGCATTAAATCTAACAGATGATCAAGCATATCACTTTCTATTTTCACGACTTCACTTATGTGATCCAACATCACCAGATTGATTGTTATCACGATCCACTCGAGGATTGGCTGCGGCAGACGTTCACCTCAGAACACGACGACCTTGTCTGCACTTCTTCAGATTTGCTGAGGACGTTTTTTGGGTCGTTTCAAGGACTTGTGTCTCTCGAGGAGGTCATCCATCGTAATTCATTAAGCTTTTAATAGCTGCGGAAAGGGAGCAAGGCCGCGGTCACTTGACACACATCGAGGGTCGACGGTGACCGAGGGGCGGAGTGCTGCCTCAGCCAATCGATGTCTGCCTTTACTTTCTACCGCCACTCGCCGCCTGCCAACGCAGAGGTCACCGCCCACTCACCACTATCTTATACATACATCTAACATTTTATCATCACATTTCTTAGACAAAATAATGTCAGTTAATCTCCTAATCATCTCATGTGTTCATGATTCACTTCTTTGGCTTACATCCTGTAAAACGGACAACTGAACATTTGTTCCATGTTCGTTAGAAATCATTTATCAGTATCTCATTACGATGACACGAATATACTTTGTCATATATCGATCGAAAAGTACTATCGACAATCGAGTGTTCTACTTGAAATGAAATAGGTTGTGCTAGCCACAAAAAAGCCTTTTGTACTTTGCGGTCATCGAAATATTCTTGTGGTCTTTATTGTTCAATAGGTACCATGTAAGGGTTGTCATACACCTAATCTAAAAGGGATTCTCAAACACTTTCAGGATTACACAATAACCCTTTATCTGAATCAATACTGGAAGGATGAAAGGCTGGCCTTCGGTCTTCCGGACGAAGTGTTGACGCTGTCGGGAGATTTCGCCGATAAGATTTGGGTGCCCGATACGTTTTTCGCTAATGACAAGAATAGGTAAGGACACATTTGATGTTTTTTCGACACACTCGAATCTGTGTTTCGATTTTATGTTACTTTTGAGCATTTTCGCAAACTCTTTTTGACGTCACGCATTCTTAACTTATTATATTTACTTATAAACATTAGTTAATCGTTGAAATATTAGCATAACATTATGCAATCACTGTTTCTAGTACTAGGTCAAGACTTTTACGAACGTCATCCGCGGTGGTCGGAGATGCCTTGACCTAATCGTCTAGGAACCAGTTTTTATGTCAAAGTGGAACTTATTTCCAAAACATTGTGTATGTTCAAGTGAGGAAGAACACGTTAGCTCAGAAGAAGAAGTGTTTATATCAGGATACCTATTGTTCTACACATAAAGTACGAGTAAACTTCCTTCGTCATGAGATTGCGGACATTTACAATTGATGCGAACACGTTCCTGTTTAAATTAATAGACTCATATGAATCGCAAGACAACCGCTTGTCAACATTGACCCCTGATTTAACAAGTCCTAACGACCTTGACTAGGTCATGAGATATTTGTCGTATTATGTGTGAGTCATCACAAAGCGATGAGTTATCACAGTTGTCAACGGCGAAAGAAAATATCGTGAATAAATCGGCATGTTCTAGAACCTGAAATTCACAGACATGTGACATTCACCAAACTGCACCGCTTCTGAGTCCTAGCGGCGAGAACATAATAAGCTGTGTTTTTAAGTTTCTATAGGGGTCTATATTTAATTAACTAAATAAAATACATTATTAGAATTAAAACCAATTCAATAAACCAACAAAAAACTATAAATGGACAGCAAACAGGTCACGTGTCCTGACGCGAGTTTAAATTTTTTTACACATCCCAAAAAGTGCACAACGCCGCTAAAAAAGTTTTCACTTCAAAAACTCCGTCCAAAAAATCTGCCCAAGAGACTGGTGGCGTTGCCTCATTGCATGGCAACATTTAGCCTTTGTTTAAGGTTAAAACCAACCCTTCTTCCTGGGTCACAAGAAGCTTCAACTATGCGTTTAGAATTATCCCTTAAAATGCTGTGAGCACTCTGCTGACCCACTTTCCCTTTAACCGGATTTTATAATGTATGTCCGCAGTTTCCTACACGACGTGACGGAACGCAACAAGCTGGTGCGGCTCGGGGGCGACGGCAGCATCACGTACGGCATGCGCTTCACCGCCACGCTCGCCTGCATGATGGACCTGCACTACTACCCGCTCGACAGCCAGAACTGCACCGTCGAGATTGAAAGCTGTGTGACTCATACACTTGTAATACATCACCAGGCTGAGCTTGCTGCTTCGTGCTCGACCCGAACATCTTCGTCCCACATTCGTGTCTTTCCGCAGACATTCGTCATCGCTCCTTCGTTCTGTCTTGCCCATAGATACATGCTCGAGCTTTGTATACAGCCTTTTGCCACTTTTCATGAAACATTTTGTGGTAAAACATACATAATAAACCACAGCTGAATTCTCCTTGTCCATTCAAATTCATACTCCTTGGCTCCCTGGCGATGCAATACTTTTGTTACTAACCTTTGGCAAAATTTTTGAATTATTCCATTGGCAATTACGAAAACAGCTACGGATGAGGTAACAATTAATTTGAATGGTCTGTTTTGGGCCTGATCACACTTGGCAGCATTATTTAGCAACTTCCAGTGTAGATTTACCTTAACACGACTGAAATATTAAATTTTTTACGTCGTATATTTACAGTCATTCATAAAATACTAGGTAATAGGTATACTCAGTAAAAGTGAGTTGCTGGCAGGTGTGATCAGTTGCCGTAAGACAGGCCAACCCGGGTCAGCATGCTAACATTTACTTCTCCGTGCAGATGGGTACACGGTATCAGATGTGGTGATGTACTGGAAAGAAACGCCAGTCAGAGGCGTAGAGGACGCAGAGTTGCCACAATTCACTATACTTGGTCACGAAACCAATGACAGAAAGGTATGAGGTGAAAAGTATAAGTTTTGAAGTAGTACTTGACTCACGAATATACCCATAAATAGGTACGACTCTTGAAGTACCAGAACTTGATAATATTATTCTGAAATATCTGTTTGATCTGTCCAGTTCTAAAACAGTTGTGAAGGGCACTTGAGTCCCAGTTAGGGGACATGAAAATCAGATCATTTAAAAACTAGTCTTACTGATTATTCTTAAATAGTAACACCAGACTGTACTCCCATACGCATTCCTCCCATATAACACACATACTTACAAGATTTCAGGATTAGTTTAAATAAAAAAAAACTGGTCATGACACAGTTGCTAAGTATATAATAATATTGAAAATATTATTCAATTGCGAACATTTATATTTGTAATAAAGATTAAATTTCAATAAAACAATTTCAAACCATTACACAAACTTGAAACTCAAACAAGTTGTCACCGTTAGTATCTCAACGCATCGCCGAACAATGCGAAACTTGCATTAAGGTAACCACGTAACCGCTAAAGTTGGGACATTCCAGGAGAAGTTGGCGACGGGCATCTACCAGCGGTTGTCGCTCAGTTTCAAACTGCGCAGGAATATCGGCTACTTCGTGTTCCAGACTTACCTGCCCAGTATACTTATTGTAATGCTGTCCTGGGTCTCGTTTTGGATTAATCATGAAGCTACGTCTGCAAGAGTGGCGTTAGGTATGGTTACTTTTTTATTTCCGTGTCTGATTTTGTTCTAGAAAATGACAACTGTTAGTCTGTTGTCATATTTTGACAACTTATTAATTTGAAAGCCATTCATATTTTCTTCCTATTTTTTATTATTATAATGAATCTATTATTTCAACTCATGATTTTTGCCTTTCAAACTGTTCAGGAATTACAACGGTACTCACAATGACCACGATAAGCACGGGTGTGCGCAGCAGTCTGCCGCGTATCTCCTACGTCAAAGCCATCGACATCTACCTAGTGATGTGCTTCGTGTTCGTGTTCGCGGCACTGCTTGAGTACGCAGCCGTCAACTACACGTACTGGGGCGCGCGCGCAAGGAAACGAGCCAAGTTAAAGAATAGAGATCAGCTGTCCACTAGCGCTAGTGTCGAGAAAGAATTAAAAAGTTCAGGTAGGATGCATAAGTTTTAAAAAGATGAAGGTGGTGTATAGTTACAATAAACCAAAATAGAGACAATTTCTTTCGAGGGAAACCTAAGACTGTAGTAAAACTACAGAAAATAATGAAAAGAAAATGTGGGACAGACCTACTGTCTCTAACTGTACACATTTTCACAATGGTGTTTTATACCCCATATAAAGTAGCCTCACAGATAGGACAAAACAGTAAATTACCGATAAGATCTAATAATAACAACAAATTCTTAAACTCTTAAAATAATCTTTAAATAAGTCTTTGTAAAATTAGTTATTTAATTATACCAAAACTGTTTCACAGGTCCGCGATCCCCTGAGGAAATAATAGCACTTCGAGAATGCGCGACAAGCGCAGGGCGCGTGTCTCCGCTCTTAGGGCTGCGGTCCAAGCCGCTGCCGGCCGCCAGCGGAGCCCCACCGTCCCTACGACTACAACGCGATCACACTCAGTTGCGATATAGAACCAGGCCACATTCTAGAACCTCGAGAAGTTAGTATTGTCTACGGTATTTGTCTTTTGCTGGGATCTAGATGTGCAAAATAAGTTATTGATGATTGGTCCCTTTATGTAAGAAAACTAGGTAATCTTTAAAAAATCATCATGACCATGTCTTGACCGTATTTCCCCGAAGGCTTACGCACTTACGACTCTGTTTCTCTGGAATATTCTGTTAAGAGGGAATACTCTCGCTCACGGCAGCATCGACAATGCGATCGGCAATATGCTCTGTTTTTGCGCTCTAGCAAATGACGGAGAAAGAATAGGAGCATGGAAAAGTGCGATTCCGTGTTGCCAGATGTGGTTCAACCCTAATAGGAAGCGTAATAAAAATAATTTCTGATGGGAACACCCAATAGCACTTTGCCCGACCTGGGAACAGCAGTTTAAGAGAGTTCCCCATGCGAAGTAGTTCCCTTCCTCACGACCCTCAACGTGATCACGGTGACGTAAGTACGAGGTAACGTGATCAGATTCTAGGAACCCTAGACCACATCCGTCGCCGACCTTGACTGCAATCTCTCGCGATAAATTGTTAAAGATTGTTCAAAATGATGACTTCCTGTACAAGTGTCAAGGGAAATTACTGTGCATTGAACTGATGCGAACGATCTGACACACAATAGTTTATTTGCGAACGGGAAATCACCTGACTGCGGTACTGAAAATATATGTGTTTTGTTACCCAGAACTTCTTAGGGACGTAGTGATAAGTTGTTCGTACCTACGTGAATATGAACAACTTTTTAGTATAAGAATCATTCTGAAATTGCACAACAAGTGCCTTTCCTCACCTTTCGGCGATTGATATGAATGTATGGGACACCTTTTTTTTATATCCCAATTTCAGGAAAATTAATGACCGATAGAAAGATTTAGTGTTAAGAGTCCTATTACACTTTTTACGCAAATTCATGATTTTTGACGCTGTAATTTTCAGCAGCAGTAAGATATTTTAATTATTTGCTTGTGAATAACGATAGTGCCATTCTCTTTCTTGAAAGTTGGAGTTACACATTTTCACATTTGTTTTTGTGTAATTTACTATAAATAATTTACGAACTCAATTTGCAAGAAAAACCGTCGTCGATGGAAGTTTGACGCTCAAATTCACATGCTTGCATTCAATTCTTATAAAAGCTAAAATTACTAAAACATAAGTTGAATGTTTTACTTGAATGTTGGAGTTCTAGAATTTCGTTAAATTCCTTGAACAAATCGTAAAGAAAGACTAATTTAAGCCAAAAATGTCTTGATTCAGCGGCCATTATATTCCAATTAAACTCAATTTTATCAAATACATTAATATGATATAAAACTTCAATCTTCAATGAATACGTTTCATTAGTTTTCGTTTGTCAGTATAATAAGACATCAATACAATAAATAAAATTACAGCTCTCTAAATTCTGCATCAATTCAGCTCGCTTCTCAGTTTAAGTCATTCTGATGCGAGCGCTGGACGAGGAAGGACCTGGACACAAAATTTTCGTCAATAACAATCCACTCGTGTATGTCGATCGAAATAATATGATCCAGGACGTAAAAATAAAAAAAAAATGCAAAAAAAATATAATAGGACTCTTTACAAAAACTTGCAGCATGTGCATAAAGAGCACTGCAGAATGTTTAGTAAAAAGTAATTTTTAATGTTAATGGAATTGAAATGCAGAGGTTTTAAATCTCTTTCCAAAGCATATTATGTGTTTTTCAACATGATACAATCAGTGTTTCCTTGCAGACGGATCAACAGCGAAGCCCAAAGTGATGCACGCTCTCCGGCGCGGCGCCGGCGTTATCAAGGCGTCCATGCCGAAGATCCGTGACGTCAATGTCATAGACACGTACTCAAGAGTCATCTTCCCTGTCTGTTTCCTGCTCTTCAACGCCGTCTACTGGGTCTTTTATATTTTCGATTGAATTAAAAATAAAAACTAGTGTTTTATCAAAAGATATTGTCACCCTACTCGTAATTAATCTAACGAATTTATGCGATATGAAATTATTAATTTTACGTCAACTTGTGAGAAAACTAATTCCTTATTAATAAGTGAATGAATTGTAAAGTTTTTGAGGTTCATTATTTTTTTACGTTGTGACATCAACAAGTAGAGGTAGATTTTTAGTTTGGTTATAAAAAAAAGTGAAATTTTGACATTGTCGTCTGTAGTTTCAGTGTCGTATCTAAATGGACTCTGGCAACAGGCCGCGCTACGCTAGGAAGAAGAAGACCTACAATGAGACCTAGATCAGCCAAAGAAATATCTACCTAGGTCAGGGCTAATATGTACCGAAACTATACTACGGCACGTTTTCTATAACTTACTTACGTGTAACTGTCGGTTAATATGCCACGTCTCGCAGCTATCGATGTTTCTATAAACAAAGTTATCTCGAAATATCCTATCACGTCACCTACCTTCCGTACCGTCACTTGATTCGTAGAAAAATCAAAGAAAGATTTTCTGTGACGTTTTGTTCCGAACCGTCCGGTTAGGAAAATGTCAAACACAGAGAGATAGATATAATCTGAAACCGAACAGTAAGTTATTGAAAATGGCCGTAAGGGATCTTGGCAAACTCAGCTTTGTTTGGGCAATGTTTATCTTGCGAAATAACCGTTTCCCTTTTGTTTTGAGGTTACCTGGGGGGTAACCATGACGTCTTATAGCAAGATTGTTTTAATCTTATTCCAGAGTGGGAAAGAGACGGAGCTATAGAGAACGTCTAGCGCTATCTCTTTCTCACTCTGGAATAAGATTAAAACAATCTTGCTTTAAGACGTCATGGTACGCCACCTGTACGGATGTTGATGTGCAGTGATTTGAGAAAATAATAAAACAGTAGTTTTG
Organism: Xestia ashworthii; assembly: GCA_950022955.1. Classification (NCBI taxonomy): domain Eukaryota; kingdom Metazoa; phylum Arthropoda; class Insecta; order Lepidoptera; family Noctuidae; genus Xestia; species Xestia ashworthii. Next base: position 15,820,899 of record OX465555.1, read on the forward strand.
AATGTAAGTAGATAAATAGAATATCGCATTTTATTATAATGAAACTGCCAATATTTTATGTCTATAAGAAAAACAAACACGAATATGTATTTTGATTTAATTGTTTTAACTTTGCTGACAACAATCAAAACTACAATCTAATAAATAAATAATACCAGAGCCAAAATGGTTTAAGTGAAAACTGATAATTTGGCATTTAAGATGACAATTTGAATAAGTCAAGGCATTATCAACGTCACTTCCTATATTCAATTCTTTTCTATTATGATAATAGATTTAAATTATCCATTTTCGAGATCGATGTAAATAATTAATTATAGAAAGAACGTGGTAAATTATATAGTAGTAACATTGATGTTTATATTAGAAGGAGATAGCATGTTATAGCTTATTTAAGATAATGTTGTAAAATAAAATTTATTTAAAATAATTATTTTATTTCGCAATGAATCCTCAACCCATCCCAACTCTCTTCTCAAGATACATTCAGTCAAAAAAGTATCGGGAATGGATGATTTGTTTATGGTTCCAAATTCAAATTTTTGCTTTAAGGGTTCTGTAGTCATCTAGGAACCCTTATAGTTTCGCCAAGTCTGTCTGTCCGTCCGTCTGTCCGTCCTCGCTTAATCTCTGTGACCGTTAGCACTAGAAAGCTGAAATTTGGTGCCAATATGTGTATCAATCACGCCGACAAAGTGGTAAAATAAAAATTGAAAAAAAATGTTTTATTAGGGTATCCCCCCTATATGTAAAGTGGGAAGTGATTTTTTTTTAATTTCAACCCTAACGTGTGATATATTGTTGGAAAGGTATTTAAAAATGAATAGGGGTTTTCTAAAATCATTTTTTGATAATGTCAATAATTTTGGAAATAATCGCTCCAAAAGTAAAAAACAATGTGTCCCCCCCCCTCTAACTTTTGAACCATAAGTTTAGAAAATATGAAAAAATCTGAAAAGTAGAACTTTATAAGGACTTTCTAGGAAAATCATTTTGAACAGTTTTTGTACAAAAAAGACAAAAAGTTGTACAAAATAATTTCTGGACTAAGTTTGTAGTATAATCGTATATGCAAGCATTTTTTTTAACTTCGTTTACATATTTTATTATCCTGAACGTATTTTTTTTCAAACAAAAAAAGAATTATTAAAATCGGATTGGATTGAACACTAAGGGCCGGTATTTCAATGTCACCTTAACTTATTGCTTAAGTTAAGTCCTGCATTTAAGCTAAGTGTCATTTTTAGAAGACAGAAGTGTATTTCAATCCGGATCTTCCTCGCCTTAACTAATCTAGGATAAATCGCAATATTGCAACATAATAAACAGAATATGTCATTTGAGTGTGGTTTCTGTTGTCATCCTACTACATTGTTTATTTTTTTCAAGTTTTAAAAAGTTCGAAGAAAAAAGTTTTAAGTTCACGACATTGTTGAGTTGTCTGAACAATTGAGTAATTTGAGTAGTATCACGTAAGTACCTGCCTACCGTTTTCGCTCTTTCTCTACGATTTTACAACTTGGCAATTACTCAACTCTAATTTGTTTTTGTTCAGTAACTATACTTTTAGCTCGAGCAGTGATGATGAAGATATGATTGAATTTATCAATTATTCAACGACCCCGCGACTTATACGAATTTATAGAACATGAGAGACTAATTTCCAGAAATGGAATGAAGGTGAATTTTACGACCGATTTCGTTTAACGAAACGTACAGCATACGTTGTGCTGGAACAGTTATGAGACCAAATCAAATGGCCTACTACGAGATAATATTTCGCAAGAATGTCTGTACCTACATTTAGGTACATAGGTTCCTCACAGCCTTTTTTATCATTTTATCAACTTACAAAATATTCTATATGCGGCATTAAAACCTTTTTGCGGGTCAGAATTATTAACCATAAAGCAACTTTTTTTTGAGGTTGACACACGCTAATCTCAGATCGGAACTTAAGCGACAGAAATCTGTCACTTAGATTAAGGCTAGTTAGGGTGGACTTTATTTGCCGCTTAACTTTAATCCAATATTGAAATACACATAAGTCGTTCTTATATTTAATCCTGGATCACTTCGAGATAAGTCACTATTGAAATACCGGCCCTAATTGTGAAGGACGGGAAACTACGGAACCCTACACTGAGCGTGGCCCGACACGCTCTTGGCCGGTTTTTTTTGTTGTTTTTAGATTGGCACAACTGTTTTCCATTTTGGCGCGGAGTTTGAGTTGCATCTGTTATTTATATTAAATACAGTGCTGATTTTAGTTACATCATATCTAGTGTGTATAGCGAATTTAATTATGGATAACAACATCGAACAAAGAATTTGTCTTAAACTTTGCATCGCCAATGGAATTTCGTGTTCGGAGTCGTTGAAAATGTTACAGAAGGCTTACAGTGAAAGGTCTTATTAGTTCGATCCGGCTCGGTGCGTGACGTCGGCGTCGGGTTGTGGTCGGTACCTGTAAGCGGTGTACAGCGTGGTGTTGTGTTGCAGACCTGCGGCTGGAAATGCTGGGCGGGCAGCGCAGCGCCCCGCTGCGCGCCGCCATGTTCGGGCTGCTCATGTTGCTGCCGCAGAGCGACGCCTTCCACGCGCTGCGCAACCGACTCACCTGCGCGCGCGTCTACCCCGACCAGTGAGTCATCCAGCACTGGGAACATAATGAGTGGCTTCGAACTGACTTGTAACCACGTACTAACTAATCGCTCCCAGGGTCCCCGACGGTGTCGAGGACGTGTGCTGGCTGGGCCCGGCGGAGACCATCGAGCCCGCGATAGACTTCGACAAGCTGTTCAAGGAGTTCCTGCGCGTGCAGGCGGCGCACCGCGAGTTCAAGATGCTGGACCGGACTCGCGGGAAGCTGCTCGACTAGCGCTATATACTGACTGACTGACACGCGATGTAATAACCACGTAGGTACTGGGCGCCGGCAGCAGGGTGCAGTCCCTGGCGGGAATAAATATAAGAGTATATCGAAAATATTTCGATTTTTATAAAATGTTACTGTGTTAATAAAAACACAAGACGTCTAGGTGGTTGTCCAAGTTCACCTTGTCAATCAATTTATTGTCCTCCTGTACTTTCCTGTGAACACAGATTTCTTCTATCGCCAGGGCCGTAGGTAGTCGATGTGCGAAATCTTGAGTAACAAGGCGACTTTCTCAAAAACACGTGCTTATGAGTGGTACACAAAGCGATCAATAGCGGTCGAGATGTGATGGAAGATTTGCCTCGCTCTGGTAGGCCATCAACGTCGGCAACTAAAGTTAACATCGCAAAAGTGAAGGAAATAGTGACTGAAAATCCTCATTCAACTTTGAGAGAGATAGCCGCCGAACTTTCTGTATCTCACGAGTCGATCCGTACCATTTTAGCTAATCATTTGGGTATGAAACATGTTACCGCTCGGCTAGTCCCAAAAGACCTGAATTTTCTCCAAAACCTCAATCGCATGAGAGTCGCTGAGGACATGTTGGAACGAGTCAATTCCGACCCATATTCATGAAACGCACTGTTACTGGTGACGAGACGTGGGTTTACGAGTTTGACATGCAAACTAGTCAACAAGCTTCGGAGTGGCGCCTTCCAACTGAACCGAATCCGAAAAAAAAAAGGAATTCGCGGTGAGAACTGAACTCAATTCAGGAAACAGCGTTTAAAAAATGTTTTGATGATTGGATTATTCGTTGGCGTAAGTGTATCGTTTCTGAAGGAGCATATTTTGAAGGTGATAAAATAAATTTGGATGAATAACAAACATTTTGTGTATTATTGATCTTTTCCCATTACACTCTTGACAGAGCAGTATTTTAGAAATCTCTTTTGGACCATCAATTTCATTTCAAGTGAGCCGTAGTTACCTTAAAGTTATAAAACCTACAGCTACCTATATTCTAGAATGTCGTTAATGGTATTCTGGGATGTCTGCTTTGTGCTCGGAGTTTTTCGGCAAAAATTGGATATGCTAGCCACTTGAGAGCCCATGAAAGGGTAGCTCACCAAAGCACTTGATAAGTACCCATATAAAACCAACCCGCATTGGGCCCGCGTGGCGGACACCAGCCCGTTATACTCGTACAATACAATACAATACCCATATAAAAATATATATGTATAATAGAAAGCCATAGAATGCAGTCGCATCCTTATCGTCAGTTATTAATCTTATAACACACCAAGATACTAATGACAGTCTAGCAAAATTATCGAACAAATTGCATTTCAAATGCAGTCCACAAAGTGGCTACCGACTCATTAATTCGACTGAAAATGTTCAACAAATCAATTTTCAAATCGTCTTGAAAGTGAAATATAAAGTTAAAATAAAATATATCTAGGTCTATGATTTATTTCAGGTGTAAACTATGTCTTAAAGTGCTGAAATTCCGTCATATTATGATATAGTCACAGTTATGAACTCATCATCTACCTAGCCTTTTCCCAACTGTGTTGGGGTTGGCTTCCAGTCTAGCCGGATTCAGCTGAAACTTCTATGGCAGTAGCTTGTGGACAACATATTCTCTTAAAGCCCTCAACACCTTGCGCGTCCAATACAACAATGCCTTCAGAATGCTATTGCGGTTACCACGTTTCTGCAGCGCATCTGCCATGTTCATGGAGGCTCGAACGGACGGATTCGCAGCGATATTGCGCAAAAAAGTCGCTTCATTATTGAGCAGAGTTCGTGCTAGCGGCAATGGCATTCTGGCGGTCATTGCGGACAAATTTGACTGCCCTATTTTGTGCAATCACATAAGAGTGCTGATAAAAATTAACAACACGAAATGATGGAATTACCTATTAGTTAATTAATTTATTATTATTATTTGTAGATTGATCAATGAATGTAATTATTTCTCCTAATTTCTCATCGCTAACATAGTTCTTAAGTACTTTTTTACTAACCCATATGGACCTTGTTGTTCGAAATAAATAATTATTTGATTTGATTTTGATTTGATTTGAATAACAGTATTTTACATGGAGCGACTGCCTATCTGACCTCCACAACCCAGTTAATACTCGATAATTCGATATCACTTGGTAAGACTGGTTGTCAGACTTCTTGGGCCACTAACTACCTGTAACGACTATCAAAGAAGAACAAATGACAGCCGGGACCAACAGCTTAACGTGCTTTCCGAGGCACGGAGGAAACTCGGTATGTAAGGGTGGTAAACCGTGCCGGGGTTGCGGGACTGTTCGAAAGAGATACCGCGGCCCCGGAACGTAAAGGGCGAGGAAGGAACATGGATGGGTTTTAGTCAGTAAAAGTCTGACACTCCCTCCCGCTCCGCCCAGAGCGGGAGAAGTCATTTGATGATTTCCCATCCTAAAAAAAAAAAAGGTTGGTAAACCGCAGACCAACCTAGGCAAGCACGGCTTAACCTAAAGATCGACCCGAGCGGCTGTTATTATTTTATTTAGCCACGAGCGCCTCCTGTCTCACAGTTATGAACTACTCCCGGAATAACCATATTGTAAGGGCGAGCTACCGTCGCGATGATCATCGTCTGAAACGCCATCTTCCCGTATCTCGCGTTACAACTTGCGAAAGCTCCAAGGTAAAGCTTTGAGTCCTGTCGCCATCTAACTATGAGCTTTCAAAAGTTTTTGTTGGTTCACAGACTTCTTAGCTTGAAGATGCATAAAGCTGTGTGTGGATGTCACCACGGTCAGCATCCTGTGGTCTAGAATGATAGAATACGACTTGAGAAGAGAAGATATTTTTGTAAGATTTAAGTTTGTGCATAGATGTCGTAAGATTACCTAACGAAAATAACTATTAGTAATGTTAAAAAGGCAAGTATGAAATGGCGAAGAATGGACCAAAAGATTTAAAAGTAGACATTATGAATAAATAAATGTTAAAACCTTTTTATACTGAAAAAGGACTGGCTGTTAATAATATAAAAAAAAAACATATGGTTAGTTTTTGAGAGGTCATTATAGGCGGGAAATTAAGAATTATTGGGAGTGAAAATGTGCGAAAAAGATACATGAATGCTCATGAATGTATTATTTTTGAGAATTTAAAGTAAGTTAAACTAGTTAATAATAATACAACGTTGCGGCACGTAATCTAATAATTGGTTAAAACAATGAAAAGGATTTGATGACGCCATCTTATAGAAATATAGGTATAGGTAAGTTTTTGAAATTTTAAAGTTTTCGGAAATCCGGAGATGTAACCTTACTATGTATTTATTATTTTTGCATTGCATTAACTAACACAAAAACATACGCATACGGATTAAAATGTCTTGTATTTTATTACTGAGTTATCAAACCTATTTCAGGATAATCAAATATTGATCCATCATGAAGCACGGACTTGATGCGCAAACTTTTAACACAAAATAATGCACCTCCAGGCTAATTCCATATCATCACACCTGTAATCCTCGAATGGTAAGGCAGAGGGGTACCTAAAAGTACAACCATATTTTGCCAGTAGTCCCATGTCACAGGGAGTTTAGAGAATCTGAATTTCAGATTCCGTAGCTCGAATCGAACCCAGAACCTCTTGGTTAGCAGTCGCGCTTGTGACGACTTTACCAACGAGGCAGATGCTTAATTCTATCAGTGTATGTTTAACTGAATGGAATGAAATCTTATATGTGTCATATTTTTCGTTAGTGGATACAGCCCTATATGAAGCGCTATTTCGGTAAGTTTAACCGAGAATAGCAATCCAATCTGATACTATTATGCAACGTTTTGTCTCTAAAATTAGTGTTCTATTATTGTTGAATGCATCCAATTTTCATTCATTGAATAGAAAACCGAATGGAAAAAATGATTACTTTCAGGCTTTCCGCAGGTGAAATGATTGCGATAGCACTTTTTGAGGATTGAATCGTTTTCATCATAATTATTTCCATATCGTAACAAACGCGAGAAGCTTTTGTTGATTTTTAAATTAAGTGATAAGAAAATAATGTTACTTTCATTTATTGGATGTTTCTGGAAGGTGATCTATTTTAGGAGAACTAAATTCAACGTAAGTAGCTGTAACTGTAACGTATATAATCAAGTTGACTTTGAGCAAAAGTGTTTTGGGGATTAATATTGAAAGCCTTAAAAATAGATTCGCGCAATACCTACTTTCTTGTTTGCATTTAACCCTGCTAAATTGAGCCAAGATAAAAGCCCAAAAGCCCAAAACAACTTTGCCGGTGATGAAATTACCAACTATATTTATAAGCACTTTATTTTTATAGAGCTTTATTCACAGTAGGCGATACAATACAAATGTAGGAGAGCGTTGAAAGAGATCCTATATAGGCAAGGTAGCAAGGGGCGGCGGGTTCCATTCATCGACGAAACGCAGACTGCGCGGGGCGCCAGCGCGGTTCGCGGGGGAGGGACGGGGCTCCAGATCACCTAGTACCTATCCCAGTCGCGCAACGAGAGCACATCTGGAGGGAGCTCCGCGTATCAAAAGGAAAATCCAAAAATAAAAACAATTTAGTGGTTCTGGTTATTGTGTTGTGATTGCTCTGCTCCTCGGTTTCGAATTGTGGTATAGTGCTAACGGTGCGTCTTCTTTCGGGATATGTTACATCCTTATACGTTTTAAGGTACGCAGTTTTTTTTTAATTTTATTTTACTTTACTTAGAGCTAAGACATTATGCAAGATAGAATTGTGCAAAAGGGCTGGATCTTTGTATTGTGATAAAATGAATGAGTTCTAGAAATAGAGCTTTTCCGTATGTAAAAGCTGTTGTGATTCCATGTAGGTAAGTATCTATGTTTGATGTTCATGCATTCGGACAGGGCGTTAAAGGTGGATCTATGAAATTGGATGTATTTCTGAGTTTTTATCATGAATTCAGCATTTGACGGCGTAGCCTGTAGTTTCATGGTCAGACCCGTGGGCGGTCGGAGGTGTTGAGTTTCGAGCTCTCAGAGGGCGCGGGGAGGTGCGCGGCGCGCGGGGGCGGGCGTGGGCACAAGCCTCCGCGCATTTCACCCCCTCCCCTGTATTGATCGCTCAATTTTCAAACGTATTTCCTAAATATTGTCACTATAAAACATTAATATCTATGAATTGCACCTGCGTTGGAATATAGACTTGGTTGTTGGCCACCGAGGTTCTGGAAGGTTGATTTGTAAGCAGGTAGGTGGTTTTGTTTATGTGATGCACGATGTATTACATAGAATATAGTTAATTTTGACAAGATCGCTGTAATGGCGAGTTATTTCACCTCGAATAGAACGTTTTGATTCAATATACGTTGAAAACGACCTGAAATTTAATGAACATTTACTGTGATTGACTCAAGTGACGCGTGTTAGATTGTTCGAATCATTTTTGCGCTACTATGCCATACCCCATACGCGTTAGCTATATGTGTGACAAGGAAACATCAGTAGAACCTATTTATAGATCTATTCCGAATGAGTTTAATGAATTTGGTTAATGAAATGAAAAGAGATTACACATTTGGTCAACCATCGATGTTTTAGGGATGTCATTGGTTTGTGAGACTGTGTGAGTTCTGTATTCATGTCATTAGTATATTAATATAAATCTTTTTTTTAGTTTGAGTTGTATCTGAGCTTCTAGTACTAGATTTAGAAATCCTTAGCTTTCCATTAGGTATTTTAGAATAAGATGTTATTCAGTAAGTAACTTAGTGCGCATTGCATAATGCGCACATAGTTACATGCTTCTGGATTTCAGTCTGTAAAATGTATGGCAAATGAACAGTTAGGCTTTTAGTGAGCTTACAACAAAGCCCAGGAATCCTAACTGCGTAGAATGCGCGGTTTCGTGCGTCGTGAATGAAAACCAGATCAACAAGTAGCTAGTAACATTGGCTTTCTAACGCGCATGCGTCTCATCAAATCTTAACAATTTCCAATATGGCCGCTTTATGGACTATGCCTTAATTCTTACAGCGACACCGTATAAAAACAGAAATTTTATTGTTGTTGGTACCTCGATTAGATCAAGAATCCCAGAATAGTCACACTAACTTATGAATGTATTAAGTATCAATGCTACTACGATGAAAACAGCTACACGCCTACCCTGTAGCTTTATGCTTTCGTAGACGCTACGCCCTTACCTAAGGATCAGTGGCGAGGGGTTCATATATACAACTCGAAACCTACCGGCTTCCCTTTGGAACAACCACTGTACTGGAGTCTTCTTTGCTAAAAGTAAAACAATGTAGGTAATTCAGTTAGGACGTGATTGCCCAAACATGACTAAAACTACAAATGGTTCAATGTATGGTTTTTTCAAACATTATTAAAAATATGCACCGGCCCGGTTTACCTGTTACAAAAATTTACTCTTCGCTACTGCTAAGGATTATATTTAAAAACTGCCTAAAAAGTCTAATAACTTCTTTAACGTCTTTATTGATCTAAAAAAGGCATTCGACACAGTCAGTCATGAATTATTGTTAAGAAAGCTAATGGAAATCGGGATACAAGGACCTGCCCTAGAAATTTTTCGATCTTACCTGTCAAATCGATACCAAGTAGTTAAAATTGGGGACACTCCCAAAAGATTGAGTGATCCCGAATTATTACATACGGTGTGCCTCAAGGCTCAATCTTAGCTCCCCTGTTATTCCTACTGTACATAAATAGCGTCCATAAAATTGGTCTTAAAGCTGACTTAACATTATACGCAGATGACACATGTTTGTTCTACTTTGGCCACTCAATCGATACGATTGTCAAGCATGCACAGAACGATTTGGACTTACTCAATCTGTGGTTTCAACAAAATCTTCTCACAATTAATACAGCTAAAACAAACTAAGATGATAATCACAGCAAAAAATAAAAAAAAAACGGCATATATACACCATTAAAAATAAGTAACCAAACCATAAATAAAGTAGACCAAGAAAAATATTTAGGACTAATTTTGGATAGCAAATTGACCTGGCTTCCACATATTCAAAAAATCAAATCAAAATTACAATCACTCACGGGTAGCCTACGAGGTATCGTTCATTGCTTACCACGCCAAGTTCGCTATTTAATCTACTTCTCCCTTGTTAAACCGCATATTGACTACCTAGTGGAAATACGGGGTACGGCTGCTAAATCACATACAAACCTGCTACAAACTGATCAAAACAAGTTTGTTTGTTTGTTTGTTAAAAACGTTATTTAACTGTGACTATCTAACTCCAACAGAAACACTTTACAAAAAAATTAAAGTAATGAATATAACACAAACATACATATATAACACATGCATACTTATTCGAAAAATACTAAATAAAAATATACACACAAAAAATATAAAAAAAAACACAAAATGAAACTGAGACGTGAACAAGACTTTTTAAAACTACACCCCACCCGCACAAACTACGGAAGGAAAACTATCGTGTACGAAGGATCTAAAATATTTAATAAGTTACCGAGAGACCTCAAAGAGTGTACATCCAAAACCACTTTTAAAAAGTTACTTAAACATTTTATAGTAAAAGAATTACATTCCCTAACATAGTGCCGAGCCACATCCAGTCACCTGTTTATCTGTGTTACACATTCTTGTTTACATTTGTAGCGAACGAACATTTTGCCCGCAATGATTTGTAATCTACCTTCAAAACATTTTTAAAATCGACGTCTAATTTTTTGTAATACCCCAACTTTTTGTTATTTTTAAGTTTTAGTATTAATATTCTCATGTAAGTGAATAGTGTAATTCTTATGAGAATAAATGATCTTAAACCTCAATAACAATGATTGACGACCAGCAGCACCAGCATCGCCTCGATTAGAGCTTATCACCATCATTGAACTATGACACTTCATACTATGAAGCACACTTATAAATGTCGCTAGTAGAAATTAGGTTTGGTGCTGTCAATTTTGTGCATTTGCTTATACGCGAAGCAAGTATTTCTCAAGAATAAAAATGAAAAAGTGAAAAACAAATAAAAGCTAAAACCAAGCACATTTTTCGAGGAAGGTCCTAATTTATAAATTGTCAAGTTTTTGCATATGTCACCGTAAAGTTGTCAAACACGTTAGATTGTAATCTCTCTAGCGATATTGTAAACTCTCGAAATATTGTCAAACGAACATACTGCTTACAATAAAACGCATTATTTTTCGTGAAATGCTTGCGATGGTAGTCAACTCACGCGGTGTGGAGGGAAGGAGGGGTCCCCCTTGCCCAAAGGTACCACTCTCATGAAAAGATAAAGTACCATTCCTGAGAAATACCGATTAATATAACCTAATCTTAAAACACTTTATATTCCCCTAAAAGCGTGGACGACGGAGCCTAACGTGGTTGACAATTTTACGGTGACATATACATTGGCTAACATTAATGTCGGAAAAAAGTCGTCTGGGAGCGGTCGTCAGAGTCGTCGTCTGGGTTCATTGAAAACGCTGCCTAAATCCTTTAAGATATAACAAAATGATGTATGGTGAAATTGTGTATCTTATATAGGTCTACAGAAAAGTCCGCGATGGCATATGTCTATCTCATAAGGATAACAAACTATATCCATTTTAATACTTAAAAAAATGGGCAATTATAAAGCGGGAATTGGAAAGTTATTTACATAAATACGGTATTAATACTTATAATTTTAAATAAGTTAGAGTTTAAGCATTTCATGTACATTATTTTACTCTTTTACACCATAATTATAATATAAACGAATATCTAATAAAATTCAAGCGCCTCGCTTCGTTTGATGCAATCGCTGATCCACCCCCCCCATCGCAAGCCATTGCACCAAACTAGATGGACCAGCATGGCTGATTAACTCCATTTAAGATTTGTAAAAAAGAAAACGTCTTATGATGTTGCAATCTTGCGTCCAAATGTTAGATAATCTACTTATTAGACTATGGTTTTGACCCTCTCTCTCATGAGCGACGCAGACGAAGCGCGGGTCAGCTAGTTTGAATACAAAACAATTAAAATGTGGAATGGATCGTACCCACTTAATAATACCCCACGTAGCATAGTTCGTCCAATCATTCATTTATTGTTTTTGTTTTTCACACTATGGCATCTGGTGGTCATTTTTGATTACTGAACTGTTCTGTCTTTAGTGATACTCGCAAAATTAAGACAAATCCTTTGACGTAAGAATCATCAAAAAGCGTTTGGTTTAAAAAACACCACAAATCACAAAGGAACCAACATACCTACATACATACATGGGCTGTAAACATGGACCTTCCCAAGCGTTGCGCAGTCTGGTATTATGAGTCCTTCTCGAGTATAGAAAGTACATTGTATACCTTTCTTGAATTTCGCTATAAACAAGATTACATAGAGATTTATGCATTTCGTCGTTGATAGTCCAATACCGCGTAACTAACATTGTTAAAAACCGCCTATGTACAAAAAAAGCAAAAATGAGATTTCGCGACTGTAGATAAGTAACTGATTCTGATTGGCATCGACCCGATTGACAATTTTTTTTAATCGTCCAATAGAAAGGCATGTAAATAAAAAATAACAATACCGCGGATCTTTCGACACACAAGTTACGCTACTAAAACCACGTATCTGCGCCAATTTCTATTAGTGTGTGCAGTTTTTAAGTGACGCTCATTCCGGGTAAAAATTGTTTTATAAGTAATTACTGGATTCTTTTTAATGTTACTTTGTCATACTTATTCTTTACCTAATTATAAATCAAATTGGGACGTTTTAACCCGTTTTTAATTAACTTTATCTGTTAGGAAGAATTAGGAAATTTTACAGTTCTTGACCATGTTGATTATTATTGCTTTGACGAGACAGCGTGTGATCTTAAATAAATAAAAAATAAATAAGCCAAAAACATGTAGAAAAAGTCTACACGCAGTACATTCTTTTATCGACACCATCGAGATTTTTTGCCGTCAAAATTTACATCCGAAAAGAAGCTAGGAAGACCATTTTCATACACTGTCATCCAAAAAGACCACGTTTATTTTAATTTGATATTTATATTTTTATTTGATGTTCCTAAATAGATGGGCCCTACATACATAGTTGATATTGGAGTTTATGTAGCTGAATTAATTTATAGAAGAAATAACGTGACTTTTTACGACTATTCCTAATTTTTCATACTTGATGGCAGATATCTTTCATTCTTCCTCATTCATATGATATGTATGGTCATTTAATTACTGAATATTATTAAATAAATGATTCATTGAGGTTGTGGCATTATTTTATTTCATAGACAATTTCGCGTAAGTACTGCATATGATCCAGAATCGTTTGAACCTATACAGCGTAACTGATTTTGTAAATAAACTAGAAGCAATATTTACTTTAAAAATAGTACATTAGATTGAGGAGAACAAAATGGTCCATTCCTCAAGTTCGTTAAAAAATCGGCCGATTAGCTTTTAAGAAATAGTTATTTGTTATACAAGAGTGCAAAGTTGTTTTTTAACCGCGTGCTCAATTTTGATGACCGAGCAAGCGAAAGATTCTAAAATTGAGTCACAAGCGCAGCGAGTGATTCAAAACTTAGAATCTTGAGCGTTAGCGAGGGAATCAAAAGAGCACGAGGTGAAAAATGTTTACACTCGAGTGCAACACGTAACTTTTCATCCCACCTCAGCTAGGAAATGAATAAACGCAAAAAAAAATTTGCTCTTTATTAACAAATTCAGTTAATTCTGCTGGCGTCAAATAAACTTCCTCGTCGCTAGACAATGAGTGGTCATTTTAGGTTTTTCACTTGTTTTCAAGTTCCCTTGTTTTTAACCTAAGGTGTTAACAATATGACGTGAAAAGAAAATGGCGCGCGCAAAACATATTAAAAAAAGTACACAAAGAAGGTTCCGAGTTTGAGTTCTTAACAAATTAAAAACAATTGTATGATAAATTCGGCACCATAAGAGGTAGAACTAAATAGGTTTAATGTTTTGAATTCACATGCTTAGTGCACACGATGTTCTAAATTCAAATTTACTTTACCCTCAAGACGATAAAACGGCTTTTGCACTCAGACATCGAAGAGCAAAAATACTCTTTCCGAGATGGGGGGATGAAAATTATTTTTTTTTCCTTCCTGTAAAATTTGCGAAAGTGTACAAACACGGTATTTAACAATGTTAGTTATGCGGAATTGGACTATCAACGACGATTTGACCCTTGGTACAGATGTTATTGTGTTTGTTAACCAATACATTACCTACTGTTTCTAGTTTTACCTACTTACATTTGTTTTGTCTCACTCTCAGATACCTAATGGTTGGGGTCATATTTAATCATTTTAACACATTCATTCTTTCCCACATATACACACATCAAAACTGTATAGGGATAAGTATTTTACATTTGTAACAAACGTAACTTTAAAGTTCCAACTGCCATAAAAAAAATCAACGTCAATTTATTACTGGTAGGTATATTTATCTGCTTTGTTCTGAATTCAAATAAAATAAATAAAGTCGTAGGCGGCCACATAGAATGAACTTACATTTACTTCCCTAAGCGTGTTTGTGATGTAACTTTTTTTTAACAACATTTTAATTTTTTATCTAACGTTTGTTAATTAATTTAGTACTGGTGGTTTTTTCCACATCATGAAACGCCGAAATTCATCCAGTAAAGAGTTAATGAGTGCAATCAATAAGCCTGTTGGAAGTGGGCGCAAGCCAGTGCCATGTTGCTGATGCCATTGATCAAAACGTAACATTAAGATTGTCGTCTCGCTCCCGGGATACTGCCGAGATGGCTGATCGGCACACTGGGAATATTCGGGTAGCCACCGCCAGACAAGACCGATTGTTACAAATTACGGCGAGAAGACAACAAAACGCAAACGCAACAGTCTTGGAAATTGGTTTTAAAGTTACAGTCAGAACCTCAGATCTTTGTTAGCGACCAAACTGGCAGGTGGTCTCCACCTGACCACTGAGTTTGGTCAAATTTGGTCAAGAAGTTAACCTTCATGCTCGTACGCCATTCCCGTTTCCAGAACTACTACGAGGCAATCCCGGACGAAGACTGAAATAGGCAGATGACCATTTGGTTTGAAATGATCGCCAATGATCTAGCCTAGACTGTGTTGATGTGTGTATCTAAAAAAATAGACTGAATAAGCCCTACTGTACAGTGTACACGCCCTGTTGCGGTTTGGGTAACGTGGCGTAATAATAAACGCTGAAATACACATGCTATTAAAAGCATATTTATTTGGTAAAGGTCGATACCCATTTATAGCATAGGTCAGGTACTCTTCTGTGGTGTGTAATACTTATGAGCACCCTTTTCACACATATAATCGTGCTTATTTAATTTAATGCTTCTAAGAACAATCTGCTGCTTTCGCGCTGCGACATAGCAGGTGTACCTACTCCAGTGTCAATATCAATGATATATAACGATAATTAATTATGAATTGCATCTAAAATACGCATTCTATATGGCATGGCTATAACACTAAAAATCTGATCCCTGTCACACATCTGTAACGTAAATCATAGACCAAAAGTTTTCGTGATAGGTAAAAGCCTATAAATCGATAAACAACGTTCAAATCTGAAGTATTAAAATTATAGAAGGGTTTTATTGGGATTGGTCTTCAGTAAAATATCAATGGGTGTTGTACCGCTAAACCGACGACAATTTAAAAAAAAAAAAACGAGATATAAAGTAATCTTATTTCTAACCTGGATCGGGCTGGAGACCTTAGTTCAGCTGCGTTCTGGAATAGGCTGAGTTGAATAGCTCGCTGATTCTAACCAAGCAAAGTATAATTTGTAAACAATACAGTGGGCGACCTTTATTGGAAAGCAAATGTTGGCAAAAGTAGAGTTGTCTCTTCACTAATGCCAACATCCTCCATCGAATTGCTATTTTCATTGACGTGACATTTATTAACAGCCATTTTCAATAACTTACTGTTCGATTTCGGTAGGTTGCTATCTTTGCCTGTTTGACATTTTCCTAACAGACGGTTAGAAACCAAACGTCACAGAGAATATAACTTTAATTTTTCTATGAATGACACGATGAATTTTTTTTTTTAGTATTCCATACCCAAAGGGTAAAAAACTATTACTAAGGCTTTACTGTCCGTCTGTCTGCTACCAGGCTGTATCTCATGAACCGTTATAGTTAGACAGTTTAAATTTTCACAGATTATGTGTTTTGTTGCCGCTATAACAACAAATACTAAAAACAGAATAAAATTAATATTTATAAGGGGAGCTCCAACAAACTTGACTACAGATACAACACACGTGATTTTTTTACCGTTTTGTCTAAAGATAATGGTACGAAACCCTTCGTGCGCGAGTCCACTTGACCGGTTTTTTAAATCTTTGTTTTTGTTTTAATTAAGTAAGCTCTACCAATCTCTACCAATCACGTATTTGTTTTTTCACTCAAAGCTTAATTGCGGGATACTTGTTAGTGAAGTTACTCCACTCCATTTAATCTTACATACACAATACTACGTTCTACAAACCCACATTTTATCAGAAATTTCCTCCTTTTACTTTAAAAATGAGAGGGGGTAAAAATGGAGGGGGGTGCATTATTTTGACGGCCTTAGATGCGAATATAATAACATCATTGACACAAAAAAGAAGTATTTTAGGAACCTTCATATTCATTTTTTTTTTCAAGTGGTGTCGTCAGTAACAGCCCACTATATTATATGTAGTTTATTTCCAAACCTCAGTTACATGTGGACGGCCAACCCATTTTTAACATTAACGTTGTAGCGGTTTATAGATGACTCTACTCTTCAAATGGTGCCAACAGTCCATCTTCCATGTGGTGCCAACAGTCTCGGTGTAAAATGGTTATGACGTACGATTCCGTTCTTTGCCTTTTGGCAACGGAACTCTAAAAATAATGTGAGACTGTTACATCTTTACACCTTATGAATTTTACGCTATTGTCGATTGTGCTCGAGATTTAGGGGTCTGTATTTTGTAGGGCTTATACTTATTTGTCGCGAACCGGAAGACGTTGTGTTTGAATGCCTCCCACTAGGTGGACAGATGATCTAGTCTATGATCTAGTCTAGCGGGAATCCGTTGGATGCGAGTCGCACGAGACCGGTCAATGTGGCGACACTTGAGGGAGGCCTATGTCCAGCAGTGGACGTCTTTCGGCTGAAATTATGATGATGATACTTACTTATATTATAGTCACCAATGGTAAATTGTAAACACACAAGAACAACTACATGGAAAAGTATATTTTTACTGTTTAGGCATGTCGACAGTATCAAAAATTTGCAAATCTATATTGGAAAATAATGGACACGTATTTTTTGCTTTTGTAAATCAATGAATATTGAAAAAGATAAAACGCATCAAAACGCGGGAGTGCGGGCTCGTGACGTCTCACTCGCTAAAAATTATAACAAGGCGTGACGTATTGAGAATTTTAAAAGCGTCGTCATCATCATCATCATCAGCCTATAATGTTCCCACTGCTGGGACACGGCCTCCTCTCAATGAGAGGGAAACAAAAAGCGAAAAAAAGCGTCGTATCTTCGTCAATTTTGGTTTATGTAACAAAAGAAAAAAGACGGGTCAAATATTTGTTGGTAATTTAACTGACGGACTTATTATTATTTTTTTCTCATCTCCCTATTACGATTACGACACATTTTAGACATGAATTTATATAAAGTTAAACTTGCGAACCTTGTAGCTTGTACAGGTAGGACCCATACTAACCAATTCCTTGATGTAGGGTACCCGCGTGGCATCGGCACGATATGGTGGCCCCTTCGCGGGTGACGGGCCGCGCGGCCAACCAAGTCACCTAAGCGAGCCAGGGCAACCAGCTGACGCCCACCATGCCTGCGCCGCTCTTCGTGTATATCACCTACTACGCCTGCTTCGGTCTCATCTGGCTATGTGGTAAGTAACTTTTATGGCAATATACCTTCAGAATCGCATGAACTTAAAATTTATATTATCCATGTGTCGCTCGCTGTTATTTAAGACCTTAAGGTCGATCGCCAAATAGTGTCAACATACATAAGCCCGGGCAGTTCCCAATTTAAAACAGGTCTGATATGTGTCGAAAAATTTTGTAGCTGATTCTAATCTAAATATTGGCTGTTTTTTAAGCCCGTAACACTGATATCACCACCGTAAATGACCAGATCTATCTTTAGAGCTTTCTGATTTGGACAAATTAACGTTACGATCATATGCGGATGTTACGGACAAGATCGACTAAAATAATATAGATGCGATGGAAAAGACTTGCACTTATCTGGTCAACCCGATCGGCCATAGATACGACTGTGCAGATTGATTTATCTACGTGCGGTACCCTTAACTTACTTGTTTGTTAACATGAATCCAAAGAGATCGATTTCGAGCACTCGTAGCGGACAAACGTGCTGATTAGCAATATTTAATAAATACTTTAATAATATTGTGCTCCTTTCATGCAGGTATTACTATCGTAATGCAAAGAGTGATCTTGCTTAGTATGTAGTTTTTGTGAATAATGGACACGAAATAGTGAAGTTTAGTAAGTAAAACTAACAAAATGGAAAACAGCTCCTGTAATCCAAAGGGGCCAGTGCAACCCTCCAGCTCGCCGTCACAGTCGACCAAGGCCGTTGTCATTGCTTCAACGCCCAAAATTCAAGGATGGATGGCCCAGATCCAGCAGTACCTGGATGATGTTTGCTCTATTGCCATGGATGGGAAACTCAACAGCGAGCAGAAGATGAAGATTTCAAACCTTTGCCGTATGGTCGAAGCTGGTACGTCGCAAATGGCAGTCCTATATCAGTCGCTAAAACAAAAAGCTATTCAAGCGATCGATGCCCTTAAACAACAGCGCGACCTTACAGAACATATCTCGGAGCTCAAGCAGATGATACGGGTTTCTAGTTCTGCGGGAAATGCTTCTTTTGCCGATATGGTGAAAAGGGGATCAAACCATTTCGTTCGACCCAATAACTTAAGCTCTGTCACATCTATCCAAATGATAAGTTGAAAACCAGTGATGAAACAAAAGAACTGGTGCAAAAAATCATACGGTTCGAGCAAATGAAGCTACAAGTACGTGGTGTCCGAAAAACGAAAAATGGTGGCGTAATAATAAGTACCGAGACGAAACATGACGCTGATAAACTGAAGAACACAGTCCAGCTCCTACATCTGGACTTACCGCCGACGAACCCAGCAAACGCAAACCTCGGATCGCGGTTGTAGGAGTGCCGACGTCCTTAGCTTAAAATGAGGTCTTTTTCAATTCTGCTGACAATCATATTAGTATTAGCAAATAAGTGCTACAAACTGTTTTCCATTTACGAGTATAAACATGTGTCACACATGTGACACATGTATATACTCGTAATTAATCTTAATTATTATTTTTTGTTCTTATCTTATAATAGAGTTTTAGTACATTAGGTATATCATAATGTATTTACCCATACCTACTAACTTATTTCACTATTATTTTTTTATATTGTTAAGAAATCCATTGCCCAAATAGTATGTTTAGAATCATGACGCCTGTGACACAGGTACAGGCATCGAACTCTGTTATACCAACATAATTTTTAGGATTTAACTTTTATTTTTTGTGCAAACTCCGAATTTGAATGAATATATTATTATTTTTAAAGATGCCTTTTAAACAACTGAGCTCGAAGCTTTCAACAAAAGCATAGAGAACGTAAAGCGAGTCCACTCTGCAGAGATTGGTCTCAGCTTGTCCTGTTCATACTTTTGCATTTTTAACAAGAATGACAAGCTATTTTGCTGTTGCATCTAATCTACGGCCTTTGTTTTTCCTATAAACATCATGAACATTGGATTGTTTAGCAGTAGAAGCGGATGATACATCGCCGGCGCTGAGGGGCGCCCGGCCGGCCAATGGAACGGCAGAGCCTCCAGACCTCCGCTCCATGGGCCGGGTCCCGGGCTACCATCCACCGGCCGGAATGGGGCCCGGGGGCCTGGCTCCACCGCAAACCTTTTGGCCCCATAACCCACATACGCGCGTCGAGACTTGGCACCGTAAGTTAATCTTTCCTTTGGTTTCGTAAGCAGATGGTGTGTAACTGAACCCCGTAACTTAGCCTACGTTGTTATTTTGTCTGCTATCTAGTTAAAGCTGCATCTCAGTTTATTTCAGATAAATATTAGTATTTTTAAACGTAACTTTTATTGAACATGAATCGTTATTATACGTCGATGATCACATCAAGTACCCTTAGTGAGAATGTTCGACTGACAATTGACAGATTTTAAGTAATAACACGTGTCGAGAAACAAACAAGATTTTTTCATAGCGAACATTATATTTAACTATAAGTAATGATGAGCTCGACGGTCAATTAGAATTTCGTGAGTTCAATATATGACATAAATTTAGATGACAACTTCGAAAAGACGACATGATTGGTGTGTATTTTGATGACTAATAAAACTATTAATTACACTCTCAAAATAAAAAAAAATGAAAAGGATTTGCAATAAAAGGCAAATTCAGGGAAGGGTTATGTTTTTCACAAAGAACAGCTAGTGGAATTTGAACAGAAAATAAGTCTTGTTACCAAAACATTTCACATGATAGAGCTAACGATACTATGGTGTCCACAGATCGTCCCGCAGATCGTCCCGCATTCAAACATATACACACGGTATCCCACACGAACCCCGAAGAAGAAGAAGAAGTTACTGGGTGTCACCAGCCTTGTGCTAACCAACAATTCTCGTGTCAGGTAGGGACATCGTTTTTTTTATAAAAGCTGATGCTGCATTTTAGGATAAACTTAAACAGTTACGAGTATGGCTCCTTTAGTTTAGTCACATCGTATTGCTGTCACGTATTCATCTTCCTTTTTCCCAAAATTTCCATTACTTGACAAAAACTTCCGTCTTCTGTCTCTCATATTTCTTTCTGTTAAGTAAGTATTTTCGCCAGAATATTTTTGTCAATATGATAATTCCAAAAATTCAACCAACAATTTCCAAAAATACAACATTTACCAGCCTTGTTTTCTATAAACCAACCTGCTCACAGAAATCATGTACCTGCATACCAATGGCAAACCGATGCGACGGCCGGGTGGAGTGCGCCGAAGCTGAAGACGAGAAGAACTGCGCACCAGCGTGTGATGAGAACCAGAATCGAACGCTCTGCCACAGCACCAGTGTCTGTATCAAGCTAGAATGGTTCTGTGACGGAGATAACGACTGCGGCGACTATTCCGACGAAACTCGTTGCGGTAAGCTTCTATTTATTTAAACATCGCAAGACAACATGCATCGCGTACTTGTTTCCGTATTCCTATGACGATCATAAACTCTTTTAATCACAATCTGAAAATTTTGATGGAAATTCCTAACCCATTGCTTCTTATTTCTGAAAGATTCCTCTGCTCGACAACGTTTGAACCGAAATGAATGACATTGCAATTAATAGTGTGTTACTTAATTAGAAAACCAAAAACAAAAGCAAAAACTGTAGGTTCATATATTGTCTCTTGATACTTTTCTTGAAAGATCTTTATTTGTTTAAACTTTATGCACATAATGTAAAATAACACAGTACAAAGACGGACTGAATGCTTTTCCTTCTTTCTTTTTCCTTTTCTTTACCACTTCTTTTTAAATCACAATCTGATAGTCTAGTTTTTTTCTACCAGGTGGTACAATAAACTGTACATCGGAGCAGTTCACATGCGCCAACGGACTGTGTATCCATAAGGACTGGGTGTGCGACGGCGACAACGACTGCCGGGACAACTCCGACGAAACCGGCTGCACGAAGGGCAAGTAAGTTCATCTTCTTAGCGTGGTATCTGAAATCTGTATTGAGTTGGCCCATAACTGGGCTATGAGTTAAGTGCTACCACAAGTGCCCATCAATCCCTGTAACCTGCAGGGCACGCAGGATACGATATACGGAGTTCCAACGGTTGTGGATGATCAGGCCAATCGCATTTACTTGAATCAACGTGTTTATCATTTGCATGGTTCATTCTATCTCTAGATTTGTCTAAACTGAAAAAAGCTGCTTCATATGAGACAGGAACAATTTCAACTAGAAGACTGTTTCGTGTTTGTCAGACCAAACTGGCGTGTTCTCCACCTTTTCAGATTAAAAGGCTCCATGTGTATTATGGTAGGATGGTAATATAACGTTTATCTGAGGTGCTGTAGGGAGCAGTTGCCACCCCCAAAGAGAACCGTTTTGGCCGGTTTTTTTATTTATTTAATGCACGTAAAGATCTTCTTTTGCAATTATGTACGGCGGTTTGCTGTGAAGCTGTGATTTTTTAAGAAATGGTAAATAATTGGCTTGATGTCGACCATTTTTTTCATCCTCGAATTCAAACAAACAACATATTCTAAATTAGAAGTAATGACTCATAGTTTTTGCCGTTAGTTTGAATCAACGGCACGCAATTCCATATTTATGCAGTAAAGGGGTACCTAATTAAAAATAAGTTTGTACGGCAGAAAATGGTGTCGTGTTTGTATTTTTAACCGACTTCCAAAAGGAGGAGGTTCTCAATTCGTCGGAACCTTTTTTTATGTATGTTCCCCGATTACTCGGAGATAGCTGGACCGATTTGGATTATTTTTGTTTTGTTTAAAAGGGTATACTTCACAGGTGGTCCCATAAATCAAGTCAGGATCTGATGATGGGATCCTGGAGAAATAGAGAGAACTCTTCAAATTTTATAGGCACACATCAAGCGATTTGGGTAGTTTTTGTAAAAGTACTTTCTCGGAGTGGTCCCACTTCAATTTGGTGAAGATCTGATGATGAACTTCGGAGATAGGCAACGGAACTCCCTAAATAAATGATAGCAAATGAACTGGGATTGCTGAAATCTCATGTGTGTCTATTGTTTACACTAGTTCATAACATAACCTCACGCCAGTACGCTGTGAAGGGGTAAGCGCATGCGCACTAAAAAAATAAAACCGACTTCTAAAAACACAAAAAAGTAAAAAATAACTTTAGCTCCAGAAGTCGGTGACAAAAAAACTAAACAAATCAAACAAAGGTCAACGACTTCTGAAGCTAAAGTTATTTTTTACTTTTTTGTGTTTTTAGAAGTCGGTTCTATTTTCCGTACTCATAGTTCTTAGTTACTCAAATCCTATGGCAATTCAATTATTCGAAACTGCGTCACGGCATTCGTATTTGCCTGAAAACATAATATAGGTACCATTTTGTCTAGCCATTGTGTTCCTGTTAGTGAACATAAAAAGAGAGTTAGATTGAGCTGTTTTATTTTGCTTCCACTGATAGCTTCGTATTGAAACTTCCTGCGTCGTGAATAAAAGTTCATTTAAATTCTCTGAACATTGCATTGCCGTGGCGGGCGGAGCGGTCGTATTTTGCGGTTTAACATGAACCTACACGTTATAGAGGTAGGTAGGAAAAAGTTACAGACAACCACGTGCTACACCCACGCGTATCAGTTCATCAATATTTGACTATACCTCACATACTTCATTTGCTTCGTCCACGTGAATTCACCTGGCGTATGGCATATCCCTTCTTCTTCAGGCATCCTGATGATCTAAACCTGTCTAAATCTAACCTCTTTAAGCACTATAATCCTGTAAAGTCTGAATGAATCACGCAGCAACAGCAACTTAGCGGTAGTAAACTTCTATGGAGATAGCATTCCCTACTGACAAACGACGTCACGTTGTATAACCATCAGATTAACTGCGTCATTGGCGTTTACATAGAGATGACGTGACTCATTGGAGACCCAAAGTAACGCAACTGCGCATCTTTGAAAACTATTGCATAAATAAAAATAATGTTGCCTTTACGAGAACTTTCAAAATGTCGTTATAGATTTCAGTAGAAGAAAAGTTATACGTAGGTACTCTGTTTATAGTAGCTTTAGTTAGGAATGGTATCATAGAATATTTCTTAAATTAATAAGTATACGAATCCAAGGGGGTTCCAAAAGTAGTGGAACTCACCAAACGAAACGACCAGACGTTTCGCAAATATACCATAAAAAAAAACAGATCTGTTTACAAAAGTATATTTTTAACGTAATTTAAGGCTGTTTTCTTGTGTATCCAGATAAATGTAGGCGGAAGTGTAGTTAGCTATAAACCTTCTCATGGAGCAGTAGAACTGTTGGTAGGTATAGCGACGTTCACCGCTGTGCTTCCTACGTGTTATATTTATAGCCCTTGATTGGTTCGCAGCCCACACAGGTAGGTTCTACAAAGCTGATGCATTGAACTTAATAGTGGTTGATAATGTCAGGCTCGTGACAATATACGGACGTCAGCTTCCGAGAAATCGAGACGGTATCACGTTCAAGTGTTGAATATTCTGATTTCAGAGCAAGTCTGCAGTATTTTACACCAAAATCTAGGTTCTGTTCGTTTAGTAGATATTAGTGCTTGTAATGGCTTGCCTGGTTGCAAAGTGTGTGCCTAGGGTTGGCATTAGAGCGAGGCCTATTCTACACCCGCTGGGATAAATGAAGACCCGGCGTTTAACTTCGCGATTAGGAATGTGGGAGCGAAACATGGCAACTGCCTTCTGTTTTCTCTTATTGCATTTCATCCTCAGCTCAGGCGTTTTGCCTACCTGGCCAAGACGAGATGGAGTTTCCAGTTTTGTTGATTATGTTACCGACATCTAACAAATGATTACGAATTTATGATACCGGATAAAGTAACTGTAAGCATAATAATCAATATCGTGAAAACTTTGTTAATAATACACTTGCGTGCAAAAAAATCGGCCCACCCCTTTATTTTCTGTTTGAGAGACGATGTTTCAAAAATTATAATTTATAATGTAATTATTTTATAGTACCTATGTTAAAGTGTGCAGAAAGTATCCCGTAGAGAGGGAGTCCAAATGGAAGAGCACGGGGGGGGGGTAAATTTTTTCACACAAGCGATTATGGTGATCTATACTTAACTACAAATATTTGCAACGCTGTAATTGTAAAACAAACATACGAGTATCCTGTTTAAATGTTATAAATATTAGATAAGTATATTAATAATCTACTAGGTTTATTATACAGCCTCATGTACATTCGATGAGATTTTCAATTCAATACGTTATTTAGATGTTTTTTTTGCCATTCTACAGCATTTCAGATCTATGAGTTCGGAATAACGAAATTCCAATTTGGTACCCAAAACCCTTAGTCCAAAGCAGTTCCATACAACCATTTAAAAAGTTTAGGCGGGACTTTCAGCATTTTACTTTACACTGCGCGGTTCGGGCTGTAGCGGTCGGTAGATCAATACGTCGGGGTTGGCGGGGCGCGCGGGGGTAGTCGCGGGGCGCGGGTTGCGGGGCAGGGCGCAGGTTGCCATGACGACGCGCCTACGCTCCCTGCGTCCCTAGAAGGAGACTCGCCCGATATATCCCAGTTCGTGGGCGGGCTCATTATAGAACAAAATCATCGACATGATTAACATTACTGGTACACCTACAGCAACTTACTGACGCTAATGTGACGTGTGGAGAATGGAACCTCTTTTTTTTGGTTATTGACATCGGAGTACTTAGTATATACCATGAATACTATTTGGGTACGATTAGCAGACAAATATTTTTAAATGAAAATATTAACAATACATTTAAGTTTATAGACAATTGGGTATCGGATATGGAATACCTAGAACACATAATGAGTCGAAGTTTATAATAGCTAAGACATGAATTTCTTGAGATGAAATTTTGGAAATGGATTTGTGCTTGAGGAAAATGACGGAAATCTGCAAGGGTTGAGCAATTTTTTTTTCGCTTCCTGTATTTTCTACGTATTTGTTAGTCTATAATTAGCTAGAGATGCTACGAAACGACTACGATTGCTACGACAAGATGCTGAAATTGGGTTTAGGTACCAGTGGCGCAGGCTCCTAACAACTCAATTCCCACTGGCTTACCTTCAGAAGTTTAGAACACCACTCTCTACCTACCGTAATTGAAAAATTGCACAATCACTACTTCTTAGTAAGCATCACCAAACGCCTACTCGCATTTAATAAAAAAAAATACCATTCAATAACATTTTGCTATAAAATAACCCGCAGGCGCCATCGGCTTTTTGGCAGCTTAATTTCTAAGCAAAATAAACGTCATGACGTCACTAGCCAGCCCGCCATATTAGGGCTCTGGTAAGCCGAAGCAAACCGAGTTATTCATAGAGAAAGTAATAGAAAATGCGTGCGCGTGAGCCAGATGGAAAGAAATCGTTGTCGCTCGTTGAATTTCGTAAAGAATCGGACATCATTCATGCTTGATGAATGACATTATTTTGTGCAGTAAACCGAATTTTATCGAGTTACGACAGGGGCAGAAAAAGAAAGTATGATAGGGGAAGAACGAGATAGTATTAGTAATGGTGGATTTCGTATTTGGTTATTTATTTGGTGTATATTTTGTTGTTCTTTTATTTTTTTACTATGGTACCTCTGCATTTTATTCTATTTTTGTCATGGTTGCCAACTTTATTATTTTTGGGGTCGGATAATGAAAATTAGGTCAAAATGAAAATCCAAAATGAAATTTTTTGGTTGTTTCTTCATGGGTGTTGTTTTCGTGATATTTGAGGTCGCTGATAATGAAAATGAGGTCAAAATGAAAATCAAAGATGGCGCCGACGAAAAATTTCGGTTTTCTCTTCATGGGTGTCTTTTTCGTGGTTTTTGGGGTCGCTGATAATGAAAATGAGGTCAAAATGAAAATCCAAGATGGCGCCGATGAAAAATTTCAGTTTTTTCTTCATGGGTGTCGTTGTCGTGGTTTTTGGGGTCGCTGATGATAAAAAAGAGGTCAAAATGAAAATCAAAGATGGCGCCGACGAAAAATTTCGGTTTTTTCTTCATGGGTGTCGTTTTCATGGTTTTTGGGGTCGCTGATAATGAAAATGAGGTCAAAACAAACATCAAATTCAAATTTTTTTTCTCGGCTTACCCTGACTCTTTTTTCACCCTTCGCCACTGTTAGGTACATTCTTTTAGCCTACAAATGAGACCATGGATGTTTTGAATGATGATGATGATTTTTTGTTCTTTTTGCTTGTCTTGAGTTATGTATTTCTGATGTGGCTCAGTCGTAGAAACCAGCTGTTTGACATTTATTACGATTTGACGACTACTTGATTTGCACATTAGGAACTTTGGTGTTCAGTGGTACTGTACAGCTCTTGTTCTATGCAGATGTCGAGAGAACCAGTTTATGTGCGCTATCGGAGAATGCATATCGAAGCACTGGCGCTGCGACAAGGAAGCTGACTGTCCTGATAGCTCCGACGAGGCTGATTGTCGTGAGTATATACTTTTACTATGTCTAAATACCTACCTCTCACTTTATTATTATGTATTTAAGTACCAGCTTGATACCCGTAGCTTCGCCGCGCACATGCAAGCAGTAACTTGACAACGTTTTATCACAAACGGATGAACGGTTTGGCATGACCCAATACAAACAAACAAACTAGTATTTTTATATATCAGATAGGAGAACCAAGAGTTATAACAGAAGTATAGTGGTTGTATGATACAGATACGAACTTTAAGTAGAATACCTTTGTGACTTAAAAACTAGTAGTTTAGTGTAGTGAAACTGTCTCTTGTAAGAAGTTCATTAAAAATGTTATGGTATTTATATTCACAAACTAGTTGACTGCTAGAGATACAGAAGTAATCAACCATTGTATTGTTACATTATTATGTTTTGTACAAATGGGTAGCCAACGGGACCCTATTACTAAGCCTTTAAATTATAATGTCAATGACTAAGATAAAAATTAACAATTATAAAATTAAAAATTTGAATCAAAATTAGTACTAAAATAATTAATTAAATAATATACATTAAAACTCTAAAATTACAATAAAAGACTAACGATACACCTGCCTCTGAGTCATTTGTTTGTTTGTCATTACATTAACAATATACCAACAAATAATAAAAAAAATTACAATATCTTAAAAAAAATGCTCTTCATTTTAAAAAAATCAACAAAAAAAAAAATAAAAAAAAACAAATGCAACAACTGTACACAGTCTAATAAGTCACAAAACATTATTATTATTCTCGTTCACCTTTTTCATACCACGCCCAGCAATTCTTCTTGTAATTTACCTGTTTTATGACAAAACTTTTTTTTATCAGCCGTGGATCTAATCCGGTGTGGCGAGAACGAATTCCAATGCGACAATAAGAAGTGCATCCGCAAGGACTTCCAATGTGACGGTGACAACGACTGCGGTGATTGGACTGATGAAGACACGTGTCCTATGCTGCCGGGGAGCTGCAATGCTGGAGAATTTAGGTACGTACACACATACATAAACTACATACTTACATATATTTTGGCTCTTTCACTTGCATAGATTGTGTCACACATTATACACGCACGCCGATTGAGTTCTACCCACCTGAACTTCCTGGAGAACATCATAAACAAAACACAACAACGGTAAAAATTAAAAGAGTTAGATTTCATCGACTGCTTTACGGTTACCTCAGTGTAGAATCCTGTGGTTTCAAGGCATTGAATAAACAAAAACTGATTCAGATTCTGACTTCCGACTCTAATTGGTCCTCCAAATGATGTATTGTAAAGCAGATAACTATTCACTTGTGGAAAACTAAGAAAGTCAACCAACACAACAACAATAACAACAAAAAACTACAACACTAACATCTATCTATCGACTCAACAATAATATCTTGTGAAACAGATGCAGCGACGGCAAATGCATTCCGGATCGTTGGCGCTGTGACACTGAAAGGGACTGCGCGGATAGCGGCGACGAACTCAACTGTGAACCGAATTCCATGCGAAACTGTACTGATGACGAGTTTACTTGTGCTGACCGACGATGCATCCTGGTAAGATTGTAAACATGTACATGTCATATAAATGCAACATCACAACTGCAGTCCCCGAAGGTATAAGCAGACATGTATACATATACAACCTCTACCAGGTAGTGGTGTTTGTGTGAATATGCCAATGTTTTGCCAGTTACGAAATAAGTGCTTTGTCATAAATATGTGAGCATCAAAGAGGGACGTACTTAAACTGTTTACGGTCTCTGATTTGGGCTGCAGGGGTCGCAACCTGACCTCTGTAGAAAATAATTCAACACATAAAGGTTAATGTCTCCATTAACCTTTACGTGTCTGCTCAAACTACTTGATCAACGAAGCCAGACGACAAAGCAAATAATTGTGTATATGTCATCATCTAATTAGTTTCTTTTGTACAGATAACCTGGCTCTGTGATGCAGTCCGAGACTGCACGAACGGTGAAGACGAAATGAACTGCGAAGTACATTGCGAAGAAGATCAATACACTTGCAAAACTCAAGACCACCTCATCAGCAATGCTTTCAGGAACTGTGTGAACAGGAAACACGTTTGCGATGGCATGAAGGACTGCCCTGAAGGAGATGACGAAGACAGATGCCCAGTCAAAAGGAAGTGCACCTTTGAAGATAAATGTGACGATGAAATGTGTATAACGACGTACGAAGGGCAGCAGGCTTGCACCTGTCCTTTAGGCTTCTTACTGGACCACAATAATCACACGTAAGTATAATGTGTTATTAATGTCCTTTGTTGGAAATACGCAGTTTACAATATTTGGTTGCAAGGACACCTTTAGAAGCATCCCATCTAATATTTAACTTCTACATGATTTTTTATTCATATTTTTCTTCATAGCTGCCGCGACATCGACGAATGCATGTACGAACAAGACCCAGTGTGTTCTCAAACTTGTTCGAACACGGTTGGAAGTTTCAAGTGCGGCTGCATGACTGGTTACGTTCTGAGACCTGATGGACGATCTTGTAAACCAACTGGAGAATCACCTACATTGCTGTTCTCAAACCGCGTTGGCATTCGACAGGTAAGGATGAAAGACAAGCAAATATTGTCAGCTTGGCAAAAATATTAAACTAGTTAACAATTAAATACATATCACTACTAAATAATAATATCTTTAACACAGGTTTGGCTAACTGGAGACAACTACATGCCAGTAGTGAAAGGTCTTCATAATGCCGTCGCTTTGGATTACCACTATGAGAAACAGCTTGTCTTCTGGACTGAGAACAATCTCAGAGTCATCAGAGTAGCTCAGATGAACAACAACAATTTGACAGGTAAATGGAGTAGAAAGAAACTCGCCGTTTTACTGATCTGGTTTTATCCTAGAAATGTACACCTCGTTAAATGCTGTTACTTATTTGTTTTGACAAAGCTCATTTCTTCCATAGATGTAATAAGGTGGGGACTAGAAACGCCAGGTGGAGTAGCAGTGGATTGGATACACGATTTACTATTCTGGACGGATTCTGGTACTCGACGAGTAGAAGTGACTACGCTCGAAGGAAATCAGAGAGCGGTGATAGCTGCCAACGATCTGGACAAACCTAGAGCTATAGCAGTGCATCCTGGAGATGCTTTGGTGTTCTGGACTGATTGGGGTAAGAGTAGGAATTAATATGAAAGAACTCACAATATTGGGTAACACATACTGAAGGATATCAATATTAATCTATGTAATTATCCTTAGGCCCTAATCCCAAGATAGAACGCGCAGATATGGATGGCAGCAGAAGAAAGAGCATCATAGTGGATAAGATATTCTGGCCTAACGGTCTAACCATCGACTATACGGAATCCAAGATTTACTGGGCGGATGCGAAACACCACGTCATTGAGAAGTCATCCTTTGATGGAAGAGATCGGAGAAAGGTACGTACTTACAAGTTCCGAAAAATCTCACTGTTGTGCCATAAAAATTGGCTAGAAACTGATCTACGGCTGCTATCGTATGATGTAAAATATAATAAACATCTGATACCTCGCAAATAGCACCTGTTCTACATTCTTATTCTTTATTGCACACAAAAAAAAAACAGATATTCAAATACATCATATTTGTTCGTTCTAATTTCTGTGTCCCGCAACTTCTTATAACCCTTGTTTTGTCCAGGTAACCAACAAAGGCCTTCCTCATCCATTTGCGCTGACACTGTTCGAAGACGCCATCTACTGGACGGACTGGCACACCAAAAGTATTTCTACTGTCAACAAGAACACCGGGATGGGAATACAGACAGTCCATGCAGGGTTGAATGTTCCTATGGATATTCATAGGTAAGTTGATTAAGTAAAATCTGATAGTTTAACTGTACTTCTTCCCAGTGTTAAAGTTTCGTCAGATCTTTAACAGTGGCAGTCATCATTTACAACTGATGAACTTGACCGTTCCCGGCTTAAGATTCCTGGATTACGGTGTATTCGTTTTTATTTGTAACTTTAACTTGCGTGTGACTTGATTGGTTACAATTTGGGATGTATCCAACCGTAGATATAATAAAGAAGGAGATATGCCCGTTAGACGAAAATGTATCGGAACCCTGTGTCTTCACTTTGCCCTACCACACATCAACTACTACACATGCAGTTCAGTAAAAGCAATAGATACGCAGTCGCGCACACACTCGCGTTTCTTAAAACAGAACGTAGTACTTAAACAATCAATTATAAACCTTATGCCATCAAACACATCGTGTATTTACCATGCACCGTACAACTTACCCACACTAAAACATCGGTACACAAGCACATCACTAACTCGTCGCAAGAAGCCGCGGCCGCACTACGCGATGCATCCGCTTATTGAACTATCGTTTGGTGTTTTTAACATTGCTTGTCCAGTCACTTAGCGACAAACTTAGGTAGTGGTTGAGGAGCAATGTATTTATTGCAAAATAGTGTAGCCATTTCCTTATGACTGGACCTCTTGTGCCAGTCGCGCGGACACCGACACGCCCCCTTGCCACTTTTTTATATTTCTATGTATCCAACACACTTGCTAGTGTTCATACATCAGGCTTTTACTTAAAATACTTGTTCACAGCTACCATCCTCTGAGGCAAATAAAATCCTATAAGAACCGGTGCGGTTCCAACAACGGTGGATGTTCCCACTTCTGTCTTCCGAACAGCAACGATCACTCTTGTCGATGCCCCGTTGGATTCAATCTAAATTCCGATAGGTATGTACTTGAATCTAAGCACGCTTCCTTTATCTACGGTTTACTTAGGTATACGTGTAGTAATTATTCCATGTAACTGTGAGGCTTTGAAAATAGTCAAAACAACTATAAAACCTTAGTTACAAAGCCATATTGCCAATTGGCTTAGGCGGTTCTATTTAAATAAATAAGTCTTCAAATCTAATTTGCAAAGACTCCAAAATAAATTTTTAAACATAATCTTTCATTATAGCCGTACTTGCGAACAAACACCAGAGAAGCTACTTCTTTACGCTCGCAAGAAGGACATCAGATTGAAACAATTGAATCCTAGAAAACAAACTGATTCTTTGGACATGGTAAGTTAAAGACTTCTACTATATTTTTTTTTGTTGAC
Source organism: Xestia ashworthii (assembly GCA_950022955.1). Lineage (NCBI taxonomy): Eukaryota > Metazoa > Arthropoda > Insecta > Lepidoptera > Noctuidae > Xestia > Xestia ashworthii. The sequence continues at coordinate 15,853,295 of OX465555.1, forward strand.
ACATGATTACTGACAAAATAAGTACTGTATTTGAAAAACTTAAGTTACTTTCGAGGTGTGACAATCAAGACAGCCAGTTTTTAACTGATTGTAAGGATACTATACCATTTAGACAGCGTACCTGCAATTAAATTGTTATGGGTGTTGGCAATCATGCTATAATTCAGCTGCCATGTAAGCCTCGTGATACCACGGCCTTACCTTTTACGCACTAAAACTTGAATTATTCATAATATTTCTGGTCATATTTAGGTGATCCCAGTAGAGACGATAAAGTCAGCCGTGGCTTTGGACTGGGATCACAACACTAACTCCATATTCTGGACTGACGTCGACAAGGACACCATCAACCATGCTTACTTGAACGGATCACAGCAACGTGTCATCGTGGGATCTAATCTGAGTAAGTTGAAGATTTAAAATATAAAATCTTAGTTTTAAAAAACAGTTGCTATAATTTAAGGACGTGTACAAAAGCTCCATGCAAAATTACGCTTACAAATATAAATTAGCCGAACACTGCAAGAAAGCTAAGATAATAATTTTAAAAAACCTTTCAGTATGGCCAGCTGGTTTAGCATACGATTGGTTGACTGACAAGCTGTATTGGACTGATGCTGGTACCAACAGGATTGAAGTCGCCAACGTAGATGGCAGCATGAGGACCTTGCTAGCATGGGACAATATTGACAAGCCAAGAGACATCGTTGTGGACCCTAAAGGTTAGTAATACAGAAACATATCCTTGCGTTAGGGACATTATCAGTAAGAAAAGCCTCCTAAAATCAATAAAGATAATAAAACTTTTCTCCCCATAGTCCCCTAAAGCCCCGAAGACCATAGTAATAAATTAAATACTACGAATAAGCAGGTGATTGGATTTAAGGGTATCCTTATATTTTTCAGGTGGTGTAATGTATTGGTCTGATTGGGGTACCTCCCCTTGCATCGAGCGCGCGGACATGGACGGCGGGAACCGACGACGACTCATAGTCGGCAACATGACGTGGCCTAACGGACTGGCTCTAGACCTCAAAAACAGTCGCATCTACTGGACCGATGGAGGGAACCAGACCATTGAGTATGCAAATCTCGATGGCACCGGTAGAACAATACTTATCGGTAAGTAAAAATACAACATACCAGAAGGCACAATCGTGTTCAAGATCCAAAACCACAATTTATTTAATAGAAGCACAAGTTCCTTAACGTGGTCTAATTAATACATATTATTTAAAATAAACTAACGGTTCGACGTAAAATGTCTTCCCAATATCTATTTGGAATTAGGCTATCTTATGATTAACTGTGACAGTCTAAAATATTAAAATCTAGTTAAGACACATAATTTATTAAATAACTTCTAATATTTTAAGTGCACCACTTACATTTGTAAAAAGCTAGCTGGCTCGCGACTTCGTTCGCGTGGAAATTGTGATATGTTTGTGTGAGAAACAAAAAGATAGCTTATGTCCTACCCTAGGATATAATCAATCTCCTTGCCAAATTTCATTACGACTCGATAAGAGGTTTAGTCGTGAAAAGAATCAACAGAGTTACACACAGAGTTACAGAGTACAGAGTTACTTTCGTATTTATAATATTAGTATGGATGCTTGCTGAGTTAGGACTGGTAAATACTGATACTGATACAAAAGCAAAAGCCTCTCCCCATGACAGTTATACGCAACAATATACACAACATTGAAACAAATCAACCTGTTCTTTAGGTACCCATCTTCCGCACCCATTCGGCCTCGATCTGTTCGGCGACGAAGTATTCTGGACTGATTGGGACACGCAGTCTATCCAGGCAGCCAATAAGTACACTGGCAAGAACCGAAGGACCCTCGGAGCTGGCGTGGCTGGGCTTATGGACGTGAGGGTGTTCCACAAGGAACGAGTGTCTGGAGTCAATAGGTAGGTGGAATCAATCAGGTATGCTACGAAAAGCGTACGTGGCGGTCACGCGAGTTCCATGGTTAAGTTCACTCAAAAAGCGCTCAACGCGCCTAAAGAATTTTCACTTCAAAAATCAAAAGCTAGATGAGATGTAGGGTCGTATAATTATTGGATAAAGCTAATCGAAATGGACCTATCTATTTCGACGAAGCTAATTTATAACGATTGTTTTTTGTCTGTTTTTGTGTTCAAAAATTGGTTCCCGTGAACTAATGAAACTGTTTGTCTAAATAGATGCGGCAAGAATAACGGTGGATGCTCACATCTGTGCTTATTGAAACCTATGGGGAAATCGTGTGCTTGTCCTATTGGAATCAAGATAGGCGTAAGTACTCACACTGTAGTAACATCTAACTTCAGCTTAACTCTTTATCAACCGTAGACTTCTGAAATTCAAAGATTTGGCACACCATCAAAATTAAATCAAAATATACTTGTGAAAGTATACGTACTTAGTCGTACTCTATTTTGATATTTTAACCATCATTTTGTTGTTAACCATATACAGAAGGACGGTAAAACCTGCGCCAGTGGTCCCGTGAACTACTTGATATTCGCACACCGCGTGGACATCCGGGTAGTGTCCCTAGATGTTCCCTACCTCATTGACGTGCCCTTGCCGCTGCCCATACTCAAAAACGCTTTCGGAGTTGATGTAGATCATAAGACAAGTAAGTTGTAAACACCTAAACTACACTGAAATGGCATTCAAGACTTTGTGGTCAACTAGATAGACAGGGAGAGACATTGCAGTTTACAAGACTCTAGACATTTAATTATTTTCTACCGAACTAAGAAATTTAGTCCAGGATAAATTAGTTTTATCCAACTGGTGAAAAAATACAAGAAAATAAATATAAAATGCAAAAATTAGAATTAGAAGTAGAACCTACTAAAAGAGACACACGTTTTAGGTCTCATCTACTGGACGGATACTGGTGAGAGGAAGATACAAAGAGCTAACAGGAGCGGCAAAGAAATCGAGACCATCATCGGAAAAGGTTTACATACCGTCGACGGTATTGTGATTGACTCTACTGGTCGTAAGGTTCGTTGATCAATTCCTTTTTTCTCTATAATGGTCATTTTCTGTGTAATATTACATCCTTTATCATGAGAACTTGCTTGCAGATTTATTGGACAGATGGTGGAAGGAATAGTGTTGAAGTATCTGAACTTGATGGCACCAACAGAAAAGTTCTTGTATGGACCGGTTTAGGTGAGCAAAAACATAATTGAATCTGGTTTTACACAATTTCGTATTATGAAACCACAAATATTTATTGCTCTGAATTCTCTCATAAACAATTTGTATGCTGCAGATTCACCTCGAGCCATTGCACTGCACTATGAGTATGGATACATGTTCTGGTCAGATTGGGGAACATCGGCCAAAATCGAACGAGCTGATATGGACGGAAAGAACAGGTAACATACAGTACCTTAAAAAAAGCACTACAACTTGTTAAGAATGCTCTAATTCTGGTTTTATTTCAGGCTTGTCATCGTTGAGCACAACATCAAGTGGCCAAACGGTCTTGCCATCGACAAAATCGAGGGTCGTCTGTACTGGAATGATGCTAAAGTCCTTTCCATCGAAAGCTCCGACTTCAATGGCCACGACCGTAGAACTATTCTAAGCAATGTTCCGTATCCTTACGGCATTGTTATTGTGGGACAACACGTTTACTGGACTGATTGGAGGACTCAGGCCTTGCATAGGGCTGACAAGGTCAATGGCAAGAATTCTATCATTATTAGGAAGAACTTGGAAGGGCTAATGGACATCCGCGCCGTACAGGTATGTAGACCGAAGAATCTAAAGATATTCCAGTGGATATTTTGCCTAGTGGGAAGGCAGTTTAACACTTCCGTTTCTTTTCACAGAGTGAAAGGGAACTGGAAAACGCGTGTGGCACTAACAACGGTGGTTGCTCTCACTTGTGCCTTCGATCATCTCAAGGCTACTCGTGTGCTTGCCCTACTGGCTTGCTCTTCAACGCAAGCGATCCGAACCCTAAGACTTGCAGGAAATACCCCGAAAGTTTCCTTTTCTTTGCTACAAAGACCAGTATTGCCCTCATCTCGTTTGATACTCCGGAACAATGGGACGTCGCCTTTCCCATCAAGGTTCAAAATGCCGTGGCAGTGGACTTCCACTGGGAACGCAAGCTGTTGTTCTATACTGATGTCGATTTGGATGTTATCAGGTAAGGTGTTTGATTCCACGTGCGTTTAGTTACGTTCAAAATAACCTTGCAAAAAGCTTTAAAATGCGTAGCATTTAAAAGCAGTACAGAAATTAAAAATAGTACAGAAATTAAAGAGATGTTATTTTTTAAAGGTCAATTAACATGATGAACATGAGTGATACGAAAGATGTTATCAAGGGCAACATGGGCATACCTAACGGTTTGGGAGTCGATTGGATCGCCAACAATATTTATTGGACTGATAACGAATACAAGGTAAGAGTTAAGACATAATTACAAAGAATACTTATAAATGATAAAGAACAGCTATTATATGATGTTTTTGATTCCAGGTCATAGAAGTCGCTCGCTTGGATGGATCTTCTAGGAAAACTTTGCTCAGCAATCTAAGTGAACCTAGGGCACTAGCATTGTTCCCAGCTAAAGGGTATGTAGCCATTAAATAACATAAATTACTCCTAAAGTCAACTCTTTATTACAAACACGAACAATTAAGTCACACCTTGTTATTTTAGGTTTCTTTACTGGAGCGATTGGGGTCAAACTCCATGCATTGAGCGAGCTTTCCTAGACGGCAGCCAACGGCAAGTCATCGTGATCCAAGACGTCGGCTTCCCCAACGGAATAACAATCGATTACAAAGACAGGAGGCTATACTGGACCGATGCTTTGAGGCATAGGATCGATACTTCTGACCTAAATGGGCAGCATCGGGTGCAACTTATACCAGAAGCTAAGAATCCTTTCGGGATGACTCAGGTAGAATTTTTCTCTTACCCACAATTTACCATTTAACGACTAAAAGTAAGCCACAAGCAAAAAGGTCAGCAAAGGTTTTCCATGAAAACCAGAACCACCAATACCATTTTACCCTTCCATTCTCAGATCACCATGAAAATACCTCTAACTGGGATAACTCAGGTAGTATAAATCATACGTCATCCCGGTCGAGATTTGGTCCTTTCGATTTCCATTTTGCCGTTTCTAAAGTAGAATTTGTATTCCAGTTCAACGATTACATCTATTGGACGGATTGGTACAAGAAGGCTGTGATGAGGGCGGACAAGAAAACTGGGAAAAATGTGACAGCGTTAAGGACTGATTTGGAGATGACCATGGAGATAAAAGCAGTGTCGTCTGAAAAGCAGCACGGTTGGAATCCCTGTAAGGAAGACAATGGAGGCTGTTCTCACCTGTGCTTCTTTAGGGAACATGACTACCTCTGCGCATGCCCGGATAGCCTTGAACCAACTCCTTGTTCAACTGGTAAGCATCGTAGTTGTTTGTTTCTTAGCAGAAATTCGATTGATTTAAATTATGCCACTATCAGACGCGGATCATTTTTTGGTGAAGGTAAACATGGTGAGGAAACAGGCATTTCCCAGTACCAAAATTTAGATACCTTGTGACACCGTACTAGGCCTGGTGTAGTATGTCTCATTTTCTGCCAGAGAGGAGTCCTGGGTGGCTGTGTCCCAGCAATGAGAGAGTTATAGGATGACTGTGCTATGCCCATTATTCTTGGAACACAAATTCTAATGCCTCCTACGTCCTTGTCTAGTGCCAAAGATCCGCATAGACAACAAAATGCCGGCACACTACCCCGCATTCTACGACTACACGGACATAGAAGAGGACAACGGTCTACCTCCACCACCCACCGCAATACCGGACACCAGTACTGGCGCCATCATCATCATGATCGCGATCATGTGTTTCATCATACTCGGCATTGTTGTCATTGCATTTGTTTGCGGTAAGTTGAACAGCAAAGTCTAAAATACTTAGTCTACTCAATAGTGAAAGTCATTCGAAGGAGATGTCTTCTTTGTTTTTTTTATTCGCTGGTTAATTACTCATCAGTCCAACATATTACACAGGTATATGAGCTTTGCCGGGGTTGCGGGGCTGTTCGAAAGAGATACCGCGGCCCCGGAACGTAAAGGGCGAGGAAGGAACATGGATGGGTTTTAGTCAGTAAGAGTCTGACACTCCCTCCCGCTCCGCCCAGAGTGGGAGAAGTCATTTGATGATTTCCCATTCTAAAAAAAAAAAAAAAAAAAGGTATATGGGTATATGAGCATATTCAAACGCGAGAAATGATTGGTATAGACTAAGATGATTGGACTAGCCAAACTAGAATTTCCTGTCGTTAAGAATCTCACTTTGAAGTTCAAGATGAGTCTTCACCAATAACTCCGTTTTCCAGTGAAAATGAGCCGTGACCGCGACGGGGATATGAAGGAGAACTACCGCGACTCGGGCGGACACATATCGTTCCACAACCCCAACTACAGCTGCAACACCGGCGCCAGCGGCGGCAGCGCCGAGCCCATCGAGCGCCGCACCAACCGGTTCCAGGGCATCTTCAAGTACGACAAGAACCAGGTAATATAAGGGACCAAGTTTACAAGACTGGATACACATCATCCAGTCTTGTTTTTGTCCGGTGGAACCGGCCTTTCGCAATGCTTCAAACCTTTAGCGGTCGTTTTAATAATTTACCCTCAAGATCTTGTTGGGTAACGACCATACGACTTGATGACAGTTTCATGACTGCTAAAGGATCTATGGAAATTGTGACAACAACCATAGAACATAGAACAAAGTGTGAGATGTTAAGACAGGAGTTTTCCCAGGAGCGCGTGACCAACGTGTACATCCCGGAGGGCACGAGCCTGCTGCCGCCGCCGCCGCCCCCGCCGCGCCCCGCCCCGCGCCCCGCCACGCACGACGACTTCGAGCCCGTCACACTGCACTCGTACGCTTAGACCGGACACACCGCGACCACACGACGCGGACACCACTAACTAAATAAAGATGATATCATCTGCGATTGTTCAACTTTACACGGAGCCGCGGTACAAACATCAGCACGATATTGCGATTACTAGCATGCTACTTAGCAGTCGTTTTCTAATCGCGCGTTTCGGATTGTGCGATGTCGACGCGAGTCGATTTTCGAAGCGCAGGATTAGAAAATGACTCTAGGACACATTCTCGGTATATCGTCACCGTAAATTCTAGAAACGTCTAACCGCGTGCCTCCGTTTCTAAGTAAATACGAAATTAGACATATAAAGTTAGGTGCGTCAATATCCACATACCATCAATTTGTGCCATCAGATTCGATTACGTGGTTGGATGAATTAAATAAGCTGCTGTGGCGGCATTAGAATGCTAGAACTATGTCCATCTGATGCCAAACTGATGGTATCTGGACTTGTTGCTTCATGTGCTTATTAAACAAAAGTATCTTAGAAAAAAAAACAAAGATCAAGTAATACTGAGATTATTGTGAACAAAACGGGTAATAATATGAAAATTCATATACACAAACGATTTTGAAATTCTAAGACTACGACATTATTGATCTACTTGGTCTATTAGGATAGGAATATTAACTTTACAAACCAACATCTATCAAAACTATACGAAAAATCTCAATATATTGATTTTACATTTACGATTCATATATTTGTCAATTCAGCCTAATATGAACGGAACCTGGTGTCTTCCTAGGTATCTAGGTACACTAAGTAAGGGCAACTACTACATTGAAAGCTGACATATTTTTAATGATTATAATACGTATCTATATCTAGATTAGATTATAGGTACTAGACGGTAAATGTGTTAAGTAACAGTATCCCATGTCAACTTCATTACGAACGTTCGATTTATTATTCCATCAGATCACTCACGATTCTTGAATGTTCTTAAATATGAAGTTAACTACAATATTTATATAAAATATGATTATTGTTATAGTTGATAGGGATAGGCAAATGTTTAGATGCATAGCAAGTCTGGACGATTTCTTGTCATGTGTAAATAGATGTATCTACTTGTAATAAATGAATAGGGAAGGTCCCTGGGTAATGTATCGCTGAACACCACCCAAAGGGTGAATGTAAAGTGCGGGAACTGCGATAGCATGCTGACGGCTCGCGGCCGCTCTCGGCAGACCTCACCTCACTGAGGAATGAGTCTGCAACTACGCGGGTAGGATCTACCTAATCACAGCATGATATCGAAGTGCGAAAGGAAGAAGTAAAACCATTAATATTTATTATTTTTGTACAAGTCAACTGTCGCTCGTTTCCTGCGGCTCACGGGGAAGATCGATAGTGACTTTTATACTATAGAACAAAATTACCTATATCTAGAACTTACATCGTAAGATTACATGTACCGAGGTTTGGGATCATGTGCATGTCCGGGTTGCTTATAAACTGTGTCCACTATAGTATGTTATTATTTATAATGTACTTTAAAGTACGTTTATAAGTAATAGGACACAACCGAAAGTTTCTTTATAGCGAGGGAATGATGCTGTGAAATGGTATCCCGGCCTCGTTTAAGCTCGCCATATAAGTATGTATACATAACCTATAAGTATGTAACACAAATGCGTAGTATTTGACACAGTGCATCCAGCTATAGATGGACGTAGGGGTATGTATTATCAAAGAAGAACATACAAATAATATTTATAAATCCAGTTTTTATCACTTACGAATACAATCCGATTTTAGAGTAAATTCACCAGGTTTAAAATGGTGACAATAAAATATCAGTGTAAATAGTTAGGTTTAATTACCAATTGTGTTGACCGACAGATATGATATTGTAAATAATAGTTTATTTAAACTTTGTACGTTACATAAAATGAAGCTGCTTTTATGTTGAATGGACGCCTGCTGACGGGCGCGCTGCCTCACATGTTACATGTTCGTCTCATATCAGAGAAATTCATTTAGTACCTAATTAGAGTTAATTATTGATTAAAAGCTTTTAATTTACTCTCTGATCATCTAACATCGATAATAACGTATCTTGAAAGGCTATTTCTACGGATTAGTACTAACTACTTATGTTTTATTCCGTTATTAATCTGACAGAAAGGAGATATACCTACGAACTGGAAAAAAAATATTAAAGTTTCACAGGGTGTTTTAATCTAGGGTAGAATTAGGACGGACGTCAGCGGATACAGATCCGGAAATTTACAAATAACAAAAATCTTAATATTGTTCTATAATCCTTTATTACTTTTTTAAAACACCAAAACGGACTATCTACTAATGCGAAATTATTTAAATGGCGAATGTAATTTAACACATCGTTTTGTGGTCATTGAAAACTAAGATATTATGTATAACGAAAGTTCCTTTTCTGAAATTAAAACTACATATGCATTTTTAAGTAAAAGATTTGAAATTTATTTTTTATAAATAAATAAAAAAATAATAATTGATTAAGTATACGTCTGTATGTGTTGTTATAATGTCCAAGACTAATCAAACAATAATTCCATATAGTATTTTTAATATTTCTTATGGGTAGTAACTGCATATAAATGAGTTTGAAAACAATCCGGCCTGATCCATGTTACTAGAAAACCACGACACACAATGTGTACAACAATGCAACTCTCTTTGTGACTCTTGCAATCCTCTTTTTCGTTGGTTGTTTTTTTTTAATATTTTATAAATTTCCAATTATGTCTAGGTGGAGACGATAAATATCCATTCCAATTCTTGAACGAATTAAAGAGGCTTGAAAGAATTATTTCAGATTCTTCATACCTAATGTTCATATAGTTTTAAGATATATTTTATGTACATTGTTTTGTTACATAGCTTGTAAGGGATGGGAAACTAATATAGTGAGTGCTGTGATACCGGATGCTTTGAAAGTTGTAGTGTGGGTAATCAGCGATGGGTATAATATTATATACATATATAATTATAATTATTACAGATTATTTTACGTTACGATATCCTGTCGTTTACTTTAATGTCATTGTAATATATAATATGGGCAACAAGACACCAATACAATCGGAAGAATGATTTCTGGACATCATAATACTAACATTTTACTTATTATAAAATTTATAAAAAATTGTGCCAAAATAGATGATCAAACGAACTTCTTAAGTGAAGTTCGATCACTATTATATGAGTCACTTCATTCGAAGATATAGTTTAATTAACAGGTAGTAGTCTTTTGAACCTACAAGGCAGTCGCACGTTTTAAAGGGTAGGCAATCGATTTATCCATCGATTACCTCCTTTTTTTTTTTTTTTTTTTTTTTTTTTTTTTGTCGGTAGCTCTGTTTCTTGTTGCCTGACTGAGCGCTTCGCTTCATTTCTTTAGAGAGGAAATTAAATAATTTATAGGGATGGGAACGTTCTTGGGAGGGTGATTTTATATCTTCGAATGAAGTGACTCATATAATAGTGATCGAACTTCACTTAAGAAGTTCGTTTGATCATCTATTAATATTACGTCACTTCATTCTTCAGATATAGTTTAATTAACAGGTAGATGTTCAGAGCATAATTTTTATAACATAAAAGCTGTTTTGTAATATAACCAAAATAAATGTTTAATTTCCATATTCCTAAATAACATAAAAAATCTTATACATTAAGTATTTATATAATTAGTTTTGTACTATATAATCACGTTTATTAACTAAATAAATCTGATTTATAATACATAATATCAGGTAATTAACTGTAGGACGACTTTACCACAATTAATTACTAATTAGTGTGTTGCGAGCAAACAGATCTTGCAAAGATACCTTCATCTAGTATGGGCCGATTATAAAATCTAGCAAAAGTTTGAGATGAGTTGGACCAGCCAGCTGTTTTCCTGATTGTATCAATAGAAACTCCAGCGGAGGCCGCCGCAGATGTGGAGGCATGTCTAGTGCTGTGAGCACTAAAAACTCTCACATCTACGCCGCTCTCCGCTAAAGTTTGCTTTATCCACCTACTAATGGACTGAGATGAAGCTTTCTTGTAAGGCTTTTTGTAGGTGATAAAGAGGTTTTCAATATTATCTGGTCTGAGATTAGATGTCATTATCAGATAATCATCTACGGCTGTGGCTGGGCATATTGAGAGGTTTTGTCTAAAATATGGCAAGACTAAAACTGGTTGTTCCCTACCTACCGCAGAAGTTTTGATGATGTCAGAAATAGGAATCTGTAACGAGTCTGCACCTCTATTTATATTGCAAACTTTTATAAAAGACAAAGTTTGCACTCTGTGAGCAGTACAAATTGCCAGTAATACGCAAACTTTTTTGGTAATTTTATCTAAAGATAAACTATTATTGGGAAACCAATTACCGACATAGTTCAGTACTTTTTGGGGGTCCCAAGTACCAACGTACTTGGGTATTGAAGGCTTTTGCTTATACATGCCTTTGAGAAGGCGTTTGATACTATCATCAGATCCTATATTGCCACCTAAAAGTAAGGATAGTGCTGATCGGTGCGAGTTAATTGTTCCATAAGATCCTCCTCTGTTAAATTGTTCTGCCAGGAAAGTTAAAATGTTAGCTAGGAGGGGGTCAAAGACGTTAATGCTGTTTGTATTGCAAAACTGCCACCAGAGTTTGTACGATGTATTGTACTGCTTGAGAGTGCTATTTGTAACGGAGGATAACATTATGTCTAATGCTACTGGTGGAATGTTTCGTCGAGTGAAAGCGACCCGGAGAGCTTCGCGGCTCCCAGGGTAAGGTTCTTGTACAGTGGGTGTTGCGATCTGTAATTAGAACGCAAAAGATCTCTGTTAGGCTTAAAATATATAATTTCGGAAATTAACATTTTCTTTAGTAGAGGGAACCAAGGTTGGCCGGTCCAGTATGGAAAAACCAATATGCCAGTAGCTTTGTCATTTATAATTTTTCTAAGGCATTTAAGCACAAGCGAAAATGGAGGAAAGGCGTAAAATCGACTAGAACGCCAGTTCATTGTAAACGCGTCTACCGTTAAGGCATCAGGATCTTGTTTCCAAGAAACGTAGGAGTTGCATTTTGTGTTGGTGCGAGAAGCGAAGAGATCAATATCTGGTTGACCTAGCTTGTTAACTATCATTTGGAAAGCCCAGTCTGATAGTTCCCATTCTATATCAACGTTTATCTTACGGGATTCCTCATCTGCTTCAACATTATCCTTTGTATTTATGTATGATGCAAAAAGCCATATGTTTCGTTTCTCGCACCACTGCCAGATGGTTTTGGCTAGATCGTGGAGATGTGGAAACTGGATCCCACCCATCCGGTTAATATAGCTTATTGCTGTTGTATTATCAACACGCAGTAAGATGGCACAGTTAGAGGTCTCATGGACGAAACATTTTAATCCCATAAAAACGGCGAGTAGCTCTAAATAATTTATGTGGAACGAAAGTTCTACATCTTTCCAGCCGCCGTTTATGCGGTTACCGTTACAGTATGCACCCCAACCAGTTCTAGAAGCATCTGTAAATACTTCAAGGGAAAATTTCGCATCAGGCCTCATGTGGTTTGATGAAGAACGGATATTATGATTCCACCAAAGCAAATCAGGTAATACGACGGCAGGTAATTTAATTTTAGCTTCAAAATTGTTATGTGTCTGAAGGGCCAAAAATTTTTGACGTTCGAGTGTCTTAGTGTAAAGCCAGCCATACTTAATTGCTGGACATGCTGAGACTAGTATTCCAATGAGTTGTGAGAGTTCTCTTATTGTACAATTGGGTAATGAGGCAAACTTCTTAACCAATTTAGATATATTGTTTATCTTGTCAGAAGGCAGAGACAGGGACAGATCAGCAGAATTAAGTATAAATCCTAAGAATTTACAAGTTCTGCGTGGTGTTAATACACTCTTTTCGAAATTAACTACAAATCCCAGACGCTGCAACAGCTCTAAGGTATTAGTTACATTTGAATGACATTCGCTGAAGGTATCACCTATGCATAATATGTCATCGAGATATACAACTGATCTATAACCTCTCTGCCTTAGGTAACTTATGACTTCCTTCATGATTTTTGTAAAAATTCTTGGGGCGACACATAAACCGTAGGGAACGGCATTAAATTCGTAGACCGTGCTATTGAACACAAATCTTAAGTACTTTCTATGTGCCTTGCAAATGGGTACCGAAAAATATGCCTCTTTAAGGTCTATAGTGGCTAGATAGCCATTTTTAGGTACCAACTTTGTCGCAACCCTATGATCCTCCATTTTGAAGTGAGACTTTTGAACAAATTTGTTAAGTGGTTTTAAATTCAAGATAAAACGCTTGCCACCGTTAGGTTTAGAGGTGAGAAATATGCTAGATATAAAGTCTCCTTCAGAGCGTTCGCAAACCGATACTGCTGCCAAATTAATAAGCTTTGATATTGCTACTGTCATATCAGTTTCTTCTTGATACGTCAAAGTATTAGAAGGAATAAATTTTTGTACAACCTTACTACAAAATGGGATGGAGTATCCTTCTAGAATCCAGTTAAGAACTACCGTATTATCTGTTATTTTAAGCCAACGGTTGTAATATAACTGAATTCGACCAGCATGTACCTCTAGCGCTGCTGAGGCGGAGCACGGGATTTGGTCTGGTTCTGCTGAGGCTGCGAGGATTGCTTCATCGCGGACGCTTGAAAGCCTTTGCGAACCACTTGTCCGGTCTTCTTGTATCCGCCCCGCCCCCCCCTGTTCGACGCATAGCGGGAGGGGCCCGACCAGTTTACCTGGGAGCGAGGTCGGCTTGATGTCGGTTGGGCAGAAGATGTTGTTGTCTTCACTGGAGCAGGTTTCTTTATTTGCAAACCCTGCTTTTCTATAGCTTTGGATGCTTTAATCTTGTCAGAAAGAGTTTGGCCGAATAGGGTTTCGTCCCTGTCTACGTCTTGGATCAAGTTTAAAAACGCCTTGTCCAGACCTGGTGTCATGAACTTTTTGCGAACATCGGTCTCAACATGGTGAAGATCGCATAGGAGCCGGCTACTGTCGCTCAAAAACTTAATCGCCTTAACCCTCTCTGCCCCATTTTCGAGGAGCAACGACAGCCCTTTATTAAGGGCAGTAATGCCTAGGCCTAGCTGCTGTTGAGCGCTTTCGACACGTTTATCTTTGGTTCTGGTGGTGTCGGAAATCGTGGCGGCTATTTCGGGGTTAAGTTTGGGGGCTTGCAAAAGGGTGCAGTTTTCTGGAATCTGATACTGCTTCATCAGTTTCTCTTTAGCCTCTTTTTCGATCCCCTTACGAAGTATGGGGAGCCAAAGCCGAGCTAAGCTGTCGTGAATTTTTTCACCGAACTTAGGTACATCCTCGGAAACTTCTCCAAGAGCTGACAATATATCTGGGTCCAGATCAGGAAGCGGTGTTGCTTCTTTGTCTTCTGACGGCTTTTCTGGTATTGTTCCATCATGGATATTTTCTTGCGAACATTCCATGGGCGTTATATCCTCAAAAACCGCTAGCGACTCGTTTTCTATTACAGAAAGAGAACGCTTTTCTTACCAACCAATTAAATACAAAACGATCATTTAATAAATTCGAAAAAATTATATTGAGGGTAGTTGTAAAAATTGTAAAATATCGCCTTGAAAAATATCGCGGACTACATAGGTATGGACAGAATTGTTTGCATACGATATCACCAAAGTTAGGTGTTTTACTTGATACTGCTTTAGAATAACCCTCGGTTATTCTTTAAGCGTAGGCATAGTTCAGTATGTAAGTACCATCGTGTTAATCCGTGATCAACCTCCAGGTTATTTTAATGAATTTTTTCATTAGGTAGTTTCCTTTTGTAATAACCCACGGTTATTATCCAAGCATAAATTTAACTTGTGCTGATCCACGATCAACCACTAGTTAATAATGATCTTCGTAGTTATTTTAGTTTCTACGTTTGCTTTGCGATAACCCACGGCCACCGTCTAAGCGTAGAATAATCGGATACCATCGTGTTGACCCACGGTCAACCTCCAGGTTAATATGAACTACTTTCAAGGCATTATAATTTTTCACAACACATGACACTTATGAAAATAAACACTTTACTAACCTGAATTTTCTTCCAGTGAATCAGACGATTCGATGATTCGTTGGCGACGTTTATTTTCTTTGTCTTCCAGTCTTCTTATTTTACAATAATATCGGTCCATTTTTTCCGTATAACTTCTTTTGGGCATAATTAATATCTTATAACTTGGATTAAAGTCTGAGAAATAAAGTAGATATTTCTATGGAGCGAGCGATAGACGACCGCGCGCTGCCTCGCACGACAAAAGAATGAAGCGAAGCGCTCAGTCAGGCAACAAGAAACAGAGCTACCGACAAAAAAAAAAAAAAAAAAAAAAAAAAAAAGGAGGTAATCGATGGATAAATCGATTGCCTACCCTTTAAAACGTGCGACTGCCTTGTAGGTTCAAAAGACTACTACCTGTTAATTAAACTATATCTGAAGAATGAAGTGACGTAATATTAATTTAAAATTTCTATAAAATAACAGACAGTATTATTTGGTTCGGGAATGATTATAATTAAATTAATAATTAATTAATTAAACAGCTTTTACACCTTTGAAGCCTCCTTTTATAGAGGTGTTAAAACTGTTGTCAAATTTATTATTGTACTGATAAAGAATAGAAATTATCCCAATAATATTCGTGTTTTATTTACCTTGACCCGTTTCTAGTCCCATGAACTACATAATATAGTTCAGGGAGATCGTTTAGTTAGAGTCTGCTTCGTGGACAATAAAATGTAGCAACGTAGGTACGTAAAGGGTGTAAAAAACCTCTTAACAAAGTCGAAAGGCACTTGTTCTCCCAGTCATTGCGATAATTATTTTGTTCTCCAAATACCTGGGAACCTTCTAGTTTCTAGAACATATTGGGGGTCAAAGTTCCAAGTTTTTGACAAGTTTTTTTTTATACAAGTTTTTACGTAAGATTTTTTATTTTAAACACTGCCACGACCCCATACTACTCATTCCATCCATTAGCACAATGTTTTGAGTGCGTTATATTGAGTTCTATCACAAAACATGATTTTTCACCCCCAAAAAAAAGTCGTTTCCCAGCAATAATTTTTGCGTAAAGTTACTTAGTTTGATGTTCAGAATGGTTGGTTGAGTTGACGGCTTCGTGATGAGGTTGTTCACCCCCATACTACGAATGAGCAAAAGTGGTGCGAGTAGCAAAAGTTCTCCTTGGAAATCTCTATCCAATAGTGTATATCTTATGGCTATTAGTTGCCCGTAGACTCTTAATTGGTTGTAAATACAATTTTAAATTCAGTGTCCAACTAGTCAGTTATTTAGGTAAATAACACCGAACGGAATACAAATTGGTGCAAGTCGTGTAATGGCAAAGGATTTTCTTGAAAAGCTCTATCTACTGATGTATATCTTATTGCTTATAGTTATCCAAAAAATCTTAACTTTGGTGATCAAATAGTCACCTATTTATGTCAATAACGCCGTACGAAATACGAATTAGTGAAAGTCATGTAAGAGGCAAAGCTTCTCCTTAAAGCTCTATCTAATGATGCCAAGAATATCTTAATCGGTTGCAAATAAAGTCCTAACTTAAGTGTGCAAATAGTCAGCTATTTAATCAAAAGTCAATAACCCTGTGATTTAGCGTAGGTTATGTTCGTATTAACTTGTCATTAAAAAGCTCTCTTTTATGGTGTACATGTTATAGCTATTGGACTCCCAGAAAATCCTAACTTCGGTGCACAAATAGTCGCCTATTTAGGCCAATAACTCCTAACGGAGAACGAATTGGCGAAAGTCGTGTTACTGATAAAGGTTCTCCATAAAGAGTTCTATGTAATAAATTATATGTTATTACTATTGGCAACCCAGAAAACATTTATTGGTTGTCGATACAATCTTAACTTCGGTGCCCCACTAGGTCACCTACTTAGGTCCATAACTCGGAACGGACTACGAATTACCACAAAAAGTGTTAGAAGCAAAGGTTCCCCTTTAAATACTCTTTTCAATGGTATATATCATGTCTATTGGACTTCAGGGCAAATACCTATATATCGGCGCCCATTCTCCTTTCTTTAATAGATTTTTAACTTTACCGCTAAAGCATTAGGTTCAAGATTGATTGAGAAAATCTGCCTCTGGCTTCTGTAAATAACGTGATAACAAATGTGTTTGATAAATAAAAATTCAGAACATCAAATACATGTACTAGTTTATTTCATATTAACCGTAGATACAGTTACATACATACTCGTCGTTACACTTAGTCAACAACAGGAAATATAACACTTAATAGATATAGACAATAGGTTCACAGGTTACACAAGAAATGTATTTTTCTGACGTCACTGCAGGTAGGGGTACGGTCACAAAAGGTGACAAGCTAGCAACATTATGACATTAGCAATACAATGACGTTTTGAGAGTGACCTCAGAAAAACAAAATTCGTCACATAAAAAGGTATTAAAAATAGACAGTTTTACATACTTAATATTTATTATCTTATATGAAGTAGGTTTATATTTTCCCGAAAAAAAAAGTCAGTTTTCACATAGTTTTCTATGCCTGCAAACTAAAGAAGCAATTTATGAAAACGATTAAGATTTATGCCATAATATTTATTTATCTATTAAAACTTCTAATTTTTTCTTCTTAAAAATATTTTTGGTTGCGTATTCGATACATTAATTTTAATTTTGTGATGAACTACATATATATTTACAAATTAATAAGATTAACTCCTTTCACTTATTAATAAATTCATAATTATTATAAATATTTTTGTCATTCGATATAATTTCATCATTTTAAATACTTTCATGGTCACAATTTTATTTATAAAGCTAGTCAAAGTATAAAACATAATAACAAGGCAAAACATTGCAATTGTTTCTATATTACCTAACATAAAGTCACGCCCTGTCATCTTCGAAGAGTTAGAAAGTACAGAGTTATGTTTAAGTCCCATTTAACAGCGGGCGAGCCTACTGCCATCAGCCGGGCACAATTTTTTTTATATTTTCCACACTATTTCTATGCATTTGTTTTTTGTACGTATCCAATCCATTATCTAAGCACAATATTATGTAAATAGCTATGCAACAACTACACAGGGTGGAATTTTTCAATGAGGGAAAGTACTCGAAATACTGGAAATAGCAATTTTACTCAAAGGAAACATTCCTTTATTTTTGAAAACAAACAAATCTGCATTCACAGATTTTCGAAAATTCGTTTGCCACACTCGGGCATCGATCCCGGGATGGATAGACTAAAGTTCGACAAAATAACATTCTGTACTTTTTATACCAGCCTTTAAACCAGCTTCATTTAATAACGAACCGTATAAACAGTAGAAAACGATTAATAGTGCGTTCGTAACAAATGCTTGGTGCAATGCGTTTCACATTATAAGGCAAGCACTAAACCATTTTTAACTTTACAATTTCTACTCTAATAACTTTAAATATATATATCTACACATCTCAACTGCAATATGAAATTAGCACTAAGGGAAATATAAAAGTAGGACTAGAAAGGGGGGGGGGGGGGAGACTGGTCATTCATTTAAAACCTTTGATAGGTGACAAAACAATGCCGTACCATTATCAACTCAAAATTATAGACGAGGAAGATTCAAGATTACTCTTCAGCATATTAGTGACCACATCGATGATCAGATCAGAATTTCAGACAAGAACCATAATTATTAAAGCAATAAAAGCGTTCAATTAGTCGTAAATTTACATTTGGCTATCGACAGGTTTATCGAAATTAATAAGCTACTCAACTAGTCCCCACTGGACCTGAGTTTGTCAGTTTGATAGATTCATTTTAGTTTCAGAAAAAACGTATTTGATTGTAGAATGTTTTTAGAAATAGAATGAGTATCTACATTAATTTGTATAATTATCTTCTTGTCAGTGGACTGAAAGACTGACAATCACTCTTACTCACGGGTATCGTATTACACAGTACTAACTGGGTTGTGGAGGTCAGATAGGCAGTCGCTCCATGTAAAATACTGGTATTCAGCTGCATCCGGTTAAAATGGAAGCTGACTCCAACGTAGTTGGGAAAAAGCTAGGTAGACGATGATTGAGTCTCTACATCTACATCACAATTTCAATGGAGAAAACATTACTTTTTTTTTTTTTTTAGCCTGTATTGTCCCACTGCTGGGCAAAGGCCTCCCCCATAGTCTTCCACTCCTCTCTACGTGCGGCTCTCTCAGGCCAATCTATCGCAAACGCTTCTAAGTCGTCACGCCAGCGTTTTCTAGGCCTCCCTCGGCGACGCTGCCCGTCTTCTGGCACCCGCTGAGTGGCGACTTTGGCCCATCGGTCCTGATGCATTCTACAGACATGGCCCGCCCAATCCCACTTCAACGCAGCAGTCCTACTTACTTTCTTTATTTATGAAACTTTTTTTCAAACCAAAAATCTAATAGACCATATTTGTGTACTTAAGATCGAGGTTAGTTATCACAAAAAAACAAACATGCGTGGCGGGTCTTTGGGGACTGATCGAGTGAAAGTTAAGTAATTTATATCTGCTACGGGTTGTGCCCCTCGCAAGCCTAAGAGGTGATACGCCGTATCGGCTAAGAGTGCTACGAAGCGTTGGGTGACGGTGACGCGAGTTTTATGATTTTTCATCAACATCACGGATTCCCGCAACCTTCAC
Source organism: Xestia ashworthii (assembly GCA_950022955.1). Classification (NCBI taxonomy): domain Eukaryota; kingdom Metazoa; phylum Arthropoda; class Insecta; order Lepidoptera; family Noctuidae; genus Xestia; species Xestia ashworthii. Next base: position 15,872,965 of record OX465555.1, read on the forward strand.
CAGGTCATTGGTCCACCTAGTGGGAGGTCTTCCAACGCATCGTCTTCCGGTTCGCGGTCGCCACTCCAGAACTTTTCGGCCCCATCGGCCATCCGTTCTGCGAGCAATGTGACCTACCCACTGCCACTCATGATTCATTGTCATGATTTTTATTCACCCAAAAAGTGCTTAACGCGCCTAAAGAAGTTTTCACATCAAAAATATGAAGAAACGTTATTAGACTGACGTTTTAAAAGTCCCTTCGGACCTTCGATAACTAAACATAGACAGTATTTTAGTGACGTGTGTTAGGTGCCACCCATCCGGTATAACACTAGCATCAACAATAGAGCAAGGTTGATAGGAAAAACACTAAGGCAACACTAGGGTATCACATGATTTGGAATGCAAAGTCAAAGGAACTGTTATGGCTGTAAAAATAACTGGAAGAGTGATCATGGAACCTTTTCACTGGAAAAGCGATCTATGGAACCTTTTCATGTAAGAAATACTATGGCGGTAAAAATGATGGATAAAATGACAAGATTGTGGTTTTGACACAAATATATTCTGTTAAATGTCATGGTTGTACGCGGACTTTCTGTTTTTTTTTTGTTCATTTACAGCACAAAGAGAACCAGAGGTCTCCAGATTCAGCGACCAACATTCAGGTACACACAATTCTTAAAAAGTTAACAGATTTGGAACACCGACATAAGTTTTTTTTAAGTAGATATTAGTTCGATGCATGAACTTATATTAACGCATCAAATGTGCATTCTTTGGCACAACACTAATAAACAACGTAACATTCACAAAAATATAAACTTTTAATATATTTATTTGTTATATATTAGCAATAAGCTTTCTTATTATAAAAGGTAAACTATACTATACTATAATTTCACATTAATTGAATCGTAGCGCATTTTAGGCGAGTAAAAACGGAATATTTGTATATGTAGGTCACTGGAAAATTTTAAGCTTTTAAGCCTAATAAATAAAATATATGTGTCAAGATAAAGTTATTAAGAAATCAGATGTTGTTTCTATAATATGTAAGAGGCATAATACGAAAACTAAAGAGAAAAATATTATCGCTATGCTACCTTTATGTTAAACGAGGTATATGAACATAAACTTGAGATCAATACATTATTACTACCTACTAAACTTACAGTTATTATAATACGTCAATACGTCAGATATTATTCTACCTCTAAATGACCACCGGCGACCATGTGGCATTGAGATTTATTACAAAAAGTCAAAATACTTTATTTTTAAATATAACAACATTACTTACAGCAGAAGTATAAAAAGATAATAATACTTAAATTTACTGTAAGACCATCCAAAAAAGATTATTTTTAGCGTAACATATTCTTTACATCAGTTTTGGCGGTGTTTTTTTTAATAATTCAAGTTATGTTGTTACATAAAAATACAATATAGAGCAAAATTGTCAGATCCATAAAGTTTAAAACTGGCTTTCGAGATTTTAAAAGGTGATATACGTTTAAAAAGATATGTGCAGTCATTTTGAAGTATCCAACATGGTATAAAGACCGATTTAAACGAAAAGGAATATCTCTTAAAGAGATTTGTCCGTATATTTTACCGGGTAAGTGTCCTTTGGATTAAGATCCCTGTAAGATTATACCTATAATTGATAATATCTATTGTCATGGCTTGTCTTACCTAGAGAGTTATTGGTATCGTTTGAGCTCAGGGAACACCTCTAGAAGTACCAGTTCGAACAGCTCCTGTAAATAACAAACATGTTTGGTTTAGGGCCTTTACTTATTAATAAGCAAGTCTTTCTTAATCTAATGTGTACAGTAGACAAACATTTAGTAAATTTTGTCATTTTTTGGTAAGCTTAAGATAATTAATTTTATAAAACAGACTGGGCCTCGAAGTATATAAAGGCTCCAATGTTCAAGAGTCATAAGAAATACGTAATTGCAAAGAGATTTCCTTAACGCTATTGAACGCTGGTGCAATTCTGCCTATTCGCATTTGGACGTAGCAAGCCTTCAGAATCCATTTCCGATATCCAAAATTTTCGGTATCCCCTAAAAATTTTGAGCTTTTCAGAGATACGTATTTTACGTACGTACGAACAAATACGTAAACGTACGAATAAACCGATAAACAATTCTTTCAGCCATAATCTGGCGAATGATTTTTTAGCATAAAGTCTTGTGAGACAGGCGACACGCGGCTACCACGTCTTCCGCACAGTTGTCGTGCCAATTCACATATATCAACTACAAGCGGCGACATTTTTAGCGTGGAAGACGCGCTTTTAGCTACAAAATGACACGCCAATAATTTTAGATCGCGCGGTATTTGTATGATACGGAGGCGGACTGTGGTACTGTATACTGTATGCCAGTATTATCAGTTGCGGTTCGCGAGCTGAGTAACGTTGAGGTTAGGGCCGGTGTCCGTTGTGAAATTAATTCGGAGCTTGTATGAAGATTTCTTAAATTATGGATTATTGAAAATATGGTCACTGATAGAATAACATACGTGTTAAAATTCTATAAAAGTCATCATTTTAATAAAGTTTAAAAGTGTTGAAAAAATAACTGTAGTGAAAACGTTGGTACCGGCGTTTAAGTTTTTAATTCAGTCAAAATGCCGATAGTATTTAGTGCTGTAGCTTCAGACAGGACCATAGTGTCGAACTTCGCGTCCTGCGATGGTAACTTTACGGAGATTGCAGAACAAGTGCTGTCAAAGTTGCCGCCGTGTAACAACAAGATGACGTACTCACATGGAGTATATCTGCTACACTACATAGCTGAAGATGACTATTTGTATTTCTGTATAACAGACAAAGTAAGTAATCAAGTACCACACACTAAACCCAAAGATCGTCACTCACTGGACGCCTGACAGAGGATATCGCCATCGAGGTAGACCGCGGCGAAAGTGGTGTGATGATCTGATCTTGTTTGCGGGACGAACATGGCCAGATATCAAACAAGAAAGAGAGGTTTGGAAGGAGAAAGGAGAGGCCTTTGCCCAACAGTGGGACATATGATAGGCTAAGAAAAACATAACCCAGGTGAAATGACATCCAACATGGTTCAGCTGTCCAGGCATGAAAAGATAACTGACAGACAGATTCACTTTCGCATTTGTTACTTATATGTATATTACTGACGAAACAATGGTTTACAGATAAATTCCTTGTAGTCGGGAACGGAATTCAAAAAAAAAAAATGAATCTTAAAAATAGTAAAATATTTTTATGACAACTGAAATAAAGTATCAATTTATTTTCGTAATCTTTTCAAATGACATAATTTTAGCTGTTGATATTCCGTTGGAAAGAAATTAATATTTTATAAATCGTCATTCGCAAACAGATCAATAAATGTCAATGAACTGTATGAAGTGTGAAATGGATTAGCAGATACTCGCTTTCGTTCATAACCATCAAGACATAATTAATTTTGTTTATCATCAAACTCCCACTCAAAATATCATAAAAATACGTCTCTAACTATTTCTGTTATAAAAAGAGTGCTTTTATAAATATGATTTCAGTATTTTATAATCCGCATATACAAACTAATAATCTAAATGCGAAAGTAAATTCTGTATGTTTTTCAGAATCTTCACACATCATAACGGTTGCACGGATTTAAAGATACCTAGTGTCATACAATATCAATTTGCCAAATTTTACACATCCTAGGTACACGTTGTACTTTTGACTCCGATAATACATTCCTTTAGGTCAGTATCTAATCTCACACGGGTGAAGCCGCGGGCAATTATTAGCCATTCCATATCTCGAGTTAAATATTTTCGGAATAGTTGCTTTTCGCATCTACTTTAATCGAAGCATGTTACGTACTTTTCAGACTTCATTGCATTGATTTACGGCGTTCCCAAAATACTCGCTAGGTTGAAAAAAGTATGTGAAAATAAGTTTTATGGTACTTTGATTGCAAAGCTTCAGTTCAGTATTACGATTTTCAAGCGGGCTGTTAAACAACAGTGTTTGATTGTGTTTCGTATAAAAGGAACAACTCTTTTTTTCTGAAATATTCACCTACTCATTCTGTAAACGATTTCAGGTTTAGTTAAACCAAATCGACAGATAATGTACTGAAATAACTGTCAGTACCCTTCCCCGTATTCACAACGCTCCGAATGAATTTCGATTCGACAAGTTGTATGTCTATCCTTTTTTGGCATAACGAAAACGAGCGAGATAGACATACGACGAATCGAATAAATCTTCTCGAATCGAAATCGATTCGATGCGTTGTGAATACGGGGTCTGGTTTTTGTAGCTGGTCCGCAATCGTAATTCGTACTGGTTCGACCGAATATGGTTAGGCAGAGGTGTACCTTTGTACTCCCACATTTCGCCAGGTTATGTTTAAATCTAATGTAATAGGGGGCGAGCCTATTGACATTGGTTCAAACCGAACTTCATCACTACATATTATAAAACAAAGTCTCCTGCCGCGTCTGTCTGTCCCTATGTATGCTTAGATCTTTAAAACTACGCAACGGATTTTGATGCGGGTTTTTTTAATACGAGTAGATCTAAGAGTGATTCAAGAGGAAGGTTTTAGTATATAATTTTACGCGGGGCGAAGCCGCGGGCATCAGCTAGTTTAAGTATAAAATATTAGATTTTCCGGTCAAAGTGAACAATTCAGTGATGACACTTTATCAATCAGGTATTCTGTCAAGAAACAATTTAACTCAACACATAAAAGAAAGCCTAAAATAAATAATAAATAGTGTATAATTAATTTCTAGGGACACTCCCGCCCCGGTAGCTCGTGCCAAATATTTGTAATTAACTTGTCACCTGCCAGTCGCGGTGTAGTACGGTAATGTTGATCTAAACGACAGCTGTCGATACTAGGCCCAGCTGAGCGGAACTTGTACGGCTCATGTTTCCAATTTTGGAGAGTTGCTATTGTTGCTAACTAAATATGAGATTACATTGTTACCAGCCGGGGTTATAGTTTTAAATATGATGTTGCTAGATCACTCCATGTTATAAAACAAAGTCCTCCGCTGCGTCTGTCTGTTCGCGATAAATTTAAAAACAACAGCACCGATTGTCATGCTGTTTTCACCAATGGATAGAGTGGTTCTCGAGGAAGGATTTAGTATACAGGGTGGAATTTTACAATGCCACCTGGTGGGAAAGTACTCCAAATACTGGAAATAGCAAATTTTACTCAAAGGATACATTCCCTTATTTTTAAAAAGAAACAAATCTGCATTAACAGTTTTTCGAAAATTATTTTGCATCACTCGGGCATCGAACCTGGTATGGATCGACTAAAGTTCGAAAAAATAACATTCGATTTCCGAGTGTGGCAAGCGAATTTTTCAAAATCTGTGAATGCAGATTTGTTACTTTATAAGTAAACAAATGTTTCCTTTGAGTAAAATTTGCTATCTCCAGTATTTACAGCACTTTCCCTCCAGGTGGCATTGCAAAATTCCACCCTGTATAATTTGTACGCAGGTAAGGGCGCGGGCATCACCTAGTGTGGTATAAAATGTGAACAAATCGTAATATCAGCTACTAGAGTAGGGCCAATTTAGTAGAACGCACTTAAAATCTGTCAGGTCAAAGTTACCTTTTTTCCATTATTACAATAAATATGTAATCGTTATTGAAAAAAGTTATGCTATTATGCAAAATAAATAACATTGCTATGCCAGACGTTACAAGGTTAAGTTGTTGTATTTTGATGAAGTGTCAAATGTGATCTATTAAATTGGAACTGCTGTAGTAGCTAGTTATGAATTATAATTACACAGAACAGCAAACCATAGGGATCCAGGTTTCGCAAACATTTGAGCAACTGTTATAACTTATTTCGAGTGTCAGAAGCAGAAACTTTTACGTCTTTAGCCAGCATCCCAAAGCAAGGAAAAAGGAGTAAAAATAATAGCATGACGAATGAAGTGGAAATGGAAGAAGAAACGCGTGTTGTACCGACCCCAAACAACAGACAGGAAGATGATGATTAGACAGCATCACAATATAGTCAAAATGTTGTCTGCAAACTGGCTGGTATAAACGGTGTTAGACTCTTTACCTGGGAACCTTAAAGTTCCGGAGATATGGAGGTCAAAGGTCATTTCACAAGTTTTTATTTTAATCCCAGTTTGTAATGTAAGATTTTTACTTTTAACACCTCCACGGCCCCCGTACTATTCAATCCATCCATCAGAGTTTTATCGTAAGATGTGTTTTTTCATCCCAAAAAAAAAGTCGTTTTCCAGCAATAACTTTTGCGTAAAGTTAATTAGGTTGATGTACAGAATGCTTGGTTGACGGCTTCGTGATGAGTCTGTTCACAGCCTGTATAAATATTTAAAATGAATCTTTTCTATCTTCAGCTATGCCAACGATCCAGAGCGTTTCTCTTCCTCAACGAGATACAAAGGAGGTTCATCACGAGCAAGCAAACCGACGATTTCACCACAACACTAGCAGCCGAGATGTATCGATACAGTGAGGACTACAGCACTATTGTGATAAGGAAGGGAGAGTTGGACGAACTGAATAGTATAGGAGTTGGATGCAGTGGTAAGAATATTAACTACCCATAATCTGGGAGCTCGTTTGAATTCCTTTTTGTAGTTACTATGCAGAACAGTAAAAAAATGATATTTTTACTTTACAGAAACTTTGCTTGGTGAGAAGATCCTATACATAAACAATCCAGATATAATCTCATACAGTGTAAGTATTGCACCTTTATAGCTTCAATTATTCTTGAAAAACAAGTGTCAATCGATGCGCGAGCGCAGTTTTCTTTGTTTTTAATTAATAGACTGAAGGTAAATACGAGACCGGTCAATGTGACGACACTTGGGGGAGACTTATGTCCAGCAGTGGACGTCTTTCGGCTGAAATGATGGTGATGAAGATAAATTAAAGTCGGAGGTCCATGGTTAAACTTGAGGTAATCCTGATCATTTATTTTTGCAGACTATATCAAATGTGACAGCAACTCCAGGACACATCTCGGTGTCAGGTGTGAGCTCGACTCAGGAAGAATTATCGCTTTCGACGTCCACAACAGAAGCCATAGTCATGAGTTCAACTCAAGAGAGAGAAACAAATATCGTGAGCCAACCACAGAGTATGACTGTCCTGGATTCTCCTCCCGAAAGACAGTCTCCCAACAGCCCTACCCTAGAAAAAAGAACAGCTGATAGTCAGACATCAAATGAGGCAACCTCTGAACAAATGGGTCCAATATCTGACAGAATATCGGCAGTGTCACAAAATAATTCAACTGACATATCGCCAGAAACAACCCTTGAACAAATGACTCCTACATCTGTCAGAATATCAGCAGTGTCCCCAAATCATGAAAGGATATCAACAATCAGTCCCCTTACGGATCGTTTGCCGGTGATGAGCCCAAGACTTTACATTGTTATTGTGGGTATGATAATACTAGTCATAGCTATGTCAGTGTATGCGTTAGGACCGATATCTTGTGTTGTGGTCACGGGTGTCGGAATATATTCGCTTTTACGATCTTATATGGGTACTAAAGATAAAGTAGATTAGGGTATAACAAAAAAATAAAAAAAATGTGGGAATGACGTCCCTTTATGAAATGCACTTTTGTAGTAAGACGCACTTTTTTATCAGGGTTTGCATTTACGCAAATATAGACCGTACATTTTTTTGTAAATTAAGTTAATTCAGCCTAGGGTTGTTGAGGAAATTTTCGTGTTTTCTTTGATTTTTGTTTAAGAACTTAACTAAGCTTTACCGGGTGTACGGTAAATGTAAGTATCTATGCGAAAAAAATAAAATAATGATGTCGTTAAATAAATGCGGTATTTTTTAGTATCGCCCACAGTTCGTTCCACATATTTTTTTAGAAATGCTTAGGTCACATAGTGTGTGCTAGTATTTAGTTTTTCAGACCGATCAACATCTAACTATATGACTGAAAAGTTGCCAAACGTTCCCGCTTAAGTCGGTCAATTTTGACGGATACCTGTCTTACTAAAAATAATGAGATGTCTTTGTTGTTTCGCTGTCTGACATTTTGAATGATTAATCTAGCTCAAATTCGAGACAATTGTCTACTAAAATGTTGGTTATGTGTTGTGAACTACTTCATGTCGCGACGGTGGCCAATGTTCTGACCAAATAGTGGCTAAGATTGGTCAACGAAACCAGGCGCGTTCAGGTTGACGACATCGTCAAAGTCGCGGGAAACACTTCGATGGGAGACGTACTAAACCGAAAAGTAGCAGTGGGTGATTCCGGGCTGAAATGACACCAGCACGTATCGCTCAGCCGCTGCAGCGCTGCACAGTGTACTCACATAGAAGAGCTGCTTGTTGTGCGTGGTGTTCTGCAGCGTGTGGAACAGCTTGTGCCGCCGCCTGCACGTGTCGCTCAGCCGCTGCAGCGCTGCACAGTGTACTCACATAGAAGAGCTGCTTGTTGTGCGTGGTGTTCTGCAGCGTGTGGAACAGCTTGTGCCGCCGCCTGCACGTGTCGCTCAGCCGCTGCAGCGCTGCACAGTGTACTCACATAGAAGAGCTGCTTGTTGTGCGTGGTGTTCTGCAGCGTGTGGAACAGCTTGTGCCGCCGCCTGCACGTGTCGCTCAGCCGCTGCAGCGCTGCACAGTGTACTCACATAGAAGAGCTGCTTGTTGTGCGTGGTGTTCTGCAGCGTGTGGAACAGCTTGTGCGCGCCGCGTGCCGCCGCCTGCGCGCCCACCAGCGACGAGAGCGCGTCTAGAACGCTTTCGTTTAACTGCTGTAGCGCTAATGTGCGCGTATGTTCTGGATAAGGAAAAAATCCATAATCAAACACTTTTCTACATCTTTCTGGAACCAATGACAACAATATCACCACGGTTCCACATGAATTACTAAATAATTCAAATGCAAATTTTCGAAACATTGGTAGGTACCCAAAGTTTACCTTTATCTTGGAAGTTTCTATTGGAAGTGTTCTCGGACAGACTCCCGCCCGGCCACCATGACTTGAGAACTACGCTGATGTAGTAGTGCAACATTTGTTCAGAGAATATCCACGTCACCGTCTCTTTGATTTGCCTGGAAATTTAGATGATGATAGAAGAAATAGAATCACATCTACTACGGTTTACTTTTGGAACGTAGTTCTTTAACGCGGCTTACGGGTAGTGCGATTTAGTAGAAATCGTCATGTGTACGTAACGAAATGCCGTATGCCGAGTGTGTGAATCGAGCCTACTACAAGAAGGGTGTGGTCGAATGAGCGAGAGAAGCTAGACAACAGACCCCGCCATACCGTGTCGTTTTCGTGGTTTTTGGGGTCGCTGATATGAAAATCCAAGATGGCGCCGACGAAAATTTTCGGTTTTTTCTTCATGGGTGTCATTTTTGTAGATTTTGGAATTGATGATAATGAAAATGAGGTCAAAATGAAAATCCAAGATTGCTCAGACGAAATTTTGCCGTTTTTTCTTCACGCGGTGTCAGTATCGTTTTATAGCCCATTCCCTCTGATAGAGCGGAGACCTGTGTCTCAGCAGTGGGAACATTACAGGTTGATCATGCATTATGCTAAGTTGAACTGCACGCTCAATGTATACGTTAACGTATTAACTTACACCAGCTATTGATTATGTGTGGCCGCTACTTTGAAAACAAAATGGCGGAAGTAAATCTGGCCAAACAATTGAATCCCCTTTCTATCTTCCGCTATGCTGTCTCTCTCTCCTACTGCGCATACCTGTTAATAGTCCTGCCGTACGTGATCTGCACGAAGGTGACGAGCGTCTTCCTGAGCCACCGGAACACGCCGCGCATGTCGAATACCTCACTCAGCAGCGCGTACAGGGGCTCCGCTATGCTGTCCCGTTCTTCCGGTATGGAGCCTGCGCCTGGTAACGTGGAATGTATGCTTACACATCTTTATCATAATCAGAAGACAGCAGCAGCCTTACATTATGTGGTAAGTTTTAGAATGTATAATATTTGTTTGTTTATTCCATAACCACTTTATTCACAAGTAGCTCTATCAACATGGTCAAACGGCACCGATTCGTATAGTCAAGAAATAAGGTATCGGTAATTGCTAAAAATAAACCTTAAGGTTAGCGAAGTATACACAATAGTTAAACACTGGCGTCAGACCGTTTCGGTCGGGCTTCACAGACGAAGGGCAGCATTTGTTCGTAAACAATGTTGTTGGAAATCAGCTTATTAGGACTGATTTTTTTGCCACTATTACTTACTAGCGAAGGCAACCATTTTGTTTATACTAAAGGCTTGCGTTTGGCCACAATTCGGCTGATACGAAGCGCGGATGCGGCCTAGGGACACTTGCCCAAAAGAGACCGATTTACTCGAACTTTGAATAGATCCAGATTATAATGATCAGGGATCAGAGAAGCCAGCAGTGAATTCCACAAACAGGCGGTCCGCACTATAAATGTGGAAGCATAGCGCTTTGTTGAGGTCCGTGAGAAAAACGAAATGTTCTCGAATTAAAAGTTCAAAAGCATGCGCATTCACCAAACCGAACCTGCATGGTCGATGACGACTCACAATGATGAGAACTGAGTCTTAGCAGTGGTAGCTTGATCATCATCATCGTTCTCTTGCCCTTATACCAATTTATTTGGAGTCTTCTTCTTCTATACTTCTCTAACACTCGCATCTCAGAAGTCACCTCAATTCTAGCCATATCATACTTCACAGTAGTGCTGTGATAGCTTGATGATGGTAATAAAGGGTGTAAAACACCTCTTAACGAAGCCAAAAGGCACTTGTTCTCCTTATCATTGCGACCTGGGAACCTTCTAGTTACGGAGATATGGGGGGTCAAAGTTATAATTTTTTGACAAGTTTTTTTTTTAAATACAAGTTTTTTTTGTAAGATTTTAACACCTCCACGAACCCCGTACTATTTAATCCATCCATCAGCACAATGGTTTAAGTGCGTTACATTGAGTTCTACCATAAAACATGATTTATAACCTCAAAAAAAAAAGTCGTTTCCCAGCAATAATTTTAGCGTAAAGTTACTTAGTTTGATGTACAGAATGTTTGGTTGACGGCTTCGTGATGAGATGGTTTACACCCTGTATAAAACTTACCGCGTAATGAACTGGTCATACTCTTGGTAGCGTTGTCAGATCCGTTGCCGTCAAGATACAAAGATATCTCGTCTTCATCTGCAGAGAAATGTGTAAATTGTTCCTTTTCCTGCGATGATCGGTTCGTTGCTTCACTACTCGTGCTGGTCAGAATAAGGATCTTATTCATTAAGAGATAAATGCGATATGTCAATGCAATCTGAACTAATGACGCCATATTGTTTCTTGAATGCAGATCACAGAACAATTTCACAAAAAAATAGTAACAGTCTCTATGTCAGTGTCATCTAGCGCAAATCGTAAAGTCGCTAGCACATCGAATTGCCACAAACTGTCATATTTCTCCAAATGATTTTAAACCATAAACTGTTGAAGGTTAAGTTCAAAATTGAATGATAAAATTTTGACAGTTTGTGGTAAAATGATGCGGTGGCGACTGTTTTTTTGTTATCTTAATTAGCTATGCTAACGGCAAAAGGCAAGACAAACAACTTGGTCAAAAAAAAACATTGAAATTAAAAATAAAAAAAAAAAAACACGATTAGGATTACCTCTTAAATAACGTTGAAAAGGAGAATTTGTTTTTCTTAGGTAAGTCACCCTGCTTCAAATATTCTGAACTGGGATTTAGGAATGTGTATAAAGCCTCACTTTGGTTAAGTCTGTCATCTTCTAAAACAAACTGAAAATAAATCGATTCGACTATATTCATAACATCACGCCCAGTAGGGTTAGGGACAGGTGTACCCAATTATAGTACACACACATTTCGTCAGCTGTGTTTAAATCCGGTGTTATTGGGGCGAGCCTATTGCCATCAATCAGGCACAAATCCAGACTCCATAGCCGCTACTGAGAAAATTCTTGATTTAAAAACCCAATAACACTTTGCTCGACCCGGTAATCGAACCCAAGACGTCATCACCACTCGACCAACGAGACAGTTTCTTTTGCTATTCCTTTGTACAAAAAGTTATTTAGGTCCATGTTCACCGAAAAGATAACGGTATGATTATCTAAAAACAGCTGTCACTGTTACATGTGCCCATACAAAAATGTTATAAACAGCTGTTTTTAGACATTCAGACCCGGTCTTTTTGGTGAACATGGTCCTTAATCATAAAAACTTTTATAGACTGTAGCAAAACTTTCGGTAAATAACCGAAGGGAGTGTAATGTTGGGTTATTACTCATTCTACGACCTTAACCTTTGCAAAGCAATGGGTTTAAAATGACAAGGCGAAATAGATGTTTGTCGAAAACCTAAAAGAAAGAAACCACCATCTTCGTAATTACCATTTCTAAAGGCCGTTTTCTATAACTTACTTACGTATAACTGTCAGTTAATATGCCCACGTCTCGCAGCTATCGGAGTTTCTATAAACAAAGTTAGCTTGAAATATCTTATCCGCGTCACTAACCTGTCACTTGATTCATAGAAAAATCCATAAAACGCTTTTCTTTGACGTTTTGTTTCTAACCGTTAGTAAGCTAAATGTCAAACAGACAGAGATAACAATCTACCGATATCTGTTAGTAAGTTATTGAAAATGGCCGTAAATAAAATTATAAAAAATGAGCTTACTTCTAAGTATTTCTGTATTAATATTTTAGCTTTTTCTAATGAGTTTTTATCGTTCTTTCCAAAAAGGAACTTGAACGAGTTCGTTGGTAGTTCTAAATTCTTCAACTCTGCACACATAGGCCGTAGTTTTCGATGTAGTTCCTGAAAAATAATTATCATAAGTTAACTATTTATTGTGTTTGTAAGAGTGATAATTATATTCATTGACATGTTTTAGTGTAAAGTCAAGGAACTTAATTGTCTACCAAACTAGATAGTCCGTATATTCAAATATGATTCAAATCACAACTATCACTCTTTTGTGTGAAATGGCTTTAACGGTAAATTATCATAAGGTGTCAGTTTGCTTGGTAATTAAATTCCCTGATGACGTACACTGGGCATTTAGAAGAAATCAAAGCACTAAAAAATCTAACAAAAGTATTCGTACAGTAAAAAATACATGTGAGGAGCTCATGAATAATACTCGTAATACCAGCCGCTCGGATCAGTGTTCAGGTTAAGCCGTGCTTGCCTAGGTTGGTCTGTGGATGGGTGACAACCCGTTGCATACTGAGTATCTTCCGTGCCTCGGAAAGCACGTTAAGCCGTTAATCTCGACTGATATTTGCAGATCTTTGATAGTCGTTACAGATAGTCAGTTGCCTGAAAGTCTGACCACCAGTCTAACCAAGGGGTATCGTATTACCCCAGTATTAACTGGGTTGAGGTGAGATAGGCAGTCGCTCCATGTACAATACTGATATTCAGCTGCATCCGGTTAGACTGGAAGTCGATCCCAACATAGTTGGATGGTGACAGTTACAAGTACAAGTGAAAGAATGGAACAAACCTGAAATTCATTCAAAGTCCTAAGCAGTACCCATCCTGTAGTAATTTGTTCCGGTCTATCATCGTCGTTCACGGATTCTTGTTCCGCCATATGAACCACTATCACAAACTGAGGCGGTTTTGATTCATCTATCACCTATAATGATAAAATATTGTTTTAGTTTTTGTAATAAATATCAAAATTGTGCAATTTGTCTACTATCCTCACCTTTTGTGCTAGCTAGAACCAGAAAGTTGGATGTTTATTTTAGTTTTACAAGACTAAGAATCAACAACTATTATTGATAAATAAACATCGTCCTGTCCAAATTGAATGATGTGCAAGAGACAATTCGAAAACTCAATTTTAAGACGTTGTTGAAGACAAATTTTGTCTGTCATGTCATTTTTTTTTCCAGTTATTTTTCAGAAACAGAAATATTTTTATAAATTACTTACTAATGGTAACATACACATTTGTGTCCAAAAGAAAAATTGTTACTAAAACTTTATGAAACGACTTTTGTATAGTTGCTCCCAGTTTAAATCGCAATAGCGATCATTGACTCCTCTACTTTTATTAAAGTTCTTAACTTTGAAATCCAAAAATAAACCTGTTCAAGCCTTGAATCGTCATCTATAGTGATCTTCAACACTTTTTCCAATGAAAAACGATACATCGTTCATTTATTTTGGTTTGTACGAGAAGATATTATGGAAAGGGCAAAGACGAGGGCGATCTCAAGTGGCACCGACTATATAGTTATTTTCGGTTGAATTTACTTGAGAAGGTGTTACAGCAATGATAAATGAATCAGGCGGAACTCGTCAGTATGATAAATGAATCATTGCTGTATACTTACATGATAACACCTTCTCAAGTAAATTCAACCGAAAATAACTATATAGTCGGTGCCACTTGAGATCGCAGATTAAGTTCGTCTTAAAATTAAATTAAGTTTGGGAAGACGAGGGAAATAAGGAATAACGATAAAATTTGCTATAAGACTATTTTGTATTAATGTTCTAAATTTAAATTAATTAAAAAAAAACTGTTAGGTCCTACCTCAGCGCTATGCACGGAGGCTCGCCACCTGCCCAGGTGTTCAGCCCAAGTGTCGGTTCTCGCTAAGTGTGCTTCCAGTCGCATCTGTTCTCCTGCTAATTTCTCTACTTCATTCGCTAACATGGATAATGCAGGTGATTCTGGTTTTAAAGATGCGCGGAGAGCTGCTAATGCCTGAAAATAAGTAGACATAATGACGAAATGTAATATGATGCTATTATAGGTTGGTCGTGAAACAGGTAGGTAAGTCGGTAATTTTCATCAAATAGTGGCACATAACACACAAGGCATTCTCTACCAGTCAACATTTGTGTTATGTTTTAAGTCTTATTAAGAAATCCCTGATGGAAAAGCTCAAGATTATGTTTTTGCGAATTCAGGAGACGGACATCAAACGAACGATATGAAAAGTAAAAAACCTTCTAAAGCATCCCTAATCGGCCCATAATGTATTCACTGAAACATGGGCCTCGTTGCTTGAAGTTGGCAGTGGCGCATAATCCTGCCGAGTACCGGTTGAATTCTATGGTAACAGAAATAATGGTCAATATTAATTAAAACATACTTGAATTTTATTACTATGTCGCTCCTGCAACTCGTCAAGTTTCCGTCTCGCGTACGTAGAATGTTCTGTGAGGTGTACAGTGCCGGTGACGCTCTCCGCTGACGATACTGACTCGTTTGACAACTGACGGTCTTCTATCGGCGATCTGTCTGATGTGATGTCTACAAGAATGGAAAAATACAATGAAATATTTATGTGAGATGGGTTGTATTAGATATACGAGAGGAAGAACAAAGAAACTATGGATGGACTGTGTGAACTAGGATACGGCAAGAAAGGAGGTGTCTGATGAGATGACAAGTAAATAGAGAAGAATGAAAGAAGAAGACATGCTGCGCCGACCCTAAGAGCGGTTTCGCACTACGTCCGATCCGTGCTCGGATCGGACGTAGTGCGAAACCGCTCTAGATTAGTCACCATCATCTGCCTAGCCTTTTCCCAACTATGTTGGGGTCAGCTTCCAGTCTAACCAGATGCAGCTGAATACCAGTATTTTACATGGAGCGACTGCCTATCTGACCTCCACAACCCAGTTAATACTGGGAAATACGATACCACTTGGTAAGACTGGTGTCAGACTTTTGGGGACACTGACTACCTGTAACGACTGTCAAAGATGGACAAATGACATCCGGGACCAACGGCTTAACGTGCTTTCCGAGGTACGGAGGAAACTCGGTATGTAAGGGTGGTCACCCATCCACAGACCAACCTAGGCAAGCATGGCTTTAACCTGAAGATCGACCCGAGCGGCTGATACTATTTAGCCACGCGCTCCTCCGCTCTAGATTAGTATTAGACATTATATTATGAACGTTGTTAACTCTGAAAACACTATATTTTTTAAAATTTAATTTTGCAAGGCTTGTAAACGTTCGTATTTATTTTTTGCGTGAATATCAAAACAACCAGTTTCTTTATTGGAACCTGTTATTGGTGTTAGAAGAATATAAATATAAAAAGTCAAGATGAATAATATTTTAGTATCAGAAGTAACCTTTATTAGCCTCCTCGGTAGCAAGTTCAGCGATCAGCGCCGTATACTGATCGCTCAGTAGGAAGGAATGGTAATATTTCTCCTGTATCGTGTCCACTACGGTATCCTGAACTTCATAGAACACTTCTGGACCCTTATCCCCTAGTAAAAATGCTTCCATTCTTTTTCTCGTATCCTGAAAGAAACACACAAAGAAATAGAACCACCAAATTATTTTGTCTCACAGTATCAAGAAAAAAGCAGTAGTGATAGTCTTGTTGTCTCTCAAGTCTCCAGTTTGAACCCACCCCCTTTTATTTTTTCGGATTCATGTGCGTATTGTATAATTATGACTTGCTTCGGTGAAGGAAAACATCGTGAGGAAACCAGCATGCCTGAGAGATATTTCTCGACGGTATGTAAAGTCAAGTCAGATACCCACGGGCGGAATAAAACTCTGAAATCTAGTCAGGCACTAGCCACACGAAAAAGAAGTATCAAGAAGCTAAAAAAATAAAATCTAAAGGTACAATTCTAAAGGTCATCGCAACCGCAAGCCGCTTGGTAGATAAGAAAAGGATGCTTCACTGAATATTGCACTTTGACGTTGACAATGACTTTATGTCATAGCAATAAAGGCTGTTTTCGTAGAGCAAGTAGTACCAGATCAGAGAGTAAACAAAATCTATTTTACCTTATCAACTTTAATCTCAGCACTGGGCGACCTAATGTAGGTATAAAATATCTCAGCGCCGAGCTGATGCCAGCTACTCCTAGGACTGTGCCTCAACTCCTCAACCGCCATCCAGAAGCCGACCAGGCCTTGGGAGCACATCGTCTCCAGAAACATCGAAAGGTATCGCCGTCCCGTCACACTTTCCATTATTTTGTGTAGAGGAAGAGTCTATAAAACAGTTGACAGCAGATTCAAATAAAGGCGTATCGGACTAGATTGGTGACTTTTGTAAGTAAGTACTACAAAAGGTGTCATGGCATTTGTATTTATGACAATATGGTTCAAATTGCCATGTGTTTTATTCAAACTTGTTGTGAACTCATTAATTTAACCCACAAATTACTTTGTAAAATGTAAACCAAATAGCTTGTTCGACCGTACACAGGTGCATGCGCTTTAGACCGTTCACTGTACAGTCAGGAGCACCAATATTTATACACTTTCCTAAATTACAAGAAATCTTCACGAGAAATAGCGATTGACGTAACTTACAAAATACCATGTTCGGAACAAAAATTAAATTTTAATCAGAACAGTGCGTGAATGCATTTTTAAATGTTAACGTTAAGCGTTACAGAACGTGCTCCTTGGAACCAACGCGAGTTATTATACCTTGATTGCGTTAAAGAAAATTCCAATTTGTACTGATGAAAGTTAAGTACCTACTTGCGCTTGGTGACAAAAATTAGAATCAAAATTATACCATACAAGTTGAATTTTAGTTTAACGTGATCGACTACGTTTGTCAGTGATAAACACTCGTCCTAGACCAACAGTATGCTTAGTGCGAGTTTCATACTAAAATTCGAGTAACGTCTGTATCGCGTAGATCGAGTGTACGTCGTCAATAGTGACAATCCAGTGCCTCTAAGAAAGTAAGGACCGTTTCGAGCACATTGCTAACATTTGCATGTATAACGCGAGTGCAAGTTACAATTTCGACAGTTTTGACAGCTTGAATACGAAGCACAGTCATTTGCGAGCGTGAAAGTTGTCACTTAAGATTTTGTGGTGAGAGCATCGTGAGAGTGGTCATATAACAAATTAATTTAATTTAATTTCATATTGTGAATAAAACTTACAATGGAATCTCGTTTGGAGAATGTTTGAGACCGCAAAAGCACAAGATAAGCGTAATTTACAGCCACAAAAAAAAACACGTTCACGTAAACACGGTCACTTAAACAATGCAAACAACCAAGAGTGCTCCAGTACAAGCCACTCGGGCATTATTAGAGCATTTGCTTAGATCTCCATGCTTAAAAAGTAACAAACTTATTTTACAAGCTTCACAGATGGATCAAGGTCTTTCACTACACACCAAAAGATATAAATTACACTAACTGCTCCATTTATGTTACCAACATTTCAAATTGGGACGGGCTAGTCTTTATTTTTAACAATAATATTCAAAACTGTATGCAAATCACAACAAAAACTTTCGTAAACACAAACAAAACTAATGACCATTGACCACAGATAAATAATATCGTCTAACTTCATTGTATAACCACAACAAGTTGAATAGGCAGTCGCTTCCGTTATGAAGACAAAATACGACTGTCAATTTATTTTGGCCGGTTACTAATGTACGCGCCGCTTCTCGCAGTGAATTAACACGAAATGAACGAACGTATTCTAGACACTCACACTCGCAAGTTAACAATTGTCGATGCGTTTAGAATTATCACTTACAATATGTAGTTCTCCCGTATTACGCTAGATGGCGCTTACTCAGCGCCATACAAATTTGCGTAAACGCTGACACGGTCGATACGTACAAAAAACTCGCACTAAGCATACAGGTGTGAAGGTGAATCACATTTGATACATAATCTGAATGTAATTGAGCTTGCCATTAATTAAATACCGAGACGTCTTTATGTCTCATAGGGTTAATAAGATTACAGTGTAGATTAGTAACATCTATACATATAAATAAAATTGATGTGTCTGTTTGTAATTTTAAAATAATAGCTATGTACTGAATGCATTTGCAAGTACATACGGTACTAATATTTTTTAAATTTCTATGGGTCTGTTTGTTTCGGCCAATCTCAGAAACAGATGCACTTATTTTGACGGCACTTTTACGGGCAGATAGTTGATGTTTTAAGCGAGCAACTTAAGCTACTTTTATTGTAGAAAAAGGATTGGGATTCCATGCAATAAAATTAAAACCCATGAAATTGTAAATATAAAAGGGACAACAGCTAGTAAATAATAAAAGGGATATTAGTACCTTTACCTTGCTATCAGACTGGTCCACTGTGGGGAAAGCTCCGTCCCATCCAAGCTTTCTCAGGGCGGTTTCACACTCGGCTTTAGCAATAGTCAGCTGGTTTATGTACCTCTTCAGTTTTTTAGCATCGGCCACTTGTTGCCGACTTATATTTTGAGAACCACTTTTTTCTATAACTTCTATATCTACACCCTTAGCTCGTTTCACGTTTTGTAGGGTAGTTGCTTGCATTATCTGGGTGACAATATCATACCTGTAATAAAAAACATAAGTTGTTTCACTAGAGGCCTAGTAATCGCATTCCTCGACACATTAGACAAAACCGGCCAAGAGCGTGTCGGGCCACGCTCACTGTAGGGTTCCGTAGCTTCCCAGACCATTAAAAATACCAACATTTTTCGTCAGCAAAAATAACTTTGTTTTTCATAGTATTTGTATGAAAAACAAAGTTATCATTTGCGTTTTTTTTGAAAAAGTGCTATATAACTCAAAAACTATTCAACTCATCAAGTTGAAAATAATTTTCCTAGAAAGTTCATATAAAGGTCTACTTCTGTGATTTTTTTCATATTTTTTAAACTTATGGTTCAAAAGTTAGAGGGGGGGGGGACACATTGTTTTTGACTTTCGGAGCGATTATTTCCTAAAATATTAATATTATCAAAAAATGATTTTAGAAAACCCCTATTCATTTTTAAATACCTATCCAACAATATATCACACGTCAGGGTCAAAATTAAAAAAAAAATCGCTCCCCACTTTACGTCTGGGGGAGGTACCCTAATAAAAATGTTTTTTTAAATTTTTATTTTTGCACTTTGTCGGCATGATTGATATACATATTGGTACCAAATTTCAGCTTTCTGGTGCTAACGGTCACTGAGATTATCCGCGGACAGACAGACAGACAGACAGACAGACAGACAGACAGACAGACATGGCGAAACTATAAGGGTTCCGTTTTTTGCCATTTGGCTACGGAACCCTAAAAAGTAGGTTGAAAAAACTCTCACGAAACCGGTGTTCGGAATTTTAAAGAGATTTATTATAGCAGTCGTTCAAAACAAGATTGAGAAGGCATTTTCTGGGTTTGTTCGTTCCATTCTATACCTCCCGATGAGATCCTCAATCTGGATCCCGATCCTGGTGTAATGGAATGGATGAGGTCTCCTCAATTATAGAGGTCAAGAATGTGAAGACGTACGAAATATAGAAAAGACTAATACGAATGTTATAACTTTTCGTAAAAGGTTTTTTATAAAGATGCTGTTCGTGAGGCTACGTTTGGATCGGAAATATTAGGTTTATGTTGGTAGCTTTCAACTTATGTTCCGATACTTGATTTTGCCTTACTGGAATGTATAGAAATGCTTGGCTATGACGAAGATGGATGAAAAAAGTTTGCATGTAGTGGGGATGAGAATGTTGAGGTGGATGTGTGACAAGAATTAAGGAATGAGTGTGTTAGAGGAAGTATGCAAGTTGCCACAGTTACAGAAAAGTTAAAGGGAATCGAGTGTCTTGGTATGGACGTGTGATAAGGAGGGATGAATCGCACGTGACTATAAAAAAAAAAGTAAGTATAAAAAATAAAAAAAAATAAAAAAAGTTATATATTTAAATGTTGATGGATGAAGAGGGAGAGGACGACCAAGAAAACGATGGATGGATTGTGTGAGGAGTGATATGAAGGAAAAAGGTGTAAATGATGTGTTGACAGGGGAAAATGGAAGAAAACGTGTTGCACCGACCCTAAGTGACATGGGATAAAGGAAGGAAGATGATGTCTTGATTTTGCCTTTTTCACATCTTTTTTATGGGGGCAAATATGGTCAGAGATCGCATAGGATGGGACAGAAAAGGGTTCTGTGTCCCGCATGTTGTTGGCTACACTGTTAGCTAACAAAACTGAATGACTTTGCTGTTGCAGTGAGTAGTCACACGGAATTTTAATTCATAACAAGTAATTGCGGCCTCCATTTCTGCAATGTGTAACAATTTCAGTTGATCTACTGAAGGAATATGATCTGCAGTTCCAGCCCTACCCACATGAGAAATATGAGCGAGTTTGTATAGATGTGCACGTTATAGTATGTATACAGGGTGCAAACAGACTCATCATGAAGCTGTGAACCAAGCATTCTTTACATCAAACTGTACCTTTAAGCAAAAAATACTGCTGGGAAACGACTTATACTTTTGAGTGAAAAATCATGTTTTGTGATAAAACTCAATGTAATGCACTCAAAACATTGTGCTGATGGATGGATTGAATGGTGCGGGTGTCGTGGAAGTATTTATAAAACTTGTATTTACAAAAAAATTAAACCGACTTAAAAAAAAAACATAAAAGTGAAAAATAACTCTATAAGCTTCTGAAGTCGGTGACCTTTGTTTGATTGATTTATTTTTTTGTCACCGACTTCAGAAGCTAGTTAGTTTACACTTTTTTGTTTTTTTTTTGAAGTCTGTTTTTGTTTTGCAAAAAAAGTTTTTATTTTTCACTTTTAAGTGGTTCACATGTGCTTGATACACATGGAAAATTCATACCGTTACAATTGCAACAAGCCCAAACACGACTAGGATACATTGTCTCATTATGGAGTTCCATGACTCTTGGCTCCATCATCAGATCTGATGGTAGAATGTTTCTTATCAAATGCAAATGCTTCACTTGTTGTAGAAAGAAAATACCAAAATCGCTGTACGTTATCCTATAAAATTTGAAGAGTTCCCTCGATTTCGCCAAGATTCCATCATCAGATCACGACTTGGTGGCTATGGGACCATTTGGAAAGTATACCCTTTCCAACGAAAAAATAATTTTTCAAATCGGTTGGCAAGCGACGGAGTTATGCGCGAACAAACATAAAAAAAAAATAGAAACATCCGAATTGAGTACCTCCTCCTTTTTTAGAAGTCGGTTAAAAAATACTTCTACAATAGTCAATAAGTTGGAACTTTGACCCCCAATATCTCCGTAACTAGAAGGTTGGTCCCCGGTATGGTGTAGAACAAAAAAATGATCGCAATGATGGGGAGATCATGTGCCTTTCGGCTTCGTTAAGAGTTTTTTACACCCTTTATTATTTGGTTATAGAAAAACCGTTGCCGGCATTAACATTCCTTTCGATTAACAAAGCCGGCAAAATTACTGGTTTCACTAACTAGAAATACCGAAGCGCAAAACTGGTTTTAAAGTGTTACATAGACGGAAACTTTAGTTAATGCAAGAATTCGTTAAAGTGACTACATTACAGAAATATTTTGGGTTAATATCAAGGCACTCGTGTCTGCCGGTTGCCGATTAGTTTATGTAAAACGAAAATATTTAATTTTTATGAGGTCGGTCGATTATGTAGATAATAATTCTGGAATAAGGAAGTTAGGCGACAAAATAATAATGATAAGGCGACAGGCTAATACGGTTACATCAACTGTATCTATTTTGGATATAACATCATTGTCCTACATAGGGATAAGCGAAACGTAGGTATAATAATAATAATATATCATCTAATTCAGTTAACAAAAGACCAACATACATATTTATAAAAAACCACAAAACATAAATAAACTATTGCACACGAAGAGACGGCGTCATGCTGCGCTGCGTGGTGTCGCGTAGCCTTCCGCGGAATCGCCGGTACATGACATCCTTCGGCCAAAACCCTTCCTTGAGGAAGGTCTCAATATGATGAGTCGGAACTCGCACCACGAACGACTTAAAATTTGTGTTGTGGCGCGACTCCAACTTCTCGACCCTCAAAGTCCAGCTGGTCTTCACTCGGACATACTCCACGATCTCCTCAACCTTCGTGGTGTGATGTAGCCGGGACACATAGAGCTGCGTCGTTGGTATCGCCGGACGCAGCAGCATATTATACATACATGTTCCGCACTGGTTCCGACTAGGTGGCTTCTTCCTCTTCTTCTTCTCACACGTGGCCGTTGCTAGGCCTTGCTGTTTCGAACCCCAGTTGGAAGGTTCACAGCTTACCTAATCGAACGCTCTGATTGTAAATAAGGATGGGACAAGAAGACAAAATAATGTCATCTCCTCATCATACTCGTATCTTTCAAATGCATTAAAACATAAATTAAATTTTTGATACGTAGATACATAAATAATCCCGTAGTCTAGTTTAGGTATATGTAATATGAAATGAATGAGTTCAAAAGGTGATTAAAGGTGGCATGCAAATACGCCAAGGGTACAGTTCAACTACTTTTTATCAACGGAAAAATATGTAGTTCATTTTTGTAATGGGTAATGGGTATGTGTAATGGGAAAAATTTCTATGACATTATCAGTTTTTCAATCATTCTTTTATGACAATTATTTTTATCAAGCACTCATATCACAGGAAAGGCCTTGACACATAACAGTAATTGGTCAGTGAAAGTAATAAACGACATTATCACAGTAGACTAGTGTCAACATACAGTAATTCAACTTGGAACAAATGTCAAATCGTACACATCAATCGTAGTCATACACATTCCAAATTCAAGCATGCTTCAACTAACACTTTACTCGGGGCTTTCGGAGAGAAGTGATTATGTTTTTTGTGTGTAGTGCAACACAACAAGTTGACAATCTTTTTTTATGGAAAATCCTTCTGATATAACTCTCTGTCTGCGGAGAACGGCAAGTGTTGTCGGACTGACGGGCTTCTACAGACTAAAACTCTACTATTCCTGCTATAACCAAGAGTCGGGGCCCGGGCCCGCACCCCCCACTGATACCAACTCCCCATGAATGCCTTGCGGGAACGATTACCACGTGCGACCCCTCGTTCTCCCATAAAGGCGCGCAAGGCCGCACTGCACTTCTTCTTCTTCTTCTAGTTGACAACTCTAACATCCGCATTTGATTTCATAAACAGATCCAAGTTGATTTACTGGTTATTTTTATTATATGCTGTGTTATCAAAGTGCACTCACCGTAACCGTTTCAGCGTGTCGACATTGTTACAGCTATTGATCAGGCGTATGTAGTCCTCGAACGTTTTAGCGTACTCGTGGGTCCGAACATGCATTGCATCCACCTCTTTCTGAGCTTCTAAATACTGGATTATCTTCTGGTTTATGTAGTCAGGTTCCGTAACAAGGTCTATTGCGGGCTGTAAAACTAGAATTGAAGAACACATATTTTTATAGAGGTGAAACTCTTTAATTTTTGCAGCATTTGGACGTTTTCGTATTATTAAAGCATAAATTTTAATGGAAATTGTAGAGATACGAGTAAGGATCTATCAACGTATATACGGGGAAAAATACGTAACAGAAAGATTGCTTAGGCCTGCTGTATTTATTTAATTACCCACAACTCCCAAGGCGCGTAATTTGCATCACAGGTGTAAGCAAAAAAAAAAATACCCGTAAAAAAAAAATACCCAACAAAAAAAAAATACCCGTTCTCATAATTATGTTTTATAATGTGTTCTGATCGTGAAAGTTTAAAAAAGACAGGTGTAAGCAAGTCGAACATCTATCGCATAATTTTCGGCATCAGCGTCTTTTTCTATAATTCTATATTAGTCGTTGTACCATGAGACTTTCTACAAATATCATTCAATTCATGCTTATGACCGCTAAGGTAGGTACCTACAGTCTATTTGTCGTAAAAAAAAAGTCGTATCGCAATATTGTACCTGTATGTATGGCCCTTATTATGAACGCCAACGTTGACACTGACTGTGACCTCAATAAGACCAAGGTGACGTGCAACAGGTGTTTACTTAATCTATTTTAGTTCTCTATGATTGATCATGCCTACGAGTATGTTCAGAGATGCAATGTAAGTACATCCTGTCAGCATGTGCATATCTAGATAAACATAGGGCTGGGTAGTACATAGAGCTAATCTACATATCCCTGGGTTATTAATAGATTTCAGCATAGAATGATTCTAGTTATTACAGAGTCAACCTCACAATTGTTTTATCACCCATCCCAAAGGTAGAAAATCACTTGCATGTCATAAAACAAGGTCTATTTGTGTATTTGTGTGTGATGATACTTATTTCCAAACTAAGTTAGCAATTGATTGGGAATAGGGATGGTGACTGACTAAAACAATATGGTTCTGTTTAGTCTGTCAGTTAGATTATCGAAAAAATAAAACCGACTTCAAAAAAAAAAACAAAAACGTGAAAAATAACTTTAGCTTCTGAAGTCGGTGACGTTTGTTTGATTGATTTAATTTTTTTGTCACCGACTTCAGAAGCTAAAGTTATTTTTCACGTTTTTGTTTTTTTTTTGAAGTCGGTTTTATTTTTTGCAAAAAAGTTTTTATTTTTCACTTTTTAGTGGTTCACATATGAGCTTGGTACACATGGAAAGTGCATACCGTTACAATTACAACAAGCCCAAACACGACTAGGATACATTGTCTCATTATGGAGTTCCGTGACTCTTGGCTTCATCATCAGATCTGATGGTAGAATGGTTCTTATCAAATGCAAATGCTTCACTTGTTGTAGAAAATACCAAAATTGCTGTACGTTATCCTATATAACATAAGTACCCAACTGTCGAAATATGGGTATACTGTACACATCTGCGTACCCCCTCAGAGCATACAGGCGTGATGTTATGTTATGATGTTGTGTAAACAATAAACATCCAAGCGATTGCAGCAATCACGACAGATTTGCTGTCTATTATTGAAGAGTTCCGTTCCATATCTCCGAAGTTCGTGATCAGATCATGACAATATTTCTATGGGACCAACTTGGAAGTATACCCTTTCAAACAAAAAAAGAATTTTTCAAATCGGTTCAAGCGTCTTCGAGTAATCGGTGAAAATACATAAAAATTAAAAAAAATACATACAGTCGAAAAGAGAACCTCCTCCTTTTTGGAAGTCGGTTAAAAATATTGGATACGTGTTTTTTGTTTCATCAAATTAATAAAATATGACGAAGATAAAACGCATCTTAGAGTGGGTGGCTTGTGACGTCACTTTCCGGTAAAAAATACACCGAAATGTGACGTCACACAAGTTTTCGACCCACTGTATCGTCTTAAATTTTTGTTTACATGAAAAAAGACTCGCCCATGATGGGTATCCGAAACAGCAAGTAACATAGTATAAAAGTTCTTGCAGTTTGTTGTAAATGAAAGGTAAATTGCGGATTACGATTTATGACGTATTAAAAAAATACTACGTAATAGATCTCGTTCAAGCCAATTTTCGGTGGTAGTTTACATGGTAGTGTACATCATATATTTTTTTTTAGTTTTATCATTCTCTCATTTTAGAAGTTACAGGGGGGGGGGGGAGGGACACACATTTTTCCACTTTGGAAGTGTCTCTCGCGCAAACCATTCAGTTTAGAAAAAAATGAGATTAGAAACCTAGTATCATTTTTGAAGACCTATCCATAGATACCCCATACGTATGGGTTTGATGAGAAAAAAAAAATGAGTTTCAGTTCTATGTATGGGGCACCCCCTAAATTTTATTGTTTTTTTTTTCTATTTTTCTGTGAAAATCTTAATGCGGTTCACAGAATACATCTACTTACCAAGTTTCAACAGCATAGTTCTTATAGTTTCGGAAAAAAGTGGCTGTGACATACGGACGGACAGACAGACATAAGTACATGACGAATCTATAAGGGTTCCGTTTTTTGCCATTTGGCAACAGAACCCTAAAAATATAATGTGTCCAATATTTTTTTGGAATTTTATCTGTTGGTGTTGAAAATAGTTTGGAATCGTCATGCATCCTAAATTCTAAACTGTAATGTCTCACTATAATAAAATGATCTTATTTAAACCAACTGCGTGTTAACTCTGATGTTTAGCTCCCATTAGTACACTAATTTACAACAGTCGGACTAATTAGATTTTTTTATTGTCTACCCTATATTGTTACCAAAAGTGGTTTAACTATAATAAGGGACTGTTCCGACCTAGAAGAATATTATCCATACCTTTGCATGCCAGTATTTCTCTCATGAGGTGAGTAGCAGGTGCCAGTGAGTAGCACCGGGGCATAAGGAACATGATGATCAGCTCACTGATCTGTCTCAAGTAGTGCAGTTCTGTGTCAAAGGACATCAGGTGTGGGGCCAGCGCAAATACTGGTGGTTGATTGAGTTCCAATCTGCAGAATTTATACAATTTTTTAATTACATTTGGAATAAATCAATTAATAAAAAGTTATTGTTTTTTATTACACTCATATTACATTTTTCAATGTAGAATTTTGAACTTTACACAGTAAAGCTTATAAATAATAACTTCAGAAGCATTTACACAACATCCAACAGCATATAAATATTCAACCCAGCAAATCTTAATAAAACTACAACTTACGCACAACTCCTAGCAATCCTTATTCTCTCAAAATGCTGTGTGATCTTAGTTACCATGTCACTAGCCAGTAACTTCTCAGCATCAACACGCAGCAGTCTCTCATACAAGTTCTGTACTCCACCCCACACATGTTCTTTGAACTTGTCTATCACTGGCTCCGGCTTATGTGACCACTCCTTCAGCCAACGGGCCACAAAGTCTCGCAGGACATAGTCAATTAGTAGCTGTAGCTGACTATCCACAGTGCGTCCAAATATGACCGGCAAATGAGACTTTTTTGTTGCATGAGGCCAATTTGACTGATCCTCCTACATATAGAAATAATAAAGTAAAT
The DNA here is from genome assembly GCA_950022955.1 of Xestia ashworthii. Classification (NCBI taxonomy): domain Eukaryota; kingdom Metazoa; phylum Arthropoda; class Insecta; order Lepidoptera; family Noctuidae; genus Xestia; species Xestia ashworthii. Next base: position 15,900,725 of record OX465555.1, read on the forward strand.
ATTACTGTGGCTGAGGCTTGTAAAAAATGTATAAATTAAATATGTCATACCTTTAACGTCTCCTCTATTTGTCGAACATCTTTTTCGACTTTATCCAATAAAAACAATGATGTTTGGTGAGGAGAAGATAACGCTACATGACCCCAAAGCGTCAACACGAAAACTGCTATCACTATGAATAAACTAAGCAATAATAAATAGACCAAGCTCCATAGAAATGGAAAATACCACACTATTGATAAACACAAGGGTGCCACACAAACTGAGATCCATTTAATCATGATTTTCACTCAATTTTCATATAACATTATTTTGGAAGAAAATGTAAACAACTGCGATTGATTGGGAATGTAAGGTTCACAATATTGTGAATAGCTTTAGATATAAACAATCATATAACACTCTGTACGATTCATGTTTTAAAATTATTAATTATGTGCCATAACGAGATTTGTGTATAGTTTTTTCCGCAAAACTAGATTCCTCGTCCATATAATCCCTCTTCCGTTCATTAGTTAGCTACCTAAATATCTGTCAATAAAAGATTTTATTTCTATTCAAACTCAAAACGAGATGCAAGATTCAATTGGTCCAGAGGCACTACGTGTCTGAAAGAGACCACAAAAAATTGAGAGCTACTCACAGACGTCACTTTGACATTATCGTGCGGGGAAGTGAGGGAGGTGCTAGTGATGTCCTTCAATTGGCTCATTTAGTCGATTAATGGCTGGCATGTCGAACCAAAAAAAAAATACTTTGAAGTCTATGATTTTTCTTTTATCACATCATTGGGTCTTGGATGTCTTGTCAAAAAGTCAAAGTCAAATACTAATATCTAATCTGTGGTCAAATATTAAGCCGATGTTTTGATGGGTTTCGATCACGGCTGTGACAGCTTTAGTTCCAAAGGGTCCGTTTTGGCGCTGGCGTAGCATCGCCGGCGCCATGCCGGCATCGCCATCTTGGTTTTGTTATGTCAGTGTTTGTCACAAGCACATAACAATTATGTATCATATGACACTTGAGTATATAATGCGCTCATTGTCAAAAATCTTCAGAGAATTCTAACCTCTGAGTTTATTTTCCTTAATTTTCCTCGTATTTTACTGAGTTGAGATACACAATTTCCTCTGTAGTTTGAGACAATACTGATTGTGCATGTTAAATGTGCGATTATTCGTCATGGGAATCCGAAAGTGCTGTGTAGGTGGTTGCAATGCAACAGTGAGTTTTCCCAAGAACAATGAACTTAGAAATCTGTGGATGCCTTCCTAGTGCCAACAAATTCCCTCCTCATTGGACTCAGGAAACGTGTCTATGAAAAACAGAAGAAGTTGCATAAGGCGTTCCGCTTAGTGTAGCTGGTGAGTTTTGTTAAACTTTTTAGGTTATGTAAAAGTCGTTTTGTTATAAGTACTCAGATCAAGTAAAAAGAGGACTAACACTGGAGCTCAAAACAATAAATAATCACGGAAGATATCCCGTAAGTGACAATATAAGTTTAAAAAGAGGACTATTTTGATCACTTGATTTGAGATGTTATAAGTTTTTTTTATTAAAACTTCAATCAACTAGAAACCAACAGAACGTAAAGAAAATATTATTGCGGACATATACAAAAAACTTATACAGAATGTACCTATAGGGAAAACATAAAATCAACTTCGAAATATTAAAAATTACTGTATTAACTGTATCAAATATGTTTCCAGGGTGGGATGTAATACTTGAACATAATTATTTCAAGGCACAAGATGAGGCGGATATACATGTACTACAACTGGTGTGTATGGTTATCTAAATATAGTCCCATTTATCAGTATTATTTTACTATAAGTATGACAACTCGCCAACCCGTCTTGAGCAAGCATGGTAATCAATGCTCGTGCCTTCTCTGTTGAGAAGAGGCCTTTGCCCAGCAGTGGGTCAGTTATAGGCTGGTTTTATTAAAATGAGTACAACTTATAATAATATGTATTACAGCAATATTTCTCAATTTTTCAGGGTGGTTGGTTGGTTGGTACAGTTGATCATAATTACTCCGAGGAACAAGATGACAGTGTCATAACATCATCAGTTTTGATTGGAACGGCAGGTATAGATATACATACATAAATATCTTCTAATGTTTTAATTTTAATCCAATATAGGAAATAAGAAATCCCCTCCACTGTGGCACCCTCAGAAAATATTCTTAGCAGTGTGAGGGCTCTGTAATGCCCCATAACTTTTGTCATGTCATCACTTAAAATTGTTTGTTGTGCGTCATGCTGATGGACCTTTTTTTACTTTATTAACGTACATTTCTTAGTTGTTGTGGCAACTGCGAGGGCTATAATTAACAGTCCAGCAACGTAACGTCTCATATACAAAGTGTCTCCATTTCTACAGAACAGCCCGGCTAGCATGGGCAGGGGATAAAAATTTTATCCACCGGTTATTTCCACTTTTGTTTGAATTTTGTCCCTTGTCAGTGGAAATAACCGGTGGATAAAATTTTATCCCTTGCCCATGCTAGCCGGGCTGGTATTTGTTTACTAATGTGTTCATTATTCTTATTTTCAGATAAATTACATGGTCTAGATTCTGGAGCTACAATGGCCACAACAGCTGAAGTTGTTGAATTTTTTGATGAACTGTTTGACAGTGTTAATGGCTATCCTGGTGGTGGAAAAAGGAGAAAATTAAGACGAGCTGTAAAGAAGACTCACTACATCATTCTTTTTGGATTGACGCCAACAAAAAAATTTAATCAGTTAGTTTAAAAATGTTTATACAAATATAAACCTATAAATTATCATTTTTATTTTATTATGATTACCTGAACCTCAAAAATAAATCAACTATATGAAGGCGCCATTAAAGTATCGATATCGATGAAAAAGTCGATATTAAAGAACATCACTAGTTATCGATAACAAGATTCCTGCAATCACTATTACACCTACATACATAACTATTTTATATATACGTCTGTCAAAACCCCGATGGCTACAACAGCGCCAAAACGGACCCTTTGGAAACTACCAAAAAGTCACTGTCGTATCTGTAGCTAGCTACTAATATAGTAATCTGTGGTTTCGATGTGGTTTCGATCGGCTTTTTGTGAAAAATACACTTGCCAGGGTCTCCAAACTTCTAACTAAAAGCCTGGCAGAACTTTGATCATTATACTAAAAAATTGTGGAGTACCCAATGTTACCTAGAAAACTTCATAGAGAAGTATTTTTTCATTTAGTAGTATTATACTGCGAGAGTTTCGATCTTAGGGATACAGAGGTCGCTACGATAGCATTATACAGACATATTAAAATTATTATTGTTTTAGAATAACTGTTTAGCAATTGACGGACATTATAATTTAGACGGATTATTTTCCTAATATCATTACCCTATTTTTTTTTCTACCATGATGGTAGTTTAGTGATCGTATGTGAGTACTTACTTAATTTTAACGATTATAATGAACAAATGCTTTTATTTATCAATTAATGGTATTACGTTTCTAGTTTGATGGTAATTAATTTTTTTGAATAAGTTGTATTCCATTTTTCGGTATTATTACACCTTAATCCAAACGGAGGTAGTAGAATTCTCGAATTACGGCTGCTGGCAACATTAATTTTTACATGTCATATCGCTATGTCAGCGATGTGTCACATTGCAGAAAAATTTCGGTTGTCGTTTGGTGCGGTTCGTTATTTTTCTGCATTTTGTGCTTTTGGTCCTATTTCAAGACATCCTTGTGTTGTTTCCATGCTGTTTGTTGTAGTCGAGCCCCTGCTCCTCCAATCTAGTATCGGATATACGCCGTGATAGCTTGTTTAGTGACTGAAATTGAGATATTGACTCCAGTACATTGTGTTGAGATAGTGACTCTAGTGCATTGTTAATTTCGTTGACGGCAGTACGACAAGTGCATAATCATGTCTTCCGAGAAGAAGTGCTGTGTCCCTGGCTGTTCTGGGAATTCTGGTATGTACTAAGATCACCCACTTTAGAGCTGAAGTGAGATAACAATGCGCAAGTGGGCCTAGAGCCTAGACCGATCATTTTCAAACTATAGGGGAGGCCTACATCCAGCTGTGGGAAAATAGCATGGGCAAGGCATTATGATGACGAGATAGTAAGAAAACTGACAAATGTCGTTGACTTTATGTATTTATTACACACTGATTATGTCGTAATGTTCAAAAATGCATTGCATGCCATCAGTCCTTGCTGATATTAAAGAATTAATTTTTAATTTGAGGTTATTTGGAGGACAAAGCCTATTGAGGATAATTGCTTCCAGACAGTAACATCAAACTTTTTAATGATTGATTGTTTTGTTTAAGCGTAATAAAATTGTATTAAGGAAACATCATTTTCATGTTAAGTTTCGTATTTTATGTCTTGAATTTTTCAGATTCCCGCACTGTCCTGCATCTTTTTCCGAACCCTGCAAAGGATATGGATCGCTTCACGTCATGGGTCTTTGCTATTGGTGGGGACATCTTGAAATTCAGTAATGACTACATATACAAAAATCGGCGAGTTTGTCATGCTCATTTTGAACTCAAATATTGTTGCCGCTATAATCGAATCAGCAATATCGCTGTGCCAACATTAAATATGCCAGGTGAGTAAATTAAGTTCACAGTTATTGGACTAATGTTGATAAATAAAATTAACTGTACTTCACTGTGATTTATGTCTAGTTGATTTTTGACAGATTGAGACTGGGAATAGAATGCGAACATTTTTTATAACATTTTTTTGATGACTTTGTATCTGGTATACATAGAGTGAGATGGGCAAATAGATTATCTATTTATGAGTAAAACTGCCAGATTCGAATTGGTTCGAACCCCGGCACGCACCAATGTCTTTTAGAATTCATGTGCGTACTATAAATTAATTATCACTTGCCAAAAACGGTGAAGGAAAACATCGTGAGGAAACCAGCACACCTGAGAGATTTTTCAACGGTGTGTGAAGCCATGTCAGAGGCCTACGGGCGGTTTAAACTCTGACACCAGGTTGTTCATCAACCAAACGATAAGAAGAAGACTGCCAGATGAGGTAAAATTTAAAAATGTAACTTATTATTTATTTACAGGCCTATCAACACTCAAGTTCACTACTACTTCAATAGAAAGAAGACCTTTGAAATCAATTGAAAATGTCTCCAACATTTTGCCATCTGCTTCTAAAGGTAATCTTTGTTTAATTAAACAATACAGTGCTATTATTAAATATCGAACAATTATGTAATTATTATATCCTTCCCAAAAAACTTAACATTGTCTCAGCATTAGGGCTAATTCCTTTGCCTATTTCCTTCCAGACTTACCGGTTTAAGCTGCAATGTCTGTTAGTCTTATTATGTAAATTTGACACACAACTGATATAATTGATTCAGAGAAACCTAGGCATATATGATAAAAGAAAATATTGAATTGATAAATTTGCACTTCAATAATATCAATAATGAAGTGTATTAATTATTGTGATGAAATTGAAATCATCTCTATAAAGCCTGAGTTTTTTCTCACATAATTTGTGATGTAAAAATTTCCTAATCATAGTATTGGGTATCCCTTAGCCGAATTATACCTCTAACATGTGGTTTTCTAGCATTAATTGGCAATTGATTTAGACATACTCACTGTAAACTTTTCAATTTTCAGTATGTACTGATCTCCAAAATCCAGATCAAGAGATAATTATTTCAATACCACCAGTTCCGATGGAGAAAGAAAACATGGGTAAGATGTTTTTTAAGCCTAAGCTTATTCTAAGATTTAAATATTAATAAGGATACTAATTAATAAATTAATTTAAATTAATTTAGGGTGATACGGTGGGGTAGGGTGTTGTTTAAACAACATCTATGTAGAGGTTACTAAAAGCTAAAAGTATTGCTTTTGCTGCAATACATGTCAGTGTCAGTGACACCCAAGAGATTTAAGCAACTCTGAAAAGAGTGACATTGTAGAAGTCAGTCCAGTTATTACTCTCTGACCTATTAAAAGTTTACTTTACTTTATTCATTACTTTGAACCTGGATAAACAGAATTCAGTCAAAATAGCAAAAGTTATCATATGTTTTATTTTTAATTATTATGATGACAATGACATGATAATAATTAAAAATAAAACATATGATAACTTTTGCTATTTTGACTGAATTCTGTTTATCCAATAAGTTTATGGGTGAAAACTAAAACGAACAAACGCTTTTATAGAGTTTATTTTCACTGTTTAACCACTAGGAAGATTATAGGTCCTATCACTATCAACTCGAGAACACAACTAAACTCTATTTGTAGTCTCCACAGTGAATATTTTAAATTATAAAGATGGCGATCGGATACGGATGTATTAAAATATATATCGGGGCTTCAACCGGAAGTTGAATAATAAATCATAATATTAACCAAATAAAAATTAATTTTTGTAAATTAAAGAAGAAAATCAACACGCCCCCTCAAAAATTAATCACCATTAAAATCAATACAAGTAAACATGAAGTTATGTACTTATCATTCAATAGAAACTTATACCCTTCCTAGTGTTTGCTGGGAGTATACATATTGGTCCAACATTCGTTGCGTAGGATTAGGGAAAACCCAGAAAAACCTAATCAGACCAATGCACTTTTATGACAATAATTAAATAAAGATAATCATTATTGAAACATAATTAAATAACAATCTTATTCTAAACCCATTTTTCTTCTCATGGCCTGAAACGTGATTGCAGGCAATGGTTTTGTTAAAGCATCAGCGAGTTGTTGACCTGTGGGGATATAATTTAACTTTATTACATTTTTCTCAATTTGTTCCCTGGAAAAATGATATTTAATGTCAATGTGTTTTGATCGCTTATGGTTTGTTGGGTTATTTGCAATACTTATACAGCCGTTGTTATCTTCATAAATAATTATAGGTTTATCAATATTAATATGAATGCTAATTGCCAGTGATTTAAGCCATAAAGCTTCCCTAACACCTTCGTACAAAGCCATATATTCAGCCTCAGTAGATGAGGCAGCTACTGACATTTGTTTCTTTGTACACCATGTTATTGTACAGTGATCAAATAACTTAAACAAATATCCTGTTGTACTTTTTCTATCTGTAGTATCATTTCCACCCCAATCTGAGTCTACATACCCACATAAAATATTACTATAGGCACTTCTTTTATAACATAATTTTAAATTGATTGTACCTTTCAAGTATCTTAACACCCTTTTAAGACATTGCCACAATTCTTTGTTATTTTTATTGGTATATCTACTGAGTATATTAATACTTGTGCTTAAGTCAGGACGAGTGCAAAGCATGATGTACATTAAACAACCAATAACATTTCGACATGGAGCATTATAACTCTCTTCACAGCTTAATGCCTCATAATTAAGTTTGCTTTCCAAAGGTGTATTGACAGGATTGCAATCTTGCATACTGAATTTACCGAGAACCGAGTTTATGTAAGCACTCTGATCTAACATTACCGTATCATTGTTTCTACTAATTTTGATACCTAAAAATAGTTTAATTTCTTTTAAATCTGACATTTCAAATCTACTCATTAAATACCTTTTGAAATTGTTCATCGTCTCAATTTCAGCGCATGCTATTACCAAATCGTCGACATAAAGTACCACATAAATGTTTTTAAGCACGTCACCATTGTTCAATACATAGATGCATCTATCAACTGATGAATTTTGAAAACCTTTTTCTTTAAGCGATTGTTCAAATACTTCAAACCAGCATCGAGCTGCTTGTTTCAGTCCGTATAAAGCTTTATTTAATTTACACACATAATTATTTTGATTGTTTATACCCTCAGGAACATTCATATAAATTTCCTCTTTTAACTCGCCATTTAAAAATGCGGTTTTTACGTCCATGTGATGAACCAGTAAATTAAATTGATTTGCAAAGCAGATTATAAGTCGGAAACTAGCTATTCTTGCAACAGGTGCAAATGTCTCGTTGTAATCCGTAAGATATTCTTGGCTAAAACCCCTAGCAACAAGACGAGCCTTGTATCTTAAAGGTTTTCCAAATTCATCGTTTTTTATCGTAAAAATCCATTTACAATCTACAATATTTTTATCTTTGGGTTGTGGTACTAAAGTCCATGTTTTGTTTACTAAAAGAGAATTAATTTCATCTCTAATTGCACTTTCCCATTCGGTTCTGTCATCTCTAGTAGCAATTTCTTTATATGAACTCGGTACTTTGCACATAATTGCATGAGCGCACAGGAGAAAATCATTATTTTCATCGATTTCGTGATACGAAATAGGGGGTCGATTTTTGAGCCTATCACTCCGCCGAAGCTGCGAATTGTCCTCTTTATTTTCATTACATTGATCAAGTAATTGCTCAGACTCTACAATATCATGGTTCACTTTGCGAATTTTACTAGGGCAAACTTGATCATCAGATTTAAATGGATCTGATTTCGAACTGTCAGAGATGCGAGACTTTATTGATACTGATTTAGACAGAATATCAGTTTCATTACTAGAATTTTTAACATTTGTTCCAGGCTGTACAGGCCTGGACTGCAAATAATTCGTCTCGTCCACAATAACATCTCTGACTACAACAAATTTTTCGCATTCTGGGTTCCAAACTTTATAACCGTTTGGTTCATAGCCCACGAGTATACCCTTCCATGATTTCTCATCAAACTTTGTTTTATTGATTTTGTTATGCACATAAACTGTTGAGCCAAAAACTTTTAAGTATTTTATTTGAGGCTTTTTATTATGCCACATTTCGAATGGTGTTTTGGGAATTTTAAGCGCCTTAGTAGGCGTCAAATTTATTAAATAGACAGCAGTTAGAACTGCTTCTCCCCAGAAAACTTTGTCTAATTTAGCACCGTGTATCATAGAACGGGCTCGTTCAGTAATAGTTCTGACCATTCGCTCAGAGACACCATTTAATTGTGGAGTTCTCGGAACTGTCAAATGATAACTAATTCCCTTTTCGACACAATAATTTTTCATTTCGGTAGATAAATATTCTCCACCGTTATCGCAATACAAATTGACTAATTTAGAATTAAACTTGGCTTCACTTTTTGCAACAAAATCTTTAAAACAAGAGAATACGTCTGATTTATATGTTATTAGATATGTTACACAGTAATGAGTAAACTGATCTACAAAGAGGACAAAATAATTGTGGTTATCAATACTAGGCGGAGTGATAGGACCACAGACATCAGAATGCACAACAAAAAGAGGTCGCGTAATATAACTTTTGTCTTTAACCTGATTGAATGGCAGTCGACTCTGCTTCCCATTTATGCACGCCTCACATAAATCATCATTTGGTACTATTTTATCAATTTGGTTTGTTTCGTCAACCATACTATTATTCTTAATCTCTAAAAATTTATTTTTACTAATGTGGCCAAAGCGTTCATGCCACAATTTGTAAATACTTTTGTCAGCACTGCATATCAACTGAGAAACAGAATGACTTACATTCACAGATGCCATAAAATCCACAGTAATTAAATTGTTAATGCACTTACCTCGCATGATGGTTTTACCGTCTTTACATATTCGAGCTCCTTCTTGATCGAAAATGACCGTCATCCCGGCCCGTTGCATCCTCGAAACTGATAATAAATTGTAGGGGACCTGGCTGCAGAATAGCACATCCTCCAAAACTCCTTGCACGCCCGTATTGCTAGTGACCTGTAGTGTTCCTTTCTTTGTAGCTGAAATAAATTCATTATTTTTAGCAATTGATATTTTTAAAGGAATATGTAAATCAGTATAAGAAACAAAAATATCTTCTCTGTTTATAATATGGTCCGATGCTCCAGAATCCAGCAAAAATTGTATTATGTTGTCTTGTTTGCCTTCTTGAAAATCACCGGCCATAAACGCAAATCCAGAAAAACCGTTAGATGTTGAAGGTTGATTTATTTCAACTGCCTGAACAGTTCTTGTTCTGTCCGTATTTTTGTCGTGCTGCTTCATACGTTTGAAAAAGTAACAGTCATTTTTCACATGTCCTTTACGTCCGCAATGATGACACTTCATAAAAGGTCGCTTCCTTTTGTCTTTATTATTTTTCTGGTGATGAGAAGTCGGTTGCGAGTTATCAAATTTTCTTTTACGCCATGTCATATTATTATTTGTATTTTGAGCTTGCAGTACTTTAACACTTGTATCACTGGATTCGTTTTTTAGCTTGACTTCATGATCCAAAAGTCTTGTTTTCACGAAAGCCAAAGTCAAATTATCCTCGGACAATGTTTCGATGGCTGTTATAACACCGTCATAATTGGAGGGTAGTGTAAGTAATAAATGGGCTACTTTATCAGTTTCTTCTAATTTTGCCCCAGCTGCTAGCAGTTCAGTAATAAGGTCATCAAAAATCGAATAATGTTTTATAAGTGGTACATCACCTTGAAGCTTCAACGCCAACAACTTTTTTCGTATAGCCAGCTGAGTTGCAATACTTTTACGTTCGTAAAGCACATCCAGACTTTTAAAAATTTCCTTGGCAGTACTTTCTTCTTTTGCAAACCCGAGGTAGGAATCGGTCAAATATTCCACGATTATACTTTTAGCAATCCGATTATTCTTCTCCCAATCCTGGCTACGTATTATTGGGTCGTCGTCAATAACTTGTAACACGTTAATTTCACTTAATAAAGCACGAACACGAAATTTCCAGACACTGTATTTTTCTCCATCAAACGGTTTGATATTTCGTTTACTCTTCAAATCCATTGTCGAAGATAAGGTGCGAATAGTTCGGTTTTTAAACGTCCAACGGTTACTTGCACTTTTTAAAACACGTGCACTGGGCCCATAACCAATAAGTTTATGGGTGAAAACTAAAACGAACAAACGCTTTTATAGAGTTTATTTTCACTGTTTAACCACTAGGAAGATTATAGGTCCTATCACTATCAACTCGAGAACACAACTAAACTCTATTTGTAGTCTCCACAGTGAATATTTTAAATTATAAAGATGGCGATCGGATACGGATGTATTAAAATATATATCGGGGCTTCAACCGGAAGTTGAATAATAAATCATAATATTAACCAAATAAAAATTAATTTTTGTAAATTAAATAAGAAAATCAACATATCCATGATGTCATATACAGTCTAATAAGAAAAATTCTTACATTTTCAGCATGTCAACTACTTGGCCCCGAACAAAATATTTCTATACCTGCTCCAACAATAGAAAGAAAAAATGGGGAAGAATCTATTTTCACAAACAACAAAATAAGTTCTGAAGTGTGTCAGGATACTATTCAAATCATGCAGAAAAGTAAGTTATACATTATTATTTTTTACTTACTTCTATGCATTATGGTGATACATGGCGGGCATGGATTTTACGTTGTGTGCAAATTCAGCAGAGATGTATTCTTTCAAACTGTACACTACTTACAGATCAAAGTGGGCATTGTCACCACTGCTATGACAGCGATGTACAAAGTTGACTTTTGTAATATAGTGTCAAACCTCAGTTGTGGCTCTCACATACACTTAACGGAATACAGTAAAACTGTTTAGTGCTGGTACTTTTAATGCACAGCAGTTTCCAACAATGCAGGTTCCAGACCTTCATTGTTGAAAATGTACAACTGAGGTTCTTGGCCGCAATAAATGATACTAATCACATTTGTGCATCGCCGTCTTAAGTACAGTCATTACCCACCATACCATGATGTGTCCAAAGTCTGCTAAAAGATGACTGGATAGCCTTTAAATGTATATTTTCAATTAGCCCGTATTGTCACATTCCTGAGCAAAAGCCTTCCTTCCTTGCCTTGCCTTTAAATATATTTAATGTATTTCTTAAACACTTGATTTGTTTTACACATCAAAGATACAACTATTTTTTAAATTAATTTTCAGAAGGCCGAGCTTTGAAAAAGACGACATTTTTAAGATCAAAGATGACGAGAACTGAACATGAACTTTATAAGAAATTAATTGATGTAAAGATGAAACTATCAAAATGCAGATACAAATCTAAAAAACAAGCATCAGAATTAAAGAGTGCTAAGAAACTTTTTAGCAACATTAAATTTATAGAAGCATTAGAAAATATGCCAAGTACAGGAAGGTTAATAACATTAATGCAGTTTAGGGAGAACAAGAAGAAAGAGAAAGGACGAAGATTTTCAGAAAAAGAAAAAATTGTCTCTTTGTCCATATTTAAACAAAGCCCAAAAGCATACAGATTTCTGAGAAAAATATTTATACTGCCTTCTCCACAAACTTTGGGGACCCTTTTGAACCAAGCAAATATTGGTCCAGGTATTAACGTTAACGTATTTGCCCAATTAAAGGCAAGAACAGATAAAATGACAACAGAAGACAAATTATGTGTATTAATATTTGATGAAATGTCTCTAAAACCCAGTCTCACTTTTAACACCAGAAAAGATGCTGTAACGGGCTTTGTAACGGATGGGGAAGAAACGCGCCCAATTTTTGCTGACCATGCTCAAGTTTTTATGGTACGTGGCCTTGTTAGAAATTATAAGCAGCCAGTTGTCTATACATTTTCGTCAGGAGCAACTAAAGGTCCAGAACTGGCAAAACAAATTAAAATTGTAACAAAAGAACTTCAAGATGCTGGATTTATAGTGTTGGCTACTGTTTGTGATCAGGGGGCCAACAACAGAAGTGCCATCAAAATTTTAACAGACGAAGGCAAAAGAAAATGTCTACAAAGAGGTGAAATCCCTAAGGATAATTATAATATATTTCAAATAAATGAAACAGAAATCATCCCACTATACGATCCGCCACATTTGTTGAAGGGTATACGTAACAACCTATTAACAAAAAACTTAAAATTTGAAATTAATGGCGAGAGTAAAACCGCAAAGTGGCATCACTTGGAACTTTTAATGAAGGAGAATCCAGCCTATAAAGGTATCCGACTAGTTCCTAAAATAACGGAAAATCATATTGATGCGAAAAAAATTAGCAAAATGAAAGTGAAATATGCAGCTCAGGTATTTAGTCAAACAGTGGCGTCGAATATGGGATACTTAGCAGGTTTGTATATAATTTTTAATATTTCTCTGAATTTTAAAATATCCAATTACAGGGGGGCAATAAATAAATAAAAAAGCCTTTATTCACTGACCAAAATAAAGTACATTTTAAACTTAAGTAAATTTAAATTGCTCTAAAAATAAAATAAAATTACAAAAATCTAGTTGAGAAAGAGTTAAAAAATGGCTTAATTTTAATAAGATAGTAAATTTTAATCTTCAGCCACCAGTTCGTTGGTCAGGTTGTCCTTCGACATAGGCCTCCCCTAGTTTCTTCCACTCATCTCTGTCACGAGCTAATCTTCTTCATCCTTTTGGTAGGTCATCTTCCCATCTCTTATAGTTACAGGAATAAGTGCCTAAATTTTCCTGGTTCACAAAGACAAAGACATTTATTCGTTGGATATGGTAGGCACAGAGTTGTTAAATAAAAATAGCAGGACATGACATATCCGCCGCGGCATACGAATATTTATATACATAATTATGTAGTTACACTTTGCATTTATGCACTTAAATGAAAGAGAGATATAGTTACAAATTTTAACAATTACATAGCTAAATGTATGTGTATGTAATGTGTTGTTGGGATTCACATATGAAGCTACAGGCAGAGGCTACTCTACTACAAAAGTGCTGCTGTGTCTCATCTACCTAATTCATAACAAAATCGCCCTGAAGTAAGGAATAAGATTTTAATTTTATTTATTTTTTCAGATAAAGGAATTTTGCCAGAAGAATGCAAAGATACTGCAGATTTGCTTTTATTTTTTGACGAGTTGTTTGACTCCGTCAACGGCAGTTATGCAAACAAAAAGAAATTTTCAAAGCCATTGCTTCAACCAGTGAAACCTACTTCACCTCACCATAAAAAATGGATGGAATTCAAAAAAATATTAAAAACTATGAAATTTTTTAAGGGCAATTCTTCGGAAAATGTACCGACTATAAATAATTGGGTGTGGACACTGGAAGGTATACAAATACTTCTTAAAAACTTGGAAAAAAATTACAATGTTACGTCAGTTTGGATGCGGCACCTGAATCAAGATCCACTAGAAAACTTTTTTGGCGCAATAAGAAGCCACGGGTGCCGCAACGTCAATCCAACTCCAGATGCATTCCAATCTGCGTATGCGGCGTTGTTAGTAAATAACCTCTCCAGCGTTCATGCCCCGGGTGCTAATTGCCAAAAAGATTATTGTGAGGCCTTAGTTACTCTGGTTACAAATAAGGACTGCGAAGCCAATAAGCTTACACAAAATATAGATTTAAATAAAATATTGCAGACGAGCGTGCTGCCTTTAGAGGAAAAATCCGATCCTAAAATTATGGCTCCATTAGAATATGTGAGTGGATATATAATAAAGAAATCAAAAAAAATATATAAAAATTGCTCCAAATGTAATGAAAATTTAAATAATAAAAACGAGTTAGAATACATACGCTATAGAGAATACTCAAATAAACGTTGGCTTTGCAGTCCTACTAAGTCGGTGATTGCACTTGTCTCTGCTTTCCAGGACATCATTACAGATGCATTACAAGAAAATTTAGAATTAAAAAATATTGGACAATATTTAAAAACTTTGATATATATTTCAGCAGATTTTAATTTTATAAAATGTGACATACATAAAACAAAATTGCAAGAGTTTATTATAAACTTAGCGATAAGATTTTTTGTGTTTAATTATTGTAAAACAATAAATAAAATTCTTACTGGAAAGCAAGATGCTATAAGCGACACCGACAAATATCAAGTAATGGCTAAAACTTACTGTAAAAAACATTGTAAAAGGCCTCATAAATGACATAATAAATGTAATTACATAATGAGTTTGTTGTTTTATTTTTTATACACTAAAAGCATCTTATTCCTTTTTTTAGTATTTCAAATTAATGTACATATGGATACATTAATTTGAAATACTAAAAAAAGGAACTACAATACCTGCGCTATAGATTCAAGGCTATATTGTATAGATAAAGTTGTCATCGGAGAAAAATAGATGTCGCTGTTGTCCATTGCTTAAAAAACCCGTGGAGTCAGATCTCTATGCCCTATAAGTATAATGTACTCTGTGACACTTGCTTAGAAGATAATGAGCATTTACGAGATTTATTATTGTTGTGACTTTGTTTAAAGTGATCTTTGTTGAAACCAAATCAGTCAGTGTACCTATTTCTATTCTATTGTATTACATCACTGCTGGAAACTTGTATCATGTGGATGGTATCTTTCTTAATGATAATGATACATTAGTAACTGTTTTATTAGTTTGGTTACAATGTCTGAAATAGAGGCTACATATCTAGTTGTTGGCGGAGGAATTGCTGGCGTTACGTGTGTGGAAACACTAGCAATATTACACCCTGAGGAAACACTTGCAATAATCACAGCTTCTTCGTTGGTGAAAAACGTAAGCAACGTGACTTTTTATGCCAAAACAATCGTAAAGTTTGATGTAAACGAAACAGAAGCAAGCTCTTTGATGAGAATTCATCCAAATCTAAAAATTATTTTTGATTCTCTGAAACATGTTGATACAAAAACTCAAACAGCATATACACATGCAGGTGATAAAATTAAATACAAGGTCATGTGTATTTGTACTGGTGGAATTCCAAGACTAATCAGAGATTCTCATAAAAGTAAGAGAATACTTGGGATAAGAGATACCGAGTCAGTGAGAGAATTTCAGGAAAAACTAAGAACGGGCCGTAGAATGGTTATAGTTGGTAATGGTGGTATTGCATCAGAAATAGTGCATGCCACATCTGGAATACAGAAATTATGGGTCATCCGAGATGATTACATATCTGCTACCTTTATTGATCCTGGAGCAGCAGAATTTTTCCAGAACACATTTAAAAATAAAGAATTACAGCCTGACCAAAAGACTGTTTTAAGAAGACATGTTTTCTCAGAGGAAGACCAAGTTGTTTCTTTAAATAAAGACTTAAAATCAGCTGCGTTAGGTCCAGACTGGTATAGAAAATTGGAAGGTATAAAAGATGACAATGGTGTACAAGAACTTGAAACTATTTATAAGGTTGAAATAAATTCAGTAGAAGAGGTAAGTGACAAGGAGTATCCACTTCAAGTAGTGCTTTCAAATGGTAGAACTATTGAATGTGATTTTGTGGTGTCTGCAACTGGTGTTGAACCTGCTGTTAACTTCTCATGGGATGAAGAACCAGTAATGGGCCCAGAAGGTGGATTAGCAGTAAATGAATTTCAAGAAACATCAATCAAAAATGTGTTTGCTGCTGGTGATGTTGCCCATGCAGCTTGGGATCATGCTCCACATTGGTTCCAGTTAAGGCTATGGACTCAAGCTAGACAAATGGCAGGAATGGCTGCCAAAGCCATGCATGGTAAAATAATTAAAGAAGAAGTGTTACAAGATTTTTGTTTCGAACTTTTCACACATTGTACTACACTGTTTGGTTATCAAGTTATTTTATTGGGAAAGTACAATGCACAAGGATTAGGAAGAGATTACGAAATTTTACTACGTATGACACCTAATAAGGAATACATAAAACTTGTATTACGAAATGGTAAACTACAAGGTGCAATATTAATAGGGGAAACTGATTTAGAAGAGATGTGTGAGAATTTGATTCTAGATCAGTTAGATTTGACCCCGCTTGCTGATCAAATTTTGGATCCAGATATTGACATTGATGACTATTTTGATTAAGAGAGAAAAAAAGCAACTCATCAGTTTTGTGTAATAATTGTTAATCTACTGCATAGCAGTCCTAACTCCAAAACTAAATAATACATAAGTAGTATTATTATATCCTATTTATACCCACTTATAAAAACAACATTGTTCTAAATATATTGTTGTTGTTCATTTATGTGTTTTCTTTTAATATGGAGGATTGAAACGCTTGTCACTGAAAGAGTGATGGATATGAATTTTAATGGAAGGAGTGGAAGAAGGCAAATGCGAATGGAATGTGTGAGGAATGACATGAAAGAGAGGAGTTAATGATGCTGGAGGAATGGAGGATGGAAGAAGAAAACATGTTGCGCCGACCTCAAGTCCTCAAGTAGAATGGGACAATGGCAGGAATGTAATGATGATCTAGTGAACTAGGACAATTGGTATATTTCCATATATATGGGATAAAAACTACATAAGTTGTTATAACTTATGCAAAATGTGGAACGTGGTGCGTTGGTCTTAGGCATAGAGGTTTACTGGACAAGACAATAAGATGAAATCATCCAGATTTCAGTGACTCAGCCATGGTATTATTTATTACCAATCAGAAGACGTTCCGACCATGATGACTTGTCTGTCTCTGTCTGACTCTTCTGACAGGACTGACAGTGACACTGTCATAGATAACTTTTGTTCGTAGACGTTTTATGCGTTTTTGTTAGTCAGTCACTCGCTCTGGCTGTCAATGTCAGAAAAATGTGTAAAAATTATGGATAGTGATGCTAAAATAAAAATGAAATAAATTAGTAGATTGAGTTACAGACCAATGAGTGATCGATTTGTTTCTGCAGATCGTATAATAACCACAGTTTTCATTTTTCTTACGGACCTTGTTGGTCGCAATAAATAGTTATTTGTTTTAATTTCTGTGCAATTAGCTTTCACACAATGATGATAACACGATCTGCCTTAAAAGCAAAAGACTGTTGTAGTCAAATCTTCGACAAAATACAGGAAATTCCAACATCTACAATTGGCCCCATCGCTGGTCTCCGGTGACTTTGGTTCTTGTCACATTAGTATGAATACGATCTGAGTTAAACAAGTTTGACTAAAACCTTTTTATCCAAAACCCTTTGTTATTAGAATCCTCCAGCTGCGGTAAACCTAATTCGGAGTTTGTCTAAAGAATTATTGACTTTCATCATTAAGTGTACACCTTTTGTCCCATCGGCATATACCTATTATACATAAGCAGATAGGTATCCTTTATTTTTTTGTAAACTACACATTCACAATCAATCATGCATTGATCATCTCAAATCATATCAATCAGCAAATTCTATTAGAATCGATTCGAAATGCACTTGGAATCGATTCTAATAGAATTTGCTTTCCGATTCCAAATTTGTGTCCCACCACTAGTATCGTTTCTCAAAAATTATTGTGATTGTGATTTGACCGATTTGACGTGTTCCGTGTTTGATGCGTGCATTGTTTTTCTCGACTTTACAATTTTAATTATTTGTCCTAATTCAGTAATTGACTTGCTAAGTCTACCAAGTCTTTCACCGTTTATAAAGCAAACACTGGCATTGTTGTATTTGATGAGTGTATCAATAAGTGTGTGAAAGTTACTGCATCGTGTCGTGTTCTCCTTTGTTTCTTTTACAATTCACCGACGTAATTGTCCAAAATGCCTATATTGTTTAGTGTTGTGGCTCGAGGTACAGTGGTTTTAGCTAAATATGCAACATGTGCTGGAAATTTTACGGAAGTTGCAGAACAACTCCTATCGAAGATACCGCCCCACGATGATAAGTTGACGTACTCTCATGGAAATTATTTGTTTCACTATGTTGCGGAAAACAAATTGGTTTATTTCTGCATTACTGATGATGTGAGTACAGTTGGTTTATTTAAATACAATCTATAACAAGTACATTACATTCTTATTATGATGGTAACTTTTCCTTCAGAAATTCCAACGTTCGAGAGCATTCTTGTTCCTCAATGAGATCAAGAGAAGATTTTCGACAGCATTTGGTGACACGGCTCAGACCGCTATCCCGTATGCTATGAATGGAGAGTTTGCCCGAGTCCTAGCCACAGAGATGAAACATTACAGTGATTCTAAAGACCTTGACACCATATCAAGAGTACATGGCGAGTTGGATGAACTCAAGAACATTATGGTTAAGAATATTGGTAAGTTATTTCCTGCAAAACTTTTGTATTTAAACCATTACAGCTTGTCTTGCAGAAAGGTGTAGTTAGTGATCATGCAGATAGACCTGAAATATTAACCTACAAACCTCTATTATAGTGTAACATTTTTAAAAATTTACCATGCATCTTGGTCAAATACACAAACAGGGGGTCTAAAAAGGCCACTTTAGCAGAATCATAATTTGAATCACGTTAAAATTCTTAAAATGGACTTTATGCTTATGAAAATAAGGTCCATTTTACCAATTTAAATTTTTAAGATGATTCAAATTATGATTCTTCTAAAGCGGCCATTTTAGGCCCGCAGATTGCCCATTATTGACACATATGTTGATAACAAGATTAACAAGCCATGGCTGCACAGTGCTTGTTTACACTTCAATAATGCAGACAAACATAAACTGAAAACATTCCGAAATACTGTTACATTTAAATGCACATATTTAACACACAACTTGTCAAACCTTGATAAATAGGAAGGCTAAATGTTTAAATGCAAATAAATTTCTAGGTTTCCACTAAGCCTTGGTTGAAGAAGCCAAAGAAACCTTGATTTAAAAATTGAGCTATGAATTAAAGTTACTTGGGGTTATTGACATTCATAAATGTATTGAATAAACCCTCATTAAATTTAATAATTTTCCTCTTACAAACAGACATACGGACTTTGCATCAATTTACTAAATCCCAAAGCATGTGTTCTACAAACATTTGAATTACTAGCAATCCTGTATTATGGTACCATTAATTAATGATAATTACATTCAACGTAATATAACAAATTACCCTAATTTGTATGTTTGAAAACAATCAATTATTTTTTCTTCTGGTTTCGATAGCAGATTGTTTCACATAAATAAAACTTATCAGCCTTTTCCTACCAACCTTTATCTGTGTTTTGCGTACATGTAAACTGCAGTATATACCTACCTATGTGTCATTGACTGTGTAGGTATGTAGTGGAGAGACTTATTTACTTGTAAAAGTGATGTATTTAATCTATGGATGTTGGTAACATATTAGTCATTTATTGTTTACTTTACACGGCAGGCCAATGCTTCAGTTGTTTATATTATTGGCTGCTAATTGCAGATGTGGAATTTTGAGTTTTCTGTGCATGAAACAAATTTCATTTAATTTTTTTCTGGGTATCTAACCTGAATTCAATATTTTTTTGTTTCTGAAACCTGAAGAGTTCCTACATTGGTTTTATCATGCTATTGTAATTTGTAATGATTACATGCATGATCATTTTGCATAGGTGAATCATACCTGTTTGACCTACTTTCTCTTATCAGTCTAGTCTTACTATGTAATATCTCCATTCACCTTAACAAAAAATATGGTTGAAGAGAATTTATTATCCAGCTTAATCTATAGTCTGAGTGCCCTATGTCTATGTAAGCAACTATAGGTGTTTTAGATAGCTGCTAGGCAAAAGCTTGGCATGAAAAATATTATATTCTTTTATTCTATAATCAAAAATTCATAAACATATTCTAGAATAAATTTGAGTAGAATATGCCATATATTTGAATGCTTAGTGTCGGTTTATAGGTACAACATGTTTATGCTCAGTAATGGCTGGTTCCACCTTACAAGGCCTTACAATAATTTCATGTAATGATTCACTCATGACTATACACAATCAATGTAATTATCGAAGGAAGGATTCATGTTTCTTCTATGAATACTAGTACATTATTGTATAGTATACACCTACTGTTTCTGTTTCATAATAAGGTATATAAACTACTAGCTTTCACTTGCGGCTTTGGTCACATTATGGTACGAATTATCCCATAGCATAGGAACATTTGAAGTATAGCCTATAACAGTTAGGGATAATGTAACTTCCCTTTAGTTAAAGAATTTTTGTAATAGGATCAACAATTCCTAATATTACCCCCCATATGTACTTCTAAACTTACAAATTACAAACTTTACATTTTTAAAACATTAGTAAGATTTACTCGAACACAATAGAAAACTAAAATGTACTTAATATAATACAACATTCCATAATGTGTAGTCCTACAAAAATATGTTAATTATTTTACAAAAATTAGATAACAGTCAGTTATGCAAATTACTTCAGTGAAGTTTCGCAAATTAATTGTGTGTTTTTAATTAATTTCAGATAACATGGCAATGCGTGGGGAGAAATTAGAATTACTAGTGAATAAGGCTGACAATTTAGCGACGGGTGTAAGTATTTTATTGATAACAAGAATGTAACAGTTGCTAAAGTATATTTTAAAAGAGAAACCGGTACACCTAAATAAATAACATAAATACAAAATCTACCTAAATACAATGGTGTATGGTTGATGTTCCCAGTAGAATCACTCACATAAAAATTAAAAGTTTGTATGTCATCATTAAAGTATGTTGTCATATTTAATCAACATGCCATTTTTACTAGAATTTTCCTCATTCACGTTTTAATAACAGTTTATGAGCTCGTGGCTAAATAATATCAGCCGCTCGGGCCTATCTTTAGGTTAAGCCGTGATTGCCTGGGTTGGTCTGTGGATGGGTGACCACCCTTGCCAACCGAGTTTCCTCCGTTCCTCTAAAAGCACGTTAAGCTGTTAGTGCTGGCTATGATTGGTAGATCTTTGACAGCCGTTACAGGTAGTCAGTGGCCCGAAAGTCTGTCAACCAGTCTTACCAAGGGGTATCGTATTACCCAGTTCTAGCTGGGTTGTGAAGGTCAGATATGCAGTCGCTCCATGTAAAATATTGGTAATTTGACAGACTTTTTGGTTAGACTGGAAGCCGACCCCAACATTGTTGGGAAAAGGCTAGGTAGATGATGATGACGTTTTAATACAATCAAAAACCGTTCTATTTCAGTCGGTGCGATACCAACACACATCAAGAACGTTGCAGCGCTCCCTATTCTGGAAGAACATGAAGATGTACTTCATAATGGGAGGAGTAGCAGCCGTAGCGGTATACCTCATCGGCGCGATGGCGTGCGGCGGCCTCAAGTGGGGCAACTGCATCGGATAAACATGTACACACACTTATATTATTACAGCAGATATCAAATATCATAACCATTGTTAAATGAGTCGTTTTACCGATTTATGAGACACTGTTTCGAAGTAGCGCGATTGTTTTTTAAGTGTTTCAATGGTTACGCAATCATGGCTCTAAAAATGATGTTGTTTAGACAAACCACTCGGCACACGTTACGTTGCAATGCCAGTAATCAACGAAATAATTATTTTTCCATTACTGATAGATTTTCGCCTAGTTCTTGTATTGATATCATTTCAAATTATTTATAAGCAAAATAAATTGAACATAATGGTTTGCCGAAGTTTCGGGATGACCATAGAATAAGAAATTCGTATGAATGCTCGTCTTCGCTCCTAACCACTTTTATCGTTCAACAAGCAGTCCCAGAAGCATAATCTTTAGAAGTGAGTTTCGCTTCATACGTTCTTATTCTATGATTGTGACATAGGCTTTGTCTTCCGTCGCATGGCCATGTGAAATTCATAAAACTAGTTATGGCGCGACGTCTATGGCACCATCTATAAAAAAAAAGAAAAAAATTAAGATGTTGAGTATACAGTATAAATTATAATTTTATAAGTATTTTTTTTTTGCAAATGGTTGAAGATATTCCAAGTATAATTTAAATATAAGCCCTGATTTCCATGCAAAATGTGTTATGTACTGTACTTACTTATATTTTTTTCTAAATATGTCCAAGTCTTCAATATCATTAGAAATTTAATCAGAAATTAGTGAATTTAATTAGAAGGAAATCGCCATGTATATCGAACCTATACATATAGAAAATATTGTAGGCCACATTAAACTTTATGTACTTAAGTCAAATAATTTAAAAGATGAATTAAATATTGTACAAGCCTTGTCAATCAATTTTAACCAATGAATTTTCTGTGGGTTTGATAAAAGTCTAAAAATGCACAAATTGGTCTGGTTAGTCAAAACTTGTTTCTCCAAGCTATGTCTGTTGATTTTTTAACATTATGTAATATGAACTTCCATACTATCTAAATTATTCAGATGACAGTTTTTTATACGAGCCGATAGAGTTTTTATTTTTTGCGAGATCTAGAATGTGGTTCGGTAGAAGCTAGTTACATTTTACGTAAGCAGGAAATTTTGTCAGCCGTTTTTAGAGCCAAAAAGGGAAGTACAAGTATGAAAGTATCGGGAAAAGTAAAACTAAACTTCCTCTCCGATAACACAATCAATCAATCAGTAACATTTGCTCCCGACGCTGCTAAAATCGTATTATTCGCAAATGGTTCCGCATTTCGCATCTCTGACGTACTTATCTCCTCATTATACAAATATCCGTAATGCCTACATTTACATCATAACTACGGCTTCATCCAACATCTGTTTAAACATGATTTTATTTAATTTATTTATTCAACAAATTAAAGTCGTGTGCTACTGTTGAAATAAAGGATATTTTTTTGTTACGAGTACTAGCCAGTCACACAACTCTTTTTTTTTAGTGCATTAAAAATGCAATTTGAAAAAAAAAAAAAAGGAGGTAGGGAATATTCAAGAAATTCTTAACTTTTTTATTCCTTAAAAATGCCTTGTTATGGTGAAAGCGTCAGGGTGGCCCGCGAAATGCAATTTTTCTTGGGTTTTTTTGCAATTTGCGGGCCACTCCTGCGTTGTATGTTGGTGGAAGTACCGTTCACGGCTGTGGGGCGTATGTGGTTGTAGAATAGTAGTCATCTGAATTATCGGTGCAACCCTCCAAGTTCATGAAAGTCGAGGAACAAATTTTTTACGGTCAAAGTCGTTCCTCGACTTTTATGAACTTTGAGGATTGTGTTGATGAATTTGATGATTATAATTCTGTGACTGCAAATGTCTTGCAGCCGCGAACGATGTTTTCATCAGCGTACACCTTGGCACTGCCCTGCAAATTACAAAAAACGTTGGAGAATTTGAATTTCGCGGGCTACCCTGGAGCATCAGCCTTAAACATTGGCCCTTATTAAACACTGGTATACTTGTTTATCTTTATATTACAACACTTATTTTACAATTTAATATTTTATGTAGCGTGCTTTTGGTGAAACGAAACGCAAATTCAAAACGCACCGTCGCGTCGCGTCGCGTCGCTGGTAGTGACGTCAAATGCTATGCGTGAAAGAAACACTTTTATTTGAAAACTATAAAGTTTCACTAAGATGTTATTATATTATTGTTATTGTAATGTTTGTTTGAATAAAGCACTTATGTACATTTACTAAAATGATTTAAAAACATAAACAAGGCAGATGAACGGAAATGACGACAGCCGCTATGACATGAATGGCCACGACAGTCACGGACGTTTGGAAAATTGTAATTAATTGTGTTTAATTTTTTTTTGTGCGACAAGCTGTTGGTGAACTTAACTTTAAATTATTTTATTGAGTTGATATTGATAAGCTAAGAAAAAAATACATGCATATAATTATTATTCCCTATTGTGCAAACAATTTTTTCTGTCACTCAAAGGGTGTCTACAAATTACAGGCTGGAAACTGCGCTTCAGTGGCTCGACTTAATTTTCTAAAGATCAATGTTTCATAATATTAACTAAAGGCAGTCTCAGTTTTACCTAGATGGCATGCATTAAAATCCTATGTTCGGAGAATTTATCGGACAGTAATTTGTCTTATGCCGATAAACTATTGGATTGGTCTTAATTGTATCCGATAATGGATCGTAGGGTTTTTATCTCGATGTATTTGTGTCTTTATCAGTATATTAGTGTGATCAAAATGTACCATGGTAACTAACAATTTTTTAATACAAAGAGAAGATGTTTTTCAGAGTGTTGTCTTTATAATTATTTGCACTAAGGGAAAACAGTTTTGTATATTGCAACTGACAAATGGATGCACCACAGCAGAGATATTATTTTAGTATTCAGAAAAACACATTTAGAAATATGTTGTTTGTGGGGTGTACGTGGATTTGGATCCTGCGAGACCAAAAGCAGTCGCGCATTTCTAAAACTTGTCAAATTATTTAAGTGTCTCCAGTAAATGATAATAAACAGCATAAAAACTCGAAATTTTATTGAATTGATTTGATTTATTTGACGAAGACTAGGGCTTAACCTGTCTTAATTTTAACTGTATCGAAATCGTCGAATTATTTATATAAATTCATTTACATGATAAAGCATAAGTTCATAAATAAAATACTGAAAAAAAAAAAAAACTATTTGCATGAATAAATGTAATTTGTAGGTCCTTTTAATGTCGTTGAGTTTTGGATTTAATAATATAAATTGTTAGTATTGTAATAGGTTAATTATTAATACTATTAGATGCCACATTGAACTATGTGATATTTGCAAAGATAGCAAATTATCCAAGTTATTTTAAAGTAAATCACTTAAAATTGATATTATATTATGCAAATAATGAGATAATTTAATACATTGCCACTTAACAGCAATTTGGAATTTCAAAGAGTCCAAAACAAGATATAATACAATTTATTTACTTCCAAATGTACAGTAAATTTATGACAGAAAAACAATTGTAATTTTGCAAACTACGGTGAACAAGGCATCACATGCGTTTAACTTAAATTATATGTAGAAAACTAAATAACTATTATGCATGTATCTCAAGACGTAGCCTTACGTTCCATATACTACACCAAACATGTAAACAATTGTTTTAATAAAGACTAAAAAGTATTGTGATATTGAGTGTATAATTGAATTATGTAAGTATAATCACTTGTTTGATATGTATAGAAAGTATGTTATAAACTTGTATAGGTTACTCATAATTGTTTCATTTTCAATGAGCCTTGCAATCCTCATGTCGGAGAGCGCTAATCCCACCAAGTTCCTGTTTAGATAATGTAGTGAATGGAACCGTTTCCCAAATATCGGGTGGCGGGTCCGCGTGAGATTGATCCCGTGCCGGGACCGAGGGTGCATCCCCCGCCCTTCCCGCGCGCTGCGTTCGCTGCGAGCGGCAATCGCGCGCCAACCTCTGCCGCGGGAGGGCGCCGCCGACGCCCGTCGCGTTCTGTCCCACGCACGTGCTTACCCTACTACTACGCGGCTACGTTATCGTGTATCGGTGTGAGTGACTGCCCGTTGAATTATTCCGTGTCAATACGCCTCCGCCTTCGCCGTGCGATGCGTGTCTAGCATACGTATCGCACGATTGGCTGTCGCGTGTAAATGAATATGTTTGTTCTTGGGCATTATTGTTGTTCCCCAGGGATCGGCGGCGATTGATATCGCTCACGGATGTGGTATTAATATTAATTTTAAACGTGCCTTATCATAGAACGCTCTAAGAACGGACCCACTGTTCGGCGCAAGATTCTTGTTAGAATCTATTAAGTATATACTTAAAAGCTTTTAAATTGTTATTGTTGTCTTCAATATGGTCAGTAGTGCGTGTAACGGGCTTAAAGAGGGGGACCAAGGATGATTGGTATTAATATTTATAATCCAGTTTGTAACGAATGCTGTAATTTATTGTACCACTGACCAAAATAAGAGGCAAGATGTATTACCGGAGATACATATTCATGACTTACCCGCCATACAAAGCGCCGAGATTTGATTGATAGTACTTTCGGCAGTTTCGGCGCTCGTATAAGTCATTGAAAAGAAGCCGAATGCGAATACGAGTCACCACGGCTGGGTACTGGGTAGTGACGCACACAGATGTGTTAAACGGCATGTGTCGGTGTGCGTCGGTTATTAGTGGCACAGGAAGCGGTGTCGATTTTAGGGAAGGTTACACTAGGAACGGTTCACAGGTCATTGTTCTTTTTACGTCGAACCGGCCTTTTTGTAGCGCGACAAGATAAATTGCTATTGTTTGTGTGCGAGCCTTTTTTGTTGCGTTGAAGACATGGGGGTCTTCTGGACTTTAAGTTTGAAAGGATCAGTTTCAATTAATTATTTCGTACACATCCTTTAATAAGTAACAATAATGCCCACGAATAAATTCCAAACTTAATTTCAAGTTCAACGAACGAAAATGGGTTAACTACACTTTCGAAATGTCGCACAAAGTGAAAAGACGGTTCTGACTGGCTCTAAAACTATTCAAGTGAAGTATGAAGGAATAGTGTTTACAAAAATGGATGACAGTTCACCGGACCTGTCGCTGAAGTTGCGACGGGGGTCCAGCGATTCTCGGGAGTCTTTTTACATGGACTTCGCGCAAGGGATCGACTCGGACATCGAAGAGGTGACGACGATCGAGCGGGTGATCCCTGAGCATCCGGGTGGGAGACAGGAGGGTGATGCCGACACGCTGGCGACGCCGTCTGGTCTCGAGGAGAACAAGGAGTTGGGGCAATGGTGCGTTATTGTTTTGTTTTGATTTAAATGATTTGCTGCTGCTGTTAAAAGCCTTTTCAACTTCAACAGTTGAACATAGATGTACCTACACTATAACTAAGCCTCAAGCTTGAAGAAAATGTTCGGCTTGAATTTTATCTTGTAATAGTACCTAGCTAGATGAAGTAGGCAGAAATTGAAATGGAATTTAGGAGAACTTCTCCTAATTTCGTGATTTGATGACCGTTAAGTCGAGATCGAAGAATGTCTTCGTGGCTTTTTGCACCAGTTATTCAAAAGCGATGCGATGCCTACCCTCTAAAATGTTATCCAGGTAGAACTTGGAAGCCTTAGATTTGCCAAAAGGTCACTAGTAAAGAACAGGAAGTGTCCACGTTAATTAGGTACACGTCACCTGCATTTTGTTTACACACTTAACACGGCCAGCAATGTAGAGAATGCTGAATGAGTGAATACCGTTATTCACTTAACACTAATTAAGCGGTAAGTGTCTTAGGATACGATTTGGCACGCAAATAGGACCATAGGATACCTACCTGAATTACCTACCTACCTTTATCTGATTATACTCGTACAGGTGCAGTCTAGACTACACTTATTAGCCTGGACGTTATAACTTCTAGTCGATGTCGTTGTCGTAGGCAGATCGATAGGTTGTAGATCACACTGGTCACTGGTGTCAGTTCATCTCAATGCTTGGATGAGAAGATAGATAGCCGAAAATTGATGGTACCCAGTAAAATTATGTTTCATTCATGGTACTAATGAATATTTTGTATTATAGGTAGTCTCAGAAAAATAAATAAATAAAAATAAATAAATAAATAAATATCGCTGGACATTAACACACAGCCCCACCTAGTGCCACACTAAGCAAAGCTTGTGTCGTGGACACTAGATAGTTGATATACTACATATATACTTTTTTGTTTGTAAATACATACTCATTATACATATAAACATCCATGACTCGGAAACAAATGTCTGTGCTCATCACACAAACATTTGCTCCTACCGGGATTCGAACCCAGGACCCTAAGAACGTAAGGCAGCGTCACTACCACTACGCCAATCGGGACGATCGGGTCGGGGGGGGGGATCGGGTCGGGGGTTGAATCGGGGGGGGGTTAGGTAGGTACATGTTAAGGTTCGTAAATTACACAAGTTGCTGCCAATTTTTCTAAGGTTTTAATTGGGATTTCAGCCGTGCCTACCCGCATTATTTTCACGACCCTAATTTGTCCAATTTCGTGAATTGTCCCAAATCTCGACAGCAAAATAACACGGCTATAATCGGTTTGTTAGACACATTTGCATAATCATGAGTGACTGCGTTTACGCCCCGTCGACACTGGTGTAGGGTTTACACGGTTTACAGCACAAAACGTTGTTTCATAAGTTCCAATTTAAGCTTACCTATAAGCTGGGTGTTTTTCTGTTACCTACTTTTTAGGAATTGTAGGTAATAAACAAACCACGGTCCTAAACATATACAGATAGTACCTACTTATATTATGTAGTTAATTAGTTATCAAATCATAGAGATATAAACGTACCTACCTATCATAATTAGAGAAGAGAGTTTATCAAAATATGAAACGAGAAAAGTTGTAAGCCTTTAATTAGACCTACCTAGGTAGGTACCTATTGATTGGATAAATCGAACGTAAGCTACAAGTGTAAGTTTCTGGAAACAATTTACCTAGCTACCTAGCTAGAGAGAAAATTAGTGTAAAACATATTTATGGCTACATTTGTTTAGGATCGGTAAACAGTCAGTCAACAAACGATAGGTATCTGCTAGATGTCTAACCTAGCTCTGTCCACTTACTGCTTAGAATCGTATACTACAATAAACTTATCAAACTAAACGGCAACCCAGGCGTATCTCACAAATTAAACACGACCTGACGTCAGCAAACAAAGCAGTGCAGTAGGAAATCCGAGATGGCTTGTCTTTGGACGGCTACTAAGCGCCAAGTCAGACGTCTAGCCCGGAATACCGTCTAGTTAAGTCTGGCTCACAATAATTATGAGATTCACTTAATCTACGTGACGAGACCACTTTATCTTGAGTTGAGCTAAATGTTCCTCCGTCTATTAAGTTTTCAGGCTCGAATAATGACGGTAATTAGAAGAATATCGAAGTAGAACCGTAAAATTATGAATTTTGGTTAATCTTGACGGAGATCTACACCAATTTTTTTATGCAAAGAGTGTAAATTTTATAGAGAAATTAATTTACCATCTAAAAACATAGGTAATTACGTATACAACTACAACATTCTAAAGCAAAACAGGTAATTTTATGTAAACTGAAACCATTCAGCCTGTAATTGCTGTATCCGATTTCAAAACTGATTAATATCAATTTACGAATGTCAATAATGGATTCGTAAGAGGATTTGGATAGCGATACAATCAAATCGTTTCGAGTTTCCAATTTCGTCGGTTTATTTTAAAACCTTGTTTGATTTGTGTTCGCTACATTTCATTTCCATACATTTTTAACTAGACTGACACCGGCTACACTGGGGACCATCAATGATAGTACCTACAGTACCTACCTACCTACCTATATTTATTCAAATTGCTCTGAGGGTTAGCGATGTACCAAAGCGAATATTATCTATGGGAACATGTGAGGAAAACGGCGTGCATAACAATCCTTTTTGACTTTCTACATTATTATCCACCGTTTCTGTTAGCAATTCCCACCATTTTCTGGGCAATAAGAAAACCCCTTCGCGTATTTGTAGGGTCTTCTTTTCATCATTATCTGCTATTTTCTGCCCTTTCATAAAGCTATATTTTTGTAACTTATGTGCATTTACAAAATATTTGAACACTGGCTAAATCGACAGTAACTTAATTAAATAAGCGATCAATACGCATCGTGGAACAGGATTTAATTTAACAGAATGGCGAAATGTTAATAACGAGTTAATAATTGACAATGCTCTTTGTAACAACACTGAGCCAAATTAATGACTGATATTTGCATTTTGCATTGAGTTTCAGTTTCTGTATTTTGGAAGTAGCCTGTACCTATGGTGTTCACGTTTGGTACAAAGATAACCTATACGGAATGATACATATCGCTACGCTTGAAAATATCAAAATGATCAAGGTGGTATCAATGAAAGCTACTTGAACACCTATTTTTTATAAGAAGAGAGTATTAAGAGTAATACCATTCTCTACCAAAGCTTTTTCTATGCTTCACTGGTTCTTAATTCTATGCTCAATAAGAATGGAAGAGAAAACTACACGATTGTTGAGCATCAACCTACAAGTAAATACAATCGCCGAAAAGGGCCGGGATTTCGCGGGTCAAACACAAGTATTACGGGCATGGCGTATAGTAAAGAACAAAGAAATGAAGCGGAACATGAAATGTGTGTCAACGGGACCCGTCAGACGGGTTGCTATGGGCTTTCTCTCGAGCACCCCGGGGTCAGATAACAGACCACATGTCGTGCGGTTGTGCACCCGGATTGACTGCCTGACTAATGTCTGTCAAGCAAGGCGTTCTAAGAAACTGGGAAGTCGTTGCCCAACTATGGCTAGTGAGAAATAGGATTGTTTTTCGATTAGGTTGTGGCTTTTTAGGGTTCCGTAGCCAAATGGCAAAAAACGGAACCCTTATAGTTTCGCCATGTCTGTCTGTCTGTCTGTCCGCGGATAATCTCAGTGACCGTTAGCACCAGAAAGCTGAAATTTGGTACCAATATGTATATCAATCATGCCGACAAAGTGCAAAAATAAAAATTTAAAAAAACATTTTTATTAGGGTACCTCCCCCAGACGTAAAGTGGGGAGCGATTTTTTTTTTAATTTTGACCCTGACGTGTGATATATTGTTGGATAGGTATTTAAAAATGAATAGGGGTTTTCTAAAATCATTTTTTGATAATATTAATATTTTAGGAAATAATCGCTCCGAAAGTCAAAAACAATGTGTCCCCCCCCCCTCTAACTTTTGAACCATAAGTTTAAAAAATATGAAAAAAATCACAGAAGTAGACCTTTATATGAACTTTCTAGGAAAATTATTTTCAACTTGATGAGTTGAATAGTTTTTGAGTTATATAGCACTTTTTCAAAAAAACGCAAATGATAACTTTGTTTTTCATACAAATACTATGAAAAACAAAGTTATTTTTGCTGACGAAAAATGTTGGTATTTTTAATGGTCTGGGAAGCTACGGAACCCTACAGTGAGCGTGGCCCGACACGCTCTTGGCCGATTTTTTTTTATTGTTCAATTAGTCACGGTTGTAAAATGAGATGATTGTGTTGTGGTTTGGAACTTTGGATGACCTTTTTCCGAAGTGGTTTTTTAACAAAGTCCTTTTGCTCCTACATGTTTTAACGATGTCCTACATGTTTTAACGATGTCGAAAAACTTGAATGGGATCCCCATCAACACAAAACTTATGTGGCTTCCAAAACGTGAAGAAACTTATACATAAGACCTTCATAAAATGTAACGGCAGGAGGTGGCGCCAACACCAACTTTGGCATCAAATTACCGACATAACGGGAATACTGGCTGTATGAATGTAATGTGTTGGTGATTGTTTGGGCCTAGAAGAATCAGGCAAAATTCTATACGATCCAAAGTCTATTCCGGTGTCGGACAAAAGTGGCTTTCGAATGAGGAATCTCATTAGCTACTCTACATTATTTAAAAAAAAACGTCAACAAAGCAATGCCTACTTGTCCAATTTGTCACGGAAATAAAAGTAAAGCATCTATATTAGTTCTTTGAACTAACGTTAAAATTTTACAAGCTTTGTCCCGGCTCCATTCTCTATTCCGACGCCCGGCGACTTCCCCCACAGAATCACTGCGGCTCTCGCCTCCGCAGCTACAATACTTTTAACACTTCCATTCCCACTTTCCGTACGGAACAGTAATAAAGATACAATGCTCCAAAATAGACCACCGTCGTCGGAATTAAAAAGCGTGAATGGCGTCCCTTTAATGACTTTTTTACCGTCACTCGAACTGAATAAATTCGTCGTTTTGTTCCAATCATTCGTGAAGGGTTTTATTAGGGAGCAATTTCATTTTATTTGGAGCGGTAGGTACTAACTGCCAATTTGCTGTGTTTCTCCTCTTTATATGGAAAAGGGATGTATTTAATGAACATAACTGTATGAAATATCGTCTGTTTATTCTCCTTATTCGTTCTAGACCGAGTTCAAAGCTAGTTATGCCTTTGTGTACCTGCCCGCCTTTAGTGCCAACAGACACTCGTCATAAATATGTGTATGATAGGTACTACCTCCTTCCTTTATACGAAGGTACCCTGAGAATGTTCGAATATTCGTTCACGAAACATGAGGCTTTAGTGTTTTCCTTTGACTGATTTTGGTGTTCGGCGATGCTTAAAAATGTTCACAATAACTTGTGAAAAGATTTTACGAAGTTTCGAGCGAAAGTCGCGACAATAGTCGATAGGAAAGTTTCATATTTTGCCTGACCTGGGGACAATATAGGGTTTCAATATTATTCTTAGGCAGGGAAAGTTTTTGGCCAGTCTTTTAGAATACCCTCGAGTCCTTTGCTTTTTTTAACGAATACATCAGGGGTTGATTTAAACACGAATCACGTGCTATAAATCATGTCTTTAACGCGGAGGGCACGTTCTAGGGAACATATCTGTTTCGTAGTATGACAACGCACAAATTGTTGTTAATGCGCTCCACATTTCAAAACACACGTCTCTACGCCTACTCGTCTATGTAAATCTCTATGAGATTTGTTCGCAAATCTCATAATATTCACGTGCAAATAGAAGTGATTGCTGAACTTTCAGTTTCTTTCGACTTTGCTTCACTGTATCGTGCGATTTTAGGGCTCTTGGCGGTACAAAAGGCAGATTTGAATCAAGGAAGTTTCTTAAAGAATATCAGTCAGCGATACCTACTGTTTGATTTAGATACTTAAAGTTGCAGCTACTCTATGAACTTTCATAATAGGATAAAGTTACATAGGTAGGTAGCAACCAAAAACTAATAAAAGCTAACCGCAACGAAACGTGTAACGTAAAATAACTCACACTAGCCGCATAGTAGCAACTACACTCGGCCATTCCGAGTTTACTAGCCAACAAGCTTAACCACAATCCACAAGCCAAGCCAAACAGTTGTCAGTTACCCCGTCACTCGTCTGATCCCCGCATAGTGATATTATTCCAGTCATTGACTTGACGCGAACATTCAGCTTCGGGGCTCATTGACACTGTGTCAGAACTTCTTTATGTAACCAATATTTGTGCTGTACACTGGGATGTTACATTCAGCTTTCCTAAAACATTTTTGTAGAATGGTAATGGATAGTGAAATGGCTCTAAAGGCTTTTGGCTGCGAAGTCTAAACGATTATTCCGCCTTTTACAAACTTAGTGACGGTTCGTTACTATTTGTGGTGTACCGTCTAACATACTAATAGTAGCAGCCGTGTTCGCTAGTCTCTATTTGCGGTTTCGCCCGCATGAAACTTGTGTTTTCAACTGCCAGTTTATGGCAATTAGTTTACTTAGTTAACATGCTAATGCTCTGTGGCAACTTCGAGTCTATAAAATTAAAGTCTTAATACACATCAAAATCTACTGAACTCTCGGTTTGAATGTTTGTCACTTTTGAAAAGGTGATTCATGTCGAAGTTTAATTTCAGAATGAAGTTATTTTCTAACAGACTTTAAACTTTGGATGTATAGAACCAGATGTCTGATTTCCTTGTAAAGCTATGTAGGTAAGTAGGTACCTACTCATAACGACGGGATTTTCTAAGAATGTGTGATGTGAAGTTTTCTATTTATGACAACATGTGGCTTTGAATGGTAAAGATTTTCCTGTAGGTGTTGTATGAAAGGATTTTTCGACGATGCGATGTAATGAATAATAATTTTAAGTCATGCTTAATGTCGTTTTGAAACGTGTTCGAAATGATATTAAATTATTAGGTATCCCATTTCGTATCTGATAAATTTTCAAAAAAATCCTGGTCTATCTATCTCTTTACTCACTGTTCTACATGCAGACACAGAGTACCTATTATATAATGTATAATTTACTGACATTGGAGTCGGCTCTTATGTATTTTTTTTCATTTTGTTAACCAGTCAGAATACAGTGACATATGGACAGGCAGCGAGCAATAGGCCTTTATCTCGGCTCGCTGTGGAAACATAAAGTACACTATTTTGTTTGTGAGCTTTCGTTCTACTCGTAGATAAGGCACAACAGTTTTAAAAAGTGCACGACGAAAAACAAGGACAGAGTAGTTTTGGAAATGCAACGGACTTTGTTTTTACGGAACAGTTTTTGTGCTAGACAAAGGATGGTAGGTAAATAGACAAAGATGTTGCAGAATTGTGACGATTTTAATATACTGGCTTAGAATAGGAAATACAAACATGTGAATCGGCTGCTTTGTGTTCTGAAACTTTACTCATTTTGTCTTAGATACAGTGCTACAGTTTTCTACATTTGCAATATTAAAAAAATTAATAGTCTTGGAGTGCAGCATAATAATAGAAATCGCCTCTGAAGTCGACAAGCCGCTTAAACGGCCGATAACCGGTATGTTTACCCTATATCGAGCAAAAAAATATATATATTTTTTGTTTGTTACGATTTAACTGGCAGGCAGTGACCCGGCAGTTGCAGTGAGAAGATTAATAGGCTGATGTAGATGATGATGACCTCAAGAAATCTACTGATTTAGGAAAATCTATCACCATTAGAAAAATACATCTTTAGGAAGGCTAAAAATTAAATTGATATCGTGTAAATTAGCTGAGCTATCACAATTTTCGCAGACGAAGTCACGGGCGAAGTGCTAGTAGAACATAATTTAATTTTGTGGTCTTACAATATTAAAATAACTTACACAAATTCTCTTTTTTCATGTGTAGGTACGCAACAAAGTAACTCCGAGAGAAAATCGTCTTCTCAACAGTCCATCTTTACTTAAAGACTGAAAATTAAACCTTACCAAACTTTGCCTCAAATATCAGTGATTTACAAAATAAAAGAGCTCCCAAAAGCACTGCATCTCTCCGATTAGGTAAGTCCGTGTTCGTACATTTTTAATACCGAGCTTATTTCAGTCCCAAAACTGTAGGTTCATATCGACAAGCCTTATTTTCTCATCACTCTACATGCATGCAGCCATAGTCAAAGGTTGTAACTAACATCAAACAACGTTCAACATTCAATTACCGATACATGTATTCGCCAATAGGCACAGCATTGTTAATATCCGCGCGACAAACACTTGACGATGTGCAACTAGCTTCGCATCCGCTCTCTTTGTTGAGTGGAAAGCTCGAAAATACGGTCTGTGTGAGTTATTTGGGAGAATTTTACGCATCACATACTCTAAGCTATAGATAGTGTAGGTACTAAAAAACGAAACACACGGACGTTTCGCTGCATATTCAACAACTTTTGTACAGAAATGTAGAAGACTTTGCTAGCCCTTTTCGTGTAGGTACTCCGGGCGTGCTTAACCTATGTTTTAGAATCGTCTCGTCATAGATTAGTGTGAAAAAAACGCTTTCTTTAGATATTATTTGGAAGATTTTCCGATGCTATACAAACATAATCTACCAATAACCAACCACCCGATGTTAATAAGATGACAAGTTAGTTCGTCATCCAGAATATGCTAACTGCCCACTCTACACAACGTGATTTTATTTCAGACACAAACCTCTTACGTTCTTACACGAGCTACAGTTTGTCGTCTTTCAATTACGGGTGGTACCTCATTCTTCTTTTGCGGCAGTTAATACCTACCTACCTAACATCAAACAACGTTGAACCGACACATGTATCCGCCAATCGGTACAGCATTGTCAATATCCGCGCAAACACTTGAGCGCGCGACGTGCGACTAATTTTACGGCGGTCCGCGTCGATGAGTGCGCTTTAAATCACCTCGTTACGGCTGCCGTTTGATATGAGCTACATACTAGGTTGACATATCGTGGTAAGGGTAGCAGCTAGTAGTCTAGACAAGGGATTTGAGAATCAATGAGGCAATAACGTTAAATAAGTACTTGTTATAAGTTATAACTTAGGTACCCCAAAGGAACAAAGCAAAAAAGCAAAGCTAGATGTCACAGCTTTCGCTAAATCGTCGTTGAAGTAAAAAGCAACTTTACCGGAGAGTGAACATACTGCATAATTATAATAGGTAGGTAGCATTTTATAATTGGTGTTCACTTTAAATTAAAAAGAGACGTTGTTTGTTTCTGTAATTGGCTAAAACAACTCGTTTTCCGATTCTCTAGCATGCGGCATCAAAAATCAAACTGTCGTACGTGGTGTTAAAACTTCAACAACGAAATGCACTTACCTACCTAGAATTACGAACATCATGTCTGAAGGAGGTTGATTCAATGAAGACACATTCGGATTTTCGGATTTTACCAGGGGCTGGAGTGTTTCGTAGCCTGTAATTA
Source organism: Xestia ashworthii (assembly GCA_950022955.1). NCBI lineage: Eukaryota > Metazoa > Arthropoda > Insecta > Lepidoptera > Noctuidae > Xestia > Xestia ashworthii. Next base: position 15,937,543 of record OX465555.1, read on the forward strand.
GCGCTATTGTTGAGGTTTCTGTCCCTTGTTATTTGTGCCAATTATCAGATTTAGTTTCAAAATAGACTTACCCACCCTAATTACGTAACTGTCCAAATGACAGATCTAATCGAGATGTAATGTGAAAATGTACAATTGTACAGCAGAGTCAGACACAATCAATCCAATTCAGTATACGTGCAATTCAGAGTTATATGCATGCAATTTGCAGCCAGCTTTTTCACACCGATCCATTTCACCGTATCGCCGGCTAAATTGGAAGGCGAAAGCCGAGCTTTATAATCAGTCAGTGGGAGAACAGCTTAATTTACATGACGAGCTAATTCCGCATTGTGAACACGAATAATTGTTGTACCTAGTCAACTTTGGAACAACTACGGCGCAAAATTTCGAATTGTCGTGGAAGCTTGCAAATTGCTTCTGTATTTTCTTTGTTCGAATTTCCCCTGTTTACGCGACACGCTAGGAAGTAGGGGGGATTGGGGTGCGAAGGGTGCGGGGGGAAGGTTAGACGCTAAAAGAAAGAAGCTCGGGATTGCAGGTGGTTTATTGCGGTCCGGCGCTTGTTATGTGAAACCCTACAGGTTTTCCTTTTGCTTTTTGTCGCGATAACTTTAGTTAGGGTAAACTTGCTTAATTCGTACTTACGCCAAATTCGTACACCACTTAAAACTCGGCTTTGGTAACAGCTATCAGCGCCTCTAGTGTCAAAAAATATAAATAACAGTCGGCCATTTTACCACCTGACAGATAACACCTGTGAAGCTGCTCTCGACAAAAATATTGAAAAAGTAAGCTTTTTTCGACTATTGCTGTAATATTTTTACACATTTCGTAAGAGTTTTATTCAAATAAGGTCGTGTATAACCTATTTTACGATTTGATACGTATTAATGTGTATCTTTACGATTTCATCTGACGTGTTATCATATTCGTAACTGTTGTCAATTTTTTTGCCGGTAAATTTAAAATTTGTTTGGCTCTTGCTCCTATTTCGTACTTGAGTTAAGTTCTTAAAACAGCTTAAAACGTACTGGTACGATTTAGCGATGATTGCCGAGAATTGGCGAAGATCATCCGTCGAATTTGTTAAGAATTCCTACTTGTTTTAGTAACACATTGTTGATTTTGATGCTGATTCTCAATACTGTATATCAATGAATAAAACTCAAAGTACGATTTGGGATGAATGGTCTTAAATCGTACTTTTTTCAGTTTTTTTTAAATTGTTTATTTTTGAGAAGTTTATAAGGTTTATGTTAAATTTGATTATAGAAACAATAAAGCATTAAGCAAACAAAAATTCCTTATAATTAAAACTAATTTATCTTTCCTAATTTTCTAAATATGATGGTTTTCCCTTAAGGGGTACGAATTATGCAAGTTTACCCTACGCATATTTGCCGTTCTTGGTGTTTGGTCACACCTGTGTGAGGCACGTGTCCAGTTACAGGTTAGGTTATTACAATTAATAAGAAGAAGGTTACCATTTTCATGATGTTTGATTAACTGACGGCTTGCAAAACACAGTTTTGGTTGGAAAATAAACTACGTTAAGGATAAACTAAAGAAGGTATCCAATTCTAACAGTATGTATTTCATTTTACAAAGTTCCCAACCCCGCATTTGTAAGTAGGCAGCACTTACCAAGCCATTAAGAAATGGCGAACCTCGAACAGCCCTAATTGTCCATAGGTACCACAAACTCACCTTCATTAAAAACTGCTAAACCCAACAACACTATGGTAGCATGAATATTTAGTAGTGATTTGCCTTCCGCACTTTGGATTGCTCAAATTGCACAAATAGTTGCCGCCACCCGCGCTAATATTAGCATAAAATGAGCTTTAATTATGAGCATGCCAGCTTAGCAGACGGCCGTGGTAGACCGCCGCACTGCCACCCTGTAGCCTGCAACTCCTGCAAGGCTGCAACATGTTATTAATGTGTTTAATATTCTGAAGACAGGTTGACGATGTTTGCTTTTGAAATTCGTCTTTTGTGGTGTGGGAAAAGCAGAAATAAGGTCTAGTTTTGGGTGAACCAATAATCAGAACTCTCAGGGTAAAACCTCAGCTTTAACCAGCCAAAGCGACCGTGGCGTGCTATGTAGCGTATATTGGGTCTATTTATTAGGAAGGAACAGAAACTATTCCCTCGACTGACTTTTACGATTTGCGTTGGATAAAAGAACTACTAAAGGTCTGTTCTTTATGCCCCAGGTCAACGGGAAACGAAGTTATTTACGGCTTACAATTATTTGGACTCCATTCTACGGTCTTCCGGGAAATATGTATAAGGATAAACTTTGAGATTCTAGGGCATATAATTCTGCCCTAAGGATTCCAAAGGAGGTTACCAAATCAAAACACATAATAAAGACGGTGTTATTTACTCGAAGACAATCCATCAAATCCTGGGTGTCCAGTAAGCAGAGGTCCCACAAAAACACGATCGAGTCCCTCAGTCTTGTTTCCACCTTTTCCTTATTCTGCAAAAAAAGAAAATCCACCAAATGAATCTCAATCATTGCACGATACGTCGAGACGACGGCGAAGTTAACTTAGCAAGGGACGAAACTTGTTCACAAACTACAACTTTCTGGTCATCGCTCATTGATTTTCTTACCTTTTCGACAACAGAAAGTTAGTTTGAGAAAGGTACAAAGTCCACAAGCTTCTCAACAATGCAAATGATGTTAGGTTTAAAAATTGAGAAGAACATAAATCTAATGGAACTTAGTAGTTCGCCGCACAAGACCCTGCTTGTAAGATGAATAAAATACAAAATAACAAAACAAGAAATTCGCGAGAATACTCTAACTTTGCTAATAAAGCCAACTTCCCCAAAGTGGCGTAAACTAAGTTGGTTGCAGCAACGTGACCGCATCATATATTTCATTTGTTTCATTTAACACGGTACCCAAATAGCCAAAAGTTCTCAAATGTGCGGTCCTATGGTTGTCTAGGGAAGCGTTGAGTATTATTCCGGAACATAAATAGTTATTATACTGTTCTACAGAAGGACCATTTTTATTATTGGGTGAATAAGATATAAGATCTCAACTTTTGTTTTGATTCGCTCCCCGTTCATTTTGGTATATTGTTTTGTCCCGTGCGAGTCACAGTCAAATAAATACTTTTACTTTCTTTATCTATTTTTTTTTGACGACCCGAATGGCGCAGCGGTAGTGAGGCTGCCTTACGTTCCTAGGGTCCTGAGTTCGAATCCCGGTAGGAGCAAATGTTTGTGTGATGAGCATGGACATTTGTTTCCGAGTCATGGATGTTTATATGTAAGTATATAAGTATATATTTACAAAAGTATATAATAATATGTAGTATATATCAACTATCTGGTGTCCACGACACAAGCCTCGTTGTTAAGTGTGGCACTAGATGGCGCTGTGTGTAATGTCCAGCGGTATTTATTTATTATTTATACGAATTACTATTTTGTATTTTGTCATCCAAATAACCATGCTACTCCGTCTAACCGTTACACGCGTTAGACTCTAACGCGTGTCATTCTTACTGGTTTGCAATTAAAATGGGTACTGCCGATACCAAAGAGTGGTTATATACTCTATATGGCCGATACCATTGTTTGCTTTGACTGATACAACTGGTTCGCAATGCAGTTTAAATCCTGTACGTCTGAGATCACTATTATCTCTCATAGCACGGAGTGTACCTTCTCTATCTTTTTATTTAGTGATAACGTCCCGAGCATCGAGCCTCGGGCTCACTTACGGACGACGCCGACGGACGGACGAACACATCGCGACAGCTGTTACGGCACCGACAAGACACATCTACCTTATATTGGACATTTTATTGGACAGCATTAAAAATGAATCGTATAAGGAGCAGCTGCTTTATAATCTTTCCTCCAGAAATGGAGTTTCAATGTGTGGATTTAGATAGATATTACATCCTTCTGTCTGCAGGCAATGTCCTCTAGATCGGACATTTATTTATGTCCCATGTTGATTCTAATTGGCTACGCCTTATCCTTTTCTTCTGTGCTATGTGTCATTTTCGTCTTAGAAAAATGTGGTAAGAATCGTTACGAATGCATATTCTAATCAATTCATACTACATTTTAAATAACTCTTAAAATTGGGAATTGATAATGTGAATTATCAATTTTTTTTTGTATCCTTCCAACCCTTCTCTGCAGAGAAGGGTGTGGCATGGCATGCCATGCCACGCGTTTAAATTCCGACTCTTCCCACTTTCAACTCAGAAACTAAACTTCAAATTAAAAGCAGGATTCTGTCACACAACCATGGGCATTACCATCCTCACTCGCATTAGGATTCCGAAGTCATCTTACCATGGCTTAGCTTACCATAAAACGATATTCTTGGTCGTAGCCTGCACAGCTGCCGTCGTCGTGATTATTCAAATTTCTTCGTCTCGTCGTTTGCGAGATGCCGCGGATAAATGATATAAAACCAAATGTAGGCTTCAGAGGCTTATTTATCTCTGAATAAATTGAATATGTTTGTAATTTCTATTCTAATTGGATTTGCTTTAGTCTGACGATATTAATTCCACCTTTTGCTTTTGATGTCACTTTGTTTGTTTTCAATCCAAGCATTAGAATCTCAGTTTTAGTTTGAATTAATTATACACAACACATCTTAACTATGTAATCAGTACAAGTCATCGTGACATCAGCAGAAATGCCTCGCTTCAAATAATAAAGACATCACATCGAACTTATTCGATCAGATATAACATCTAACTTTAAGCTCCTACTTACCAAAACACACACGTCGTTCCCATTCAAAAGCGATTTATCTAAATCATATTAGAAGTCACGATAATACAAGCTGACTGGCAGATAAATGGTGACGTGCATTCAATTACGATTAAATTTCCATTACACGCAAACCTGAAATCTGGCTTTTGACAGATTACTAGAAACTGGGAGTGCGCGGCAATGAAAGGGTTAATTTGTACATAGTGCTCAGTTTATGGATGACATGTATCTGGATTGAAATGTAGAACTAAATAATAAATAGGATCATAACATAACATCATGTCTGCAATACCGATTAACATCACGCATGCCTGTAATTTCGCCAGTTATGTTTTAAGTCCCATGTAATAAGGGGCAAGCCTATTGCCATCAACCAGAAATAGGATCAATTAGGTATTTATTTGCCTAATTAGGTACGGCCAAATGTCTTTTTTGGTGATTACCTACCTTGGTTAACAATATAGCACATATTTCCTTAGGTGAAACGTAACTCCGAATTTTGTGTAGCCAAACCTTGGTTAACACTATAGCACATATTTCCTTAGGTGAAACGTAACTCCGAATTTTGTCTAGCCAACACGAAGGTTGCTTTCTTTTTAAGTTTTCAAGACTCCCTAAGGACATAAGTAAGGATTAGTGTTTAGACACTTAATACGTTTTTCTTAGGCATTAATTAAAAGTGCTTGAGCACGTACTTTTTATGGCTTGGCAACAAAAATAGCTGACACATGGCACCCGTAACGGGAGTGAGTTTAAAATTCGGGGTTTCGTTGACTCATCGCTGATGAATCAAAGCCGAATGGAATATTACTATATCACTAATTTATAGAACTTTATAGGAACTAGGAAGTGTTACACCGGACGGTGTTCCGTTCTTATTTTTGTCGGTACATTTCTTTAACGATAAATTAATATTTACAGATAGCTCATCAGATATCTTAGGTAGGTCAAGTACCCCGGTATTAGATGTGTTTATAATGAAACTAAATTTTATGATCTGTTTAGTATTTATTTTTTGACTTTGAAACGTATATTTCTCAACTGCGACCATAAGTTACAGAGACGGCCCGAAGGACCAAAAAATATTTTGTAGATCCAATTTTTTGGTCCTTCGAGCTGTCTCAAAAACTGATGTATGGGCCGGAAATAAAGTGATCTATAGACCGCTATTTCCGAACCCAAAATAAAATCAATACAAACTTAGTAGTTTCACGGTCAAAATTAACTTTACGTACAATCCTCCCCCATCGTTTGCTACCGCCTTCATAATATTTTACTCAACAGGCTATCAGGCGTCATAAATCAAACATTGTATCGTCGTACCGCAGGGATCTATTTATACCGAGTGACTAGGCGAAACTGTCCCTTCTATGGTAATGCTGACTTCTTTTGACGCGAGTTTCACTTCGGTAATTACCGGTAAACATTTGCTGTGAGGCGGTAACGCTGATTAAGTAACGTTGACTTTGCGAATTTAATGTTGACATAAGTTAATTTCAATTTGCAAAAGCAGGTCTCCCTGCTTCTTCAAATACAAATTATATTTTTAATTCCAAGCGAATTCTTGCGCACGTTACTGGCTTACGTTTAGTAAGATATATTATGACCAGCTCTTGCCCGTGGATTTGCTTGAGTTACGGTCAGAACGTATCTCACGGGAACGAAACATTTAATTAAATAAAGCCTACCTATAACACTCAGGGATAATGTAGCTTTACATTTGTGAAATTTTCGGGGATCAGATCAGCGGTTCCAAAGATTAACCCCTATAACAAACAAAGTTATTATTTATTATTACTTAACTTAAAGCCGAAAGAAAAGCGTAGGCACAGTTTAGTAAACCTGAAAACACGATATGAAAGGTTTTATCAAGTCCTACAACTTTTACATAAGATCCTATAGCCTTTGGGTAGCCAGATCTTTATATCAAATATAAAATATTATGTTCTCATAAACTCCCCGTATCTACTTATCCGCGGAACCAAATGTTTACGGATAACATAAAGTAGAGTTGTGGTCGCAATAAAAGTTTCTTTAGGCTCATTTTATGTTTTTAGCCGCTGGGTAGACTGCGTACTGTATTATTACGTCAGGGTTTTAGTGTGGGGATTTGATGTTATTATGATAAGTAAGATCGCTAATAAAAGTATCAATGGTTTCGTGTGTGACCAGCTGATGTATGAATGTGGATGACGCAATAAGAGTATGCACGAATCGTAGCAGATGCCGTTCTGCATAGGCACGACCTTTTTTCCTGACCTTGGCTATCACCATTAGCCCTAAAGAAAAAAAAAATGTATGGTATGTATGGTTTTATGTTAGTGATTGTATTCTACGTAGGTACCTAGCACACAGCATTCCATGAACCACAACAGTAAAATTATTAATGAGCTATTTCTGGGATAGTTAAATCTACTGTGAAATACCAGTACGGTATTCAATGGCAGTGGTTAGCCAGTTCTGAAAATCAATTTGATAAACAAAATATGGGTATTGTACGACCACTCGTCTGACCAATTTATTGTGTTGCGGGTGTCAGGTTTGTTTGTCAGTCTGGATTCACAGAACAAAATATGTTGCATGAATTGTCCCACCCTAATTAAATATTTGCCCCGACTTTGGTAAAACAGAGAATCCAAAAAATCAGTAAATTCGTAAATGTTTGAGTACCTATAACTTTAAGGCGCGAATGGTGTGATACGCGCTTGATTTGAATTTAAATGTGCCAAGGCGGGTAGAGAGGAAATGTAAAAATTCGCTAATATCAATTTAATTTTCCACTTCTTCCAAATTTTCTTTTGCGCCCTAATAAATCTTCGGAACCCATCTTAAAATCACGTTTTTAACATTCAAGTGACGTTTATGTTTCTTGAGAAAAATTACAAAATTCCCGTCACGTTTTAATATCATTTACATATAAATCTTTCTTAAGAAATGGTGTCTTTGGAGCCGAGGAACCGTTTATTAGATTTTTCTCGCTCGAAACAAAAGCCGACTGGAGTGAATTTCGTTTTTTGTTTGACATAAACAATGTCAGTTCTGGTCATCAAAGTCTTGTTTGTAATGGTTTTGCATTTGTCACGCTTTATTATTTATTTGTCTATTTGTATGCAAGACCCACGCCGTTTGTTTGTGATTCTACCTACCTTTTCTTTCACAGACTATGTTTAATTTAATGATTTCTTTCTTCTTTCATTCAGAAAACATGCATGCAGTGATAACAGTGTGTTTTTCTTGCGACTTCTTAAGCAATGGTTCTAAATTCAAAGTCAAAGAATACCATTTCAGACCTCTACCTGGTAATCCTTCGTGTGAGACATTCAATTAGGCGCAGACTAAATGGCTTGTAGGTACTTGTTTTATGAGCAAATTATTTTGTTGTCTTAAAGAAATAGTGGTTTACTTATGAAAATACCACCTAGATAAATAGTGTTTATTCTTCAGCTCTTTTGTTGTACTATTTAAAGTTAAACAATATGGTATCCTGTACACAAACCTACATACAGGTTCTATACCTCTTTGAACAATACTGGCTGGTGTATAATTTAAGCAAGAGGGTGGCAACAGTTAGCCTGCATTGTTCACGTCCTGGCCAGGCTATCTCGTTTATGCTAATACTTTCTTAACAGATTAAGGCTTTGTTGAGAGCTTGAACTGTTGGCTTTACTGTGGAGGTGGACTGTTCTTGAATTATTTTGGGTGGATAAAAAAGAAGAGGTGTTTTTGTTATTAAGTTTTTGGATCTGCTGAATCTTCGTCAGCAAATATGGATTTATTTCTTAGACTTAATACAACGCAATATTACACGCTTGTTACTTCTGTTTTATAAAAAAACCAAAGATGTGTAAAATTGTATTCAAGTAATGTACTTTTCAATTTATTCCATCCCAGTTCTCACATCTCAGCTCTGCTCAATAAAACCTAAACATTTGATCACATTTGAGTAACATTCTTGTGCTACGGAACCACCTCACCGATCGATGGAGGCGCCCTCTCGCGGCTTTATGTAGCGGAAACCGACTCGCCCCACGACTTGGCTACATTGTTCCTTCATGGAAAAGTTAATGCAGAAGGGTAACCGGGAAAAGTTTTTAACGAGCTCAAGAACCTTGTGTTTCTCAAAGTCGTCTTAAAGCTGGTCTTTATCTAGAAAGTCTAAAGATATCTATCTATTAAATTGGAGTTCAACTATCTATATAAATAAAAAATAAAACCGGCCAAGAGCGTGTCGGGCCACGCTCACTGTAGGGTTCCGTAGCTTCCCAGACCATTAAAAATACCAACATTTTTCGTCAGCAAAAATAACTTTGTTTTTCATAGTATTTGTATGAAAAACAAAGTTATCATTTGCGTTTTTTTGAAAAAGTGCTATATAACTCAAAAACTATTCAACTCATCAAGTTGAAAATAATTTTCCTAGAAAGTTCATATAAAGGTCTACTTCTGTGATTTTTTTCATATTTTTTAAACTTATGGTTCAAAAGTTAGAGGGGGGGGGACACATTGTTTTTGACTTTCGGAGCGATTATTTCCTAAAATATTAATATTATCAAAAAATGATTTTAGAAAACCCCTATTCATTTTTAAATACCTATCTAACAATATATCACACGTCAGGGTCAAAGATAAAAAAAAAATCGCTCCCCACTTTACGTCTGGGGGAGGTACCCTAATAAAAATGTTTTTTTAAATTTTTATTTTTGCACTTTGTCGGCATGATTGATATACATATTGGTACCAAATTTCAGCTTTCTGGTGCTAACGGTCACTGAGATTATCCGCGGACAGACAGACAGACAGACAGACAGACAGACAGACAGACATGGCGAAACTATAAGGGTTCCGTTTTTTGCCATTTGGCTACGGAACCCTAAAAACAATGGCTGTTCGCAATCTATGGCCCTTAACTATTAATAGAACCGATTTTCATGAAATTTTACACAGTTGTACAAAGTTACGTGAGGCCAAGTTTCAGATAAAAGGCACTGCAACGCATGCCGTGGCCCAGCTAGTGCAAAATAATAAAGTGATTGGCAAATTGTTGTTATAAGAAGAATGTCTTAGGTAGGAGCTGATGGACGCTTCTGAAAGTCTCAATCTCGTCGCCAAATTTTGAGCTGACTATTTGAGTTGTCATCGGCACGCTAAGTTGAATACAACTTACCAGCTTTCAGTCAGCAGGATTGGTAGTGGCCCAGCGGGATAGATTTACTCAAATACTTAGTAGTTTTACGATATTCCATGAAAAACTTTGACCAAAGAACCCCAAGTTGGTAAAAATCCTATCATACGTTGATTGAAGTGAAGCTTCTGTCTTTCTTAGCAAGTGCTTTTACAAATGAAATACCTACAGAGATATAGACAATGTTCTATTGTTAGAACATTGACTATTTATAAAGAAAAATTGCTTTTATAAGCTTGATGATATTTTGTATACAGGAAAAGTTGGGCCGACTTAAATGTTATTCTATACTTTTCTTTTTAATATTTTAGTTTTATTCAAACTCAAAACAAAAATAGATAGTTACTATAAAGATTCTATGACAAGAGATCGCCGAACAAAGCCAGACTTTCTTTGGCTTCCACGTCACTGGGCTGAACTGGTTATCAAGTTGATGTTTCATATCAGCTCCAACAGCATCTTTTTCTGGTATTGGCAGGTCGAGGAGCACACTTTCCACCCATTATGGCATGTAGTTACGCAAAGTTTTAAATACCTACAGCCTATGCCACTCGGGAGCCAATGTAGCTTCCCATTAGTAGTTCTGGCCCTAAGCAACTTTTCAATTTTTTTTCGGATGGGAAATCATCAAATGACTCCTCCCGCTCTGGGCAGAGCGGGGGGGAGTGTCAGACTTTTACTGACTAAAACCCATCCATATGTTCCTTCATCGGCCTTTATGTTCCGGGGCCACGGTATCTCTTTCGAACAGTCCCGCAGCACCGGCAGGCGTCGGCCCTTGCACCGGCGCGCGTAGAACACGAACTCACCGTCGACACGGCCTGTCGTCATAAGACGGACGGATGGCGAGCTAGCCCATAGCTCACCGTCCACAAGCCCGCACCTACGGTGGCCCCGCACCGCAGCGGCTGGGATGAGAGGTTCTCTGGCCCTAACCCCCTACATCCAAGCTTACGAACTTTGCTTCTTTATAATTTTTGTATAAGTGAATGCAAATTGCATTCTATTTCCATCCACCACCACATCCTGGGGGATGTGTATCATTTCATGTTATTGACATTTGACACTCCTCATTTATTTCCAAAACCCAATATCCACATCTACCTACACACGTCCAAAAAACGTGAAACCTTCAAAACCAGTGAGCTATTTTTACAAGCAAAGTAGATCGCAGCAAATACGTCTGAAATTGAATTTTCCAATTTCACGACTACGACAAATTGGTTCGTACATCCCCCGTTTGAGATGGCTCGATAGATAAGGTGTCACAATGAGCCACGAGCCACCCCTTTCGAACGATTGGGTCATGTTGTCTCACTTTCTTATCTGAGCTTTCCACGTGACCGGTGGAAATCGATTTAATTTACCAACACTGACTACCTTTTGTCTCAATGAAATCTCTAGTTGATCTTTCCTTCAAAATTGCCAAAGTTTTTGTCAATAAATCAGTTTTGATATCAACACCTTAATGTATGTACAGCTGTATGTATGTAGCTCTATGTTGACCGGTGAAATCCTCTAATTTAAAAACTAAGAAGTAAGTAGGTGGGAGTACCGAAAGCCCAAAGGACCAGAGGACCATTTTAATAATTTTATGCTGACTTGATTAAAATGATTGGGTGTGGGAGACAATTTACATATAAATAGTTTTAAAGTTATCAGAGCATTAAATTGGTATCATGTGTTCTCGGATAATAAATTCAGTTTTATAACTTTTGAACAATTTTGGAGTTATACCTTTGGCTGTATGGATGCAACTAATAAAATACCAGTTTTGGAGACGGTACTCGTGTTGGCCTATTTTCATCGTATTTTATTCCGAAAACAGATCTAATTATGTATTATGATTTTCTTGAATACGTTTTTTATATCAACGATTAATTAAAAATGATGCCCATTAGAGCTATTCACCTTTACAAAGGAATGTAATTAAGAGCACGGGGATTCTCATAAGCTCTTAAAGATGCCATTAATGCCTTTGATACTAAATTCCTTCGTATAATGAGACAGAGAGGATGCTAAGATGTTTGCCCGCATTGGAGTGGTTTCGGTCTACGGATTTTAATAATTGATTGTTAAAGCTGTTATATTGGATTACTTGTGCCGAAACGATTGGATTTTGTTTGTACAATAAATTGGTATTTTTAGTTCAAATGTTGCTTAGATTGGTAGCTAAGCATGAGGATTACATAGTAACAAAATACATATGTATTTACATAATTATAATCGGAAAGTGGGCAAGTCGCATAGGTATAGCTCTCAAATTCGCTGTTTTGATTAATTTGGCTGTATTACTGTATGGAAATAAGAAATTTGGCTAAGTAGAGAAATAAAATATTGAATAATAAAATAGGTAAAAATTTAACAGCTTTTTGCGACGTTGACAACTTTTTGGATGCGCGCTCTTAAGGTAGCACGTTCGTATAAGGACCAAGCTCCTAATTCAAAAATATAAGGTATTGTAGTAAAATATGGGAGGCCATGTGGATGAATTTGATGTGAACGATACGAGACGTTTGATTCCATGTTCAGTGGGCCGGAATCTAACGAGCCCTTCTTATGCTTCAGAATATTTTGTCGAAAGGGGCCCCTTCATATTCTTCATGTCTTCAGTAATACGTAGGATTATGTTTATCTTTTCTATCATAAAAAGTTAACGATAGGTATATTCATGACGTGTATTTGTTTATAATAAAGCATAAATATTTACCAATTAATTTTGATAAAATCTATCTAGAAAAATCCCGACTTTGGATTGGAACGCTCGCATTATATTATTTTGTACGTAGTTTTTAAAATGCCAATTGAAGTTAAAGTTGAACCATTTATTTCAACAAGGCTATTATTTATGGCAATTTTCAACGTCAAACTTTAAAACAAAGTAAATATAATTGCTGTATGTCCAGTCCATGTCCAAGGGCATATAATATTAAATAAAAAAAATCGTAATGTAATCATGGGTAATCCTTTAAACTTTTTACTTTCATTAGGTTATCGTCACTCCTAGTATTTTCAAAATTTGTTCACACATAGGTGGGTGCAAAGTTACACGAGTCGAACATTAATTTTGGGGCAGATGAATGAGAGGTCCGGTAGAACGGACAGACGGACATGACAAATTATACGAGAGGATTTGTTTTACTACCGGAACCAAAAAACGCTGAAAATACTAAGCGAGAAGCGACGCGCTGAAATAACACATCAGCAACGTAGCGATGCAGCACATTTTTTTGTGTACCACGTTGTAATATCACATTTGGTAGGATTTGCAAAAGGAATTGTTAATCACAGGAGATTATACGCTCATGTTACTAAGCGGCACACTAAATAATACGAAATATAAAATGTGTTATAGACTAGATCACGCTAATATTATAAAGGTGAAAGTTTGTATGTGTCTCTCTGTGTGTGTGTCTCTTTCACCCAAAAACTACAGAACGGATTTGTATGAAATTTAGTACACAGGTAGTTTATAACCTGGATTAACACTTATGACACTTTTTTTCCGGTAGTATGATCCCGTGGGACAATTATCGAAATTCGCGTGGGCGAAGCCGCGGGCATAACATTAATAACCCTCATATTGAAAAAAAACAATCCTCTGTTGGTTGGATAATACATATTACGGTATTTTGGGAGTAGATTAAGAGATTACGTACTTTACCGCTCATAGGACGTATTAATAACCCGAAAAATTCGTCGAATTTAAATTGAAAATTTCAGGGAAGGGACTCAAAATGTGATGGGTCGCAGAGGCTGTTAAATAACGCCCCATACTTTATGAAACTCATAAAAGCAGAGGTTTTTCCACACATTTGCCACACTTATCTACGTACAACACTAGTGGCTGGGTGAAAGTACTTGAAAAATGTTAATCCGCGTTGGAGAGCGCTGATATTTTTGAAACGTTAGTTGGGTGAAAATTATCAAGAGCTTTTAATGTTGATTTTATTTTATGTCGCTTCGTTTGGTGGTTACATGTTTCACGTGTGAATTTTTAAAGGGTAGGGTTTTTTTTAAACTAATTAATTTTAAACCGCATGTAGAGAAGAGTGGAAAGCTATTCGGGAGATCTTTGCCCAGCAGTGGGACACTATAGGATGAAGAAAAACAAAATGGAAATTCACATTTATCGAAGATACTAACAAGAAAGTAAGATCTTATATAATATTATACTTTATTCTAAAGCGGATTAGAAGCTTCAGACATAATATGACACAATATGAAAAACTAGTGGTTTTATTTAAATGATTACCAGTAAACTACCAAAATATTGCCAGTATTGTAGATACCTTAAACATAATATTGGCTTTATTAACAAACAATACAGCTCATTACTTCCGCTACACTGAGTCTTACCTTTCAGATGCAAATAAAGCTGCAATGGGCACTTTATGAATCGTTCAGACACAAATTTATTTCATTGATATAACATTTAACATAGCGCCTGTTATTCCCGAAGACATAAGCAGTGGTATGCCTAATAGTTTACCAAAATTTCAGCAGAAAGCATGTTTAAGTCCCATGTAATAGGCTCGAGCCCTTTGCCATCAACCAGCCACAAATCTAGACTCCGTGGCTCCTAATGGAAAATCCTTGCTAGAAAATAGCCTCGTGAAATAGTCGCGTTTCACCACTTACGATTAAGTTCCTTTAAGTTACTCATACAAATTCTGTTCCATTTTTGAATTTATTCAGTAAAGCCATTTGGACATCGTGAAATAGGCCCCAAAATTCTCTCGTTTTATTTAATTGACAGCTTTCAACGAGTAATGGCTAAGGGTTGGCTAATCTAAACAAACAATTAGTACGGACGTGACGTGCAGTGTGTTGACATTTTACAATCTGTGAGAAACGGAGGGTGTGAACTTGTAAACTGCTGTTCGCTTTTAAAAGCTGATTAAAGACGAGACAGCGTATTTGTGAATGTAGGATATGGAATTTTAGAAGCAAACGTGTACAAATACTTTATTCATGAAATGTGGATGTATCTATTAATACCTTTGGTCTCTAGGACCTACCTACGGGGAATAAACGTGACCGACGTTAATCCAGCATGTTGTTATATCATTTCATAAAAAGTGTGGCTTAAATAAAAATTATCGGAATGACATTACCTACCATCGAAAAGGTAACAATGTTCTTACCTTAATCATTAAATAAAACAAACACACACATACGTAAACATAAGCCCGATAATCCCAAAAAGTGAAACACATTTTGCCAGTAACTATAAGCCCGTTGAAAAATAAAATACCAACAAATCTGAACTCCACTGTAAACACCCAGTGTGAACCAATTGAAAAGTCGTAAATGTTTATGTGGTCAGTTAAGATCGGAAACTAACGCTGTTAGTGGTCTAAAGTGGTGCTGGCGCAATCAATGTCACTTCACATTAGAGCCGATAGCACTCGGGTCTCGATATGTTCGCGCTCCGATACTAACAGTTTTCTGAAGTTAATTGCAATTGACTTGATTGGTATCGGAATTGTGAACACGTAGCGTTTGCCTAATATAGTTTAAAAGTGCGATCTCATTATTAGTGTCGGAGGTATTTTTGGCCAACTGTTACAATGGGGCTTAAAAAAGCTTGCTAAAAATTTATATACGAGTAGTTTAAGAACTTACACCTCTCTATAACTGGGATCTACGGCTGTTATGTTATTTCAGTCTGTTTTTGAATACATAAATACTTCTTAGTTTTAAATGACTTGATGAAAGCAAAAGTATGTCTCTGGGATTAGGTTCATTTATATACCTACGTTTTGAAAGGATTTTGTAAAAGCAAAGTGAAGAACACAAAGGTGACAAAAAGGAATCAATGTCAAAGTTCATTCAGTTATCATTGAAATTATTTAAACTTCTGCGTTTAAAATCTTGTACCTTAAAAATTGCCGAGGAGCTCTAAAATCTCATCTTACTTTCGTTATACATTTCAAAAACTGATAAGTACAAGAATTTAATTAAAGATACGATCGAAACTTATTTTAAGTTTGTCTTCGCAAAACGGAACAGGGCGGAGTCGGTGTAAAAAACGACATTCCCCTTAATTTCTACGTTTTATCTCTACAAGACTTCGTTGATTGATTTTTGCAAAGTTCTTTGTCTCTTAAATCTTCGTCAGGTGTTTTTTATTGCTGGTGTCCATTTATCTTGGTCCTTCTGCTATCGAATCTGTGACCATTTCCTAATTGACATTTGGACAAAGGTATACGCAGATGTCTTAGCCGTCCCTATGAACCTGATTAATTGAGCACACATGTGTCTGACAGACCTTCTGTGAGAAAATAGGGAATACCGTGTGAGAGAGATAATAGTCGTATCGCAGGACCAGATTCGAAGCTAGTCTATTTTGGTCCTCGTGATATATTAGCGCCTGTAAAAATAAATCAAGTGAAATACGAGCTACAAATGTAAGGGGTTCCTCTTCTATTTGTTGTTGTGAAAACCACTTTAGGAGCAATATGTTGGAATAATGTATCGCTTGAAAGGTTTCTTAAGTTACACGGTTAAATTAATAACGTAAACAGTATCCCATCAACGTTGTTTGTATAATTTTGATATGTGTGCTTTATCTAAAATGATTTATACGATATCTTTGGCTGAGATTTTATTCGTGAAACATTATTTTTCTATTTTTACGGGTGTTTATAAGGCACACACACATTGGCATACCGCTTCGCGTTAGGGAAAGTACGAAGTCTGGATTTTCGGACTTACTTAAAGTTTTTCATCTTCATACCAACGGATATACTATCTCGGACACAAGGATCACTTAAAACAATGATGAAAATAATTAAAAACTCTAACAGCTTCGCAGTAGGTACCTGTCACGTCCCAACGTAATGATGGAACAAAAATATTAATAAAATTAATTAATACAGAAAGATCAGACACACGCTGGTCTAATTAGCGCTCTACACCTAATTAGCTCAAAGGTCGTCATTAGTACAATATATAGGGGTAGGTGTAGACAGTCTGGGTGTCGGGCATCCATTGTGTGCTGGAGGGCCCTGGAGACTCCTCAAGCGAACGTGTGTGCTATACGCCTTATTGAGTTGTACGCCAGTTTTGTAGCGTGGCTCGTACGTGAGACGTCTGAACACGCTTCGGGCATAAACAGTGGATTATGACCCGACTTATGTAGATTAATTATGTGTTCTGGTCTAAATTGGCAAGTTTATGAATACTAGTTTACCCACACAACTTCGTCTGCGTCACATAAAAGATAAAAAGCCCACAAAAGGAATAAATATTCCCCGTTTTTGCAACAATGTTCATTTATGCTCCGCTCCTATTGGTTGTAGCGTGATGTTATATAGCCTTTAACCTTCCTCGATAAATGGACTATCCAACACAAAGATGTTTTCAATTTTAATTAGTAGTTTTCGAGATTAGCGCGTTCAAACAAAGAAACAAACAAAGCTTTACAATATCAGTATAGATGAAGGACAAGCATAGCTGTTTACACGGAGTGGAAACAGCTATGCAATGCTTGATAAAACTCTGTGCACGGTTGTTTGTAAGGGGGTAATCATTAGTTAATGGGGTCAGAGCTCATGACATTCTCACCAAGAGTAGAGAGGGGATCGAAAAATCGCCCCTAAGTAGTTTTTTTTGTATTACCTATTTCCCACTTTAGTTCTTCGTCCTCTTCCATCCTAGACAAAACAATCAGTCTTACCAAGTGGTGGATTTGTGGATTTGTGGAGTCTACATGGGAAGGCACTCCATGTAAATTACTAGGAAGTCGTATCCCGTTAGACTGGAAGCTGACCCTAACATACTTTATCATGAAATGGATAAATCCATCCATAATCTTAGATCTCCAGGCAACATTAGCCGAAAAGTTCTGGAGTGGCGACCGCGAACCGGAAGACGATGCGTTGGAAGACCTCCCACTAGGTGGACTGATGACCTGGTGAAGGTTGCGGGAATCCGTGGGATGCGAGTCGCGCGGGACCGGTCAATGTGGCGACACTTGGGGGAGGCCTATGTCCAGCGGTGGAAGTCTTTCGGCTGAAATGATGATGAATGATAATGAACTTTTCACACCACCTGCTCGAAAATGTCAAATTATATGTCAAGCAACCTTAACCTAAAGTGAGTCATTAGTGGCCGGGGGCACAGCCGGTCAATAATGTTGTACTGGATTTCATTATGACCCGCTGGTCAATAATGTGATTTGAATTTGGAATCTCACATGCTCAGCTAAATTGGCAGTATAGTACTAACAAACACCCTTTGGTGCCAGAAAGAGGAAAGCCATTCTCGATACCCTTACTACGCGTGGATGATATTCTCGATTTCCTACAAAATCATAACGACTGCTTTTTCATATCGTTGCCATGTTTTCGAAGACAAAATATTGTAAGAATAATTAGATAACTACGAACCATTTTTTAAAAGGAATGGAACATTAAAACTGGCATTAATAATAACAAATACCGTACCGCGCCGTATTGTATTGTACAACGGGCAGGTGTCCGCAACTCCACGTCAAAGCGCGAATTTCCACCACGCGGGCCCAGTGCGGGTTGGTAGATGTCACATGTCTTCGAATTTTTACCGCGCCGAAATACCGTAATAGTAATTGGCTGTAACATTAGTTAATTAATTTATTCTTACTGTATGTTTATTTAATAAATACTTTGTTTTTCGTACTATGGCTATTATTTTCTCACAGTAGGTGTAAAAAGTAGAGTATCCTCCTCTGGGCTAAAGGTGTCTTTGCCTTGGGCTAGCTTGAATCCCTCGCTGCATTCAGGATTCTTGTATTAACTCCCTCGCTTCGCTCGTGAGTTAAACTCTTAACTACCTCGCTGCGCTCGGGAGTTAAATCCCGAATCCTTCATTGCGCTCGAGATTCAATATGACGCCCGTGACATAAGACACAACTTTAGTCAACGAGGTGGAGTTCAACACAACATAATAAGATGCCCTGCCTTTTTTTTCTCTTGTTTAAAGAACTTGTACCCTAAAACTCCTTAATAAATCTATTGTATCACAGATTTCACTAAGCTATCAACAATTTGTTAGGTTGTGTATAGGTACTTGCTTCTCGGATGCTTGAACTGGATAAAATATTATGTAAACATCCACTTATATCGTAACGAATGCATCCTTCCGCTCCTAAACGATGTGATTTATTTGAACCTTGCGAAATTATCCTTTAACGGACCCTATAGAATATTATCAACCTTATTATTGAAGATGTAGGGTCTAAAACAGCTTTTTAATGTATGAAAGGATTAGGAGTGCGAAAATCGCTGGTAGTCCTTTGAAGGATGGCTTAAAGTGATAAATATAGTAAAAATCCTTTACAAATTCAATGTGAGAATGTTTTCTTTTGTTGTATTTTATCGAAGTAGTGGCATACCTAATAAAATTGGTTGAACTTTTGGGGTTCACTTAAGTAGTTGTGAGTATAAAGTGAGAAGGATCAAAAAGGTGTTGTGATATCGACTTAATATTTCAACTGGGCTAAAAGCCCACTTGATCACCTTTCTCACCTTGTGCTATAAGTTAAGGCGCTTAGACGAGCTAAATTAGCAACTCTATTTGTGGTGGTTCAAACTTCGTTTGAAATGCTGCTAGAATAAAGTTCTAATCAGCTTGCACTACCAAGTGGTTGTTACGTCAGCCACTGCGGGCCAAATAGCGTGAAATGGGTGGTTTCGATCGATTTACAAAAAAACTATTGATTGGATTAAAAAACTAAAACAGTATCATGCTAATATATTGCTTGTAGAATTATTTGCGAAAAAATCAGAATGATCGCATGCATATTAGTATGTTTTTTATTGTTTGAAAGATATTTTTAGAGGTAAGTTCGTGATTTCTTTTTATCGAGCCAAATTAATTGTATTATGTTTTCAAAACAGTATCATGCTAGCATATATCCTGAAGAATATCATATATTTTTCTGGTCTTGTTTATAGCAGTGAATCATATACTTTTAGTAATTATAAAACTCGCGTTTAGCTCGTGTAATCGCCTTAAGTTTACAATTAAAACGAGATCCCGAGGGCAGCAAGTGGCAATGGATTTCAAAACATTTCTCATGTCGCCAAAAATTTAATATGCCTGAAGGACATATATCTACTTTTCGGAAGAATATTTCATTATCGTTAAAGCTAAGAGAATATGAATGCCCCCTAGATTGCCTGTCAGAAATGGACAGTCCCTAAAACTGCCAGAATCATCGCACTTAGAAAAAATAATCCTGATCAGCTGTTTAGACGAAAGAAACAGCCCAATTAACTGTCCCAATAACTGCAGACTGGCCTTACATATCAAGATAATCGGTGATCATTGCTGTTCTGACACAAGAACGATATCTACAGCTCAACCTCTTTGCTAAGACTCTCCCGATGCCTAGACAAACGGCGTTCTATATTTAAACGTTGTCAGACTAAACAACACCATCCTCTTACATTGTTGACTTCCTTGCTCACGGTAGTTACCGTTGCCTCCTCGAACAGGATGCACGAGCTCTATAAAACATATATTGACATGATGGAACACTTATTCTGGAGCTAGGTTACGATGTCGTGCGAGAAAATCTAGATTAGTTAGAAGGAGGATGGACTTCTGCTGGCAAACTGTTATTTGTAAAACAGCGCAAAGCTTGCAATAAAATAACTTCTCGCCTGTAATTTCTGAAGGATTAGGCTGGCTCATTTCGCCAGTTATGTAAGTCCCATGTAACAAGGGACGAGTAAAAAAATGAAAAACCGTACAGCCTGATCAGGGAATCGAAACACAGGACCTCATAGAGAGGAGTAGCGCTTGTGAGCACTGGATCAACGCGTCAGTTAATTAGACAATTAAATAAATATCGCTGGAAATAAGTAACTTATTATGATTTAAAGCTTAAAAAAAGCATAGTTTCGATACATGAAAGTGGAAATATGATGTCTGACACAAAGCTTTGCTTGATTATGGCATATAAGTAAATTAAAAACACATAAGTACATAAGTAATGACATTTTAACTATAACTTTTTCCGAACGAACTCGGAATAGGGCTCCTCAATCTGTTCGCTAGAGTCGTCGTTGTAAGACGCGCATCTGCGACTGTAGCCCTGTCGTTATAAATAAGATTTGTAGCGCAACTTGTCTCCCTTCATGGTATGAAAACAAAACTATCTTTACAGGAAACTATGATGTTCGTGGAACTTGTCGCTATGAACGAATTTGTATGAAACACATGCATTTGCATGAGGATGTGAATCTTCTGAAATGTAAATTATGAGAAACTGCTCTTTTAAAAAGTAGTAAAAGAATACGGATATTTTGATGTTCGTGTGTTCGCAGGAAATACTTTTTGATTGCAATTGCAGAACCGAAGATCATTTATAAAACTAGGAATAGGAAAACGTAAATTCAGAAATACGTAAAGTTGGAAGAATTTTAATATGGAGAATACTCGTTACACACAATAACCAATTAAGTGCCCTAGGATAGTCATATTTTTTTATTCAAAAACCGAACAAATTCGGTATGTCTAAATAGCGCGTTCGTGCCAGGGCTAATGATTCGACTCAAATGCGATGAAGAACAAAGAAGCAATAAGGCCATCATCGATATGTCATGTAACCCCCACTACTTCCGAGCCCTAAACTGCATGCGCGCATACCCGCACAGATTGCGTTGTCTCCGGCGGCGGCGCATTGAAATCGACAATATCCTCCGAGCGCTTCCCTCCAGCCTCCCCAGATCCCCCCGGCCCCACCGGCCTTCGATCGAGGCGCGTGATGCGACATGTGACATTCGACCACATTCAACTATCTGATAACTTTTCCGTGACGTGTCGTGCGAATGGGCGCGCTTTTCGACACTTTCCGGACATGTGAGATCCGGTTTTGTCGTATTCGTTTTAGGAGTTGGGGTGGTCATTTATATTTCGGTGGCGTAAGGTCGTTTCCGATGACTTTGTGATTTGTCGTGATCATTATGATTTTCAGGATAATAGCTATTAAATTAAGATGACTGACTTGGATGTGATTTGATTAAACGTTCGCCCAGTTCAGCTTATTTCTGGGCCTTTAGATTACCATCGAAACATTTTTTTAAGCTTTCACGGTTTAAAACTAGATTTATATTGTCATTTACGGGATATCTTCCGTCATTATTCATAATTTTGAGCTCCCGATATTTCAACCCGCGATCATAGCGCTTGCAACAGCGTCGAAATATCGGGAAAAATTATGAATAATCACGGAAGATATCCCGTAAGTGACAATATAAGTTTATTATCGAAACGCTAAGATATTTTCTGAAGATTAAAAGTTTCAGTAATGACATCCTGTTCGCCGATCTCTCAACAAATTTGATTGCTTTCATAATCTCCTATGATCCTTCTGAAAATTCCTTCTCTAGATAACATTTACCTTAACTCTCGAGGATTTATTGGCATACTTGTAAAGTCTATATTTAGCCGTCAAAGCAACATGAGACGTCCTATATCAACGAATAATTTTAATTTAAATGCAAAATACGATCCCGAAATACATCTTGGAGTTTCACGTTTACATAGGAAGGTATACATACTGTTAGCTTTGCGTATCCCTGTGGTACTTATCTACTTTAATTAAAGAGTATGAAGCATCCTGAACGTTGGCGACGGGGAAAATGGCTATCAAATAATTTGCTATTTTGATGAAATAATTCTTACCATCATACTTCACTCACTGATTTTCTTTTACTGATGACAGCCTCGTTGGTTTAGTGACTACTGAGCACGAGGTACTGGGTACGATTCCCGAGTGGGGCAAAGTGTTATTGAGTTTGTCGAAATTTGACAATTTTAAGCGACGTTGCCAACTTTTAGAATGGACTCTTAAGTAACACTACCTGCACAACGGTATTTCAGAAGTGTATAATCAATAAAATAATTGTTCTACATAATGATAAATCAAAGCTGTTGAATAAAGCAGTCTGATTTGGAAAACGCGCTGAGTCAATCAAGTTACTCGTATGTCAGTATTCTTAACAAGTGTACTTTACGAACCGCGAAAACTTTTTAAAATAGATGATGAATAGATTCATTAGTTTCACAAGTCGACATGCCGGGAATCGATTTAGGTCCGTGTTCACCAAGAAGATAACAGCCTGATTATCGAAAAACAGCTGTCAATGTGACATGTTCCCATACAAAAATGTGTTTTAAACAGCTGTTTTAGATAATCAGACTGTTATCTTCTCGGTGAACATGGACCTAAGGGAATGATTAAAATAATCTTTGTTTTTTTTTCGCATTCGAATACGTACGAGTGGACTTGACCACAATTATGTTCAGACATGTATTCGAAGAGCCTCAATAGGTACCAACAACTTCACACTAAACGGAAGTTAACAGAACTACCAACATTTCACAGCCCCATCCATCATACGAACAACCCGTCACTTAAAGTTTACAAATTGATATTTAGCCGAACGCCGCGGGCACTGCCCATTTGGCCCCATCAAGTGTCTATTTACTAATTTCGCCGGAGAGCCGGTGTCCTGCCCTCATGCCTGCAATAATAGCAGCACGAAATTGCAGCAATCCAGCCGAGTATCATCGAGTTAGATCAGTTAATCCCCTTGGGACGACGGCGGTTAATTCAGTCTGCATTGCGCTTGCGACGAATTTGCGTGTACTTTTCATACATTTTTCGTATTATCTGTCGCTTTTTCTTACTTTCACTTAGAGTTTTGTTACAAAATGTCGTATCAAATAGTTTATTTGGAATTAATTATTGTCAGTACTAATAATGTACAGGTTCTAGATTAGATGGTAAAGTGATTTGATTGGATGGAGATATTTGCAATGAAGATTACGGAAAATGGTGTCGGTAGCTGCACCGAAGCGGTGGTTGTTACCGTTCCGCCTGAAAGGTTAGTAGGGAGGTTAAGATAAGAGAAGCATGCTACCTTTTTTCGAGTACATGTAGTTGGCAGTTATTAAGTGGCATTCAAAGAAGATACTAGATAGACGGTTAGTTTTTACGAAAGTTTTTCGTAGACTGCATTATTTCAAACAAACTTTTAAGCAGTTCAAGAAAACTGTTATTAAGACTCGGCTACCATTACGCTATTTAAAAGATAGCTCCTTCGAGCTGCAACGAAATTATCATTCAGCAACCGTTCAGTTTCACTATCCGAGCTGTAAGTTCGTCCGTTTTGCACATTCACAAATGGCAGAGATCTAATCTCGCAACGCTTTCAAAGTGAATCTGACTAGCAATGATGGATTACTTGCATCTGTCCGTACTGAAACTGTGTTCAATATATCGTGTCGTAATGTAATAGTGGTGCAATGCAACTCGTATAAGTTCTACGTATTGTTGGCAACACGACATGGCGACAGTTTGTTGCATCGATCGGTTGTCCAGTGCAGCTTAAGTTTGCATTATTAATTAGTGAATAAACTGTTCTACCTTCAAACAATCGATTTCCATCGTCGTCCTTTGGCTAACACAAAAGGAAAATATTTATACATTTTTTTAATGTTCCAAAAGCGAACCATGCTGGTTTTCGGTCTGTGAAAAAGTTTTAATCAACCCCCAAAAGAAGCTGTATACATATAAGTATCATACTGGCTCGTAAAACCAGTAGAGTAATGTTGCGTTCTTGCGTCCTGAAAAAAACAAAATATTTGAAAATGGAACGTGCGTTCCAACACCCAAAAAGTATGCATGTGTATTTTGTGAGCACCATTCCCTGAGGGTTCGTTCTACCGCCCGTTGGCTTTTTAACGAGTTTCAACCTAATTTTGTAGTTATTACTCGAATATTTTCCTGTACGGTAGCCGTGGGTACCTACGGTTAATAAACGGGAATAATACGGAAATTCTACATGCTTTTAGTAGGCGTTAGTTTACACTTGCTGTTTGCTTTGGCTATGTTCTGAATAATAAGTTATGCTGGTGCGTAAACGCCAGCATATTTGTTGCGTTAGACAAAACATGATATTTATGTATAGGTTTCGTACTCGGGTGTTGGTAATTTATAGAAAATATACCTACCTTGTGTTTGCATGGAATGCAACCTTGCAATTGATAGTCATGCACTTTCTGCTTGCCTTTCTAACACCCTGGTTATCACAATCAAAAGTACCTAATCCTATTGTTGGCCACTATTGTGTACCTTGTCCTTAAATTGTTTTAGGGCACGTGATCGTCCCCCACAATGTCCTACAAAATGTCGCGCCTACGCCATCCACGGGAACTGCCACCTAGTTGATTCACTTACAAACAACCGCGGTAATCTGCACTCAACCTTTAGCTTACGACTCGCAAACATAAATACGTCATCAGTCGAATGTCTACAGTGATCTTTAAAATCGTAACACCAAGGTTGCTATTGAGTTGCTGACTTGTTGGTAAAATAACTTTGAAAGGGCTTGCTACCCCATTAATAAAGCTGACATCCCACGAGTGCACACAACAGATACATTATACATACATTAGATACGTGTTGTAACTCAAAAACAGTTGTATGGAGGATTAAGACCGCGTCTCACTGTCCCTCGCCCTACTTCCTGATATTCCTTTAACTTTATAAACATTGTTCGTTCTAAATAGGCGGGGTCGTTGACCCGTCGTGGGCTGTTGACAGGGGTGGCTACTACGATTAATTTTAAAATGCAATGGTATGTGAGTGTTGCACGCAACTCGGATGTAGGATAGTGATAATTTATTTAGAATGTATTACTTGCGAATTTGGAAGGCCTTGTTAGTTACATGTTTAATGTTATCGCGTGCATGGTTAATTAAAGAAGGTGAAACGCAAGTACAATGAGAAAATACATTATAGGTAGTAGGTACTTTAAAAAACACACAAAAATGTCCAAGTTCCATCTGTTGAAACAAAAGGCCACATTACGTACACCTCAGAAATCTACAGAGTTGGAAATGAATAACAAACGTGTCAGTGTTCGTTTTGTCCAAACAGCAAACACCCAAAACTCAACAAATCCAGGACTTGTTGACGGGATTTCGTGAAAGCGAACACGCAGTCAACAAAGCAAAGTATAAGAGACAAGGCTGAGCCAAGTTGAGGAAACTTTGTTGCAAAATGGACCCCGCCAGGTTTCCAGTCGGGAAACGTCGTTAAAAAAACTATTCAAGATAAAGTTACCAGGTAGGTAGTTAGAGTGTCGTGTTCGCAGGGATGCTGTGCTGTGGGCAGCTCTCGAGATTTTCCGTTACTTAAATATTCTAACACTAGCTGGCCCGCGCAACTTTGTCTGCGAGTGAGGGTTAGAGAAAGTGTGAGTCAACCTTAAAAATAGACATATGCTATCGCGGACTTTTTTTTTAAATGCGTAACAGGAACAATTCCTTCGTACGTGATTGCTGTGTAACTTTAACCGCGTTATGCAGTGCTTGCAACGGAAGCAAAGAAAAATGAATAAATCTTTGTTTTTGGGAAATTTTTCATTGATGCTCCGCTCCTATTGGTGATGTTAGCCTTCCTTGATGAACGGGCTGTCCAACACTAATATTTGTTTTTAACTCGAACCACCATTTTCTGAAATTAGCGCGTTTAACCAAACAAACAAACTCTTCAGCTTTATAGTATTAGTGTAGATTCAAGTAGGTAACATCGCTCATATATTCTACTTATGGTTTTCCAAATAAGGGCTTCCATCGAAAGCTTGCCCGTGCTGGCTCACTGGAGACGGCTGCACACATAGGTGTAAGTAACTAAGTAAGTCGTATCTACTATTTTGTATGTTTCTTATTTTTACTTTTTTTTTTACTAACATTAGGTTAATACATAAATGGATTGTATTTGATCTGAAATAAAATTTATATTATTATCATTTACGTTTGCTTCCTTAGACACTTGATGACAGTCATACTCCAGCTAGGTCGAAAGTTCTCATCAAGGTGCATGCAATAAGCCGGGACACGATATAACTGCTGTAAAGCGTTGAAGACTTTTTGCAACTGCCTTTTGTCCCCATCGTTGGACCGTCAATGACAGTCATACTCCTGCCAGGTCTAAAGTTCTCATCGGAGTGCATTAAATGAGCCGAAACACGATATAGCTGCTGTAAACTTTTGGGGACTTCTCGCTACTGTCTTTCATCTCCATCGTCAGATCATCAAAATCGTTAGGTTAAAGGTTCTCATCAAGTTGCATGAAATGATCCTAAGGGCGCTTTCAATTTACACGTTTCGAGTCTTACAACAAACGCACTGCTTTAGCGCCGCAGCGGCGCGACACGAAACGTCTAAATTGAAAGCGCCCTTAACACAATACAGCTGTTGTAAACTCTTGCGGATCTGTTGCAAGGCCAACTGCCTTCCATCTTCATTGACATACCTTTGGTGACAATATTGAAACCAAAATGTATTAATCTTCAATTTCAAATTTCTAACTCTACGTCCCATGAGGCCGTGTCTTAAAAGTGCATAACCTATAAAGCTTCGAAACCTTCAAATATAATACGGTGACTTTCGAGACATTCCAATTTTAGAGTATTAGCACCAAGGTTTTATGTGAGTTCAAACTTTTTGAATAAAATCGGATTGAGTTTTCAAACATGTTTTGACACATGTTTAATAAAATAAAATGTAGTTTAAATCAAAAGCTCTGAGTGTTGCTATCAACTTTGAAGCAAATCAGCGCCATGGCCAAAATAATTGTTTAGCCTTTTTTAACAAAATACGAAACACGTCTTCCATCAATTCTGTTAAAAAGGTTTATGCAAAATTTGGACCAAGGAATCACGTTGTCTCTTACAAACTTTGCCCCCCTTTTTTACCCCCTTAGGGGTTCAATTTTGGAAAATTCTTCTATACCGGATGCCTACATCATCTAAAGAACACACCCTGCTAGTTTCAGGTCTCTACGATCAGCGGTTTAGGCTGTGCTTGATCCATGAGCCACTAAAGCTAAATCGTCAGTCATTAAATCGCTATTTTGTGCGGCGTAATCAATTTTCACCTCAAAAATCAAATTTCAAGGAAACTGAGAAATTATATTTATCTGTATTAGATTTGAAGTATATGTAGCAACTTTTATAGGTTTACACTTCATTGGATTTTATTCTATAGGTGTATGAAGTTAATTAATTTTAAACATAAAACCTTCTTTTTTACGTCTCTGGATGAAATTTTTAAAAGGTTTAGGCTGTGCTTGATCCATGAGCCACTAAAGCTAAATCGTCAGTCATTAAATCGCTATTTTGTGCGGCGTATTCAATTTTCACCTCAAAAATCAAATTTCAAGGAAACTGAGAAATTATATTTATCTGTATTAGATTTGAAGTATATGTAGCAACTTTTAAAGGTTTACACTTCATTGGATTTTATTCTATAGGTGTATGAAGTTAATTAATTTTAAACACAAAACCTTCTTTTTTACGTCTCTGGATGAAATTTTTAAAAAATGCTGAAACAATTATTTCTTTATTTTTAATAATAAGTATTTGAAATTGTATAATTAGTAATCACTACTGTTCTAATGTAATTTTTATCTTTTGTTTTTTGCTCAATATTACTTACTGTATTAATTTGTGTACGAGTGCATAATTCTGCTAAAATGTGCTTCCGAAGGGGTGGAGACCTGGTGTCCTGAAATACAGGCTTTCGTCTAGCTTAGGCACCAGTCTCCCACAATATTATAAAACGAATGTATTATTTTTAATTTACCTATATATTGTGGCGAGAAATAAATCTTTATCTTATCTTATTTACTCTGAGTTTCATGATTCTAGAACAATCTAAAATTTTTTTTTCATACAAAATTTACCCCCCCTTTTCACCCCCTTTTTCCAAAATTTTCCATAATTTCTATAGCCTAAATGTTATTCTGAGTTTATTTAAATAGATTAGTGAAGTTTTCATCAAAATCCGTCCTGCAGTTTTTACGTGATGCGCGGTCAAACAAACAAACAAACAAAAATTTTAAAAATGGTTTTAATATTATTATTTTATTATTATTATTTTTTTTAATCTTCAATGTACAGATTTTTTGGTCTCAACGATTTTATTATGTAAGTATATGTCACCGTAAAATTGTCAAACACGTTATATTACAATGTATTACAATATAACGTGTTTCTCTCTACCGATATTGTAATATCTCGAATTATTGTCAACTGAACATACGGAAGTATCTCTGCCCCCATAATCAGGACTTGGGGCACCCCCCCCGTTAGGTTAGTTAGGTTCCTTTAAACACTGCACTCGGAAATAGGGGCCCCGCGAAGCGGGGCTCCGTCGACTACGCTTTTTAGGGGACTATAAAGTGTTTTATGGTTAGGTTATATTAACCGGTATTTCTCAGGAATGGTGCAATATCTTTTCATCAGAGTTGTACCACTGGGCAAGGGGGACCCTTCCTTCCCTCCACACCGCGTGAGTTGACTACCATCGCATGCATTTCACGAAAAATAATGCGTTTTGTTGTAAGCAGTATGTTCATTTGACAATATTTCGAGACTTTACAATATCGCTAGAGATATTACAATATAACGAATTTGACAATTTTACGGTGACGTATATAGATATACGAGTATAGATATATATGTCACCGTAAAATTGTCAAATACGTTATATTGTAATATCACTAGCGATATTGTAAAGTCTCGAATTATTGTCAAATGAACATACTGCTTACAATAAAACGCATTATTTTTCGTGAAATGCATGCGATGGTAGTCAACTCACGCGGTGTGGAGAGAAGGAGGGGTCCTCCTTGCCCAGTGGTACCACTCTCATGAAAAGATACTGTACCATTCCTGAGAAATATCGATTAATATAACCTAACCTTAAAACACTTCATATTCCCCTAAAAAGCGTAGTCGACGGAGCCCCGCTTCGCGGGGCCCCTATTTCCGGGTGCAGGGTTTAAAGGAACCTAACTAACCTAACGGGGGGGTGCCCCAAGTCCCGTTTATGGGGGCAAGAGATACTTCCGTATGTTCAGTTGACAATAATTCGAGACTTTACAATATCGCTAGAGAGATACACGTTATCTACACTATCTACACTATATATATAATAATATTATAAAGAGGAAAACTTTGTTTGTTTGTTTGTTTGGTTGTAATGAATAGGCTTAAAAACTACTGGACCGTTTTTAAAAATTCTTTCACCATTCGAAAGCTACATTATCCACGAGTAACATAGGATATATTTTATCCCCGTACTCCCACGGGAACGGGAACTATGCGGGTGAAACCGCGGGACGTCCGCTAGTATTGTAATATAACGTATTTGACAATTTTACGGTGACATATAGATAGGACCTAGGGAGATTTGATTGAAAAAAGTGGCAGTGATATAATTGAATTCATATCATAATAATGAGAATGCCACACATAGGAAAGAGGAGGAAGCTACGGGGGGAGATCTTCTCCCAGCACTGGACAATATATAAATTATAGAGTAATAATATGAAAAACTAGTTTATATTGAATTTCCATTACGAAATGGTAGAGCCAGTTAGGAAAAGTGATGAAAAATCAGTCATAGTAGGTAACGAATTGGCATTCTCATATCTGACGACATTGAAATGATGAAGCTTGTCGAGGCACAGGTAGGTTACATTTTTGTCAGCGAGTTTCCTTTTTGTACCATGAGCCAAAAACTCCCCTTATGCAAGCGCCTCCTTTTATAAGCGTTTTATATTTAATTGGGTTCTTTAAGATCTTAAGTGGGATGCTGAAAGACTCCATGCTTCTGAGAGTTTTCACCGAGTCCAGGACGAACCTTTCAAATATTTTAATATTCATAACACCGGAAGGCCTTACCTACATTAAAAAGAACTTTAGACTTCATCTTTATACATTTTCTTTTAAACTTTCTTGTTTTCTTTGTACAGAAGAAGTTTCAAAACTAAGTTTAAAGACGTATAATAGAGCGCTTCTCGTAGTTTCAACAACATTGCCGAAGTATTATTTGTGATGTTTAATAATAAACAACCATGTAAGCACGTTAAGCACGCTACACATGAAATATAAACAATAAACAAGACTAATGTTTTGTTTGCGTGTTTAACGGATAGTGTATGAATTAGACGCTATTAGCTGATAGGCTTAAGTGAAATGACGGTTTTCGTAAACAAATCAGACGAGGAGAAACAGGCAAGGATTTCCTTCAAGTTCAAAGTAGTTAGCAATGTACATTGATTGCCTAAGTGCCCTTTATTCGAATACAATGGAACCATCAAAGGGGACTTACCTAGTCTATAAATGGGAACTAAACGTGGTTTAACCTTGGATCACGGTGTACACCACGATTAGATTTAGAAGCGAAATAGCCATTTTAGCCAGCCACACTTCCAAAAAGTAGACAACCTACAATTAGAGTACACTATACTCCAATCACACGCTAAGATATCCTATGTTGCTCACCACAAAGCTTATCTTGTACTTTCTTCAGTAAAAACAAAGTTCTTTGTGCTGTCTTCGAAATAAACAAGACAGGCTTGCGATGCGGATAGAAAAAAGTCGTCGAGAAAATGTGTGAAATGCTCTCTCTCTAGTCTCGCACGTTGGTTGCCATTTTTTATTTTTTTCTGTGCATATGAACAGACGTACTCGTGCTGCTAACAATTTATTCACGTTATACGATATTTTTTCTTCTATTTATTTTGAACAGATTGTGTGAATTTTATTGTGGGTTTTGTCGAGTTTTGAGTGTTTGCCTTTATGAAGGTGTTTGGGATGTGTTTATCTATTTATACATATACTAACTTATAATACTCACATAGGTACTCGTATATACCAAACTTTTTATTTAGATGTTACGCCTACCTACACTTGACGTAATAAGTATAATATTGAACATTCCTTTCATACGAAAAGGTATAAAACATTTTAAAACTTTGAAATTAAATCTAACAAACTTGACCGGCGTAGCCAACATTCCTGTAAAGCAACCACACCACTCTACACTTTGATTTCGTAAACAAACTGTACACAAACTCTCAACCCTTAATTAGATATTGTTCAAAATTCCACCCAAAAACGCTTTATATTCTGACTCATCAAAGAGTTTCATAAACAATCCACTTGATGAACCTGGCCGTATTACGTTAACCTCTAAAAAGGAAAAAGCGTTCCAAATTCAAAATACGTTCAGCGTGAAAGTAGTCTGGTTGTACAGACGTTCATTGATCAGCTGCCGCCCGGCAGCTTGCCAACGAAAGGGAACGTATACTACGATACTACTAACAACTTCACAGATCGTTAACACTACAACATTGCACCTCAAAGTTAAATCAAATTTTGATCGCGATAAGGTGGAGATTTCAGTGTATTGGCAGTGGCTGTTGTAACAGCTTGAAATGGGAAAGTGTGAGTTTACAGTGTGTACAAACATCTAGAACCTAATAGTATTTGTAGCGGCGCTGAAAGTTGGGCGAGATTTTAGATAGTATTGTTTTGTTTCATTTATGGTTAGAACTTAGTTTAGATACGTTATTAATCTTTGTTATTGCTGTAGTTTCTATTGTAGATGAATGGCCCAATCGATACAATTGAGTCAATAAATTACGGAAACAACTTTTCTTATTACCTACAAGAACATGCGAACAGTTTCACCAATGAAATTGCTTTCTGTTTTCAAAAATAAACAACGAAAACAGACTAGTAAGGGAATATTATTACCACGTTGCGGTTAAGGGTTGAAACAATATAGAAACACTTACAGGGTATCTGCGAGTTTATTGAAAACTTCAACAGAAACCTTACCAAAGTGCGTCCAACTTCTAACTTGCTCATGTTTCCTTTTAACTGCCATGCAGTTAGCACTGGTAACATTTTTATGAATCGACGACATTCTTTTGTTGCTCTGAAATTCAAATTCAGAATGTATTTTTCATATTTTATTCTACATGGGTATTTACGAAACGTCAAAAGGAACATGGCTTGAAGTGATCGTTTTTATGGAGAAGAATTTCAAATTGAAATTGAACTGATGGGGTTGAATTGTTTTGGAGAACATTGATTCTTCTCCAAATGTGCCAATACTTTACAGACTACAGCAATTGTCGATGTGTTACTTAAAAATACTCGTACCTCCTTTCGAGATAGACGGTTGCCGTGGAAAAACGATAGTGAAAGTTTAAGGGCAGCCAGTTGCAGCTGTGTGGCTATCTATAGGTATAGTACCTAGCGGGCCAGCTGCAGCGGTTACGGAGCTTTAGTAAATTTTACCCTGAAATAAACAGAAATACGGTTTCGGATACCAGCGTTTCAACATTTTAGGAAAGTTTCTCTTAACTTTAAATCGTGCCCGTATCGTTGTCTGAAACTATTTGTACGTATTGTTTCGTGAGTTTTGTTTCAATTCGAAACATCACTTTTTAGATATTTTGTGTACGGTCGACCAAGCTATTTGGTTTACATTTTAACTGTAAATTATATTGCAAAATGTAAACCAAATAGCTTGGTCGTACATCTTATGGAAGAAGGTTTTACTTTAGTATGTATCTTTATCATGATTTGATTTGTGATTCGTTATTATTAAAATAATATATTAATATCGAATCACAAATCAAATCATGATAAATCAGAAAGTTTCAAACCCCGCGTCAAACTTAACTGCAAATCCAGAAAAAATGTTCCACACATTACATTGAAGTCTGAAATTGGTTCCCAGCAATCCCGGCAGAATAAAACCTCTTCCATTTTATTGTCAGTGAAATCGCCTAGCTAGAGAATAGAATTCGAATTCCTGAGATACCAGACGACATAATGGGGTTAGAGGTTTTGAAGTTAGTTCCTCCTCGTTCCTACTTGCCTGGTAGTTCCTGTCTATCATTTATATTCCAGTGTTAAATGGAATCGATTCGTGGTTACCTCGTAAATAGCCGTGCTAGCTGGTAGGTTATTGAAAATGACTTTTACAGTTACGTTCATAGAAGTTTTAACTACTTCCTTCTAATCATTTATACTATCTTCAATACCTTTTCAATTTCACGATACAGATCAGATCTGTCCTAAGTCACTCTCGTCCATTTATTAGTTACACACCAAAAAGTCAACCAAGGAAGTGAAAAGGAGCGCTGAGCACTTTTTGAATGAGCAAAAATCATGGAACTCGCGTGACTGTCACCTAACGCTTCGTAGCACTCGTAGACGATCGGCTAAGAGTTTAAACTTCTATCAGGTCCCCAAAGACTCCGCATGTTTTTTTAAGGCCAGTAAAAGGCATTTTTGAATGTCAAAGTACAAGTACAATGGATTGTAGTTGCAAAAAGGACTACCCAATGATGTCCTACGATTGCTATCCTAGTGTACCAAACTTACCAATAGTGTGATGTACAGTACTCGTACTCCGTGGTTGTGATGTACAATACTCCGTGATTTTTCTGACTGACGGTGACATTCACATTCCAACCCATCACTCAACTATATGCTAAACAAAAACTCCTCATCAAAAGGTTAAACTTATAAATCAACTCTCCACGATACAAGATTACAAAGCAGTTTTCATATCCCAAGAAAAAAATCTTTTCACTTTCCTTACCCCTCCTTCTCTGCCTCGTTCTAAGAAAAACAGATTCAATCGTGTCTACAACATTGATATTAATATTGAAGACGTTGTAACAGGAGTATTATGGATGACAGGTAACGTGAGAAGAATTTGTTCCTCGGTTCATGTGACTGATGAGCTGGATCCGAGCTTAATATTGTATGGATAGGGTGACTTCATCATCTGCCTAGCGTATTTATACCTTTTTTACCTTCGCAGTGTATTTATTATCAAAAGTGGATTATTTTGGCTTTACTTAACAAAAGATCAAACATTCATGGTGTAAACGGACTCTCAAACTAAGTTACTCTACGCAAAAAGTGTTGTTGGGAAACGACTTTTTTTTGGTTTACGGTAAAACTTAATGTAACGCACTCAACACATTGTGTTGAAAAAGTTTGAACTTTGACCTCCAATATCTCCGAAACCAGGGTAGTATTCAAAAAATAATCGCAATGACGGGGAGAAAAAGTGCCTTTCGTCTTCGTTAAGGGTCTATTTACACACTTAATACCTATTTGCTTCTGTGCCGATTTCAGCGCATAAAGAGGCCGGCGGAGCATGCGTTTTTCATACAAACGTAATACCAAAATAATATGAAAATCAAACATATTCTTAAGGTAGTGTGTATATATTTCGATTGTATTATGGAATATCTATGTTCCCAAATAAATATTTTGAAAGGACAATGATATAAAGACGAGATATGAGGAATTTAAAATTTCTATAGAAAATTTATTTTTCTCATAACTCCTGTTTAAATCAGTGTACATTCAAAATATGTGTTTGGGAACCTATGTATTCTGTAATCCAATTAAAATAAATACACAATGCCTTAAGAATATGTTTGATTTACAAATTATTTTGGTATTACGTTTGTTTGAAATTCGCATGCTCCGCAGGCCTCTTAAGTTGCCGGAACTGCTTTAATTTAGGATACTTTATTTGTAGTTTTATTTGGCCTGTAGTTGTAATCCGACTGAAGGGTAATGGTTTTTTATGGTTTCTTTATTTTTTTAGTTTTGACCTCGGAGCTTTTTAGGTTGATTGAAAGGAATAACCTGCGATAAACCAAACAGAATCGTACTTGATTATTATAGTAACGAGGTTTTACAAAATCAGTAAAAGATTAAGTGGTTAACTACTCCGCAGGTTTGAACAAATTCTACATTGTTTATTTTTGTTTGAGTTGATCCTGAAATAGAATGAACGATAAAACACCGTGTTTTTTATGAGTTCCGGAATTTTATTCACAGAGCTTTGATTTACGATAGAAGAATTGCCAAAAAACACGAATTCAGCATTTATTCCCAAATGTTTGTAAATAAACTGTGTTCGAACAAAACCAGTGAAAAAGAAGGGGCTTTTATTCGAGCTTACAACAATACAAACAAATGAATCGACAACATCCCTCTGAAATATCGTTATCCATGGCGTTCCCGCAAAAATCCAGATAGTCTCATATATCTGATACACAAGCAATTTATTTTGATTTACATACATTGTGCTGGTATTTAAAGCGATCCAGATGGACGCAGGTTTAATCCTGTGATCCGAGCAAGAAGCGAACATTGGTTTGATTCAAATAAACGCTATATGTAATCCGAGGTAAACCGTTTACGCGAGAGACGGAACCGGAAATCGAAAGCGGCCATATTGGATGCGGAAATGTGCGACTGGCGCCCATCTCCAGCGAGAGACCGACGGTGATTCGATTTGTGGCACTTTCGGTGCACAGGAACGAACATTTCTTGGAATTATTTAATCCGTTTACGTATTCGTTGTCCCTTTTAGTGGCGATTGTTCCACTTGAGTTCTATTTCCTGTTTTCGTTGTGCCGTGATTTCTGATTTATACCTTACAGTAAATAAATTACATAAAATCTGACTAACGCAACTGCATCAGTAAGTATGTCAAATTAGTGACACTAGATTCAATAAGATTCCCATAGTAAACTCATTTTCATCATACTTTTCAAAATTTCCTCTAGGTTCCAGGCAGTTTTAATTAAGTAGCAGAAGTTTGTATCTGGTTATTTAAACTGTTATCGTACAAGACGGTCGTCCTTGAGAAAAGGTCTAGTGAGACTATCCAGTGTTTACTGTTGACCGATCACAGATTTACCGAATATCGAGGATCCCAGTACACGGAAAGAGGTTTCCGTTTGAGTAAGCCTAACGAGGTGACAAAAATAAGATGGAGGCGTTACGGAAGCGTTATTTTGGATATTTTATAGTCTAACGAAAATGAGAAATTACGTTTTATAGATCATTTCCAACATAATCATTACTTTACATTTTTTTGTGGACACACGGCTACGACATATTCAGTATTTACATCATTCTGTACACGATCAAGCCAGAGCCGTTTTTTTTTTCCTATGACAATTTTATATGTTGCGTACGACGAATTCAATACTTAAGTGGTAACCATTTCAGCGTCAGTGTCCATTCCACCTTGTCATGTAGTAGGTATGTGGTATATGTATATCTTTTTCACTAACCCTCTGCTTAGTTACGAGTCATGAATTACCATAAAGACTTCAATTCATTCCAACTACACGTTTACTTAATATATTCATATGCCAAGAAAGTGCATTCAAAACTTCACAATAGGAAGTCTGAAGAAATTGAGATTCCGAGCAAGTGCCATCGAAGTTCATAAACTATAAAGTTGTGCCGTGTGCCGTATTCGCCCACAGTATCGGATTCTTGGCACGTTGGTCGTTGGGGCAGGGCGGCCATTTGTGAATATTATGTACGATTATTGAATAATTTTTAATATTGTAGTTCAATTTTGTTTTGCATGAATATTAGAATCTATACTAATATTATAAAGCAGAAGAGTTTGTTTGTTTGTTTGGTAGAACGCGCTAATCTCAGGAACTACTGGTTCAAATTGAAAAATGTTTTTTGTGTTGGATAGTCCATTTATCGAGGAAGGCTTTAGGCTATATAACATCACGCTACAACCATTAGGAGCGGAGCAGGAATGAAGAATGTTGCAAAAACGGGGATTTTTTTTTTCCTTTCGTTTTTCTCTCTTATGTGACGCAGACGAAGTGACGTGGGTCAGCTATAGGCTATAATTTATCTTGAAAACTTGAACACCTGATGCAGAACCGCAACAGACCAGCTAAACTATAAGAGATACAAATATGACACCATAGCAAAAATTGTTCCACGTGATGAGCATTTTCTGCTGAGAGAAGAAATTTGAAGATCTGGAACACCTGATGTGGAACTCAATGAGCCCAGCTACACCATAACACATATTATTATAGGAATGACGTCTCAGCAAAAGTTGTTCAATCTGATGAGCACTCTCTGTTGACTTATAAATATTGAAGATCTGGGACACCTATTGTGGAACTCCAATAGCCCAGCTACACCATAACACATATAGGTATGACGTCTTAGCAAAAGCTGTTCGGTCTGATGGGCATTTCCTGTTGACTTACAAAAAATCGAAGATCAGAAACATCTGATGTGAAAATTATTGCAAAGCTATCACTAATTATACTTCATAAAATAACATAAGCTGGGAGTTCCTCCACGCGGCGGTGAAGGCGGTAACAGTTTAGGACTGATTTTCAATATTATATGACGATGGTATATCATTGAAAATTTGAGTCTAGGCCAAAACTTCCATTTATTATTTTATTTTATGGAATAAATATGCCTTCGGGCTTATGTTATTTGAGTGTTTAATTTCCTTTTCCATTTATCTTCGTGACTCGGTAGCCTACCGGGTAACGCAGGGGAGCAGTTACTAAGATTTTAGTTGATCAGGTATCTTCACAACAAAACTATAACCATGCCTAGAAAGAGGTCAAATCTTTCCCAATGTTCCAAAGGATCATCAGATCCCAAGAATCGAGCGTCAGGAGAGACTTGATGCTGTTCGAGAACATCAGGCTACAACTTGCTCCTTGGAAACCTCTTCGGATCGCGAAGCACGCCTGCGTTCTCAGCGTATTTACGCATCTACATCCAGGTCTATAGAGACCAGTGAAGAATAGATGCGCGACTGACTGCTGATCGTGAACGTCATGCATTGTCTCGCGAGTCGGAGACGTTCACGGATAGAGAATTGCGCTTGAGTTCTCAGCGTATTCGCACATCTACTAACTGCAGGTCTTTTGAAACGAGTGATGAACGTGATGCGCGACTAACTGCTGCTCGAGATTATCATACATTGCCCCGAACACGCACACGACAAAATGTTCATAATCAGTTAGAAAGTGAGAGAGAAAGAATTACTGGAGTACGGCATGAAGAGACAGAAGAAGAGCGCAACGAACGTTTGAATTCTGATCGACTTCGACATTGTCTGAACAGAATGTCGCTATAATCTGAAGAATCGGATCTGTCTCAAGATATAGCCGTAGGGCATGGCGACCTTCCTTGGGTTGATAAGGAACGGAGTGCATTTACGTATACTCCTATGATTGAATACGCCACATATTCCGCCATCGGAGGTATGGTTCAAAATTGTACTTTTTGTGAAGCTGTTAAATGGCAAAAGAAACAAACGGTATGTGTTGCTCAGATGGGAAAGATCCGTTATTTTCCTTTCCCCGGGCTCTTAGAATTCGACATCAGACGTTTCAGATCTTCGATTTTGACGAACCCGTTGTCGCTGGCATAAGCAACAGGATCCGCGTACGAAGTCGCGGGCAGAAGCTAGTGGTAAAATATTTTTTTCTTCTGTTAATTTACACGCTGCTTATCCAGTATGAGTTGGCCTCTTATTCTATTGAACTTCATACTGCGCTACGTAAGCTTATTCGTCAAAATGTTAACACTGAAATGTGGCTATTGGACAGACAACATTTTGAGGATTAGGAATCTTTGTACCAACAGTTTAGCTGCCGTATAACTTTATCCAAGTGTCTAGACGCAGATAAAAGTTAATTTCCAAAAGTTTTAGAAGAAAAACGTCTGCAATATCAATCAGATTCCCGAACAAGTTACCTTAACACCGAAGGCAATTTCGCTATGTAGCAATTTTCAAAAAAAAAAGTTGGTAGATAATGTCGCCAGACGAAAACGGAAAACTGCACTCAAAAGATCATTGAACCCACGTTCCTCGTCCAGAGACAACCGTAGGTATCTCAAATGTTTCCCGTGTAATAACTCACTTAGGGAGGAAACCCGCCGTACTCTTGATAACTCCTTGTAAAAGTTATCCTCCCAAATGTCATAGTCAGCATGATTCTTCGTGAAATCGGAGCGGTGAGGGCTTTCAATTTTTGCCTCATTTTCCCGTACCCATATTTGAGAGTAAGTAAAGCGTCGACGAGCCGTAATGGTGATGAATTTGGAGGATTATATCTCCATTTACGCTGACGTAAGCGCCGTCACCGCGCGGAATGGAGATACATTAAAATGTATGTACTTGTAATAGGTGTTTGCTTTTACATTATTTTGTATTTTGTATCTCTAAATAGGTGAGAGGTTTTTGGTCGAAACTGTTGAAGAAAAAATGTGATTACTTAATCATGTTTTCATTTAATTTCACAGTTCTTGTATCATTGACAGAAAAAGAAAAACCAAATCATCATCATCATCATCATTTCAGCCGAAAGACGTCCACTGCTGGACATAGGCCTCCCCCAAGTGTTGCCACAATGACCGGTCCCGTGCGACTCCCATCCAACGGATTCCAGCAACCTTCACCAGGTCATCGGAAAACAAATAAATAGGGCTTTTCCGTTTATTCCCGCCGCGCAAAACGATATTTCCCTAAAACTGTAAGGAACTCATATTCTAATTTCATTAAGTATATCTTCCAACTAAACATCCATGCTGTAGGAAGGAACTTACTTAAACTTTCCTTACCTAGTAAACTTCGTTCATAGTTAGACGAAAAGTTAGTTTTTAATTAAAAGAGACAGGAGGTTCTTTAATTAAAACGAAGTACAGACAAGAGAGTAAAGTTTAGAATGTTATCCACATACTCTGTATTGTTTAGTGACGCTGCGTTAGCACAAGTTTTTCTAATCATTTGTCTTTGTCTTAAAGGACAAGGAAGCTTTGTTTTATGATCACGAGAATTTTCTTTAGAAATTATTTTGTTCTTTCTTTCTTTCTCGAGTGATTAGAGACTAACCTGGTGTTAGAGTATTTATGCCGCCTATTGATGGTTAGAGTCAGGGACTTAAAAACACCTTCATAAAGGTTACAGAATTATAAGTGTCACATGTTGAATTGGTAACAGAATCAAATATGTAACACTTATAAAATAATGTGTTTTCAATGTGTTAATCCAAAACACTTACAAAAGTGTAACCGTAACATATCTGTAATCATAAAAGGTTTAACAGTGTTAATAAGTGTTTAACAGGTAAACTCAGAGTTGCCAAATTTACAATGTAAGTTCTTATTTATGGTTAATAAGCATTAGATAGCCGAAATCTAGTCGCAGTCTGTTGTAAAACCGATTATTTCAGTTACACATATTAACACTTATTAACAAATATAAAAGGTTACAGTTTGATTCGGTAACATTATTGTATCTGTTACATGCAAAAGTGTTTTTCTGTTGAAACTGTTTTAAAAACAGTGTTAAAAACACATTATTACGGTTACAGTTTGAGTCCGTGTTAGAGTATTTACACGCCTTGGCTTTACATGCTGTCGAGAAATTTCTCTGATAAATTATACCTACAATACACACGTGAATTCGAACTATCAGAAGTGTGAGCCCTGGGTTCGAACTCGAGATCTATGATTTGGCAGTCCGACGTTCTGCACACACACACACAGGGCTATCTTTTTAAATAGATAGTTACCCAACTTATCTTAATCTAACCACTAGACTTAAAAGTAGATCAACTGAAAAAATACCTTTTAGTATCCCAGACGTGTGACGTTCTACAAGCTAGGTACATTTCTTTGTTTCTAAAGAGACAGACCTGTAATCTGAAACGTTTAGTGCATTAGCTCTGCTAAAAGGTCTAGCTTTTAGCAGAGCTAATGCACTAAACGCACTAAGCGGTCAAAAGAAAGCGGTTGCATGAATAATGAGACTGAACCTCAGGATTTGTTTAGTTCTATTAAAAATAAATCTGAGACTAGATCTGGCTCGAGAGGTTGTTGACATGTGGGACGTGAGTACAACAGTCATTGTGCCGATAGTCGTGTCGGCCTATGGCTTAATAGCCAAGAGCCTCGACCAACACCTTAAGAGGCTTCCGCATGCCTGCCGGGGCTGCGGGACTGTTCGAAAGAGATACCGCGGCCCCGGAACGTAAAGGGCGAGGAAGGAACATGGATGGGTTTTAGTAAGTAAAAGTCTGACACTCCCTCCCGCTCCGCCCAGAGTGCGAGAAGTCATTTGATGATTTCCCATCCGAAAAAAAAGAGGCTTCCGGATGGCAGCTGGATCAAGGCCTTGATTCAGGAAGCAGTACTTCTAGACACGGCACGCTCTGACCACTGGCAGCTCGGACCCTGTCCCCAGTGCTGGTGGGCTACTATTTTCATATTTTTGAGGATCTCTATAGTGTTTTATATTTAAATATTTAAAAATGTGAATCAAGAAAAATACGTAAGAAAATGAATACACGAATAATAATCTGATAAGTACTAATCATATTGGATTGGTGCACTTAATTCCGGTCGACCGAATGATTTTCTAACTAGAATACTTGAAAAACATCTTAATATTGTGTAGTAAAATACTGGTTTAAGCTATCACGGTTCACAGTTAAACTTAAATTGCCACTTACGGGACAGCAGTAGGCAAGCGCCATGATCGCGGGTTGACTGGAGAATGCGGGTGGATGAAAAAACTGGTAAGGAGCAGACAAATCTGACCCTCTTTCTTTGTCTTTTGCTACGCGCACAAATAAAAATCACGGAAGATATTCGACCGTAAGTGACATTTTCGGTTTAAAATACTGGTATTCCGCTGCACTCGGTTAGACTGGAACCCGACCCCAACATAGTTGGAAAAAGACCAAGAACAAAGAAGATCAAGAGGAAGTGAAGAAGAGGAAGAGGAAGAGGCTAGGCAGATCATGATGATCTGAATATTGTCCAGAAGAATGACGGCAATTGAAAAATGTACAAACTTAGTTCTTATATCTTCCTCTTTCATCGTTTCCCAGTAACCATTCTCTACGACGCATGGCACTAGCAAAGTTCACATCCAACATTACGACAGACATGTCGGACATTGATGCGGAATGACATAAAAATAGTTCTATACTACAAAGCACCTGGGACCGCGGAGAGCACTCCCTGCCGCAAACAACGCCACCTGGTGCTCATTACTAATTAAGCGGTCTCTCGGGTCTTGTTGTTGCAAGCCCGGCTTTCAGACACTGAGGCAAGGGCGTCATTAACCAACCGAGTGACTTGATGCACCTGGGTATCATAAAAATTGAGAAATTCACCTATTTTAGGGTTAAATAGCACGTGCATACGGATAGCGTTCACTGAATATACAGATAACGTTTTTTGAATTGTTCTGTTTTTCAGAACTAAGCAAAAATCCATCCAATAATTTCAGATTGATTTAAGAGCGCTTGGCGAAAATTAATGCCTCTTCTTTGTTCTTTGTACATTTGGAAGGTGGTTGATCGTTAATCATTTTACTTTCCAATAACTGATTCACAAAAACTGGTTTTTGTTTTGTGTAGGTACCATATTTATAAGCTAGTATTTTGTTGCAGTTGCTACTCAATCCCGGCTAACAACATGTCGGGCGGGTCCCACGTCTCTCGAGCCACATTCGGGGGCGCAGACTCCGAGATATCTGGCGGTAGCGCTCCGCCACTGCCGAGCCCGGCGTCTGCGGGAGCTGCGCTAGTATCGCCAGAGACTCTAAGCCGGCACAGTAGTCCTCCGCCCCTACCACCGCACCCATCGTCGCACCAGCATCCGGCACCGTCCTGTTCTTCACATCGAGTGCATCTGGAGTCACCTTTGAGGTATTCTCTTTGTTTTTGGCCTTGATCTATTATTCGTTATGTATTTCACTAATGAAACTCACTGAACACAATAA
Source organism: Xestia ashworthii (assembly GCA_950022955.1). Classification (NCBI taxonomy): domain Eukaryota; kingdom Metazoa; phylum Arthropoda; class Insecta; order Lepidoptera; family Noctuidae; genus Xestia; species Xestia ashworthii. The sequence goes on from OX465555.1 coordinate 15,980,996, forward strand.
GCATATCCTACAAATCTTACTCATATTATAAATGCGAAAGTTCGTGAAGATGGATGTATGTTTGTTACTCTTTAAGGCAAAAACTACTGAACGGATTTGAAATTTAGCACTCAGGTACCTAGTTTATAACCTGGATTAACACATACTCGTAGTATACTTTTATCCCGGTTGTATGATCCTGGGGGACAATTGTCGAACTCTAGTCAACTTCATAAGGGTGAAGCTGCGGGTATCAGCTAAACTATGTTCAAGAGCAGTCACTGCAGTCAGTGTCATATTTGTAATGAAAATTGACACTCTGAGCTTTAGTCGTGCTAATCGCGTTCGTTTTCGCTCATAAAATTGATCCTTAGGCATTTTGGTATTTTCTGGACATCTGTTGATAGTTCTAGTCCTTAGTAATGGTCAGTTCTTTTGTTGGTTTCATGTTATTTAGGAACAATTAGTATCCATGGCTGATATACTTTCTTTGCAACGCTTGAGCGAAAGCCTCCACAAACTCGATCAAACTAAGCAAGTAGCAAAAACTATTATGCAAAATACTTGACGACCCTTTACTAGGAAAATCACGTTGGCAGGTTCGTCGGACGCAGATGCCGCTCTGATATAAGTTATTAAATTAATTAATTTTGCGCCGAGTAATTTAATAAAGGTTGTATTATGGTTTTATGTCCTACAGCCTATAAGTATAATAATGCTTTTTAAATTAAATTACACGTACAGGTATAATCTACATGCTTCGCTTCACATTCTTTGATCTATTTCCTTTCTTCGTATTTCCAGGAAAACGTTTAAAGCGAGTTCATAAATAGGACATCCTTTCCACGAGGTTTATTTTGTTAGCGGTAAACTGTATCCGTTTTATGTATTTACTACAAATAGATAGCGTTCCAGTATGAGTCTTGAAGGAAGTTAAGTCAGCAACTAGGTTTACGTTAGATCTATTCGTGATACACTATTGAATATAAACGCAAACGCGGAAGTAAGGCCAGACAGAACTTCAAATAAAGATAATGTAGACTGTTTATCTCAGAAATGTTGAAGAGAACTTGCTTGGAACTACAACTACTTGTTTGATCCTTCAGAGTAATTGTTAAGGAGGAAAACTATTTCCTTTAACAATTAGGATGGGAGTGTCTGAAACGACAAAAGTTATTGGAGGAAATGCTGGTTCAAAGTTACATTTGCTCCCTTATTAATAAACGTGGAGTAAAGCAGTAATAAACTTAGACTCCGAAAAATGTTTTGTGAAGTTTATGGTTATACATCTCCGATTTATGAAGAATAGGGTGAGATAGCATATTTCATGTACAGACACGTTTAATAAAGAAAAATCTCACTATACTAATGAAGATGCTGGTACCTGTAAATGTTAATAATGACGCCACAAGACGATACTAATAAAAATAGCACAAAAGTAAATCCCAGTTGCGCGTTCCTGATATAATAAAGACTGCATGGTCGTGCTACAAAGGGAAAAAGAATTATGCATGTACATTGTACAAACCGTGTTCGTAATGAACATTGAACAGGCCCACAGGGAATCGAAAAACTGTATTCCATGGCTTTGTGCGCTACCCACAAATAAGGTAACACGAAACCACGTGTTTTGTGCGTTGGCACGATGTATGTTACATACATCACATACAGTATGTATATGTTTTAATTTTATACCGGGATGTAGACGACACGAGGCTACGTTTTTATGTTGTTGATCGAGTAAAATGTAGTAATGAATTGATTGACATCAGCTAAGATGCATCCCTAGAGGAAAGGTGGTCTTAAAATCAAATCATATAATTATTTATTTCGAACAACAAGGTCCATACGGGTTAGTAAATAAGTAACTATGTTAGCATTAGTTAACTACGTTAATTATTTTCTGCCGCCATTTTGTATTTTTTACAAAGTAGCGGCTACATATACTATATTAATCGATAGCTGGTATCAATACAAACAAGTTTTGTATCGGGCAAAATGTTCTTATGTGTCACGTTTCTGAGATGTGTGATAGTAAAGTTAAAATCCGGTCACTGATAGCACCTTCAGCATAACTTAGATTTGATCAAACACGCATAAAACGTGTATCAATCAAAAGATGGCATCAATACAAACGTGATTTGTCTTAGACAAAATGTTCTGTTTTCTACTTTGAAAAAAAAAAAAAAACAAAATGGCGAAAGCAAATCGAGCCACAAAAATACAAAAATGTTCCAAGCCATTTGGTGATTTTAGTTCCATTAATTCAAATTCAAAATTCAGTCTAAAAACACACAAATGCTGTTTGCAATGAGTATTAATGCATGATTATGATTCCAGTGTAAAAACCGGCCAAGAGCGTGTCGGGCCACGCTCACTGTAGGGTTCCGTAGCTTCCCAGACCATTAAAAATACCAACATTTTTCGTCAGCAAAAATAACTTTGTTTTTCATAGTATTTGTATGAAAAACAAAGTTATCATTTGCGTTTTTTTGAAAAAGTGCTATATAACTCAAAAACTATTCAAGTCATCAAGTTGAAAATAATTTTCCTAGAAAGTTCATATAAAGGTCTACTTCTGTGATTTTTTTCATATTTTTTAAACTTATGGTTCAAAAGTTAGAGGGGGGGGGGACACATTGTTTTTGACTTTCGGAGCGATTATTTCCTAAAATATTAATATTATCAAAAAATGATTTTAGAAAACCCCTATTCATTTTTAAATACCTATCCAACAATATATCACACGTCAGGGTCAAAATTAAAAAAAAAATCGCTCCCCACTTTACGTCTGGGGGAGGTACCCTAATAAAAATGTTTTTTTAAATTTTTATTTTTGCACTTTGTCGGCATGATTGATATACATATTGGTACCAAATTTCAGCTTTCTGGTGCTAACGGTCACTGAGATTATCCGCGGACAGACAGACAGACAGACAGACATGGCGAAACTATAAGGGTTCCGTTTTTTGCCATTTGGCGACGGAACCCTAAAAACTGACCTTAACGTTTCTGAAATTGTAATTCTGCGGATTCAAATACAGAACTCAAGTAAATGACTATACAGCAGTTTTGTTTAGTTAAATAGCTTGAAATGAAATGAGGAAATGTCCCCAAACGATTTAAGAGTCGTTACAAAAATAATTTAGAAGAGAAGCCAATGAAAGCTTACCCTATGTTATTATCGCGGCAATTACAGAGACCTGGAGCTTTTTAAATCCAAATCGCCATGGCAACTAAATTCACGTTTTTACAATTTCGGGGAAAATTGGTACAGGGAGTTTGCTCATTTAATAACCGTGGAGAATGAGGGTGGAAATGTACCAAAATGTGCCTTCATTTGGTCAGTCGGAGTATTATTTGGTTAGTTAGACGGGTTTATTTGGCAAGTCACTGTGGTATTTGGACAGAGGAGAGGGGCCTACCAAAGAGGGTTAACGGACTTCCGTGGTAGGTCTCATTTCGAAGCAACCTTCTTTTGTTTTGCGAGAAACATCACAGGTAGCCAGTAGTCAATTGTTTTCAAATGAAAAAGTTGAATAAAGAATGAGGATTGAATGTTCGATGGTTTCCGTGTAAACGGTCAAATGTACTTTTTGTGAAACTGGCTAGGTATCGATCGGGGTTACCGCTGAAGTTAAATAATTAAAGTGTTTGTTTCCTGGTTCTACTTTAGTAACAAGTTATTAATTTGAACCATGAACATAACTTTTTTTTTTATCTTTGTGTCCTTGTGCCATGTTATTTGGGGCTATTATTTACATCTTTTTCTTTCACATACTTACATGATACATCCATCGTTTCCTTAGGTCTTCCTCTTCCCCTTCAGTGTCAACACTTAAGTTCCTCTAAAGTTATGATAACGTAATATTTTGTCATAAACTAGTTCGAAAATATCTAATCTTCCTAATTCTAGCTTCCTTGTATTCATTTATGCGTTACAAAAAGATCAAATACAAAAGGCGACTAGCGCTTTCATTTTCTATTTTATTCTTGCGTGTTAAAGCTCTGCATGCCAAAGACTGCGCTTAATAAGGCCTATTATTAAATAAAATACAAACCATATTTTATCAAGAGAGCGTTCCGGAATAACTTCAGTGCAGATGTACTAAGTAATCCGAGGATCTGTCAGAGATTTACTGGCTTGTAGTATTTCGTTGTCGGATTTGGGGAGTAAGCCACGTATAGTTAATTGTGTATAGTTTCTTAACATGCCTCTTTTTATTCTACGTTGGCGGTCCCTAAGTACCTAGAGCTAAGGCTTCTTGTAATGTTGATTTTGCAGATAAATCTGCAGGTTTATTTAACGAAATGTGCTATGGTTTAGGATTTTGTTAAATTACAGTTGGAAGTTTTTGCTTATTATTTGTTACAAAATAGAGGTTGGTAGACACTTTTTGAAAAGTACCAAGATCTTTACTTTAAAAAAAATACACTGCAATCAGTACTCTTCTTCCGCCAATTTGTTAGGTTAGATAATATAGAAGTTTTTTACTGATTGCTATGTTTTATCAGGACACTCACTTAGTTATAACGACTAGAAGACTAGAAGAATTCTTGAAGGCTCATATCAGCAGTGTCGACCCATTCAAGACCCCCAACTAGACCTCATCATCATCGCCTATTAATGTTCCCACAGCTGGGACACAAGCCTACTCTCAATGAGAGGAGAGTTACTAGACCTGCAACGTTTTTTTTTAAATTTCTTTTGATTATGGCAGTTTTTCTTCCTACACAGATTATCGAGTCCTCCATCGATGTCTCTGGGCGGCTCGCTGTCCCTGCAGCCAGTGCTGTACGGCCCGGGGGGTACTGTGCACGCGCCGCTGCCTCCATCACGACGCCTGTCAAGACCATCCGCAGCGATTCAGAGCATGCATGTTATAAGCGCGTAAGTATTTTTTAGAAATCAGGTCGTGTAACACCCAGGGGTGCAGAAAAGGATCGATTACAGACACTGAAAAATACTTCGGTACATTATTAGATACCGGAGCGGCGTCCACAGCTTGTCCATACTGGTTACTCAATAAATTAAGATGTCTCATAGACTGCTTTCAACTTTACCTACCGTTTTATTTTTTTACATGAAAATCCCAAATAACAGCGGTATTAGCAAGGAATACTTTTCACGTTTACACTACTACTTACTTACACAAACGAAAAGTCTCTATCCTGGTGAACAGAAACTACGGAAGGACGCCTACTACGTGATACTCATGTTCATCGTGCTGCTGCTACGATATTTTTTTTTTGTACTATAATATTAAGAACTAAAGTCTTAATAATTAATTACGATCTAGCCTAAAAGACTAATAATAGCAATTTAACTCTAACTTAATATGTTACGTGATAGAATATGTTAAAACTAAGAATAGTGTTCATTTGCACTTTTACACAAGTCCGTAGCACTTTCTTAGAGTCTAATATAATTTATAAAACACTATGTTCATGTGTTATATGAATAGCACAACATTACTGCTACGATATGAATTAGCTTTCTTAAAAATGCTCTTTTTTTCAAAAACAAAAAAACATGCTCGGCAGTCTTTGGCTGCCGATATAGAAGTGCTACGAAGCATTAGGTGACGATCACGCGAGTTCCATAATTTTTGTTCAATCAAAAAATTGCTCAACGCACCAAAAGAAGTTTTTACTTCAAAAATAACCCTATTTAAAATTTAACTAAACAATGCAGTTAAAAGTCTAACGATTCAGACTTTTAAGTACCTATCTAGGTATCAGGGGGTCTAAAATGGCCACTTTTGTAGAACATAATATGAATCACGTTAAAAATTTAAAATTCGTAAAATGGAGTTTATGATTATGACAATAAAGTGCATTTTTAGAATTTAAATTTTTTAACGTGATTCATATTATGTTCTGCTAAAGCGGCCATTTTAGGCCCGCTGATCTACCGAAGGCGGGCACTTTGCTAGCGCACCATTTGTTACAGAACAAGAACGATTCAAACTTACAATTCCTGCAATAAATCAGTCGTGTTCAAGATGACAGATTTGCATTAATTTAATTATGTGCATTAATAGCAACTAGTCTGTATAAGTACCTACCTATCTTGATAAACCTATGTTAAACTACCTACTGGATAGAGACCATAGACAATAATGGTTGTTAATCTCATCTTACTTGGCAATATGTTTTCTTTTAAACGGTAAAATGGAGACCAAAAATTTAACTACTATTAGTTAAATTTTTGGTCTCTATTTTACCATTTAAACCGATATAATTAAGTATTTTACCAATGGGATATTTTTTCGGAAAAGAAAAGTGAAATAAATGGAGTTTTAAGCTGGTGATCGATTTGATTTTGATTAGCTGTGGGGAACATAAATCACTGTTTTTATGAAAGTCGGTTGCAGTTATAAGGTGACCCGACTTCATAAAAAAGCCATCCGGTCTGTCACAACTTTTCCGATAACGTTAGGAATAAAAGAAGGTAAACTTTTATTTCTCCACAGGATTACTCCAGTATTTAAACAAAAAGCGCTAGGGAAATAATTCAAACATGATTTTCTACTTGCATCTCATTTCACGACTCCGGGTTGAAACTAATGAGGAATTCAATAATGTAAGAGACCCTTCAACTATCGCGAGAAGCGAGGAAAGCGGAAATTATATTAGAACTGTTTTGCATTAAAACAAAACAGTTATTATGTGTGTGGAAAAACACACAGCATTGTTGAAGAAGCATTCAATAAATTTAGCCTAAGATTATGTAATTTCATACCTGAATCGTCCTCTTTATGTTACCTGTCTCTTTCACTCGCAGCAGAGCGCGACAGAACTCCCGAACTGGAGCGCAGCTGTCAATGTCAATTCATAGTCCATCAACCACCAGCAAGCACCTTGCTGCAATGCTGTGTGTTTTTCCACACACATAATAACTGTTTTGTTTTAATGCAAAACAGTTCTATTATATGTGTTTCCAAAACACACAGCATTGTTGAAGACCTGTTTGTTATCTGCTGGTGAAAGAACCTGTAATGTGCAGGTACTATGAACGCTATGTGAAATTAAATAAATCTCAACCAATTATATTAATCGATAATCCGTTGTTATACATCCATGAAATGTATTAATCCAACTTAAAAAATAATTAAATGAAACAACTTTGCATTTCTTTAAAAACTAAAATTAACAAAACTGTTAATCAAAATGTTGCGGCTGTCCTACCACAAAGAGATATCTAAGCACAACATAAAATTTATCATTATTATTCAAATTAAGAGATCAATAAATCAAATTATGAGATCAAAGTCAGGTACCATATACTTCAATACAGTATGGTAGTTATTCATTCAAGAAATATTTATAGTTTAGCTGTAAGAAATTATAAAATTATTTATAAAATAATCGTTAGTCCCACTGCTCAAACTCTTTTTAACTGTACGGCAGTAGAACTTCCTAAAAGTGTTAGAGCTTCTCCAATTAGCTCTCTCTAAAATCTCGTTGACAGGCCTGTTTTCTGAGAAGCTTCTCGAGGCCACTGCTGATTTTACACTACCTAGTGATGCATCTATTCCAGCTTGTTTAACATTTCTTGTCCAACTAGCTTTTATGGTACGAATGGTTGGCCTGTTCTTGCCCGTGATTAATATAAATAGGCTTGTCAAGTTATCAACTTCAGCATGCCTGACCTTTGTACCAACTCTACAAAATGTCTGACTGGGCAGCACATTTTCTAATCAGGATTCGTTTTAATATCTAACCTGATTGTCTAGTGTCACCGTTATCAGTCTTGGAACCAAATCTTGGTCACAATGTTACCTTGTGGCTCTCATTATCCACAATAAGGTTGTCTTTGGACAATTTTAGAAGTGTCAAATCATGGATGCTTCGACCCGAAGCTGGTAATAAGATAATTGCAGTTCTTCTAGATATGTAAAATGTCAAACATTCCTAAAGGAATACTCCAGTATTCCTAAACCAGTTTAAAAGTAACTCAGTATCCCAAATAGGTGTTATTCTTTCAGGTGGTTTAACTAGGCTGTAGCTTTTAAGATTTGCTGTACAAAGACTTTCTTTGATACTGCTACGCCTTCTGCTGTGCTGGCTACAGCAGATTTATGCAGAAGTATGGTCCTCCAAGCAAGTTTGTCAACAATACACAACCTAGGCAAAAACAAGCAACCTCATTCATCAGCTCTGTGGGCAACTAGGGTTAATGTTGTTCTGCAAACCCCGTGCAACCCAACGCCTGATTGGAGCTTTGTAGGTCGATACCTATAGTGGAGTTTCTCCAACTATTATTTAGGATACCTCTTTTCTCAGGAGTCCAGTGAGCGACCTGATTGGCCCACCCCAATTTTCCAAGCAAGAAGTTCCAACTTCTGTACCTAATGGGGGCTCCTGCCTGTCATCAAGTCCAACGGGTTATTGGATAAGTCCCATATTGGAAGTACCATTGTCGACTGAAGGCGTCGCAAATAATGGCTGACCCATCTCTGGAGTCCCATGTTACGTACGAGCTTACGACGGCGCTGCGTCCTGATGCAAACAAGTCGACATCTGGTACGGCCCACATTCTGAATACGGCCTCCGAGGCCGGGGGCAACAAGTGCCATTCCGGCACTGGTAGATTCCTGGACAGGCGGTCGGCTATGCCGTTGTACCTCCCCGGGAGGTACGCCGCCGAGAGCGTGACGTTGAGGCGGCTAGAGAGGGCTAGAGAACAAGTCCCACCCCACAAGAGTCCTGTTGTCGGACTGTGCTAATATGCGCGCATCCGCAGCGACTTTTGGCAACGATCTATGACGCCATACACTGCGAAAAGTTCCTTCATGTTGCAATGCCATGACCTTTGTTGTGCTATCCACCTGCCTGTCAGATACCTCTCGTTCAGATGAGCGCCCCATCTCACGTCCGCAGCGTCTGTCGTCAAAAAGTGGGTCACTTCTTTCTTGTGCAGGACCACTGAACTGTGATATATGGCGTTCCGCCACCAGCCTATATCTCGCTGCACACAAGGAGGTAGGTCCATCTTTGTGAACTTTGGAGTCGACTGAACTCCCTAGGGAACCTCTGTATTTGTCGACTGTGTAAACGACCCCTCGGTGTTGTTGTATTTGCGAAATTTAGTAGACCTAGAAGGCATTGACTCTCCCGAAGAGTGCAACGACCCTTCACCAATCTGTTTTGTCATAAATGATTTTATTACTGCCACCTTTTTAGGTGGTAAGGCCTTGGTCTTGTTTTTGGTGTTCCACAATGTACCTGCTATAATCCAGGTCTTGACAGGGTGCTAGTACTGATTTTTCGTAATTGACATGCCAGCCTAGGCTCTCCAGAATCTTTTAGGTCTCCGAGACCTTTTTCTGTAGTCTGGTTTGGTCTTGGCTTACTAGAATGTAAAGTCTACCTAGACTTTACATTCTACACCCTAGTAGTCTTATGCCCCGAGCATGTAATATTTCTGCAATTCAATTAGATAAAGTGGAGAAAGTTTGGTGGGCAGAAGACAGGTGAAAATGTAGTACTATTAGTTGAAGCACTTAGTTGTTGTAAAACACCCTTAGGAAACGGAGGTGGGGTTCTGAAATTGGTAAATGAAAATAGGCTTGTTGGAGGTCTATCTTGCCATCCAATTGTTCTCTTGTCAGAAGTCTGCAATGTCTGTCTGGGCCACTAACTGAAAATGTTTAATTGCTACATATCTGTTGAGCCCCCTGAGGGCGAATATGGGGCACCAGCCCCCGCTTGCTTCTTTACAAGAAACACTTCGAATTAAAAATAAAATAAAAATATAGCTTGACACCACACAACAACTGCAACTAAGCTTTTTTCGTGGACACCAGATACACTAAATAGTTAGTTTAGTATTACTTTTTGTTTGTAAATACATACTTATTACAAAAATAAACATCCATGAATTGGAAACAAATGTCCATGCTCATCACACAAAAATTTGCTCCTATGGGGATTCAAACCCAAAACCCTAAGAACGTAAGGCAGTCTAACTACAGTTGCGCCAATCGTCTCATCGGGTACTTTGGAAGAGAAAGCAAAATTCAAATCTGGGGGCACCTCCAAAATTCCATTGTCTATCAAATCCTTTATTATTGTTGTCATCTGAGTGGTGGTTTTAACTTGAAAGGCAGGCAGCCTCTGGTAACTAGGTATATTTATAATGAACTGGTTTGCCCCAAGCTCTTCCCACACTTGGACATGGTTCTTCAAGCATGCCCCCCCCCAAAATTTTGACAGCTCTGTTTACAGTCACTTTTGTTTTGTGCTCTGATCTAAATTATTTTTATGAAAGGTCAATTTTGAATATTATCGGATTTCAACTGTTTGTCATGAAATTTACTATTTTTATTATGTGAGTAACTATAGGTACTCTTCTTTCATTTGTATTTGAAAAGGTCCTGTTTGATTTTCCTTCCTTTATTAAGTCTGGTTTATTTAGCCATAATTGGGTACCACCCAAATATCTAATAACAGGCTGTAGAACATCCTGGCTAAATAAATGTTCAGAACAAGGAGGTATACCTCTTAATGTAGTTTTTAAATTGGGGTATTTAATTACTTTAATTATCAAATTATTTATTGAAACAAATAATTTGCATTATCTTCTCTGAAAATTTAAGTAGTGGGGAACCAGCTCCCAATAAATAAATATCAGTAAGCTTCTCAAAAAGAGAGTTTAGGTTTATATTATCTGGGTTTCCAGCGGTCTAACTCACCAAGTCTTGCAAACCCTGTTTTAACAATTTATGTTGTTCTAACTGTATTTGTTAATCCAGCTAACACAGTTTCTGCTGAAGCCAAATAATCTGTATTTAGTCTTGTTAAGGTGACATAATTCCTCATTTAGTACTTATAATGAAACAAGACCTGGAGTCGCCGGACATAAGTTTGCAGTACAGACTTGTAATGCATACCCTTCCATGCTTGAGTATCAAAATAATGTAGCTTATTTAGTTTATCTAATCTTTCTTTTTTGGTCAGGGAAAACTTTGCTTTCATCAAAATCTGTGTTCAGTTCACCTAATGTAAATTTATCCAAGCTACTTATTATGAATGATTGGTTCCCTTGCAGGGGCCAAGAAGGACTAGATCCTCAGTATGACTCGTATTACGATTCATGGTAAAAGGTAACTGTGATAAATAACCGGTTAAATAACTTAGATACTTGGTTTTTAAGGCCATTTAGACTCGGATCGGAATTACATTTATGTTTGTACTTACGACGTTTATTCGGCGGAGGAGAGGCGTAGCCCTCCTCATCTTCCAAAGATGAGGAGGGCTGCAGGGCGCAGGCTCCACTGGTAGATACCGAGTGGCGTGGGAGTCGAGAAATCTGTTCTTCGTCCGAAGCAACAACGAACAAACAAACTACCACATTCACCACTAAAATTGTCCTTACCGACAATATTGACCTTATCTTGAGTGCTCATACTCACTAATTATCCACACAATCACCTAATTAAAACTAAAATACTTTAATTTTCAAGCAATAATCACAATGAAAAAATTTTGCATGTTTTCGCGGCAAAATTTATGAACGCTATGAATTGACATTGACAGCTGCGCTCCAGTTCGGGAGTTCTGTCGCGCTCTGCTGCGAGTGAAAGAGACAGGTAACATAAAGAGGACGATTCAGGTATGAAATTACATAATCTTAGGCTAAATTTATTGAATGCTTCTTCAACAATGCTGTGTGTTTTGGAAACACATATAATAATACGCCAATGCGCTACTTTGTCGCGTTCATTTTAAACAAGAATTTCTCGCTTTTACCTACTTGCTTTACACGAGCGTACATGCAATAAAGCTCCACCGTTTTATAACTATTTTTTTCCTTTTAATACGTTACAATTTCCTCTGCATCCATCGTCCTCGCATTTTTCTATGTTGTGTCCTCGCTTTGATGACAAAAGAGATTTTATGCTGATTATTCAAGCGCGTAATTCATGTCCTTCCTCTACTTCCTTTATTACAAATGCGTCTTTTCTTTTCGATTGTCGTGTCCACGCCACTCATAATCAATTCTACGCTACTTGAATATAATGAAAGATATTGTTATAAAAAAAACTTGCCCTAATTTTATTTCATCACACAAATGCAGAAGGTTCTAAATTCAATTAGCTTCGTTCATTTTCTAAAAGATTTCCAGACTTTTCCCCGCAATTTCACACCATTTATTTCCCATGTGCTGCATTTGAGTTAATAAATGACCATTGAATTTGAGAGCTGGTGGAAAAAAATGTGCTCGAGCCAATCATTGGTGGGGCGGTGAAATTACCACAATGAAAAATGTTGGAGAGCGCGGCGTAATAAATTACAAGAATGCGTAAAAGCTTGCAACCCAGAGCTCGCGGTGCCGCGGTGTCCCCTCGGCAACTTAAGTGCAGGCAATTTTTTCGCACAGGTAATATCGGTGTTTCTGGCAGGGAGATGTACTCGTAGACACTTTGTATAGTAGCTTCGAATTTGTTTGGTAAGTGAACGCTTTGGGAAATGGGGAACTGATGTGAGGTCAGAAGATAGTGTGTTTTGGGGTGTGGCGTATGGTGAAAATATGACGTGATAATCAACAAAAAACAATGAATAAGAAGGAATTACTTGGATTATCATTATCTCAGTTTGTCGTGTATAAAACATAATTTCGACAAATTAAAACAATTTTCCCTTCACTAGAATCACAATTCGCGCTCGCAGGGGAAATTGCATTTTCCCTCTGAATGTGCACTCTAATGAAAAGCTCTCAGCGCGGTGACACAATGTATTCTAGTGCCTGGAAATTAACAGAGGTACACATTTACATAGAGCTACCGTCTTGAGTGGCCGTGCTTATTTACGGGCACAGTGTTTCGGACGGAGCTGGAATACATTTCCGTGTTCCGTGTCGCTCGAAATACAAAGAACCGCAACGTTTTGTTAATTCTCGCCGAGTTTATTGAAACAGTGAGTTTGTTTTGCTGAAAAGGCTGTCGGGAATTTTGTGCCAATTTTCATTGGTTAAATAATGCGTTGTGTTTACTTGTCGATGTCTGTTATGTGACTTTCCATGCTGTGTCAATTGAATAGAAGATTTTGCATGAACTGGAACAAAATTTGTGCGCCATTTTACCCCCATTTTCAACCGAGCGTAATTACTACTTGTCTCCCAATTATATATTAATAGGCCTCATCTACGACAGCCTCGCCCAGTAACCTTCTGATGATAGGGAATAGTATAGAACAATGGACTGAACCAACAATGAAGATATCTGAGGCGAAAGGGTGGGTCCCACTAGTTGACCTAATTTGCAAATTGTCTACGACGTTTGGTAAAATGGGTGAAAATCTTTTGTTGTTGAAGATAAAACGTGCCGATTAATTCGTTAATTTGTCTTGACAACAAAGATTCTGGGGTCCCGAATTCACAAAGGTTAATGAACTGATAAAATTAAGTAACAATTGGTTTAAGGAATTATTCCTATTTAAGATTCGTTTCATTTTTGGGTTTGAGGTCATAATATTGAGTGTTCGTAAGTTAATTTGATAAGCACTCATTAACAGGGATGCTATTGCATTACTTTAACAATCACATCAGGTCCATGTATTCCCGATGTGATTGTTTAAAGTAATTTGTCTTTTTTAAACTTTCACGATCAGAACGTTTAAAATGAACGTTTTAAAGTAATTTGATTGTTTGAAGTACAAGGTGTCTTATTTTGGGATCGCAACGAAAGTTTGTTGGGAACATAGTTTATAAAGTTAGTTATAAGTAAATACTGTACATTTCACAGTCTTTGTTTGGTACCAAACTTTTCCATTTGAACAAACCTTCGTAATCCGTTTCATATTTAGGCGCAACTTCTCTTACAGTCTATGTTGATCTTTTGACAACATCAATAAACGCTGGTTTTTTCACTGAAAATATCCTTCGTCATTTATACGAAATACTTAGATTTATCTACTACATAAGTCATTATAATTTATGTAGGTACAGTAACGAAATTTATGAATTTTCATACATAAAGGAAATCTGTAGAATTCTGTATGTACATTGGAAATAATTGGAAAAAAATATTATAGGAATCACTAACAGAACCCATTTCTATCATTTTTAGAATTTTTGTCTGCGTGTCTGTGCGGGATCTTTTGTTATAGTCACGTGTAAAATTTAAAACCAATGTGGTTATATTCAATGCACAAATACTGTGCATAACATAGAGAAGGTTTTAAATGTTTCATTGTAATTGGTGCTTTACAATCGTTGCTGAATCAAATAAAATAAAATATATCGTTTAAAAGAGGAGCTATAGTTTTTGGCACATGCTCCATAATTATAAAGGTTTATCATAATTATAAAGGTTTATCATCACGTGTAAAATTTAAAACCAATGTGGTTAGATTCAATGCACAAATGTTGTGCAAAACATAAAGAAGGTTTTAAATGTTTAATTGTAATTGGTGCTTAACAATCGTTGCTGAATCAAATAAAATAAAATATATCGTTTAAAGGAGGAGCTATAGACTTTTTAGCACATGCTCCATAATACCTTTGCGAATAGGCGACTAGAGTCAAATCCATTTTCTTATAAAGGTTTACATTCAAAAGGGATTTATAACAGTTATGACATAATTGAAACAATTTGTATGTCTCTGACTTTTAGCTTTTTAAAGCTGTAGTACCTACATTCATTTTTCTATTCGGTATAAATGTTTGAGGGTTTCAGAAACCAAACAAATATTAATAAAACGTGACATACAAACGGTGAAGGAAAGTTCCGATTGATTAATTCATAATTTGATATATCTAAGGTTTTCCTAAATTTATTAAGTGACGTACAAACGCAGAAGGAGAGTTTCAATTTATTAATTAATAACTTTGATAAGCTTTTCCTAAAGGATATGTTGGCAAACTTGGTGTGACCGCAGAAAACTCTTGTTGTTACGTAGGTGGGGTTAAAAGTTTTGTAATTATCCATCCTATCTCTGGTTTTGTGAAAGTCATACAATACTTCGCACATTATTCAGAAAATTTTAGGAGGTAATGAATGTTTGTCTTCTTAACCTTTTGGACACCATTGTCACATATACGTGACAAGCATGCGTGCCCTGTACGCCAAACGACACAAATATATGACAAAATATTAGATGAAATTGTGGCTTGGCGTGGAGGGCACGCGCGTGCGTTTATGCTGTGGCGGTCAAAAGGTTAAAATATGCAGGAAAACTCGTTAAAGGTCCTGCTTTGGTAAAAAGTAAGTAAAGTCAATATCGTGGCTTTAATTTTACAAATAAAGAAACTGACTGTACGTATCAACATCATCATCATCATCATTCTATAATTCTTTTGCCCTTATCCTAATTCATTTGTGGTCAGCGCAGCGTGTCTGCTTCTTCTGTTATCTATCTGGTGACCACGACACAAACCTTGCTTAGTGTGGCACTAGATGTCGCTGTGTGTAATGTCCAGCGATATTTATTTATTTATTTTTATTTATTTAGGTACTTTTTCTATTACTCGTCATTTCATCAGACACCTCCTTGCTTGCCATATCATTCTTTAGACAGTCCATCTATCGATTCTTTGGTCTAATGAAACTGCCTGTACTGTTCCTACATAATTCTAGTTATTTACTCCACAGAAGATGTCTAATTTTGGATAATGATCTCTTCATGAACGAGCCAAAAGCCAAACTAATCTTCTAAAGTACATTTTCCGTAAAAGTCAAGAGCATCATATACTTCCATACTCCCCCTAATGCTAGCATTTCCGCCTAACCCATGACGTCATAATTTTAGCAAGACTATAAACAGGAGGCATATCATTGTCGGGAGCGGAACCGTTGCAACAGTAAGTAGGCACTGACGATCGCGGTGGGGAGCCAATAACACGCCGTTACCATGGCAACCGTGCGTGCCCGAGAGGGTCCCCTTCCCCCGAGGGCCCAGCGCTTACGGAAACCAGAATACCGTGACATCTCATCCTAAGAGCAAACTTGAAAAAATCTTCAGAAAGTGTAATCTAACTCGAGAGCACGATGGCTCTACTTTTTCTGGGCATCTATTATTTAGTACCTTTCGGTACCTCAGCGTCCTTTCTAAGATATTATTGCTATCACGATTATCGTTTGTCAGCGATGGATTAGATTTAACTCGAACTAAGTTTAATGTTTTGACTTTGATTGGCCAGGATTGTTGGATTCGAAATTCAATTTATGTTCGGATTTGAATTTGTGATTGCGTTTCATATCTATTGGTTTTTCGAGAGCCGCTATTCAGTTGGCGTATTGCGTTATTTATAAAGCTCTATCGTAATAAAATTTACTTCAATTGCCGTCCGTTGCTGATATTTCAATAATATCTACGACCGAGTGACATCGGAATAGCTTTCAACTTGTACAAAGATTTTTATTAAATTAATGAAGGAATAAGGAATTTTCATTTACGTTGATATTATAGCATTCCTTAGAGATGAAAATATAAGCTTTGATTGACGGAAACGTTTGTCGGAAAATCTTTTAACTTCCCCAAATGCAAATGGGAGCGGCAAGCATGGAATTATCAACGTGATTTCACGTCAACTTCACACAAGTCAAATAAATATGTTTCCCGAAAATGTGGGGTAAATAACGACGAATTGGATTTTTCGTTTGAGTTTGAACCACTTTCGAATTCACACAATACATGACATTTTTCCCCCTGAAAAGTGGGTAGATGCTGGTATGTTTTTTTATTTCAAAACTTCGAACGGCAAATTGCAAGGTTATTTTTCATCGGAAAAAAAAACTTGAATGATTTTTTAAGCAATACCCAAAACCTTTTCTACGGGACCAATCAGGGACATTGTGAGTCTAAATTACTTGAATTCAGATATTAGTAAAGGAAAAATGAATGTGGATCTTTTCTGGAAAGTCCTTTCAAGCATTTTTGTAACACCACGCTGCTGCGCTGTGTAAACTCTGACAGCAGGCAGGAACCTGCCCTGAAGAAAAATATTATTTTAAGAATAGGTAGGTACCTAACTAGGTACTAATAGGCTTGTTTCCACCATCAATAAATTGCAAAACTAATCAGTCCGTCAGTTAGAGTATTGGAAAATAATGGACACGTATTTTTTGTTTTTGTAAATCAATGAGTACTGACAAAGATAAAACGCATCAAAACTCGGGAGTGGGGGCTCGTGACGTCACAACGCACTAAAACTATAGCACGGCGTGACGTATTGCGAATTTTAAAAGCGTCGTATCTTCGTCAATTTTGGTTTATGTAACAAAAGAAAAAATACGTGTCAAATATTTTTTTATAATCTAACCGACGGACTAATTAGATTTTTTTAGGACACAAGCCTATTAGGTAGATTTCCTTTTTTTGAAAAAAAAAAATCTACCTATTGGTCTCTCACCTACGGGGATATATATGAATACGTATGTATATGGGTGACAAGCAAAATTTAGCCACACTCTACAGGTCGCAATTATGAACCGATTGCTTTCAAACTTGGCCAAAAAATCGAAACGGTCAAAACTTAGGCTAAGTTCGTGAATGGGCGGAATTCGTCCATGGGGGGCGGCGGGGGGGCGATTTTTCTAAAATCAGTTTTTTGGCCATAACTTTTTTCCTATGGAAAATTTTTGAACCGTTTCTCATTTTTATCATTCTGAGTACGAATACGGACATCGTTAAATTAAAACCTTTTTGATGC
The DNA here is from genome assembly GCA_950022955.1 of Xestia ashworthii. NCBI lineage: Eukaryota > Metazoa > Arthropoda > Insecta > Lepidoptera > Noctuidae > Xestia > Xestia ashworthii. The sequence continues at coordinate 15,998,634 of OX465555.1, forward strand.
AACCCCTAAATTGGGGAGGGGGTTGAAAATTCCAATTTTTTTGCGAAAAAAAATCATATCTCCGAAACAGTAAACATTTTGACCGTCGCAAATCTTTTCTAAAGAAAGCAAATTGTTTACTTTACAATTGTTACCTTCAAAGTTTAGCGATAAAACTTATAGTTTTCGAAATAAAAAATTATAACTAAACATTTGAGGGCGTTTCCATGCTAAACTCTTATGAGAGAATTTAAAAAGGGTAAACTTTCCATTACAGGACAACGATTTTGAAATCATATTTTTTTTGGTAGATTGTACACATAAGTACAACTCTTTATACAAATTTTCAATAGTCGGACGCTCCAGCACCTTCTTCGAAATCTACCTCCTCCTGCGGCTTGCCGGAGGGATTTTTTTTCTTTCTTTCTTTTCTTTATTTGTGACCATCAACATCAAAGAAAATAGACCTAGCTATATATCATGAATATTATGTTAGCGTAAACTGCACTATTGATGGAACGATTACAAGTACTAATAATACGCGATTTAAAAATATGCTTCTCATAAAAACACACCACATAAGTTGACAAGTTATATTTTTATAATGAAATAGACAAGGTATAGACAAATCCAATAGAAGTACACCGTTATCAATAGTTAACTTTGCCTATCGCAAATTCGCAATCCAATAACTAAAGCTGGATTCAAGCCAAGTTGTGCTAACACTCAGTATACGAATACAGTACTCGCTAGATTTTATTAACATAACTACAACTATTGTAAATGTCAATGTTTGTAAGTGTGTGTGCATGTTTGTTACTCTTACACGCAAAAACTACTGAACGGATGTTGATGAAACTTTAGAGCAATTTACTTTATTAAATGTAGCTTAGACATCCATCAGAATAACACAAAGGCTTTAACGTATAAGGACATTGAGTTAACAAATTGAATTTAGGTGGGCAATGATGCAGGTGGATGCTAGTCTTTATTCTTCACAAAATATATTCGAGTTAGTCTACGGAGCTGTGAGACCCATTAAAATTTAAACGCGAAAAATGGCGACCTCTGTTAATGAAAGCTCAAATTTTAAGCGAATGCTAAATTACGTTGTAAATACGGAGTAATTAGTGTGATGCGCCTGATTTAAACGTGCCAGGACTGCGCACAGCTATATTAGTGAAATTGAAATGTTTCTGCTTTGAAATTATTATATTTTGGTGTTTTTGAAACCGAGGTAATGTATCTCTTTTGCTTATTTTCTTTTTAACCGACTTCCAAAAAGGAGGAGGTTCTCTATTCGACTGTATGTATGTTTTTTTTTTTTTTTTATGTATGTTCACCGATTACTCGAAGACGCCTGAACCGATTTGAAAAATTCTTTTTTTGTTTGAAAGAGTATACTTCCAAGTTGGTCCCATAGAAATATTGTCATGATCTGATCACGAACTTCGGAGATATGGAACGGAACTCCTCAATAAATGATAGCAAATGGACTGGGATTGCTGAAATCTATTGTCTGTCTATTGTTTACACCAGTTCATAACATAACATCACGCCACCGCACCGGTACGCTGTGAAGGTGTAAGCACAAGTGAACCACTAAAAAGTGAAAAATAAAAACTTTTTTGCAAAAAAATAGAACCGACTTCAAAAAAGTGAAAAATAACTTTAGCTTCAGAAGTCGGTGACAAAAAAACTTAATAAATCAATCAAACAATGGTCACCGACTTCTGAAGCTAAAGTTATTTTTCACTTTTTTGAAGTCGGTTCTATTTTTTTGCAAAAAAGTTTTTTTGTTTCAATAAGTGTGTGTTGTAGGACTTAATTTGTCGACAACTTGTTTTAATATTTTTGGACGTCGTTGACGGCAAAACATAACTCAGGTCTCTGAACTTATTTATTTACACCTTTTGCCGTATTTAGCATTATCATTCTGTATCGTTCCCACTGCTGGGACACAACCTCTCCTCGTCGAAGGAATGGGGCTAGTGCGGGTTGGTAGATGTCACATATCTTTGATCCTCAAAATGTATGTTTCCACCGGTTTGTTTAGCATACAAAAATCTTTGACTTCAAAGCACTACGGATAATGTTCTCAATTTACAATTTCCATGCCTGATACAGCAAATAAGTAAGAGAAAACATTTTCGATCTTTATTTGATGTTATCAGGACACACAAAACATCCATAAATGCGAATAGTAAAGTAGAACTGGTAAGTAATCAAGTAATCAATCACATGTGGCTACTAAACAAACTAGTACTTTGCATTTTAGATATCAATCCGAAACTGCAATATTATTAGAGACATTTTGAAGTATGTATAGACAGAAACTGTTTTGTATAATATTATGTCACCGTAAAATTGTCAAACACGTTAGATTGTAATCTCTCTAGCGATATTGTAAACTCTCGAAATATTGTCAAACGAACATACTGCTTACAATAAAACGCATTATTTTTCGTGAAATGCATGCGATGGTAGTGTAATTTGTTTGACAATTTTGCGGTGACATATACATATATACCAAACTACATGTAGCTGCTAGATTGGCTGCTCCTAACACGTGTCCCCGGTAATATAAGCGGTCATTGTCATGACACGACAATATCTATTGCCCGGCTGGATGAGTAGATTGTCTGTCTGTAATAGATTCACACGCAGCGCGCAGTTGGGATGATAGCGCATAGATATAGGCAGTAAGTTCATGGCCTCGAGGCATGAACTGTGTGGTGATGGGAAATGCTTTCGTTTATGCTTATCTCTACTGATTGATTAATAAGGGATATATGGATGTCTGTGATGGACAATTTTGAAACAGTTTTTAATTTTATATTATTTTGGATTTTTAACGTTTTTTACGAGTTAACACATTTGTCTGGAAGAAACCAATTCACAGGATCTTTGAAGAGATCTCATTACAATGGGGAAGTGAGAAGCCGACAGTGAGTTCTAGAGACGTTCAGCACAATAAATGTGGAAACATAGCGTAAATAATTGGCTCAATTATTTTGTGACAAACAAGAAAATAATAGTGTTCTTTTGACAGAGAGTGAAACATTAATGACGAATTCGATCCGAAAAATACATCATTATAATTAATGAGAGATGAACATTACAAACTCATTTGTCTATACGAGATAAACCACTAACGGAAAATGAAGAGACACATAAAATCGATTTGAATGTTCCATTTGTAACGAACGATGCAGAATTCTAAAACGTAATGGACATAAAAATGGAAGATATACGGGAAATAAAACGTCGAAGATGAGCAGCATCCGGGTAAAAGTTACGATGTTCTTCGGCAATTTACTTATTTAAGACTGAATTCTGGTCACTGCGGTGTCTAATAAAAACGAATGACATGATTCCCTCGGCGTCTATTGGACATTACTTTATGACTATGTTATTTTTCTTGTCGTCGGCAGCTTCGCAAATGTTAGCGTTTGTGGTAACAAATATCCTAGATTAGTTTCTTTCGCACGATTCTACCCACTACATGTTCCCGTTGTCATTAAGAATTACTGAATTTGTTTTTGCTGCTTAAAACCTAGTTGAGAACATTTTCGAACAAGCGTTAGTTTCATTAATGAGTTCACGAGTATTCGATCGGTCGAATAGTTATTAAATTAATAGGCAAAGTTTATATGTTGGAACGTGATTAAGATGCTCTATGGCCGAATTTATTAGGGAAATTAGTTCATTTTGCAGTCTTGCACTACCGGTTGAAATATTTTCAAAGTAACGATTGACGTTTCATCATAAAGTCCTCTGTTGTTATCTAATCCTGTCAATCCTACTAATATTATAAATGCGAAAGTTTGTTAAGATGGATGGATGTTTGTTACTCTTTCACGCTAAAACTACTATTTAGTAGTTTTAGCGTGAAAGAGTATTCTATTTAGATTCGGATGAAATTCTGCAAACAGATAGTTTATAGCTTGAATTAACACATAGGATAGTTTTTATACCAGTAGTATGATCCCGTGGGACAATTATCGATCATCAAGCGGACGAAGCCGCTGGCATAAACCAGTCCATAAATGTCTGTAGAATTTTCCCCTTTTGTATTGCCATCAACATCAGTACAAAGCAGTTCACCAACAAAGAGTTCATCGCTTCCATGTCCCGGATTACCGGAGCTCCCACTGACACCGTCATCGCATCATCCATATTTATACGCCGTCCCAGTTAATCGGATTCAGCGGCTCCATGCCCCGGACTCGCTAAGTACTAGTACTTTACGCGATCAGGGTAAGCTCTTCAATGAAGGTGTTGCGTCACAGTTATGTTGATTGGCGACGGTTATTATGGTAATGGGTACCTACTTTGTGTCTTTGGAGGATATTGAAATTAGCCACCATCAACAGCCATTAAGCAGAAGGTCCGGAAATGTATTTTTCCAGTAGTGAGGCAGTTTTCTCAATAATTATAATTAAAAATAAAATAAGCTAATGATGAGCTAGATTTGCGTATGGAATAAATTGTTTATAATTACAAATTCCGGTAATGTTTTGCAAGGGTAATTATTTCTAACTTTGAAGATTGAGATTTCAGTCTGCTGAAGTTCACTCTTTTATCTTCTATCTATATTTCATCATCTTTCTGTCCTGTGACATTGGAATCGACTGTAAACTACTTCATTGCAAGGTCCCTACTTCGCGTCGTAGGTGTAAAAGCTCTCCATTTTTCAAATTTATTTTTACTTTTAGTGCAGCATCCCATAAATATTTCTAGATAAATAGGTATGTAGCTCCATTAATTCATGTCTACGATGCTTGTGGGACATCGTGCAGTCCAAGTAGTAAGACGGTCTGTTCCCGAAGGTCTAGCCTCGTAAAACAAATAGCGAATGTGTGTTCGCCTCCACATTGTACTGCGGTGTCCGGAATTCGATAAACTATCTCGTGTTATGTTATGTCGGGACTGTATTTGGGTTTCGAGTTAGGCTATTGTTTGTCGCGTTTCGGGAGAGAAATGCTTTCGGAGATAATAGCTTGTCAGCTGTATTGGTTAGAGGTAACATCGAAAGGGTACGTGTAAATACTAAAGGGTACCTCTCAGTATTTACATAGGTATGTTATTGTTGCCTCTATCTATTTTTGCCAAACATAGACTGAATATTGATAGATGGAGAGGGACAGGAAGGCCAAAGAAAATATGGATGGATTGTGTTAGGAATTGATGATTGAGCACCACACCCAGCCAGGAGCAAGCCTGACCCGGACAAGCCGGATACACCAGGGGTCACGATTTTGTAAGAAAAGACATGCTCTGGGATGCGAGAGGAAGCCTGACCAACCGCACAACAAAAAGGAAAAGGACTCAAATATGATGTCGTGTTTTCTGACAGGGGAGAATAGAAGAAAACGTGTTGCACCGACCATAAATAGAAAGGGACAGGGGCAGGAAGATGATGAGGAGTAAAGCCTATCTAGCATACCATAAATTATTATTATTATAGTCCCACGCCTGGGTAATTACCTCCCTCCATATTTGTATATGAATCCAACGTAACCTATTTTAAAATGTATATTTTCAATTGCAGTTGCTAGCACGCACTAGCGTTGACCGCAGTTTTCGCAACCCCATAATTTAAATTGCAAATAAGTACCCGCGGTCTAAATTGGGGTGGTCTAATCCAAGCCGGAGGCAGGCCCCAGAATTAGTAACCTATAACTAATTATATTATTATACATTGAGATAACCCTCCAATAAAATTAACTGGGCAACTTGCCGCCGAGTTTAATTTACCAACATTTGCTTGCGTTGTTGGCTTCGTGGGCAAATAAGTATATTTTCAACCGACTTCTAAAAAGAGGAGGTTATCAATTCGTCTGTATTTTTTTTTTTTTTTTTTTTTTTTTTGTTTTTGTTACCTCAGAACTTTCGACTGGGTGAACCGATTTTGATGATTCTTTTTTTATTTGAAAGCTGGTGCTTCCCGTTGGGTCCCATTTTAATATGTTGAAGATCTGATCCTGATCTTCGGAGATATACAATGGAACTCTTCAAAAATAGACGGCAAATCTGCAGTGATAGCTGCATCCGCTTGTAGGTTCATTGTTTATACTACATCATGACGTAACATCCCGCCTGTATGCTCTGAGGGGGTATGCAGATGTGTACAATATACCCAGATTTCGACAATGTTTGTTACGTCAGAACTTTCGACTGGGTGAACCGATTTTGATGATTCTTCTTTTATTTGAAAGCTGGTGCTTTCCGCGTGGTTCCATGTCAATTTGGTTAAGATCTTACGCTGATCTTTGGAGATATAAATGGAACTCTTCAAAAATACACGGCAAAGCTGCAGTAATTGCTGCAATCCTTTGGTTGTTTATTGTTTATACAACATCATGACGTAACATCACACCTGTATGCTCTGAGGGAGTACGCAGAAGTATACAATACACCCAGATTTCGACAGTTAGACGTGTAAAGTTCCATTCAATGGGATCCCGGAGAAATAGAGGTAACTCCTTAACTTTATAGGCACACCAGAAGCGGTTTGGGTAGTTTTAGGCAGAGTACTTTCTCGGAGTGATCCCATTTCGATTTGATAAAGATCTGGTGACTTCGGAAGATAGGCAACTGAACTCCTTAATAAATGATAGCAAATGTACTGGGATCGCTGAAGACTCACGTCTGTCTATTGTTTACACCAGTTCATAACAAAAAATCACACGGATACGCTGTGAAAGGGTAAGCACATGTGAACCACTAAAAAGTGAAAAATAAAAACTTTTTTGCAAAAAATATAACCGACTTCACACAAAAAAGTGAAAAATAACTTTAGCTTCAGAAGTCGGTGACTAAAAAACTAAATCAATCAAACAAAGGTCACCGACTTCTGAAGCTAAAGTTATTTTTCACTTTTTTGTGTGAAGTCGGTTATATTTTTTGCAAAAAAGTTTTTATAAATCAGTGTATTTGCTTCCAAGCTAGCAATTTTGCACTGTGAAAAAGTTCGTCCAATGATGTAAAATATTTCTTCTTCGGATATTATCGGCTATTCGGATCACAAGATTACCTCAGCATGGGTAGTAGAAGTTTTGTTCCGCTTAGGGCGTGTAGTACCTGCTTTATCTTTACTACTTTCTCACAAGTTTCTACACTGACTAATATCACCAATTTCTTTCTTCTCAAACAGGATGGACGCCTTAGCGACAACTCTGTCGGCCCTCTACGGCAAGCTGCTAGTCGTGATGGGCATAGCGTTCCCCATGGCTGAGGTCATCTCCACATACATTCCACCCTCATTCTACGAGGTAAGTTATGACGCATATAATTTAGAATTCCCTTCTACTGTCCTTTTATGTGTTTTAAGAATTTGGATTGCCAATGATGTCGTACAGTTTCCCAGTTTTATTTATTAGTCTAGTTATTTGGCAGAATTTTCATCTTAAACTAGGATTTAAATGAGTCAGGTTTTCAATCTGATGTCGTATATCTATTTATTCGAAGGTTTATTAGTGACCCGTAGTCCGGGGAACTGTTCAAAGGGCACAAGTCTGTCAATCAGGAGAAAATAACAGGACTGATTGATTGCGTAACATTATTTGCAGTAGACTGTCGACTGTTCAGGATTTTCCACTTGATGACGTAAATACCAACAAAAGCTTCCTTTCCTGAAACGATCTTACCTACTGGAAAAGCTTCATTCCGCTACTGAGGATTTAATTCCAGCGGCAAAGGCTCTTCAAATGCCCCAAAGATGGTGAAGCCTGCATCGTTTAATTAATATCGATTAATTTGATTAATTACCGCGCCATTTTCCTACATCAATTTATTATAAGCAGGCTTTGACGGGTGTGAAACGTTGAGCGCTCCTGTCCAAACTGCGTATGAAAACAACATATTCATAAAGGAGGTTAAGCGCTCAAATAAATTATGATAAGGGTAACTGAAGATGCTGCAAAAATAACAATGTTGCCATAGAAGTTTTATTTTTTGGTAAAAACATATTTTTCGCTATTATTTTGTAGTACAAATAATGATTTATTTACAAAGACCAAGGGAAAGTTGATAAACAATTAAAATATAATTAAAACAAGAAGAACTTTTGGGGTCGTAATTGCGGGCTAAGTGTAAACGTAATTTAACTTTTAAACTTAGAGTATCGACCTCACAAATTAAAAGTTTTAATTACTGCTGTAATGTAAGGCAAAAGTCAAGAATAACCACTACCTAACGTCAAATTAATTGTGTGAGCAGAGTTTAATAGAAATTATCCTGTATAATGAAGTTTTGATGACTGTGAATGGGTATAAGACCAAAGAAATGCTGGATGGACTATATAAAGGATGAAATGGCACGAAAGGAGTGTCTGATGAAATGACGAGTAACAGAGATACTTCTGTATGGAAGAAGATGTCATGCTGCGCTGACTCCAAATTAATAGGCTTTTTTTTTATGTCAGCCTGATCTGTCCCACTGCTGGGCAAAGGCCTCCCCCATGGCTTTCCAATCCTGTTTGCAATATGCCCTTTCTGTCCAATCCGTCAAGAACGTGTCCAGATCGTCACGCCAGCGTTTTTGTAATAGGCTTGTTAACTGAAAAAATCTAATTAGTCCGTCACTTAGATTATCAATAAATATTTGACCCGTATTTTTTCTTTTGTCACATAAAACAAAAATGACGAAGATACGACGCTTTTAAAATTCCCAATACGTCACTGTTCGGTATGATTCTTAGTGAGTACCTACTGACGTCACGAGCCCCTACTCCCGAGTTATGATGCTATTTATCTTTGTCAATATTCGTTGATTTAAAAAAACAAAAAATACGTGTCCATTATTTTCTAATACTATAACTGACGGACTAAATAGATTTGCAATTTATTGATGGTGGAAACAAGCCTATTGGGGCAAGGGTAAGAGAACGATGACACAGATAATATACGATGATACAGGGTGGACACTTTCAGTGTCTACAGGCGATTGTTTTGTCAATACTAGATTACAAGACGACCTAGCACCTATTAAAAAACTCGTCCACATTCGGAAGTGAAATATTGAATCGACTTTTCATATAGGAAGGTTTTTCATTTTCCCCTGTATTATTTTATTTGAGTTTTTTTTTTGTAAATGGCAATGTGTAATTAAGTTATTTTGTTGGCAGGGCTTCTACTTATACCTGTACATCGGCAGTATGGTGTTTCTTCTCTACATGTATGCCGCACTCGCCAGGGATAGAAGGAAGGCAGAAGCAGCGGACAAAGCTGTTGTTGCAAGTTAGTACTTATACCAACGTATTTAGGTCCAGATTGTAATACAGAATTCAACACGCAAATCATTCTGCAAAAGTTAACAAGTACAATACTATAAGTTTAGAAAAAAAAGGTAATCGCGAAAAGGTGAAACTATTTTAATCTCGTATTCATTATGATATTTATGATCGTTGCTCCAAATGTGATCAGTTTCCAATTAATTTACCAAAAACATCGAGTTTAAATTAATGCTCCCCTTCATCACCTACTATAGGTACCTATACAACACAGTCAAACCGCTTGATTGGAACCTCGGAAGCCTCCGTTGCTCGTCGGTGTCAGGTTTAAATTGCATCATTACCAACACGGAGATGCTCTAATAGAAGAAGCAAATTCACAAAGTGCTCCGAGCAATTCGCCCCCTCAAAGACCAATATATTCTTTCTATTTTGAATTGCCAAGAGTATTGCGTCTGAAGGTGTGGTTGTGAAGTACTTAACAGTCGTCTTGCGGTAACGAGCGAGTTTGATATGTAGGTAGGTATATCTGAACTTCTTTGTGAAACTAATGACTTCAGAAGGACGTCTAAGTCAGAAAACAACGACGATAAAATAACTAGTTTGCGAATGATATCATCCGAAGCGTACAAATAGGAAAACACATTCCACAAAGTTAAATCATAGTTTTGCTCAACATGTTATGGATAAAGCCAGTGCAAAATAGGATAAAGGGAAATAGCAAATCGGCTGCAAACGCTTTGATTCATTATTCACCCAAAAAGAAAACATGCATGAATGTTTTACCCAAACACGCCTTATCTTGGAAATAGAACAACTGAATCCAAAGCGGATTCGTAAAAGCCGAAATCGGGTAATACGAGCACGGAGTATGTGACGCACTCAACTTTTTCAAACTTTTCCTTGTTTTTTATCACGTGTCCCGCCTTTATTTTTGCTCCTTCATCGTTGTCGCGGAAACGGACGGACTGATTTTTTCTTTTTTCTTCCTCGATTCTACATTTTGTTATTTAAATGACGCGGAAAGCCCAGTGGAGGACCGACAAACATGGCTAATGCGTTAGAGTGGTGCCAGTTTCACGGATATTTTATGCCGACATAATATTTCTTTTTGGTTATGAAGTATTTTTTGTGTACTTCTGTGCTCTCATGCCCGACCCTTTTTGTGAATTTGTGATAAGATCAAGTGTTTTCGTTTTTTGTTGACGGTGGATTTTCTTCTAAGAAAGGATTCTGATTCCTTTTTTAGAAAAACTTTTGTTAAAATTCATAAAATATTGTTTATTTTTTTCACGCAGTCTTTTTACGCTAGCTGAAATATTATTTTATTCGAAAAAACATCCACGACTTTGCGGATCCAAGCATTGTGTAAATCTTACAAGATGAATGATCGAATCACCCAAACCAAAAAATGCCGAAAGTCAACCATAAGATTGTCATTTTTTACAGTCAGTTAATTTGTTATCTCTCTTTTAGAATCGGACTCAAGTTCATCGCCATCAGAGTCGGACTCCTGTTCATCGCGGACTGAACGAAGCATGGGAACAGCAACGCACATACCACCGCATCTCGCCGCCAAGCGACTGTCGCTTGGCTTCGCGCTGGCGTCACGCACGCATCACTACGGCAGCTTTTACTTGAGGATGGGGGCAGTCGGTGAGCTTTGTAATACATGCATCTTATGTACTCGTTTCCGAGTCGGAGTAAAACGGTCTTGGGCATCCGAAAGCCGGAGTTCTGGTACTGTTTGAGCCTCCATTACTTTAACTGCAACAGATCCGGAACAGATGGACAGGTCTCTTCCAACTATTGCATTAATTGATGTAATTTCAATGACAACGCCTTCACGTTGTCATTGAAATCACATCAATGGAAAAAAAACCTAAGTAAACAATGATAGATATATAAGAATCCCCTTTATTTGTATGAATATATTATATCTCTGAGAAGGCGACTACTATACAATTCACCATATTACACCGTAATCGATCCAAATAAGATCTTCAGTAGCAACCAATTCCCCTTTATGATAATTCAGAGTATCATTCGTTAATCTCACGGTAACTGCCTACAGTAATTGTTTTGTTAAATCAATTTGGCGTGTCGAAGTAAACAGGGCCGTTTAGCAAGCCTTTTGTCGGAGTCATGGATTAGTTTGACTAACAAAGTTTCTGTGCGAACGATAAACTTGGAGTTGTTGCTCGGCTTTGGAGCAGAAACTCCGGATTCGCAACTAGGCCGGATAATCTCGTTTATATCTGTATACGGAATATGGATGGTCGGGATAATGTTTGCTTGTTTGTTGATAGTTTTCACGCCCTGAAAATGAAGCTAGATTTTGCAGTCCTTTTGTGTTTTCTTTCTACATATAGGCTTTTGTCTTGAACATGGCTCAGCGTGTTTTGACATGCCTTTCGTCGTAGTCGCTTTTAACTGAATCTTCGTATTCAGATTTAATTTGAATGAGTTTTTTAAATAATTTGCCGGTATCTATCGCTTTTTTACTTACTTATCTTTTGATAACATTGTTTACCCAAATAACCTTAAGAATACACCATATTAAAAACCCTTTCCATCGTCACTATGCTCGACCTCTTGTCTATTTAAGCCTCATACGTCATCAATATACGGGCAGGGTCGTATTGTCTGACGTCATCATAGATGTCTAGTCGATTGTTTGCGGCTACACATAAGCGTAGTTATGACGTCATCGAATGTCGAGTCATACTACGTTGTAGTAAGATAGACGTCTCTATACTGTTGTGTCTGGAAGTCAGTGTTTACCTATGAGACGAAGGTAATATCAGTATAATGTTCCGACTGCTACGACATAGGTGTCTTTTTTGAAGAGAGAAGGTTTATTCTAAATAATAAATAAAACAGGGATCAAACAATAAGTTTGAATATTGTGGGAAAGCTTTAAAGAATCAAAGATACTGTTGTCCGTTTGTGATAAAGTAATACATTGCACCTATATTTATGCTGTTCCGGGAAGGGTAAGGGCAAGGAATTCGTTAGGCGGATATAAATTGAAAAACCGGAAGGGTACGAGCGCTCTAGATGGACAAACCAACACGGATCTTTAATGTCGATGTCCTTCAAAAAGGTTGGGTCAAGTCGAGTGTCGTTCTCACTAACGGTGTGTATAACCAGATGTATGAATGTGCACGAAGCAATAGGAATGTGTGAAGATCGTACCGTACTTGGAAAATTCTTTAGCTTCCTTTCACCCTCAAAGAAAAAGGCATAGTACGTTTGGTTAAGGGGGAGTGCTAGGAAAAAAATCAAATGTTCTTACTTTTTTGCAGCTAGCAAGTCATCGTCTAGTTTATGAAACAGTCATTCAATTTGAATTAATGAACTTAGAGGGTTGTATTGATGATTATAATTATTGAAGTGTGAAGACATATTTGTTACGGTCGCGAATCATATTTGAATAAACATACGTGCTGCCACGGTCTGGTCAATTGCAAAAAAAACGTGAGAACTATTTAATTTCGCGGGCTACCCTGGCGCTTCCACCTTCATTTATAAAGCAAAACATCATACAGTATATTTTCTCGACGGGTTAGACCGAGCTATATAGGTATTTAGCTCGGTCTAACCCGTCGAGAAAATACACTGTGAAAAAAATCAAATGTGAATGCGCTATGCCACATACCTATGTGGCATAGCGCATTCACATTTCCTGGCAATGATTATTTATTTATTTGCTCTCATGCACATCACACATCTCACAATATTAATGTCGGTTTTTGCACATGAACCCTGTCAGGGCACTGCAACGAACATGCTGGTTTGCTGTTGGTTTTTGATCGCTAAATTAATATAACCCCTCCACCCAATCACCTCTCCGTAACTCCCATGTGAGTACCTAATAAAAGCGAGCCCGTTGCTATGAACCGCACGAATCCTGACTTCGGCCTGTTATAAAAAAAAACCTGATAGATAAACCCGGCATCGAATTCAAACCCACGACGCACGCTCCGCGGTAGCCCAGATTGCAACTAACTATACCAACGAGGATTTGAAAATTTTGTAAAATCACATGACGTTTTATTTCAGCTTTTGGCATTGGGTCCATGATCTACTCAGGGCTGGAGTTTGGCCAATATTGGGAGTTGGAGCGGAACACCAACTGCCACAATGTTCTGCTGGCGCTGACTCCTGCTACCAGGATGGCCTTCATCTTCATTCAGATGTATTTCATCTTTCTTAACAATGAGGTACGTTTTGTAGTAGGATATTAGATGTCGATACAGACGGGATATTTGCGCCTACGCTTTGGATCGTTTCTAAAAATACGGAATAATAGAGTAATCGACAAAAAAAAAACTAAGTAATTAAGTAGTCTGACAGTTGGATTACCAAAAAATATTTGATCCAGTTTTTTTTTGTTACGTAGACCAATGTTGACAACGATACGACGGTTTTAAAATCTCAATACGTCACGCCTTGGTATATTTTTTGTGTGTTTTGACGTCACGAGCCCCCAATTCTAAGATTTGATGCGTTTTGTCTTTGTCAATATAAATTGGCTTACAAAAACAAAAAATACGTGTCCATTATTTTCCAATATTCTAACTGACAATCTAGCGAGATTGTAAACTCTCGAAAGATTGTCAAACGAACCTACTGCTTACAATTTAACGCATTATGACTAAATAGACTTTCAATAAATTATTTGATAAGTTGTCGTCGTGCCTATTGCGGACACTAGATACACGATAGATACTTCAATAGTGTCCGGAGGAGCGTCCGCAAGTTGTCTTTACCGGTATGACCGAATCTTTAGATTCTCGCGGAAAATAGAAACCCAGTGTGATAGAGTTCTAATTTTGTAGGTAATTATTAGATCATCATTATTAACTTTATAATATTTCTTTACTTTTATACATTTTTCTATAAATTAACCTTTAAATTATCATAATAATTACGATATTCCCTATAAGTGTAGGTACTTACACAACCCCACCTCTCTCTAAACGTTATTAATATCGAAAAAGAAACAATTATTAAATGTAATTATTTTTTAACGGCACTTTTATGGTTCTCGAAGTTCAAGCCTTTGCAGACTTCGCGGTAAATTACGTGACCGCGACAGTTGTGAAAGAAGTTTTATTTCAGAAAGTTATTTTTTTCAAAGTTGTTTTTTTGGCTTCAGCAGTTCAAAAATTCTGTTCTGTACATAAAAGGGTAACTTTTGCTACGCTTGAAATCATATTTTAATTACTAAAGCGTACAAATCGTCAACGTTAGATTAGAAATTAGACCTATCTAATCACTAATATAATTAAGAATTTAAGAGGAAAAAACTGTATTTTTGTGTGGGTGTATGTTAGTAATGAATAAACTCAAAAACTTCTGTACCGATTTCAAAAATTCTTTCACCATTGGAAAGCTACATTCACCCTGAGTAACATAGACTACATTTTATCCCCGTACTCCTAGGGGAACGGGAACTACACGGGTGAAACCGCGTGACTTCCGCTAGTTACTTAAAGTTATAAACAATGTTCTAAGCTATCACGGTTCACAACTAAACTTAAAATTATAAATACTGTTCTAAGCTATCACGGTTCACAACTAAACTTAAAATTATAAACACTGTTCTAAGCTATCACGGTTCACAACTAAACTTAAAATTATAAACACTGTTCCAAGCTATCACGGTTCACAAGTCAACTAAACTTAAAATACCCCTTACGGGATATCTTCCGTCGTTATTGATTTTTAGCTCCCGATATTTCGACGCTGTTGCAAGTTTATGATAAATGAGTTTAATTTGTAATTAGCTTGATGTACTGTCGTCTGTATACGCTAAAATATAAGCTACGTAAAAAACGAACGAAAATCTAATTTTTCTAGTCGGAATTAAAGTACATTTTTCCGAAGTGTTTACCGACGTTAAGTAAATACGTAACAGAATTAGATTCATCCAATCGAGTTGATTCTATAGACTTTGCTGAATCGATTATTACTCCAAATAAATTGACGAAGTTCTATTTGTTGCCAAATTTTTATTCTAAATGCGTAGGCACCTCGGTGATTTAAAAACTTTTGATGAAATTAAAATGGAAATAATAAAGCTATAAAAATTAAAAAAAGTTTATTAACCGAAAATCTAAAAAAATCTGTTACAAAAATAGAAAATCAATGATAATGGACATTCCATTTTATTTCTGAAAAATCTGCAGCTGCGCGCTGGCACTATCCGGTATCCATCGATCATTTTATATCCAACATTCCCATAAAATAAATCCATCAATTAAAATCACGGTACTACCAACAGCGCCCATTGTGTACGGGCCATTACCATTCATCACCATCGTTCACATTTCAGATGAAAGTGTACAAACACAAGATAGTGGCCCGATTTGGTCTGATGCATATGGTCGGGACCAACCTGAGTGTATGGCTGAATGTATTGGTGCAGGAGACCAAACACGAGATCCTGACATTCTACGACCCTGAAAACAAGACTATTGGATTGTCGCATAGACTTGGTAAGTTGAATTTTATTTTCCGTTTTATTAATTTCAGGATAACACGATTGAGAGTTAAAACTAGGTATTCACAGCGTTAAAAAATCGTTTTTCTGGAATCGTTTTAAGTAAATAGATACATACTTGCCTACTAAAAAACATTTTAATGCATTTTGTAAATTTTATTGTCCATGATAAGAATACTCGTATTTTGATATTACGGCGTAAAAAGCTTTCTTGGTTTTTTTCGACATAATAAAAAGTTTTTTTATTTTAGTTCTCAGTTCTAAGTAGGTACTGGCTGATTATGTTAAAAGTTTTGAGTATGCCGTTAGAGTTTGTTATAAAAGTTTCTTTCGTTTGGCTATATGGCCGTATTTTGAAAAATGCAGGCCGATTTTATTTTTTTAATAGGTAAAGAGTATTTATCATCGTAACTTAAGGTTTATACAAATAATTTTTATTTTTAAATGTGTACTGCACCGAAAATAAAGCTTGAGTTCTTCTAAATGTTATTTTAGTCAGCATAATAATTAAGCGTCATTAGTGCCCCAACACAACGCAGGTGTTTTAAGACATTAGGATGGCAGGTGGCTTAGTTCCTGTGCATACGGTTAGTTGAAAAAAAAATTATGCTGTTTGTTTACAGTCTAAAAAAAAATGGATTTGGTAGGTATTATTTACTTTTAAATACGTTATATAAAATTTTTAAAATAGATGTGACTGATAGGTGTTGTTTTTTTAAATTATATTCTGTCAGGTAGATTAAGTTCCTTCTATGCTGTGAGCAGGACACTAAAATGATTTCTTCACTTTTCGTAGAAGTATAGAGAATCTATCAATACGTACCTACTTACAGACATATAATAAGAAATTGTGGCGTTTAAAACAAAATGGCGTCGCTCATTATGATGTTGGCCACCCACCAAAAGATCTATAAACAATAAGTATGTATATGTCATATAAGTAGTATGTATATGTATATCTACACAGGTTTGATGGATATAAATGCGTCCCCTATAGACCCGAACTATCTTTTCATACAATACAATACATACCTACATCAATATAAAAATACGTAATATAGCGATAAAAGCACTCCTGTCGTACATTGTCGGTTGGGTGGACATTTTGAATGAGCTGCCGTGTCACGTGCACATATACTGCGGCCATTGTTGAGTCAATCGATAAATAATATGTTCTCGCTGTAAATTCCATGTTATTACTTATAATAATGTTAACTTTGTATTACGTTTTAAATAATTATGTTGTTGGAAGAATGGCGAGTTTTATTTGTTTGTATTTACCTAAATGACGTGGGTAGCATACTTGTTAAGTATTTTATGACAACACTGTTTATGCTTAATATAATCACTACATATTATAAAACAAAGTCCTCCACCGCGTCTGTCTGTCTGTTTGCGATAAACTCAAAAACTTCTGCACCGATTTTCATGCTGTTTTCTGCAATAGATAGAGTGGTTCTAGAGGAAGGTTTTAGTAATGTATAACTTGTACGCGGGCATAGCCGCGGGTATAGCCGCGGGTATAGCCGCGGGCATCAGCTAGTACTTAATAAACTACTGTTCGAATGTAACAAATAAATATAACGATAAGACTAGCACTGTAACGGCAACACTACTTACAGCGTTATGGCCGGAATAATGGTGAAACAACTATGAAAATACGTACAATTATTGTGCCGATAAATTCCAATTATTGATCAATTTCTAGGTTTTTGTGGTGGCTATAACATGACTATACCTATTGATCTCAGGATCATCAAATAGAATAGTAAGGTTCAAAACGTTTTTTCAAATGAAGTACTTTTAACGTGGGAATGCCTTTAATTCTTATAAAAAATAAATAAATTAGTTAAAATATTCACAAAGTACAACTCCTCTGGTTCAGACTCATTGATTTCAGATAATTTCAGGTCCGAGAGGCAGTAAACACGATTAAACCATACTTAAACGTTATAATCTAATATCATGGGTACCTGGGACTACCCAAACACAGGAGACACACATAGGGCTCCAACAGTAACAGTTTTAACCTGTTACACAACATTGTTCTCTGTTTTCCAATAATTTCCTTTGTCCCGAATAATTGGATTAATCATTGTCGCTGTACTCTCGCTTCAGCGGGATATTGTCACGAGGCGCTCGGCGCCCCTCTGATTTGATTCAAGTGTTGGTAGTGTTTCAGGCAATTGAGCAGTTTACTTTATAGTGTTATTAGATTGGTTTTCTGTGTGTTTGATAAGGAATATTTATGATAAAATATCTGAGTATTTCACTGGGTAACATATACTTAGATATTTTAATTCTTATGATAGCTTATGGCTTATAACTTAATTATTTGTGACTAGTTTTGCCCGTGACTTCTTTATTCTATTGAAACTACCCGAATAAAAAAATATCTTATGTACTCACGGCATCAAATTAAGCTATACATTTCCACTATAACATGGCCTCGCAATTCGCAACAATGAGAGATCCGTTTATACGATTTTTCATAGCTTGATTGGTTGTCGTGCGTACATAGCATGTCATCCACATTTTTTATATCAACTAGTAGGTACATGTTTGGCAAGAGCAACCCAAAATGCCAATGTGATGGTAAACCTACAAAATGAAAATAGAAAAACTCACGTCGTCAAACATTTAAGTGTAAACGTTTTCGTTCAGCGAACTGAATTAAAAACTATACCGCTCTGAATGTGTGTGAAAAAGCAATTCTCAACAGTTCTCAACCAACGAGTCACATCAGTCCTTTTGTTTTATGGCTATCAAACCATTTCGTGGGCAAGCGAACGATAGCATTTTGTTTTATCTGTCTTCTCATTCCGTTTTTGAATTCAGAATTCGAATTCGAGAGCTTTTCAAACCAGCGTCTTGATTATGATGAAGTAAACCAGTAGGTAATGCAAAAGCAGGATTTGAAGTTGTCATAAAACCGTTTTTTTATTGTGTCCACCCTTGCATGCCGAGTTTCTTCCGTTCCTCGGAAAGCACGTTAAGCCATTGGTCCCGGCTGTCATTTGGAGATCTATGACAGTCATTACAGGTAGTCAGTGGCCCAAAAAGTCTGACAACCAGTCTAATCATAAGGGTATCGTATTACCCAGTACTAACTGGGTCGTTTGTGGAGGTCAGATAGGCAGTCGCTCCATGTAAAATACCGGTATTCTGCTGCATCCGGTAAGACTAGAAGCCGACCCCAACATAATAAATGATGATGATGAACTTTTCTTCAAAAGCAAAATTATAAGGAAGCTTCATTTTATTGTTTTTTCAACGTTAATGCCAAAACATAACTTATTCAATTATGCATTAATGAAATCATACAAATATAAAGCTAATAAACAAACGTATGGGCGTGTAATTCCCAAAGCATATTGCCTAAAGTAATTCCTGCCACCCCGAAGACCGCGGGGCGCATGATTTGTTTCCGAACCATCCCTTTGTTACAATTTACCCACTTTTAACCCCTTTTGCAAGGTTCAAGAGCATTTTATTACGTTTAACGTGGTATAGAACGTGCTTTTATGTATCTTTATTCCTTGTGTATTAATACTTATAGCGTTATTAACTTAGTATAATCCAATATCTTTGAGGAAAGTAATTCTTATCACATTCAAAATGAACGACGAATGTTGACATTCGTCATTTATCATAATAATTGCATACTATCATATCCATGGTGAATTTTTTAAATGGCCCTGGATGGCCAAATCCGAAACTATAAAGAATAGCGAAAAATATTCAAAGGAGTGTCGACATCGATTTTGATGAAAACTTTTGTTATGAAATGATTAAGATGACTTAAAAAAAAGTAAAAATATTCCTAGCCAGGAATCGAACCTATAAATTACGGAAAAAAAACAAACTGTATTATTCCACCATTCGACAGTCTCGCTAATTAGGACCAAATTCTGGGAAATAATAACATACGGCAAACTGCCGCAAAATATTTAATTTTATGTTTTTACATAAGTAATAATAATCAATGCTTATACGAGTAGTATACAGGTACTAAGAGTTAAGTTACTAGTAAAACATTGATTGGATCATTTATAAACACAAACAGATTTTCCTTCAATCAAAGCATAATCCGGGTATTTAATTAAAATGTCGACGTTATTATATGTCAATAGCCAGCTCCTTTATTGAAATGCAATTTAATTATAAAACCTTGTTTGAAATTGTGCCAACAGACTCGATAGCTTATAAACAAAATATGGTACGAAGTAGATGCAGATTTCCAATTAGAATTTCCCTCATCATCGACAAATGTCAGAAAGGTATGTTGATTGCGTTCCATTGCGACCCACTCGAAGGCATGGTGACCCACATTCCCGCCTGTCATGCCGATGGACGATAATATTGGATCATTTTAGCTATGTACACCTAATACAGTTTGCTCCACTTAAGCTAGGGTTTGTTGGTACGCGATCCAATTTGGGGTATCTTGTTTATTGTGAATATGTTGGTTTAAGTTTCGACTGAGTTTAATGGGTTTTTAGTAAGAAATAAAAATAAAAATTGTTGGGGTGTGGGTTTTTTGAATAATGTTGATGCTTAGTCGTGTTCTCGATGACGACTAGACTTTCCCTTAGTCTAGTGGTGATTTCTGTTTTCAAAAACTATAATAATTATCTGTGATCGTGGTCAAATTAGTTTATATACTCGTACTACTGTTTATTCATCTGAACGTAGAACTCGCCTTACCAGTTCTTTTGATTTTTTACAATTTACATGTTTCCTACACTTAATTAGACCTCAGAGGTCTGTCTAAGTATGGTCACTTATTTATCTTTTAATTTGTTTTAATTTCAGCATTCCAAAAGGCGTTTGCAGCATTCACGACCGACGTGCCAGCATCACATCCCGCTGCCGCCCACCTGCGCGTGCCAAGAGGACTCAAAGGCCCTCACCACATCTTCGAGTGCCGCCGAACAAACATCATGGGATCCCTCGTCCAAGACGCCTCCCCGTTCCTCTTCCCGTGCACCATCGAATACTCGCTCATCTGTGCTGCCATCCTTTACGTCATGTGGAAGAATATCTCCAAGTATCCATCCAAGGACGTCGCCGCTGCAATAGTCAAAGCGCGAATACTGGAAGGTCTGGCCTATAAAAAATCCCCGCATCTGTACAGCGTTGACTGCGCAAGAGCACATAAAGGCCTCTTCTTCGGAATCCTCGTTTTGGTACTAACTATAATATCATTGATATTGTTCTTCGTTCTGGTGTCCAAGAAGGATTATGCGACCCTAGCAGTTGTTGAGGTTAATGTTTGTGAATTGGCACTGTATGCTATGACAACATTTGCAAGTTTAGCTGGAATGTTTTGCGTTAGAAAGCTGAAGTACGACGGTAACCGAAATCTTGAGCTGGATAACATCCTCCTCGTAGGAGCTCAAACTGGAATGTTCATCTATGGCACTTTCACTATTATCGGAGGACACTTCACGATAGAGAAGAATACCATTCTAATACTGATCACAGCTCTATCCTCGTTAATCCAGACTACTTGCCAAACCATGTTCATTCTCGATGCGAGCCGAAGATCAGCGAAAACAGCCGAACAGCTGCGGAAAAAGCCTGGGAGAGAGATCGTAACGTTCCTATTGGTGACAAACTTGGCTATGTGGGCGATCAATACTCTTGAAAAGTCAAGAGCGGAGTCTCATCCAGTCCAGCTTCACTTCTATGGGCTATGGGCTTGGACGATCATCACCCACGTGTCGATGCCCCTGGCCATCTTCTACAGGTTCCACTCGACAGTCTGCTTGTGCGAGATATGGAAACGAGCGTACAAGATGAAGCCCGCTTACATGTAGCGACCGGCTCGGAGGTACTGGAGCACAGCGCTGTCTTTCAGAATGTGAACTGTGGTACTTTCGGAAACATGCATGTAGACAAGTGGTAGTTGAATGTTAGTGCCATAGTCTCAGCTAATTTCAGTGGACACCGGATCAGTACAATAATTAGATACGGATCATAACGCATAACATGTCCTACAAACTCATTAGATGTAGTTCAGGATTTCATCTCCGGTGTTCACAGTGTAACCGCATCATTTGGAAGTTGACTGCTGTAATGTTAAGTTATTGTATTAAAATATTTTAATGTGTTATTTATTTGTAGCTTTATTATACGCTTTAACTATCGTAGCGGAACTGAAATGTTGAGTCGCAGTATTTCACAATTAAACGGGTTGGATTTTATTGATTTTAGCGCTTTATATTTTAGATGTTAATTTTACTCCAAGTTTTAGTGTTACATGTATTGTTAATATATTAAATGTGAACCTATTAATGATAAGTTACGTGTTCATCTTTCATCTTGTTTAATTAGACGTACATAGTATCAGTAAGGGACTAGTTAGTAAGTATATTGATAGACTCTGTATCCCACATTCCACTTTACGGTAATCTCTCAATGGCCGAAGCATAATGATTATATTCACGCACTTTGATTCAAAATGAATGTCTTCCACTAGGTTAAATTGTTTTATACGATTTTTTTGTAACATTATATTCTTTTCCTGCTTCGTTTATATAGCGTGTATTATTCCGTATTATAGAGGGAACAATAAATTCTATCGACCTAACGATATTTTTTTGAGGAATTTTGACATAAAATCAAATACATTGGTTACGATAATAAAGTACTTTTTACTATGAAACGCGTAAATAGTCTGAGCAGATCTTAGAGAGTTTTGTAGCGGATATTTTTGTGACGAAAATGTAGTAGTGTCAGTAATTTTGGATAAATTTTTAACTATGTAGTAGCAATACCGTGGACCCAATAGTTAGGCAAAATGTAACACCAAAGTCGTAAGAATAAGATATATTTGGAGCTTATTATGTGAGTAGTCCAGTAAATATTCGTAAAACTTTATGGTCGCCAAATGAGTGGTAATAGATGTGTTGCATGACGTTTTAATTGTCTATAGAAATAGACTTAGTGATTTCGTCCACTTATGAATATTTCAATACGATTTCAATACAATTTCAGAGACCTATACGATGATTTTGTAGTAACATTTTAAATTATTTCGTAGAAAGTTTGGAAGCAGATGAAATGGATTGATCAAAGACTATCTTTTACAGATTTTTATAATAGATTTTAACTTTGTAAACGATCTTATGATGTTGACACGCCTGACGCAGCTACTAATTTTAAATACTATATAATTATATTGAAATTACAATCAACAGAACATGTTTTCAAACACTTTTAGATCAGTTCTTAATTGCTCAAGTATATATTATGTGATTTTCATATATTTATTATTTTAACTGTAGGAATCTGAACAAAAATATTTATCCGAATCTACGCTTGTTGGTTTAGTTAACCTTATCTATTGTTAAAGATAGATGTCTTGATGATTCTATTAGAATATAACTATCTAGTTAAGTAAATAGAATCGTATGGAGTTTTCACAATGTTTTTGCAAGCATAATATGAGATAGCGCAATGCTTCTCCTGTATTCTTTGAATCCACAAAATCAATCTGGCAAAATATAACAATTCTTTGTTATTTTATATTTATAAATTATAAAAACATAATATATCTACAGTTTTCTACCATAGGAGTTTTCTCAAAGCTCTAAGGCATTTTCATTGTTTTAGAATTAGACATAATATTGCTTTATGTTACGTCGCAGTTTCTGAAAGTGGATTCAGAAAACGAAATGATTTTGAACCTTTTGTATATTAGTGTTAGAGTCCTTTACACTTTTTTATATTATATTGAACATGTACCTAGTGTCAAATATGTCCTAGGTATGTATTGTAAGTACATTGAATACTCAATATGAAATTTTAGCTTTAAATCATAAATGTGACATACCAGATTTACAACTACTTATTAGTACATTATGGTACAAGTGTGTAATGTTGGTGATTACCGCCGAGGCGCCATTGAGAACCGAGCCGTTAGGCGAGGTTCTTAAGAGAGCCGAGACGGTTATCATCAACACACACGTGTATCATACGACGTTTTTCAACACACTTGAGAATAAAATAATACTAAAAATAACTATAATTTCAACAGTGAAAACGAGTTGTGAATTTTTTTTCGCAATGGCGGGAATAATTCATCAGTTTTCCTATGCGCGCGCATCTAACAATGGCGATCGCCCATAGACTAAAAGAATGAGGTTCCTTTTTTTTTGGCTTTTCGCGGATAGCGTTTCAGCCACGTACGAAATGGGGAATTCGAAGTTTTATTATTTAAAAAAAAGTAAAAAAAAAGATAACAAAAGTTGCATTTGAGTGAAAGTTTTATTTATTAAAAACTTATAAGTTGAAATTATCTATGTAGATACGAAGTTGTATGAAATGAGCAAGCAATAGGTACATTAATTTATTTGTACTATTGAACACGATCTTTTTTGTATCGAAACTTTTTAAGAACAAAGCAATTCAACCAATAAAATAAAAAAAAAACCCTATAACTCACTTGTGAATAATAGCAATGAAAAAGTCACAGTTTGATTACAGGTGTCATTATGTGCCTAATTGCGGTGAAATTAGAGCCACTTTATGAGCAAGTGTGTTGAAAAAAATATTGTAGAATTGAAGTGAATATTGCAATATAAAGTACCTACTTTGATAAAAACTAAAGAAACTTAAAAATATTTTGGTTGAAATTTGAAAACGGTGTAGGATGCCTGTGTTTTAGATGTACCTCAGTAGATATTTGAACGTGGAATGCTTTTGCATGCATTTCTATTCTGTTTATTTAAGCTTTGTACAGTCGCCAGCACACCAAGCAATCTTTAATATTTCGCAAAATGATTATAAACCATAAAATATTGTTTATTAAGTTCAAAATAGGATGAGAAAATGTGACAGTTTGTGGTAACTTGTACGGTTGTTAAAAAATATTTTTTTAAGAACTGTCAATAAAATGTTTTTTTTTCATTGCTGTCTGAACTTCTTTTTTTCAAACAAAAACAAAAAACAATGCATAATACATAGCATAGTGATAGATATTAGATTTATTATGTGTTGTGGCTATAACAAATTTAAGATTAAAGCCATATTGAAACTCAAAATAATAAATTACAACCTTTTTTTCTAGAATACAGCTATTTTAAAAGTATGTACTATAAGTGCCAGTTAAAATCGTAATAGCGGGCATTGCCCTTTCCCTAATAATTATCTCTTCGTAAGAACCAAAATAAATGAACGATGTATCGTTTTTCATTAGAAAAAATGTTGAAGATCACGATAGACGACGATTCAAGACTTGAGAAAGCTTATTTTTGGATTTCAAAGTTAAATTAAGGGACCGGCGGAGCATGCGTCTTTCATAGAAACGTAATACCAAAATAATTTGTAAATCAAACATATTCAGACGGTAGTGTGTATTTATTTCGATTGGATTACAGATTATCTAGGTTCCCAAATTTATATTTGGAGTGGAAACTGATTTAAACAAGAGTTATGAGATAAATAAGTTTTCTATAGAAATTTTAAATTCCTAACTCTTGTTTAAAACAGTGTCCATTCAAAATGTATATTTTGGAACCTAGATATTCTGTAATCCAATCGAAATAAATACACACTACCTTAAGAATATGTTTGATTTACAAATTATTTTGGTACTTAATTGTTTGTATGAAATACGCATGTTCCGCCGGCCCCTAACTTTAATAAATGTGGGTGGGTCAATTATCACTATAATATTGTGATCTTTACTGGCACTTACTAAAGTAGGAACAAATCTCTTATGGACATAGTATTAAACAAAAATCGGAACCCTACCGAAACGCATGTTTTTTCTGGCTTCACTGTATGTTCCCAACAACGTAACGGAAAATTTATATAAGGCAGTTTTTAATCTCACAAGATCCAGTGTTCCTTATTCCTATTATTACCGATTTTATCCCCTGTCACTAAAGTGTATGTAAAAAGTAATATAGCTCTGTATAGATTAAGGTATATAATTGTTTTAATTTATACTTAGGATAGCTATTTTACCTTTGTACCCACTATACCAAATATTCGTCGAAATATACTTTATTTTAAAACCGGCATTTGTTATTTGTTCTTACAAATTATTGATGTGCCTTGAATACTTAAATTTTCATAGTTCGACGACTGAAGTTTTTTTATTCAATCATTTTGTTCGACTGTAAGTAGTGGTAGTGCCTAACCCGCTATTCATATGTACTCGTATACATTCGATTTAATGGAAACAGCAGAATCAGGTTTATTTTATTAATGATCAAGTTTTTAAGGTCTTGCTGTAAAATGTTAAAACAACTAATTTACAATTTAGATGACCTAATGGTACCTATTTATAATTTGTAAGAACTTTAAAATAAAATGCCTTTTTGTATAAATAAATAGTGATACTAGAGTATTGTTTTTGATTATATATTTGTGAGCTATTTATTTGTTAGGAGAGACTGTGAATAAATGGGATAGCGGTAAGATTGTCTCCTTGGATGTTTAACGTTTACAAACAAATAAAAACTTTCTTGAAATTATCCTGAACAACGTTGTTTTATTAAGAGAGTTAGGTATGCAGGCTAGCAATCTTCTCTTCTACTACTATTATGTTATTCTTTCACGCAGAAACTACTGAACTGATTTTGATGACATTTGGCAAAATAACCCTTTCGCATTTATATAATACTAAGTAAAAAGATTGCATACCAAAAGCTTTTGTTGACTGTACATACTGAGTTTCCTCTGTGCCTCAAAAGCACTTTAAGCTATTGGTCCCGGGTCAATAGTAGATCTTTGACAGTTGTTACAGGTAGTCAGTGAACCGAAAGTCTGACAACCAGTCTTACCAAGGGGTATCGTATTACCCGATACTAAGTGAGTTGTGGATGTCAGAAGCAGTCGCTCCATGTAAAGTATTTAGCTGCAGCCGGTGAGACTGCCAGCCGACCCCAAGGTATTTGAGAAAAGGCTTGGCAGCTGATGATGACGAACGTTGTTTTACTACTGAAACTCCTTTAGTTGTCTGAAAGAGGCCTGGGATTGGTCGAATCTGCCACGTAACTTGTCCGTTAAGCTGGGTATCCATTCGAGGCAGCCTAGGGCCGAGCGGCGGCGCAGCGAGCCAAATCTTATCAGTAAATGGCCATGCTCAAAGACGCCTCGACTCGCAGCACGTTCTCCATCAGTTCTGCATCGGGCCGAGGCAGCCGCTCGGCAATGGATACCCAGCTTTACGCTCGTCTCTGCTTTGGTGGGAAACGGATCTGAAAGCTGGGTTTGATTGGCTCAGTCAGCAAACCCTCAAAAAAGTTGTACAACGTAAGTAATGTCTAAAGAGTTAACAGTCTTCATTAACCTTATTGGTAAGGTTCTTCAGAAAGGATACCTGCGAAATACTCACAACGGGTGTAGTGTATGACCATGGACCCTAGTCTGCTATTTTATAAATTCTTCATTCCAACACGATCCCATTCCCATCCCATTGTCATTTTGCTATAAGTTCATAATCTGCTAAATTCATAATGGTCTATCATTGGTCGGTCAATGGTCTCGTAATATAATGGTGTTATAATGACATTGTCACATTGCCATTATTATAAAACCTGCCAGATTTAATTTATATGTTTTTTTTACATATTATTTATTAGAGTTTTAAGCAATCTGAAGTAGTAAGAAGTTCGTAAAAAGCACCAGTCATTCATTTGTCATTATGTAGGTACGAGATTACCATTCTATGCCATTTCTTTCAATGGAGGGTGAGTGGTTGACCATTGGAAGTCATAATGACGCCATTGTATTAGTAGATTACCAAACTAAAAAAAAGCAATTGTATTGTAAAAATCAGCAATTTTGAAATCAATGATAGACCATTCTGATTGCGTTCTTTGGTTTCTGCCTATCCCCGTGGAAAACAGTCGTGAGTTTATGTATGCAGCCTTTATCTCGAAATGTACTGATGATTGAGTTCTAAGAGAATTATGAGATTCTTTAGCTATCCGTTTTTACACGAACGTGTCACATTAACATATAAAACACATAACGTTTTATTGTCTATATTAACAAATAAATTGTTTCGATAGCAGGGGTGCTGTGTGTCAGCAATGTTTATTAAAAAACAGTTTTAGTTAATAAGTTTGTAAAAGGAGCAATCGGTAAGTAGACGAGCAAGGGGTGTACTACTCGTAACAATGATACTAAGATGTTTGTGTCCCTAACTGCTGACCAGATTAATCAGACAACTGTTATTAACCGAGTTTAAGTCCAAAGATATTAAGACTGATTCGAAGTAAGATGAATGTGGGACCCGAGGAACATACTTTCCTGAAGATCAGCAGCATCTGTGACGAGCCTTATGTAAGTAAAGTTCTTTCCCCAGCCAGTGAATAAACCATCGTGTTAAGCAACATTTTGATCGACTAGTATGATTCGTTTTCACAAAAGTTCTAGCAGTAAACGATACGCAAGTCAATTCCCTAAGAAATCCTTCTTGTTTTTTGAAATTTGTATGTACCTATTATTGTTATTTTGTGTGCAATATAGAATAAGAATATACTTGAATTTAATGATAACACAGCAGTGTGTCAGCCCTAGTCTTGGCATGAGAAAAGCAGTAATAAAATAATAGTTAAACACGTATGAATTATTCATGTAGGTAAGTAATCGACAGCCCTGCTCAAATTACCCGACGCTTTGGTACAAAGGAGGTACGTGTTCTCATGAATAGAGTATACGCCTACTGAGCTGCTTCTTCAAGCTTTGACAACCTTGACAAATCGTTAACTTATCGTGTTAAAGGATTGAATCAGCTGATGCTATTGGTATCCAGACGGTATCCTGCGATAAAGAACGCTTACACCGGCGAGCGTGTGTCGGCGGGACGCATTGGGGCGCATTTTAAAATGGCTAAAAGTACTTATATTGATAGGTTTATGAAGTAGTTTAATGTGATATTTGCGTAGAATTTACACTGACTACCGCGGCAGGCGTGTAGATTCGATTGAGACAGAGAAATGAGTGTTAATTGAAAATTTGTCTTCTAGGGATACGATGCTAATCTTGCTTCTAGTCCTAGCGCGAGCTCTTGCTTCCCGAGCACTGATATGATCACTGGACACTTACTTACTTACTTAGTTTTTAAGATTTATTTCCCAGTTAGGAGAAAAATATTACATAATACCGGTTCACCTCGATTTTCTGGACTGTCAGTGGTACATATTTTAAGTATTTTCTTGGACAAAATACATAATCATACCCTGAAACCTTTCAAGTGCACGTTTCTACGCACTACGCACCTATCGACTGTCCATCAATTATACGTAAATAATTCCATCCAAGGCTGCTTGGCTTATAGCTGACACACACATAACGCACATGGGCGTTATAATTTTTTAACAATATTCAGAACCGTTTCCTGAAAATTAGGCAGAAGTGTCTCTATCACACAACCACATTCAAGGCGTTACATTGAGTCCTATAGTCCTAGCGTAAAATGTGATTTTTCACCCCAAAAAGAAGTCATTTCCCAGTATAGATAGACAATAATTTTAGTGTAAAGTTACTTAGTTCGACGTACATGATGCTTGGTTGACGACTTCGAGAAACTTACAGAAGTATAAATACTAAAATTAATAGTCAGTCTCTTATTGTCTATGGTACCTTTGTTTGATGTAGGTACTACAAAATCTTTGGTTGACGGCGTCGCGTCGTAAGGGTCCGTGTAAAGCAAGTCTTGGAAGCCTTTGGGGGAACACAAGCGTAATGATATGATGTTATGTTCCATTCTATGTTCACAAAATGTGAACAAGTCCCCTAGTCGGCAAGTGAAAACCATTTGTGTGGCGACAATTTGTTGCCTCGCCTTTTTCGTCTGAGATAAGTGGCTTGCCATACTGCGAGAGACTCTCACCGGTGCAGTCAGGTTTGAGTCGAACTCGATATCACACTAGTTTTTGTTTGTTTGCTTCTATAATCGAGAGATTTCACTGATGGTATTGATTTGTTGTTGGGATGGAAAGTTTGATGGAAAAAATCTGGGAAAGCGAAAAGGGAAATTGTCCCAACATTTCTTCTGTCTGTGCCTTTAGCCCAGGGCATTTTCGGCTTTGCACAACCTTGAATTAAAATCTAAGGCTGTAGAACCTCATTCTTCTCAATTTATGATCCAGTGACACCTTTTTGGAATGTTCATGAGTTACGAAATATCCAATGAACACATAAATATTTGTAATTGCAATTTGCACTCAGGATACAACGAAAATTGTAAATCACTACAGAAATTCCACTACTGAAGATGTCAAATGTACATCATACATACAAGGACATGCATCGCATGCACATTTCTGTTCCGATGACCAGAAAGTAGAGCCAGAGGTTACTTGCACTAAATTAAAGAGCATCTTCATAAAGCATAATCATACCTACATACCTATATGAATAGATACCGGTGACACAGTTATTTGTTAATGACTATTATGCAGTGTTGTACGATGATTAGGTCGCACAAACGATGGACAGTGTGAAAGATAATGAGGTAATAATTACGGCTTATGAATGGGCAATTATGTTTTATGAGTAATTACTATTATATGAAGGTGTTACTCTGTTGCTTCTGTTTGCATAATTAGGTGAAAGGTTGTAAGGTTTAGATCTATAAACTTTGCTTGAGTTGTTTTGGTTGACACTTCCTCCCGTGACTGTCTTGTACCTACTTGTGTTTTGATACTTGCCCCATCTCTATCTTATATTAGTGGTTGAGAATGACAAGAATTATGCTTAGCCTAGGTTTGTGCCAAGCATGGTGGTCTAGCTCCACTATCCTAAGACCCTCAATTATTTTGTTTATCTTAAAATTTCTATTAAACTGGGATCTTCCTCTCAATTACAATTAAACTAACTATTTAAGCATTCTTTCGATAGCGTTGCGCTTAGCGTTAGCGTAACGCTATCGAAAGAATGCTTACAGGTAAAGTATGCATATGTTCGAGTTTCAGAGAAATATCCAATTTTTGTTTCGGACACAATTGGGTACCTAGCCGATTTTAAAAATTATACAGTCAAAAATATATAACCACTACTCAATGTCTATTCAATTGGACCGTAGCAAAATAGGATAAATGACATGCGCGTGCGCTTCTAAACAATAAGTCACACTAAACAATTTAGAATACGAAGTGGCCGTTAGTGTAGCTAAATATGAACTAGGTAATAGAATAATTTTATCGTAGATGTCAATGAAATAGAATGATTCACACTAAAGATACACCACCGTGACATGTGAAACCCCGTGAAACACCGTGACGGTTTTGTCTTCCTCTGGAGACATTAACATCTTTGTCGCGTCATATCTTGGGGTCAAAGTTGACACCTGCGGGGTAACCATGACGTCTTAGAGCAGGATTGCTTTAACGTCATTCCAGTGTGGGAAAGAGACGGAGCTATGGAGAACGTCTAGCGCCATCTCTTTCTCACTCTGGAATAAGATTAAAACAATCATGCTTTTTGACGTCATGGTACGCCACCTGGTCCTTTAAAACCGACAGGTTGTGTCCTGTCGGTTTATAAGGCATTATTTAAGAAAAAATAGGTGAAAATGGTTGCCTGTATACTTAAAGGAGACCTAGACGCGTGTATAGGAGACTGGTCAGGAGAAAATACACATTCGGCAGACTGGAAAACTCACTTTTGTTCAGAATTGGAAAAAGCAAAATGATTTATAAAAAAAAAATTAGTTACGCAAGCCGGAGGAGAATAGGAACCTCCCTAATTCACGCCTGAAGTAGTAAAACACAGCGTCTCATTTGTTTACGCACCTAAAATGAACTAGGTATATATTTTATAACAAAAAAAAATCTACTACAACCTTGATATTGAACTGACTATCGAAGCGTATCCAGCGAAACAATAATGTCATTACCAAAAAGCACTGGTCGTATTGCGTCGTCGAGTAGCACTAGAGCCTTGAGTAGTTGTGTGTCAGTTGATCGTTACTTCGGAGTTTCATTATCCTTTTGACCGCCACAGCATAAACGCTCGCGCATGACCTCCACGCCAAGCCACAATTTCATCTACTATTTTGTACCACATTCGTGTCGTTTGGCGTACAGGGCACGCGCTTGCTTGTCACGTATATGTGACAATGGCGTCCAAAAGGTTAACGGTAATTTTCAATAACTTACTAACAGGTATCGGAAGGTAGCTACCCTGTCTGATTGACGTTTAGCTTATGGATGATTGGAAACAAAACATCACAAAAAAGCTATTTTTCCGTTTTTAGCTGATTTTTCCGTGAATCAAGCGACGGGTAGGACACGGATAGGACATTGTTTGTTTATAGAAACACCGATACTTACGGAAGAAGGCCATTAACCAACAGTTATTCGTAAGTAAGCTATAGAAAACGGTCGTAAGAGGCCTACTTATCCTGGTTTAGAACAATGACGTGTAATAAATGACTGTCTGTATCTATATGTAAACTTGTAACATTTTACTCAATTTAATGCTGGTAACTTAGTAATGGTTAGCACAAACTGCTCTGTAGTAGCAATTATGATTTGTTGCGGCTTTTTGATGCAGTAAATTCACTCTTATTTACTGCATTTAACAGATAATTACTGTTGTCAGTCGTTACGTTACCTAGTTGCTTGTAAGTAATTATAATGTGTTTAACACAGATTCTTGTGAGATTATTTGCTGATGGTCTTGCATTCTTTAGAGTGGTCATTTTATGAATGGAAAAGCGACGAGGTTAGTGATAAAAATTACAATTAATTTAACACGATAAGTAAAAAAAAATCACGAACTTGTCTCTAAAAATATCTTTTAACCAAAAAAAACATATTAATATACATGCGATCATTCTGATTATTTGGCAAATAATTCTTCAAGCAATATATTAGCATGATAGTGTTTTAGCTTTTTAATCCAATCAATACTTTATTTGCAACCCATCGAAACCACTCATTTCGCGCTATTGGGCCCGCAGTGACTGACGTAACAACCACTTTGTAGTGCAAGCTGATTAGAACTTTATTTTAACAGCATTTCAAACGAAGTTTGAGCCACCACAAATAGAGTTGCTAATTTGGCTCATCTAGTCGCCTTAATACCGGCTCAATTTTAGAGTTCCGAAATCAAAACCGCAACAGTGTACCGCAGCTGTCTGGCTCTGGATATACCTAAATATAAATGTTACCTCCTTGTGGTTGTCTGACAATCACAGCTGTTACCAACCTGCCTAATGCCTTGTCTCTGTAATGCAATTCACTTGTTTCAAACATTCTGATTGAAAAGAAACAATACGGGACCATCTGCTCTGTTAAAACATCGTTCTTAATTTAGAATCCTTTTAAGGAATTAAAAACCACTTATGTTTTGGCAACGTAATCCTTTATGCTAATTAATACTTTCACCTGTTTAGAATCGTAATTAGTGTTAATTTAGACAGGTGCGAAAAGTTAACTCTGATAACTACAGGTGCTAAACCGGATTTTAAGTTGACGTTAATTCTTTAAGACTGCTTAAGTCACATTGCAAGTTGTTTAAAAAAGGTTTTAATTCTATTAGATTTTTAGCTAATAAGCCGTTGAAATGATTCCTTTTGAATAAGCTGGGGGTCATTGTACCTAGGTGATTGCGAAAATTGAGTGCGATACCTAACTTGGTGAACATGGACCTTATGTTCACCAAAAAGATGACAGTCTGATTATCTAAAACAGCTGTTTAAAACACATTTTTGTATGGCAATATGTCACAGTGACAGCTGTTTTTAGCTAATCAGACTGTTATCTTTTCGGTGAACATGGACCTAACTAGTTTAAATAAAGTTTGAAGGCACCCTATTTTGTTTTGTGTAAAATTCATGTTACTGTAGGCAAGGATACGTACAGACATCTATATTTTTATGTATTAATAATATGGAGAGATTTTTATGTATTAATGATATGGTCTTTATTTAGAGACCGGAGGGTCCTCACCACATAATACCCTCCTCGCCTCCGGGAGTAAAACAAGATGCAGACTTTGGTAATCAATGTAATATTATTAAGGAGTAAGTACCTCCTTGTAAAACGCAATCTACATGAAGTACTTCTGAACAAGTACCCTTAAAAATAGAAAACAAAAAGGAAAATTCGATTGACAGGGACACCCCAAGCTTTCTAAAAATCGAAACGACTCATAAGTATAGCTCTAGGTACTTACATAATACTTTATTCAACGCCGCATAACACCCCTATTTTGGAAGCTACCCCTCATTTAGTTCCCCGGATCGATAAGACACGGGTGCATGGAGGAAGTGCAACCGGGGCAGTTTGCAATAGGAGTTAAGAATTTATTTGTAGAGCTACGAAAAGGAAAAGAAGTTTTCGATCCAATTAATTGCATTGTTTTTTTCCATAATAAAACTGTTAGAGGTGAAGTTAATGCCAATGATAGAAGTTGACGTTGATGAAATCAGCCGAAGATATCTCGTTTGTGACAGTATAAGTTTAAGGCGACTACATGAGCTAAGTTAGCAACTCTATTTGTGGTGGTTCCAAGTTCGCTTGAAATTCTGTTAGAATAAAGTTCAAATCAGCTTACTACAAAGTGGTTGTTACGTCACTCATTTACAAAAAAACTATTTATTGAACTACAAAAATAAAACACTACATCAATGATGCTAATGTGTTGCTTGTAGAATTATTTGCCAAAAAATCAGAACGATCGCATGTACTTTTGTATGGTTTTTAGTCGCTAAAACATTTTTTTTAAGATTAGTTCGTGATTTTTTTATCGAGTAAAATTAATTGTATTATGTTTTCAAAACACTATCATACTAGCATATAAGAAGAATATCACATATTTTTCTGGTTTTGTTTATTGCAGTGAATCATATACTTTTAGGCATTATAAACTCGCGTTTAGCTCATGTAGTTGCCTTAAAATGGATATTAGTGACATGGACGTATATTATCATCATCATAGAAATATAATTATATCTATGATCATCATCATCATCATCATTCTCTTGCCCTTATCGCAATTTATTAGTGGTCGGAGCAGCAGTCTTTTTCTTCCACACTTTTCTATTGATCGACATCTCAGCAGTCACCTGTTTTCCAGTCATATCAGTGACCGCATCACTTTTACTTTGGGCCCTATCAGAATACCAGCGCTGTGACGTTTTTTAATGTTACAGCGCTATGCTGAGATTTTTGCGTTTTGGCCTCGTTCAGGACCTTTCGTTTCCTTTTATTTTTAATTTTTTATGTGTTTAGTTTTCAATAGTTGTAAATAATGTTAATTTTTATGTGTTTTGTCCCGTACGGGCTAAGAAATGCTTTTTCTTTCTTTTCTTTCATCTTTTACACAGTCCATACATCGTTTCTTTGAACGTAGGTACATGGGAGCCTAAATTTTAAAACCAGTCGTCTCGTGTTTGAAAATAGCATGCTGTTCACAATGCCTCATATTATGAGACTGTACTGAATGCGCACGTACAATCTGTTGTCAACAATCAGACAATACCACAGGAATGTCATCTTACTTACCAACTTTAACTACAAACAAACAAATTGATTGTAATATGTGACTCTTTTCAAAGAAAAAATTTATGATTTTTCTTTGCAAATAAAATAGTCAATTGCGATCTTGAATTTTATTCTACTGTTTTTTTATTTAAATATTCTAAACCCCTAATGGTACTAAATAAATCTTCAGTTTCTTTTATTTTATTTCTATTAATTTCATCAGCTATAAAGTTAGGTAACCCAGTTACTATTAAATCAATTAAAGTAGGTTTATCTATAGACCTGTTAATTTATAATAGAAGCCTCTCTTTCTTTAAGGCATACTCAAGTAATGAACCCTGCCTATATTTATATTGAATTGCATACCTTATTGGTGTCCAGCCTCTGTTCACATATGTTTCACAAAAGTTCTTTTTCCAAATAACCCAGTCAGAATTAATTGTATGTTTAATAATCATCGAACAATACCAGTCTTGACAAGAGTCGTCCAAAAATATCCGGAACACTTGAATTTTTTGAATATCTTCAGTTACACCAACACGAGTACATTCAGCTTCAAAGTTAACCATCCATTGTGTGACACTAGATGTCTTTTGCGTGAATTTATCTATTACCATTTTCTCTGATATCTGTTTTAAATTAAACTTGTTATGTTCTTTCTTCAAGTCAGCAAAGTTTTCCAAAATTCTTGTAAGGGCTTCTGTTGAAGTTTCACCCGTCATAATCTGTGATTTTGGTGTAATTTCTTCCAATAGGTATCCTTTGAATTGCATATTTCCATCTGCATCCATATAAGTATCACGTAACTCTGTTGTCATTGAAATCCATACTTGTCGTTTTTCGTGTCTTCTCTGTAATGTTGTTTTTACTTTTTGATAAGTTTGTGTTTTCACTAATACATCATGTAATTTCACCGGTTGATAATTTTCCGGAATTAGGAAAGTATTTTAGTCGGCATCCATTAGTGAGGTTATGCATATCATATTTGTCTTGGGATCTTCGCCCGATTTCACAACAAACTCAAATTTTAATCTCTCCATTGTTTACAACGGCTATCAATGATGTTGTTTTGTAATATGTTTGTTATTTATTGAAACAACTGAATAAGTTATTGCTCTGTAAAGAGAAATTTATTATAATTAAAACATTTTACAAACGATGTAGACACTTCTACTTACAAACTAAACTTATTCTAAACATACAGATCACTGTTATTAATTAATTAATAACCTGTAAAGAGAAACAACATTAAAAGCTATTGCTTCAATAATTTTCTATTATTTTTAAGAATAATTAAGAAAACGTGTTCACATGAATTTTACACACCCAATCATCGAGTAGTGCCGGCTTGCTGTCCACAGATAGCGTATGTAATCCAATGCGCGGGAAATTCAAATTTAAATGAAGAACAGAGCTTCATTTACACATATTTAAACGATCGGCTGTGCTTTTTGCTTCATCACTTTTCTCTGCGTCTAGTAGTATTTACTTCACAATAGTATTTTCTTTAGCTTTTAGTTCAACTATGTCGGCTATGTTTAGTCTAACCGGATGCATCTGAATATCAGTATTAAACATGGCGACGGCTGAAAGAGGTGGTGGATAAGCAGTGTGAGCAACATAGTTATGTTGTAGCATATACACAGTGACTTAGCGTGAATGCTTTTTTTCTCTGTATTTTATAAATGGAGACCTGTAGTTGGCTTTCAGAATATTGTACTGTCCGTGATCTGTTTGTTTTAGCTGTAAGTCTGTGTTGTTGTAATGTTATTTAAATCAACAAATAAAATTATGGAACAACAAGACATGCTGCGCCGACTTCAAATATATTGGGATAAGAGCTGAGAATGATGATGCCATAGAATGTCGGCTTATCTGACCTCTATTACTGGGTACAACAATACACCACTCTCACTTAATAGAATATTTATTTACCACCTTAAATGTTTTCTAACTTCAAGATTGTCTCGGGCCGCCCTGATTCCCCCTCGGATTCCACCCCTCGATGTGTGCTGCCTGCAACTAATGACAATGTTCTATCAAAACACATCAAACGGCTAAAGTTTAGCTGCGTTTGGATAACTTTTTTTAACAAAACCCGTATATACGAATTTACAGTCGTCTGGTGTCGACGATATCTGGTTTTTACATATTTGGTGATGGTGAATAAAAGTCTGGCCAGACTGTTAGACTGTGATTGACATGGTATGAAGTTTTATCTTTTATTACATTTGGTTTGGGCTTGTTCTTTATCTCTCTCATGAAGAGAAACGCCTAATTAGCTATTTATGAATTCAGGCTAAAATAACACCTACATTTTAATAATTGTTATTGTTTATTAGATGTAAATGACTCCTTTTTTTTAATAACGACGATGTGAAAAGCAACGAAGTTCGAAGTTCATTTGGCTATATTCCCGCAAATTGCAACTGCAGGATTTTTATGTAGGTAGAGGTCCGTACAGTAAGCCTCCTATTTTCATTAACGATGTAAAAGTCTGTGAACTGTGAAGATCGTAGAGTGAATTAGAATTAGAACCTACGATATCAGTGTTGCTGTATACTAGAAACTTAAATATAACATGAGAATGATTAAATATCAGATGAGGACCGTGGTATAATTTGCAGTTTTCCGTTCACATTTCTTCCTTTTTCAAATGTTCTCTTCGGAAATCTCCACACAATATTTCAGTGAAATTAAGCATGTTGTTTATGTCCCATAGGAAAATTAGAAACAGTACTTCGTTCAGCATTTATGAAAGTAAACACAGCCTACAGGCAAACCATACCAAGAACGAATCAAGTCCTTTCTAGGATCGGTTGTTACCTAACGGTCCTAAACAACACTGAAGAACTTACATGTCTACACGTGTAGTGTCCGGCGATTGCATTATAAACTAATAATAACAAGTCAATGACATTAGCACTTTCATCGGCCGGCTCTAGGCCACGATCTAATTAACTGATTATTTTTAAAACTAGAATGCGTGTGAAATAAAAACTTAACGCTATTTTTATCTGTGATTAATTAGTTATTTGTATTCCGTTGAGAATCGATTTTGGTATAAGTAGAATGTTTTTAAATTCCATTTTATAAGTGGCCAGTAAGAATAAAACAGTTTATAACTGTAAAATAATTGGTAGGTGTTTATACCGCTTACCTATTGAAATTCACGTTTCCATGTAAATTAATGCAGTTTAGTTGTAAGAAATCGAATATTGATTCCAAAAACACTCATAGCTGAATCTTAATACGATTTTTAACAGATGTTGTCCATACAGTATCGAAGTGTTAAGTAATTTGTGTGTTATGTGAAGCAACCTACGCTTGACTTTCAAATAAAAACAGTCGAGCTAACAAAACGCCCACGTTGACACAATTTATTGAGACATGAAAATACTGCATTCTAAGTCAATACGAGTTTGTTTACAAACAACTTCTAGAGTTCGTTTAGTCAAGTTCACGAAATTCTAGTTCAACGTTCGCTAAAAGCGGGGGAGTTGGGGGCCAAGCTATCCGTATAGCTATGGGTTTCGCTCGAGACAGGAGGGTTCGCGTGTCTGCGACCAAGGTACCCAAGCACAATAGACCCCGTGGTTCATAGCTGTTGCTATACTGAGCGGCGCGCCATTCGCGAGTCGCTTGCGAGCTTCGGACTTGATCGGCCGTTTGCATTTGAATTTTAAACGCGGTTTACTAGTTCTTTTTTTTAAAGAGTTACAATAAATCGAATTTTAAAATTTCGCGCGCATTTTAGGCTACGTGCCCACGTTGCTAGTTAACAAAAGAGTTTCAGACAGTTTTGTGAGGAGCCAGTGAGTGCACATCTTCACAATTGCTGAATGGACACAATGGGACTTCTCCACAAGTAATTTTCGTCACGGGAAAATGTAAGCGTAAGCATTGTGTTCTGTTGTTCTCTTTGGATGAAGCGCGGGAGTCCGGTTCTTACTGTTCTTTTTTGGTCGTGAGCTTGACAGCGTAATACATATAATTATGATGTTTATTTTTATTCATTAAGTCGTCATATTATGAACGCCGGCAGACCATAATGATGGTATAATTAGGTGCATAATTATTCCCAGACGTTCATTCATTCATGCAATGGCTTATACAGCAGGGTTTTCAGGAATTAGAAAATAGTTTTTCAAAATAAGAACACTTTCCCCGTATGACAATTTATTCTTCTTAATAGGCAAAGAGTTACTTTCCATTTTTTGTCCGTTTGAATAGATTTAAAATCGTGCGCATACAGTTGACTTACTTTGTCTTGTTCTTCGGCTAGTTACATTATTGAATGAAATCGTTCAAGGCTCATATTGCGCGGTCAGTGAGTGCATAAGCCCTGCTCTATTTACCGCAAAACTTGAATATGTAAGCCACTAGTTAACTTCAGTATTGTACCTACCTACAAAAAAATCAACACATTTCAAGTAGGTTTGTTCACCATTGTTATTGATTGACATAATATTTGGTAATAAAGACAATTGATTGAACCATTTGGTACAACTGGTAATTGAATGCTTTAATAGGTATGCAATATGTAGGTATTATAGCCAGTAGTACACATTCCTAATGTGTATTGTAACTACCTATAAATAATGAACTTTTTTGTTGTAGATACGTTTAAAAAAAATTACAGCTCGTAATGTGTTGCGATAATTATTACTTTAAATTGGTATTAATTTCGGATATACCTAATTTCTAATATTCGTCTGCGTCACATTTAGACAAAATGCAATATTGCTCACCCCGGTAACTTATTAGCGTGATAATATGTAGCCTATGTTCTTCCCCAGGTTGAAATCGTCTCTTTGAAAAGTTTCATTACGATCCAATCAGCCGTGAAAAACTGAAAAGGTATCAAACAGACAGACACACAGAGTTATTTTCGCATTAATAATATTATAAGTATATAAATATATAATATATATGAATTCCCATCTCTCAATGTTCATTAAACGATTATCCGTTTTGTTTTGCCAACTATAACATACCTACCTATTGTTTGTTACACTGGGGTGTAATAAACTCCTGTTTAGTACGAAGTTAAACAATTAAAATGTTTCAATGAATTAATTTCATAATCAACAATTACCGGACCGTGTAATTTGTTCATAAAACGCGCATATTTTGTTTAATTAGTCTGCATTATTGTTATTATTATCCTCTCTAGGTATTTTTCCGAGTTGTTGAGTGGAAAACTGGAAACTAAAGGAGCTATTTGAGTAAAGAGTAAGTTTTTTTATTATTTGCTGGAACTTTACTGAAATCTAAAATTCCTAGCCAACTCGCCCGTATTTTCCTGTTGTTTGTTATGTTAACGGGATTAATTTAATTGCAGAAACAAATCTCTACCTGCGTATTGATTATCTGCAAGATATCGATTGTAGCCTCAAGTGGAGCCAATAGAGAGGCTGGTGACTTTCTTGAATGTAGGTAGCGTGTCCAACAGATTGACAGTATTGCAGCATTGTCCACATGCCTGCATGCATTGGCCTTACGTTTTTTCACATTTTTTTTCTGGGATAGTTAGGTAGGTTCGTCTAGATCTAGATTTTGTTATAGGTCCGTCACATTTAACTAACTGACAGGACTAAATTTACCATTGCAATTTTTTTATACTGTCATGCCTATTGTTTCGTACTTAATTGTTTTATTGTAGAATCACAATAGGTACTTTACTAGCACTTTGGAAGTAGAACTTTAGTAGCTGGTACTTTGGAATAGGCTGGAATAAAAAAAAAAAGAGAAAATTCACTTGATCGGTCAGCGTTCTTTTTACGTGACGGGACCTACTTATATACAGATCTTTTCTATATACGCACGACGACCAATCAAGCTAAACGAAACCAGTATAAGCGGATCTCTCATTTTATGAGAAATCTATACAAAGCGGGCCATGTTATGCTGAAAATGCATAGCTTGATGTGTCAGTTTTTGCTTAATAACTACGGTCTAGGACTAAATTCAGTTTCGACTTTCGTTTATTGTCATTCAGATGTCATCATCATTTTGTTGTCACCTAGTGTTCATAAAAACGCGCATTAGCCACATAACGGTAGGCACCAATTCATTTAGTTCACAGTAGCATCATTAAGCAACAGTCAATTCTTATTTACCCGGACAAGGTCGCTCCATAAATATTGTTTGTTTGACTGTCCGTTTGTCGGAATGACGGACAAGACACATCGTCTCTCGTTACACTAATGTTTATAAGTACTACCGATTTATCTAACTGTCTACCACTTTCCACCCCTATGTTCTAAGTAATAAGGTTGAAAGTGGTCGATCCTTGGTGAACTCGGTAGACCGCTATGAAAGATGGCCTCGTATGTTACATAGTTGGATTAAACACGGTACGGGTCTTTTACCGGTAATATTAATACCGGTAGCGATTTCAGATATATCTGTGATAAATTGACGTGAGAAAGTGATCACTTTTAATAAGCTTTCTTAGAATGAAAGTAAAATAAATAAGTTGATAATAGTAAAAGTCAATACTTTTAGTTTGAAGTTTGTGTATTTTATAAATGTTTTAGAATGAAGCAAAAAATATTCAATGCTATTTTGGTGACAGATACTCTTTGAATCTCTACGAATAAATAAATAAATATCGCTGGAAATTACACACAGCGCCATATAGTGCCACACTAAACAACGAGGTTTGTGTCGTGGACACCAGATAGTTGATAGATACTTTCTGTTTGTAAATACATACTTATAATACTTACATAACAAAGATCGATGCCTCGAAAACAAATGTCCATGCTCAACACACCATTTGCTACTACCGAGATTCGAACCTGGAATCCTAAGAACGTAAGGCAGCCTTACTACCGCTGCGCCATTTGGGT
Source organism: Xestia ashworthii (assembly GCA_950022955.1). Taxonomy (NCBI): domain Eukaryota; kingdom Metazoa; phylum Arthropoda; class Insecta; order Lepidoptera; family Noctuidae; genus Xestia; species Xestia ashworthii. The sequence goes on from OX465555.1 coordinate 16,040,676, forward strand.
CGTCAAAAAAAAAATAAACTGGAACTTTTTACAATACTTGCTTATGTCAATTCATCATCTATTTTAAACAACCGTATAAAAAATCTTCAAAAAGACTTACAGCTCCGCAAAAGAAATACAGTCGCAGCCAAAATTACTTGCCGTAACGAGATTGACTCCGACACATGGCCATATATTTACGTAAAATACATCCCAAAATGGTGCATTGTGCTTTTGAATGCGCCCGCGTCTGTCGATCACGGCGGGCACCATTCAAGGCCTGCACGATTCATACGGGAGCAATAAAACAGCAATTTAACTTCGTATTGTGTACCGAAAATGACAATATAGTACTTATTGAAGTATGCAATAAGTTATTGTTGTAGTCGTGTTTGTTTTAGGGTTCCGTATCTTTTTTTTCCGGTTGGTAAATCACCAAATGACTCCACCCGCTCTGGGCGGAGCGGAAGGTAGTGTCAGACTTTACTTAATAAAACCCTTCCATGTTCCTTCCTCACCCTTTATGTTCCGGGGCCACGGTATCTCTTTCGAAAAGTTCCGCAGGCTCGGCAGGCTTCGGCCCTTGCGAAACCCTTCCTTTCTGCTGGCATCTCTTTGTGGTGCGCGCAGCGAGCTAGCCCGTAGCTCACCGTCCACAGGCCCGAGGGTTCCGTACCTGAAGGGTAACCATCAGAACTCTATTACTAGGCCTCCGCTGTCCGTCCGTCTGTCTGTGAGCGACAGATAAGTAGACAGACAGATAGGTAGACTAATAGGTAGGTAGACAGTTGAAATTTTCACAGACTGTATTTTTGTTGCCGCTAATGTAACAACAAATAATAAAAAAAAGCTCTACTACGATGATACGGAAGGTCCTTCGGCGAGTCCGACTCGCACTTGATCGGTTTTTTATCATTTCTTGGTGTGAAATGTGAAGACATCTGCTTTCAGTTCTGGACTTTTATGCGCTGGTTTGAAGATGTTATTTCCACATGGAAACATAAAAACTTTTTAAACAGGTATCTCAGTCATTAATGTCTTAATTGTTCAGACGTTAACTGACCATCATTGATGAACGAAATTTTGTTAGACAGAATTAAGTCTGTCTGACCGCCTCGTTGGTCCATTTTGTGCAAGCGTCACTGTAGAGAATGAGGTCCTGTATTCGATTCCTAGGTCAGGCAAAGTGTAAGTAATAGGTTTTTCCAACAGGAATTTTTCAGTAGCAGCCACGTAATCTGGATTTATGCCCAGTTGATGGCAATTGGCCCTCCCTCTATTAAGTACATATTATGGGACTTAAACATAACTGCCAAAATGCCTTCGGCGATAACAGGCGTGTTATGTTATGTAGGTACAATATCAAAATCATGTAAAAACCTCATTTTCCTTACGCTTGACACATACATAATTGATATCTTCTACCTTGCCTTGAATATTCGCTCGAGACCGTGTAACCGACAACCAGTCTATTTTGTAAATCACAAACATTTTGCATGTAATATTCCGATACGAGCAATGTCATGCACCGTCATGATATCTAAATCTGATCTTGAAATGAACAGACAAAAACTGAACAGTAGCGCTATATAATGTGAAATGGGCGCAGTCAACACGGCAATTTAAATTGTAAAACGGTGAAACAAAGTTGTTTATTCAGTAACGTCGTCAGCCTTTCATGTACTGTTAGTGGCCTGTAGAATGATTGTTAATGCCGATGATTGTCAACATGAATGTTCCCACAATTAACAATGTAGGTACGATTTAATACCGTTAATTATGCCGGCTTCTCGTTTAACGAGATTTCGTACCGCGGGAGATCGCGGCTTTGTTTAATATTTATAAAGCTCTTCACAGCATTAATGTTTAACCTCATGTAACTTAGCTGCTTTATCACATATTTAAACGTCTTGTGGTAAGACTAAAAGCCTGTTGTGAGGTAAAAATAACAAATCGTGTGGTAATTGGTAGCTTTGATTTGGCACATTTTGGCACAATGCCATCTTTATCGATACTAGTATTACAAAGAGGTAAAAGTTTCAAAGTGTCTATGTAGGTGAGTAACCATTTTTAATTTTTTATTATGGTTCAAGCCCGCCACACTATCCCCAAACCACTGTAACTCCTGAAAACCAGAATCAATAGTGGCGACCACCAGCAAAGCGCCGAGACAATACAAGACAAGAGAAACAACTATCTCGGATCCCGCAACAAAATTAATCAAAAAAGTATAGCGGAGAAGTAGAAAAAAACATCATTTCAACAATGGGGTACTTGATCTTTGGAAATACTGATCCGATTCCATAAATTCGTTCACTAACGGAAAGCTACATTATCCCCAAATGTCTAGGCTATGGTTAAAAAGTTCCTGTGTGTTAATTTCGGTACATAACGAGACCGCAGCTGCAAGCAGTTACTTAGTCGTTAGTTAGTCTTATCGTCATAAAATCATTATTAGGTATAATAGTTCGTCGGCATTTAGTAAATGGCACAAAAAAAGAAAATTTTGAGTAAAATCTTTAAAAATCGCTGAACTACAAACCAAAAATCGCCACTACTCGTACCAAATTCAACAGTGTTAACAATTTTGCCAAGCTTGGATCTTTGCAAAGGCTTTCATCAGCTGACCTTTAACTTAAGGCTTAGTTCAAGGCTTGGCTCGGCAAATGACATAATAGTTGTCGTAAACGTTCGACGTTGTCATTATATTATAGACGTTATGAAAATGACATCGCGGTCAATGTAAAGTCTTGACTAGTTTCAACTTGGATTGTTTTTCTTGGAGGGTTTTTCTTTGTTGGAAATGCACTCAGTTCTGTGGGGGACATTTTAGTGTTAGACAGCGCTATAATTCTTTTGTTTATTCGTAGATTTGTGTGGGTCTGTAAGAGAAAATCGATCAAAGAGTATTTAGGGAATCCATCGCGTTTTCATTATGACAAAAGAGTGAATACTTGCTTAAAAACAGACGGACAAGATTTTTTTAAAATTTTGTTGTCAAAATCAAAATCAAAGCATTTATTTCAAGTAGGCCAATTATAGGCACTTTTGAATTGTCGAAACAAAGATGAAAATTAAATGTAGCTACAGTCCCAGTCACAAGACATAAAAACTGTGAAAATACTGTAGTTGCCCATTCCCTAACGTAGATCTCTATGGAGAAGAACGGGCAAGAAACTCCATGGACACTCTTTTAAATCAAATTATTGTTACAAAATCTTGGTTACATCATTCATGTTGGGATGGTAAATTATGTGAGAACATAATGTAGCAAGATGTGCACGTTAAAAGTGTCCATAGTAAAAACAAAATAATTCATTCAAATAAGCCATGGCAACTAAGAGATGACCAGTCACAACTGACAGCGCCCGTTCACGAACATGACGCATGGATCAGCACCATTCAGCTCAACCATTTTGAAGGGAACTAAATGGTCCGACACACGCGCCACCATCAGCGAGACATTTGAGTGAGCATGACATACTCTCAACCGCCAGGGCACATTCAAGTCAAAAACTAAAGTAGGTTTCCAGTGAATGATAGCTTTCTAGTACATAGTACTCACACAAAATGGGCTATACGTTTATATAAGACTAAAGAGAATGAAACTATACAATGCAAAGATAGTTGTACAATCTTCAGCAGCTCCAACAATACCATTTAATGCCATCAATTTTTGCGCCCCTGTCCTTGTGGAGCAGGACCAGCATTGAGCCAAGCATTTTTATCAGCGATATAATCGCTCAACTTGTAATATGCTTGCTTACATAGTGTGCGTTTAATGCTTGTTTTAAATTTAGTCTCATTCAGTTCAAGAATACTTATTGGAATTTTATTATAGCATCTGAAACAGTACCCCATGAAAGATGAGTCTACTTTAGCGAGTCTAAAGCCTGGCTGAACTAGTTGGTCCCTATAGTTGTCATATCTCAACTCTAAATCATACATCTAAATTCTCAGTTTTGATATCTGATTATGGTTTAGATACGACCACAAAATTACTGTCTATTACGGGATATGTTCCATAATTTTATTACTCATAATTCTGAGTTTCCGATATGCGGAAGATATCCTGTTGTAAGTGACAATAGAAGTTTGTGTTCAAATCATGTTCAAAGATTATGTTATTTTCATTTGGATATAAATTTTCTAGAATTTTGTTTGAAGGGTTAGGGTTTAGTAATTCAAATTAATGTATCCCCCCCCCCGCACTGCAGGTAATACAATGTCTTAGACAAAATAAAGCTTTACCTCAAAAACAATCTGAAGTTTCAAAACAATCGCCAGAAAGCGTGAAATTAAACAACGAATAAATTAAACAAAACCCACTCTTCCCTATAAAGTCCTAATTAATCATCAAAAATGTACCTCCCCGAAGTGCGTGTACAAAAATCCATTCTTATAAATAGCTGTGGCGTCCCCTACCTATGAACACAAGTGCGGGCGCACCGAGCACACCATGACGATCGCCTATCTCTAATTAATCTGGCTTATTCGAAGTACCGAGGGTGAACCATGGCACAGTGTAAAGTTAACCAGTAAACCAACTGAACTAAGCTTTTTTGTAAAAACAGGTTTTACACTTGTCTATTTGTGTATTATTCTTGAGTTTATTTAAAGAAAAAATAAGAAAAGGGAGTCACATTTTAGGCAAATAATGTAATATGACAGGAAGTGCAAGTCACATTTTGACAAACCAAACTTCATAGATATTTCATTCCTCCCCATTTATGGTTGATTTACATCTCTTCAATCAATCGCCGTGCATGTCGCACCTCACGCTGGCTGCGCCGAAGAGGTGCTGCAACCGTCGCAGTCAGTGTCTCAAATGCTGGATATGAGGATGATGATGTAGATGCAGATGGTTCTGATGTGGACGGAATGTGAGAGGACGTATGCGTTTTTTTATAAATAAATTGATAAAGTTACTCCTCGTACAAATTGACAAACAAATCGCATCTTACATAATTAATTTAACTCCAGTAATCATTTTGACTTGTATAAAGATAAAGGTGTAAGAATTCTAACTTATGACAAATCTCTTCAACAAAAAACTTCCAACTATAATTTTAAACTACAGAATAAAAATCGTATCAAATAATTACCTTTTGTTAAGTTGCCCGAGAACTGACACTTGTCTCGACGATGCAACATCCCCGACTTATACATGAGCAACTTGTAATCTGAAGCTTGCTTTGACTTCGTATAGACATTTTGCATGTATACTGTATGAGTCGATTACGACCAGCTGTAAATAGTCTCATCTGCCTAACCTCTCCCCATCTATGCTGGGGTCGGCTTCCAGTCTCACCGATGCAGCTTATTACCAGCACGCCTATGGGTGCCAGCAGCAGGGTGCAAGGGGGTGCACTTGCACCCCCTTGTCGGGAAAGAAAATACATAGAAAAGATTTAAATTCAGACATAACTATCCGAGGCAAAAACCAAAAATTTTCGATTTGCTTATTTATTCGAGCATATCCTAAAATATTTGATGTCGCTTAGCTTGCTCAGGCATCTTTTGTCTTTTGCATGCATAAGCTTTTCTTTATAAATAGGCAGAATATAATTTTAATAGGTTTTTTTCCCATTGATTTTGATTTGACAGGCTTTTATTTATAAATTGATAAAGTTACTCCTCGTACAAATTGACAAACAAAGATCCAACATGTCCTGGGCTGGCAGTCTCGACAGAGATAACGACAAAATCGTTAACTTTCGATTGCTAATTACTAAGGAATGAAGTCAGTTGCAATAATGATGCTTGCTGATACTGAAAGTCTCTACATCCTAGACGCGTTTCTCGAAAGCATAATTATTGCAACCGAATTCATTCGGTAGTAATCAATGATCGAAAGTTAGCGATTTTGTCGTTATCTCTGTCGAGACTGCCAGCCCTGGATAGAGCTGGTGTGCAAAAAAATTCAAGCTGTTTTCGTGAAACTGACGTTGCACCCCCCTGGTATTAATCCTGGAGAAAAAAGAGTTGAATTACTGTATGTTAATACTAATATGTGTACTGTGTCCATGATGTGTGGTTCTTTCACTGGAGAACCGTCATGCTAGAGGGCGTTTATTTTTGAAGATGATTTATTTAAATGGAGAGATTGTTTGGACTTAGAAATTGTGATTTAGGTTCTTTGTGTGACGCATGTAAAATGTGTAGCGGAAATGGTTGAGATTAGATGTCACTAAAACTTAACAAAAAAATTAAAGTGCATGGCTTTTTTTACTTTGAAAATAACAAGCGCAGATTTTCCAGGTTAACGTAACGTAACATCACGCCTGTTAGGCAGAAAGCCCCGAAGTTAGGCAGTTAGGCAATTAGGCAGATGTGTAGGGTACGTAATAGTACACCCATGCATAACCCCCACGCCTGTTTTGTTTAGGTCCCATGCCATAGGAGGCGAGCTTATTGCCACCAACCGGGCACTGAGAAATTCCTGATGGAAAAAACCAATAACAATTTTCCCAACTCGGGATTCGAACAGAGTAGGTACCCCATGCTCAGCAGTAATGATTGTGACCACTAGAGCAAGGTAGCCAGGAAAGCAACGTATGGTCGAACAAGCTATCTGGGGGCACGGCAGTGCCCCCGCCAAGTCGAGCGCGAAGCAAACACTGCCGTACCATCCTTTACTGGAACCATTTCGCCGCATTTTCAGGCCCCTATTTGAGAACCTCTGGATAAGACCAGAACGCAGAAATTTTCGTCATCCAGTAAGCTATAATCACATATTTAAAATCCAAAATTTCAAGTCTGTAGGTCATTTAGTTCCGAAGTTAAGCGAAAGCAAAGTTTCGCATTTATGACACTCACTCACTCACTCACTCATGATCATCAAAATAGAACTAGTACTTCCCATAAACTCAGAGAGCTGAAATTTGGTACAGAGTTAGGGTTTAATGGCCACATAAAGGGAAAACTATAAAAACTAGGATAATCGAAGATCTGGAGTACCTGGTGACCCTGATTAGAAAACACAAGAGCCTAACCAAACTATTAGAGAGATCGATATACCGCCTTTACAAAAAATATTCAACTTAGTGGGCCGCTTCATTTGATGTCAAAAATCGAAGGTCTGAAGTATCTGATGAAGAACCCTCAGCTGGTCTCAGCTGTATTAGAGACTAGCTTATGCCCGCGACTTCGTTCGCGTGAATTTCCCGCTTGCAACATTTCTTATTGCTGCTTCGCTCCTATTAGTCACAGCGTGATGTCATATAGCCTATAGTCTTCCTCAATAAATGGACTATCCAACGCAAAAAAAAATTTTCAATTCGAGCTGGTAGTTCCTGAGATTAGCGCGTTCAACCAAACAAACAAACAAAATCTTCTGCTTTATAATATTAAGTACAGATATGGTAATGCCCCCTTCTACTATTGGTACATAAAAAAAATCGACTGTCATTGCAAAAATCCAGCGTAGTGGGACACATCTTCTAATTTAATCTAGCCTATAGCGGAAACCGGAGTTAAAGGCTTCGTGTATCCTGGCTTAAATATCGAATATGGAAATAGAATGTCCTTGTATGAAGGTCATGAAAAACGTAGAAAATGACGGTGAAGTGAACATGTAAAGCCCGTTGTTATTAACGGTAGGAAACTTTTTGATAAACGTTTAAATATCAACCATATTTAGCTACCTACCTACTGTAAGATTTTCAACTCAAAGAGCTGTGTCGAGCATTGAAAATTCAACAATAAGTTTTTAATTTCAAGCATTTATTGAGGTATATCACCGCAATGGAAATGGAAATTATTAACTTCTTACTCTACATTCTTTTCTGTGAACCTCGACCGAATCGGTCCGACGCTATTGTTTAAAACACTATTGTGTCTACTTCGCTAACTGATAAAGGTTTAAATTCTTATTATTCTTAGACATACAGAATAAGTAGTGGTCTTTAGTTCTCGGTAGACGTACTCTCCAAATACATAATAATTGTGTAATGTTGTAAATGGGAAAGTTTTTGAAGGTTGATGGACGCATGAATGTTTGTTACTCTTTCACGCAAAAACTACTGATCGGATTTCGATGAAATTTGGCACACAGGTAGTTCATAACCTGGATTACCACATAGGATACTTTTTATCGGTAATAGTACGATTCCGGGGACAATTACTGAACTCCACGCGAGCAAAGCCGCGGGCTAGTAAACAATAATTAAGAGAAACACAATGATCTTCGCTAATTTCGCGTAGTTTTAGGAGAAACATTGCCTTTCGCAGAAGTTAAACAATGTGTTATAAAGTAAGAGAACGTTTAAGCCTTGTCGTTGAACATCGAGTTGTTTTTATGAGGAGGTTTAATCTGCGGATGGGTCAAGGTTATCTGCTTGCAGTGTGCGACTGATATCATGAACTCAAAGATACTCATTTTTAAGTCTCATTTACACGATGCCATTTTCTTGAACATACAAGTGCAGCCTAGTAATTGAATGCAATCATTTAAACGCAATAATTGACCTTCAAGAATTGCAAGCAACTGTTTACATGCGGATACTATACTTAAAAACTTGAAATCAAATGTTATATATTAGCAACAATCAATACACCCTCACTCTCTGCACTCATATTTGCAAATGAAGAGATAATCCAACTGAATACAAAAATTGCATAAGAAATGATTGTACGTGCTGTTTAAAATACCAAGAACAGTTTTGAATAGAAAAATTGCCTAATATAACATGTAACATGTTGTTTTAACGATGCCAGTTAATATTACTTCAATATTATTGTATGCAACAGGCGATAAACTTGCATCGTGTAAATGGGCCTTTACGCTACAATAGCTCTGTCAGTTGTCATTTTGTTTGTGTCAAAAGTTCATTTCAATATAAATTGTAATGGGGAGTTGAAGACAAGGTTATCGTTTTTGTGTTACGTGATTTTGATAATATTTTAATTGGGTAGTAAAATGAACTTTAGTAAATTTTTTGAATGAGAAAAGAAGTGAAGGGTTTCGGAAACAAGGTTTTTTCTCTTGAATTTGCAGGTTATAGCGACTGAAATTGAAGTTAATAAAAATGCGTATACTATGAACTCTTATTATTACTCACTTGCCTAGCAAATTGTAGGTCCCTCATAAAAAACTTCGGAACGCCCCATCCAAGTACTGACCGCATAAAATTCCTCATCTTGCGTTGTTTCACCCTTCCTACAGTTCTGACAATCAAAACCATTGTCTCCCCACGGCACCGGACCATCACTCAAACAATACAAGTAGCAATAATGACGATATCGATCGCAATAAAAGCCACTGCCTACAGGTGGTGTGGTGCTGTTCTTTGTTTTGGTACGGTCATCGACCCCGGTGGGGGCGGCACGCTGTCTGTCGCACCCCTTAGTACTGAGGGGCAGTGCAAGCATGCGCCTTGATGCCGACGTGCACGCATATTAAATGGGGTGGTCGCATCGTTCTTGTAGTGGTTTTTTTTATGGTGACGCTGTTTTTGCTTAGATATGAGACTGTCGTTTGTTTAATTTTGTTTTGTCCTGTGCGAGACAAAAACAATACTTTTGATTTATTTTCTTTTTGATATTCAAAATACAAAAGTTTATGTATAACAGGATTTGAGTTTGGTATCATTTCATCCGTTAGATCCAGATTTTAAGGAACCGGTAATATTACCAGATACACCTGAGCCTCTAGTCTGCTATTACAATAGTGTCAGAATAGTCTATCATTGATTTCGTAATTGTAGATTTTGACAAGTTTGGTAATCTTCTAATATAATAGAGTCATTATGCCTTTCCAATGGTCAACCACTGACATGTTATCATAACACAATTCTATTACGAGACCATTGATCGACCAATGATCGACCATTATGAATTTAGCAGATTACGAACTTTTAGCAAAATGAGAATGGCATGAGAATGGGGTTGTGTAGGAATGACGAATTTACAAAACTAGCAGACTTGGGCCCCAGACCGTATCCTGAATTCTTAAAGTTCCGTATGTCACAATATCTGTAAATGTTGCGTAAATTAAGCTTATTAAAATCCCAATAAGCATTAGGCCCATCTGATGGATTAGGTGTACGGTTCATACCTCTCTGCAACCCTTCTCCCAACTGTGGGAACTTTAGAGGCTGCGAGTGCTACAGGATATGAAGTAACATTGCCTTAAATCAACAGTATCATACTACAAATTAGCAAAACATAATTAAAATATCAGCATAACCAACCTACACCCGTAAGAGTAACCTTGCATAATTACGTCCACACGAAAGCGTCAAATGACAAAGGAATATTTAAGTCTCCCACATAATCGATTAGTCCAAGAGAGCGCTCGAACGTGTGGGTGTAGTACACAATAGTGATGTAAGCAGCTCGGCCTGATTCGATACAGTATTGATGCAATATGATGACTTCGATATTTTGGATCGATACAAATGAGTATGATAAAATACTTGGATTAATATAAGAGTAGGTACTGGTGTAGAATTAATGGAGCGTATCGTACCAAATTCTCATAAACTACATGATCAGATCATTTAAAAAAATACACAACGAGGACACAGAAAGAGTGAAAATAGGAATTTTTGGCCCAGAAAATTATTAAATCGTTAACTTTCGGTTGAAAAAAAAAAAAAAATTAGTTTTAATACCGCTAGACAAAAATATCCAGGTCTGAAAGCAGGACACAAATCCCACCGTCATGCATATGCACATGCACATATGGGCCCACCCTCCCGCCCTCATGCATATGCACACATACAAAACAAGTGAGAAATAATTAGCATGCCATGCAACCAAACCTTTACTCGACACGTGTTTCGCCCCTCCACGGGGCATCCTCAGGAGTTGTTGACTCGTCGAGCGTTCCAACTCCCGACGCTCAACGCTCGACGAGTCAACAACTCATGAACCGAATTTATTCGTTAGTAATTAGCAATCGAAAGTTAACATTTTTGTCGTTATCTCTGTCGATACTCCAGGACTATAAGGCCACCATAGACCACCACACCATAGTTGAAAGAGGTTGTGGCGACGGATGTGTGTGAAAGTAACCAAAAATGACGCTAATTTGCATAACTTGACCTTTGCTAGGCTATAATGTGATTGGTTCGTTTCACACACATTCCTTGCATGATTCATCAGAGATGAGTAAGATGCATACATCTTACTCATCTCTGATGAAAACGCAGCCTTAGCACGTTACTACTTCTCAGAGGACGATACAAAACGATTCCATATTTGAACAAGCTTTCTTTACTATACGATCCAAGAATCGTATAACACAGTTGCGATCCGGATCGATCCAAAGTATCGATACATATTCAAGTATAGTGCATCACTAGTACACGCCGAACACTGGCAATATCCGGGCTCTGGGCTGCATTAATCTTGCATGATGAGCCTTGAGCGTATCTATGTCCTTAGTACACGCAAAGTATAAAAAAAGACAAGTAGGGTATCTTCATAGAAACGCACCGCGCACGGCTTGTATGTGTGCGTCATACTATCTTTACGTCGCCGCACGCACACTCTAACAAAATCTCGACCCGTGTCTTACTGCCGCCAGTCGAGGCTTGCACACCGCACAAAGTTCGCGCGTCACGGCATAAAGGCATACGTAAATAAATTAAAAATGGGTGATTATCGCAGGAGAACCTATTGCTGTGTGTATGGGTGTCTAAATAATTCAACTATTCCAGAGTTGTCTCTGTTCAGATTACCTACTGAACAGGAAAGGTAAGCAAGTCGCTTATTCTAGCATATAATTTATTATTGATGATGAGATACCTAGTTAAGTATTTGTTTGTTGTATTAGTCTTCTATTAGACAGACGAAGTAGGCAGGTCTACTTTCCCACTAGAATGTTAGGTAGGTAGGTACTTGATCTGACAATAGATTCTTTGACTTTGTTTACGTTGAGTTATGCCGATTTCTCAGTATTTTAGGTAGGTATAGTAACTAAGTCCATATTTAAAGTTATAAAATACGTAATTTAAAATGATTGACGAATAGGGTAGACGACAAAAGAAATCTAATTAGGTAGTCCGTCAGTTAGACAAACCAAAATTTACGAACGTGACGCCTTAGTATACTTAATTTTGAATGAGTTTTGAATGACGTCACGAGCCCCCACTCCCGAGTTTTGCTGCGTTTTATCTTAGTAGTGACCATTGATTTACAAAACCAAAAAAGTACGTGTCCATTATTAATAATTATCCATCAAAATTTTGTGTTTTGATAACTTGTGACTTGTGATACCTAATAATTTTATGTCGTAAATAAGTATTTTTTGATGGTATCTTATTGGAATCTTCATAGTATTATGATGAATTAGCATCATCACAATTTTAAAGTCCAATAAGACCAAGAAAAATGTAATTTAAAGTTTTGTGTCACATATTACGTAACTTGAAAAGGTGATTTTTTGTTAATTAAGATATGACGTTGAAATTAGTGTAAAAACGTTGGACTTGGCTTAAAACCGATATCCATGCAAAAATCATGTAAATCGGTCCAGTAGTTTAGGAAATATAAGGTAAAACAAATAGTAAACATTGTGTTCATCGTAAATTTCACACTCTTTGTTGTAGAATATTTTTTTTGATAATAGTTTTTTGGTCATATAGTCACATAGTCATTTAGGTCACATAGTTTTTTGGTGGTTTAACGATGTTTTTTTATATAATATTTTAGTCACTTTACTCCACTTTTTATGATAGATACCTAATGTAGGTATATTAAATGTGCTTTCCATTCCAGACGCCTTCAGTGGCTGCGCTTAATTGACCAACAAGTTTTTATTGTAAGATTTTAACTTTATACACCTTCACGACCCGTACTATTCAATCCATTCATCAGAACAATGTTTTGAATGCGTTACATTGCGTTACAATCGTTTGAAAGATAGACCTATCCCCCACCCCTCTAAATTTTAAAATAAGAGAGTAAAAAAAAATATGCTGTAGATCTCAATGAAAACCAGACAACACATTTCTAGGCACTGAATTTAAATTTAGCTAAAAGTGACAACCCTGAGACAGGCAAGTACGGTAGGTAATTATAACGCGGATTGAGCTTTAGTTGCACTACTGCTCCTAGTTATACTATGGTACACGTGAGGCTTGGGTTGTTTTTGTTTTTGTTTTTAATGTTATGTGATGTCGTGATGGGAAGTGTAAACTAAGAGCAATGAATATTTTGAACAACTTAACAGGATTAATTTTGACGTTATCAAATAAACTAACTATTTATAACTAAAAGTTCGTTAACGTATGTAAACTATCCTAAAAGTTAATAAATATAATGAAACTAAGTGACTGGCTAGAAAAATACGATTACGACGAATCAGAAAATCTTTTCGACAGTATTACTTGACCCCCTATCACTTTCACACACTAACCACAAACACACACACACACACACACACTCCACACCTTCCTCAGAACGCATTGAGTGTGACTCAATTTAACTTAATTTTTAATTTATAAAATTGCATATCCTTTTAATGTACATACTTATTACCACATAGATTGTTTTGTCTACTTTTTACTTTTTATGTTTTTAAATACTTCTAATGCATGCCAAATCTTATAATGTACCTAATATTTTTGTCTATCGTCTTTTTTACATAATTCTCTGTTACTTGAGAGGTCTGGCTCTTGTGATACAGGAACTCCTAGTACAAGAGCCAGGGCTACACTGATGTTTGAGAAATAATTTGTCAAGTGTAAAGATTTAATATTTATTTATTATAAGTTGCTTGTTTAAAAAGTCACTGAAGTATCATCATCATCATTTCCCTACCACTATCCCAATTTATTTCGGGTCAGCGTGGCATGATTTTTCTCCCATTCTACTCGTAATCTTAGAAGTCATCTGCTCTCTAGTCATATCATCTTTTACACACTCCATCCGTCGATTCTACAAAAGTTACTGAAGGATAAAATAATAATAAAATTAATAACTTTAGCCATATCAGTCTCTAGTTGATGTACAGTATACAAGCGTGTGTTTAATTTAAATAGATTATTCTGCTCTACCTGCATTTTATAACTTTTTACAATTTGAACTTTTTCGACTTATTATCTTCTTGAATAATTTTCATTTTAGGAGCTGGTAACAAGCCTGGAATTTCCAGCTACAACTTCAGCCAAAAGTGGAAAGAAATAGATTTTCACTCCTATCTACTCACACGATCGAAGCTCACGTAGTCACTATGTTATCTATAAGTTACCTTATTTAGTAACTATACCTATGACAAAGCTTTTCCTAGTTTCCAAGATCGAGTAGCATTCTCCATCATTTCCCGTGGGCGTCGTTACCTCGTAAGAGGCGACTAATCATAGTGTGATCGCTAATGGACTCTCTGGCTAGGACCATTATAACTGTGTCCCAGAGGACTCTTAATTGTGGAGGTTTATGAAGGAAATACTAACCTGCTGTGTATATGCTTATGAAAGGGTGTTTTTGAGTTTGGTGGCTAAGAAAGGCCAAAGAAATAACAAAATATGGGTGCTGCCACAGAAAACAGTTTGAAAGAACAGGAAGCGCATTATAGCATGACGGGAATAATCTATGGGATGGTGGTTTTCTAACGCTGGCAGGAGGCAAGTCAGTAATCAATAATCAATAGTATTCGTAGTATACCTATCAGTAAATCAGTAGTATTAGTAGTGATTGTTTTTTTTTAAATTTCACTATCAGAACACATTATAAAACTTATGCAAAAGGGTATTTATCGCGAACTTTACCTTTATTCAAAACGTTTCGGGCTTAAATTAAAAGTAAAGTTCGCGATAAATACCCGTTTGCATAAGTTTTATAATTAATAGTGGTCTTTTGTATTTGTAGTCAGTCGTCTGAATGTTGATCTATCAATCAATGTTGTTTGATTGATAAATCAAACTCTTAAAAACAAAATCTTAGCTCGTAGCTAAAACCATACTTCAAGGAAAACTAAAGTATTTGATTCAGTCATCAAATTGTAAAACTGTATTTTGTGAATTAATTTATGTCCGTCATGAATAATTACCTACTTTTAAAAATGTTCCAAACAATTTTCTGCTTTGTTCATAATTTAGTTTCATGAACACTCCACTCTAATAAGGGAAAACTCCACTATTTACGTACAAAATGATCAAGAGCGCACTGTATTTATGCCTTGCATAGTGATCACATTAAATGGACAATGAACCCCTTTTCCGGCCGGATATAAAGTTCTCCGTACGTGGTTATTTGAGGAACTAACAACTAAAATAAACGAAGATTTGCCGTGATTAGATATTCAGAGCATGATTTTGTTAATTTTTAAACGTGAGAAAAATTGACAATTAAATAATATGAATTACAGGATTCTTATATGTACTTATTGTTTAATTTATGAGAAGGTAAATAAAAACCTTTCTTCTTTCTTTATTTGGTCTTTAGAAAGAAAATCTATCAAAATTTTTCCCTATTTCCATTTCTCATATTATTGAACCTGTACCTACTTATTATTATTTAACTATGATTTCAGAAACTAGTTTAACTAATTATTACTACAGTTTCATACTATATCTCACTAAGTACCAGAAGAAATTACAGCTAGATAGATCCCCATTAAATGCGTCTATCTAATAACAGAAAATGACTGGACCAATTATTTAAATGAAAGAAACGGCTTATCGAATTAGAGGCCGGATAAACCTCGTAAATCGACTAATTGGAATAATAACGTTACATCAGAATGTGCATGTCACATCACTACGATTTCCGGTTTTCTCGTACAGTTGTATTACATTATTATTCTTGTTTACAGGAAATGACGTATGATGGTACTTGTATGCATGTGGAAGGAACACGTTATTCTTTATCATTTGAAAGTAGGTCACGACAGCGGAGCGCTTTGGTTGCTTTTTTTTATTGAGTTGAACGGTTTTTTGAACTCCGGCGATTATGGGTTTGGAAGAAAAGGAAAGCATTACTAACATGTGCAATGGTAACTCTTTGTTTATTGTGAACATTGTATTGTATTCTTAAAACTAGTAGAGATATTACTATGTCTCTACTGCTCTCTACGTTTCGATTTCGATCAGAAGTTAGTATTAGATCTATTAAAAAACTTTTTTGCAAAAAAATAGAACCGACTTCAAAAAAGTGAAAAATAACTTTAGCTTCAGAAGTCGGTGACCATTGTTTGATTGGTTTATTAAGTTTTTTTGCAAAAAAGTTTTTATTTTCCACTTTTTAGTGGTTCACTTGTGCTTACCCCTTCACAGCGTACCGGTGCGGTGGCGTGATGTTATGTTATGAACTGGTGTAAACAATAGACAGACAATAGACTTCAGCAATCCCAGTCCATTTGCTATCATTTATTGAGGAGTTCCGTTCCATATCTCCGAAGTTCGTGATCAGATCATGACAATATTTCTATGGGACCAACTTGGAAGTATACCCTTTCAAACAAAAAAAGAATTTTTCAAATCGGTTCAGGCGTCTTCGAGTAATCGGTGGACACACATAAAAAAAAAATACATACAGTCGAATAGAAAACCTCCTCCTTTTTGGAAGTCGGTTAAAAAGGGACCGTAACTTTGGAATCGTTAGTCACTCTATTGCTTTTTGCCATTTAGTTGAACAGAACAGCCCGTTGGTCTAGTGGCCGCCGCGCCGGCGCGACTGCTAAACATGGGTTCAATTCCCGGTTCGTGCAAAGTGTTATTGGATTTTTTCATAAGGCGTTTCTCTTTAGCAGCCACGGAGTATGTATTTGTGCACGGTTGACGGCAAGAAACTCGCCCTTTTAAACATGAAACTTCGAACATAACTGTCGAGAACTATTAGGCTGTGGGTGAACTAATATGCAACTCTGCTCAAAGCTTCGGGAATTACAAGCGTGATGTTTTATTTTGTTAAAAAACCCAACAATCCCAAAATCTAGTCATTTTTAGGGTTCCGTAGCCAAATGGCAAAAAACGGAACCCTTATAGTTTCGCCATGTCTGTCTGTCTGTCTGTCTGTCTGTCTGTCTGTCTGTCCGCGGATAATCTCAGTGACCGTTAGCACCAGAAAGCTGAAATTTGGTACCAATATGTATATCAATCATGCCGACAAAGTGCAAAAATAAAAATTTAAAAAAACATTTTTATTAGGGTACCTCCCCCAGACGTAAAGTGGGGAGCGATTTTTTTTTTAATTTTGACCCTGACGTGTGATATATTGTTGGATAGGTATTTAAAAATGAATAGGGGTTTTCTAAAATCATTTTTTGATAATATTAATATTTTAGGAAATAATCGCTCCGAAAGTCAAAAACAATGTGTCCCCCCCCCCCTCTAACTTTTGAACCATAAGTTTAAAAAATATGAAAAAAATCACAGAAGTAGACCTTTATATGAACTTTCTAGGAAAATTATTTTCAACTTGATGAGTTGAATAGTTTTTGAGTTATATAGCACTTTTTCAAAAAAACGCAAATGATAACTTTGTTTTTCATACAAATACTATGAAAAACAAAGTTATTTTTGCTGACGAAAAATGTTGGTATTTTTAATGGTCTGGGAAGCTACGGAACCCTACAGTGAGCGTGGCCCGACACGCTCTTGGCCGGTTTTATTTGGTTAACCAACGGTGTCTAAAAGATTTACACTTCATTATAAAACAGATTATTAGGAGACATAAATAATATCTAAAAGCTAGCACAAAGTTTTATAAGTATATCCTGACATTACTTAACGCTATCCAAGCCAACTTGACCTCAAGCTATAGTGTCCATTCAGACGTGACTGTCCAATACTGTCTGTTGACATTTAATCAGCAATCAATTAATATGCAAGGCAAGACTCTCAAGTTTATTTGCTGTTAGTTAAAAATAATGATAGGTTCATGGCCTCAGAGTTAAAGGTTTGCAATCTCTGTAGATAATGTCAATGGTGTCGTTGTGCACAAACTAAACTTAATTTAGGCTATTGCTATCTTTTTCTATCTAATAAAACGAGAAAGAGACGGACGTAATTTAGAGCTGTCAAATTTAATTGCAACTAATATTTCCATACAATTGAAGGGTGCACGTAAAAACATGTCGACTAAAAACACGATGAAGCGCAAGGCATAAACTAGTTTGACATCTCTAACTTAGTTCATACCTATAGCCGTCCTTTTCTCGCACTGCCTTATAGTAAAAGATAGCAATAGCTTAAATTAAGTTAAGTTTGTGCACAACAGAATCGACACCAATGTCAATGTCTGGCAAATATTTGTATACCTAGATACCGGAATCGGTGGTGGTGATCTAAGGATGATCTCACATGACGATGATGTGGATGTATCATTAGTCAAGTTAAGGCGACTACACGAGCTAAACGCGAGTTTTATAATTACTAAAAGTATATGATTCACTGCTATAAACAAGACCAGAAAAATATATGATATTCTTCAGGATACATGCTAGCATGATACTGTTTTGAAAACATAATACAATTAATTTGGCTCGATAAAAAGAAATCACGAACTTACCTCTAAAAATATCTTTCAAACAATAGAAAACATACTAATATGCATGCGATCATTCTGATTTTTTGGCAAATAATTCTACAAGCAATATATTAGCATGATACTGTTTTAGTTTTTTAATCCAATCAATAGTTTTTTTGTAAATCGATCGAAACCACTCATTTCGCGCTATTTGGCCCGCAGTGGCTGACGTAACAACCACTTTGTAGTGCAAGCTGATTAGAACTTTATTCTAACAGCATTTCAAACGAAGTTTGAACCACCACAAATAGAGTTGCTAATTTAGCTCGTATAGGCGCCTTAACAACAGCAACCAATAGCAGTATTTTTATGCATAGACAAGAGTTTGATAACACTGATCAGTCTTATAACATTGCTAGGCCAGTTGTGTCCTTCAAATTCTGAAGTATTTTTCCTATAAAAGCTTTTAAGAGATAAAAGTTTCCATTTTTAAAAGCTATGCAAACTAAGCTTCAATATTGGCAAAGATAATATTAGTGTTCGGTAGTATAAACCATTATCGGGCAAATTGGACGTAAATAGCTTCAATTTACTAACAGATAGTAAACAAATGAAAATGGACTTTAAGTCGCTTTCATTAAAGTTTGATTTATTTAAAACCAAAATGCGGAAATGTGAAACTTTGATTGATTTCAACTTTTTTGTTTGTTTTAAATCGATTCGATCTATGAGAGTGGATCGAATCTAGTTCTGACCAGTCGTCTAGGCCATTTCACTTAAATTATCGCTAATGGCTGGCTATACTTTCCTTTCATCGTTTTTTTTACTACTTTTGCCTGACCTACATCAAAACTTGCACACGTTCAGGGTTGAAAACCCTACCCCAGAATTATGGGTTATGCGCACTTCGTCCTATTAGCACTTCGTCCCGCTCTAAAAATCATCATATACGCAGTTAGTACTATTCGCAGTTGGTCCCATTCCCATTTCCCATCATCACCGAGAATTGCCTGACTACGTCAATAGAGTTTGAAAAATAAAATGTGTCAACTAAATTGTATAAACCTGCCTGATATTTCAACTGAACGATGCATCACTATTGGATATAGACCGACTTATGGGTTCCCCATCATTATCACCATTTCAGCCGAAATACGTAAACTGTTAGACATAAGCCTAGAGATCTCCACAACGACATTCGGGTTCGTCACTTTCAAGAGTTTCAAACGAATTTGAATAGATCGCCATCATCGGCCCATTACTTTACAAACATATAAAAATAAAACAATATCTGGGTAAAATTACTCTAAAGGTGGACAAAAAAATATTTCTACCAGCAAACGCAACTAACACCTGCATTAAGACCATTAAAAAATGTAAGTAACATACAAATATTTACAAAAAATCAAGAGATGGAATCTGTATCCAACTAACAGGCTACCGTATGATGTTATGACAGCTGGTGGTCACGTAAACAGTTAAACAGCGCAAACGTGCGCACGCGCCGATGATAACGTCTGTTTGTGCTCACCGCCTGCGCTGCTGCGATTATGATCAAAGTATGAATTAGCTTGAAACAGGTGTGGTAGGTTTACAGAGGAAAGTGTAGGTATAGTGCGCCGAACCCAAATAAGGGCAAGATCGCTCTGATGTTGATGAGAATACATAAGAGAGTATGGCTGGTGATAGTTATCAATAACATGTCACATTTCAATGAGGGATTTTCTTTTTCAACTCTTCCCTAGTCGCTGGAAAGATGGCGCTGATCTTACTGCAAGGAACAGAACGTCACATAATTTCACTTGGACCTATTGGATACATTCGGAAGCTTATTCAAACGAAAGTGTCAGTCAACGAGCGTATGTGACGTGTGTTTTTTAAGCGTTTTGGCTTTGGCACCTAGTAACGTAGTCAGATCAACGCCATCTATCGAGTTCAAGGAAGCTGTTTTTTTTTTATTCTCAAAAAGAAAACCTTATTTGTTTCCCGTTTAAGGATTTTACATGACTGACCCAGAAGGAGGTTAATGTATTCCACGCGAATGTATTACATATTTGTATGTCCGTTCCATTCATTGTGATTTGTGACCTCGTATCTCCTTAACTTGATTTGAATAAATTATACTTTTTTAGATTTGTCTTGGTGGCACGAGTGGCACTGGCTAGATAAAAATAAATAACAAATAAAAATGGCTGCCATTGTGCGGAGGTCGAATTATTTTTTCTTCCAAACCATCGAGTAGCGTATCAAAATGAAGGGTTGCAGCAAAGGTAAATTATTAGCTGGAAATATAAAAACTTAATTTCATCTTGTTGTTTAAATGATATACTTACTTATAGTTAGGTTCATTTGTTGGTAGTATGGTTTATTTTATTCATGTGCAATCAAGTTTACGTTTTCTGTATTTGGCACCTTACCTACCTTTGCCTAACCTTTAGAAACCTTTTTTTCTAGGCTCTCAAAGTATACAGTGAACTATTTTGCTCCACTACCTTAGTTCGTCTACAAGTTGGTTTTCCAAGCAATCTACTTTTCTAGTGCGACCTAATCTTGAATCTCGATTCGAGATCCTCGAGGCGAGCAAGTACAATCTGCTGAGTGCAGCAATTTGTTCAGAAGAGCGCTATGTTACGTTACGAAGTTAGAACTCCGGAAAGTTTCCTTAGGCTTAAGGAATAATCGAAATGCTTACTGTCTTTTTTAAACTTTCACGATCAGAACACATTATAAAACATATGAAAACGGGTATATTTATCTCGAATTTACCTTTAATTTAAGCCTGACGTTTCGACCGGAATGAAACGAAGGGCTTAAATTAAAGGTAAATTCGCGATAAATACCCGTTTTCATATGTTTTATAATGAAATGCTTACTGTTGGAGGTTTTTTTTATATTAATACCTAGTTCTTGCTTGATAGGCATGTTGTTTGACCTTAACTGCTAATCAAAGATGAAACAAACCTCTGAGGTGATCGCACCAAGTCGAAAGAATGAATGGGTTGGGTCCACGAAGACCTAAAGTTCTACTAGGGTCATAAAAGGATACTATTTGATTTATTAAAGTGTTAAAATCTTATTCTTGTGTAAATTCTTATACTCGGCCGCTTTGGCTTGAAACTCTTGATTTGAAGCAGATAATGTGTGGCTAATTTCTTCGACAATAAAACACTATCGCCCTATTGGAACGAACCATAAAAGTTATCTTTCATGTTCTCAACCATAGACAAGAACCGATAAAAATAGACTGTAAAAAACGTAAACCATTTCGACGATAGTTTATGTTGTGATTAGCTGTAGATTCTATCGTATTTTTCCACAGATCGTTCACATATAAGAGTACCTACTTTTGAAAGAATAACAATTGACTTAAGTCCAATGTAGACTGCACCAAATGTAACTAAATAACCCTAGGCTGATTAAATTTTCGTTTTTCCAAACTCATATGCTTAATTATTAGTATTAAGGCTTTCCTCCAGCATGTTGTCATAAACCGAGCAAATCCGGACAACCAAAAAAATCCCGAGTACCTAGTGCCCTTCCTTTTTTATTAATTTATCGTTACGATGGCAATTAAAATGAGTTGAAATAATTAGGAAAAATGTGTTTTTATAACGTGAGTCTTCTGGGACATAGAGCAGCATGATCAAAGGAATCATTAATTCGAAACAACTGAGCATACGAAACCTGGTCCTTTATAAGATTAATGTGAATATTTTACAGTTAATTTATCTGTCAGCTAACATCATAACAACATCAGGCCTGTAATCCCAGGAGGGTTTGGCAGAGAAAAGAAAGAAAAGAAAAAGAAAGAAAGAAAAAGCATTTATTAGTCCGTACAGGACAAAACACATAAAAAATAACATTATTTACGACTATTGAAAACTAAACGTAGATAAAAAATTAAAAATAAAAAGAAATGAATGGTCCTGAACGAGGCCAAAAACCAAGTGGTGGTGGTGGTGGTGTACCAAGTGTACCAACCGTATTTCTCCAGTTATTTTTTAGTCCCATGTAATACTGGGCGAGCCTTTTGCCATCAACCGGGCCCGGATCTAGCCTCTTTGGCTGCTACTAAGAAATTCCTGATGGGAAAACCCAATAACAATTGGCCCGACCCAGGAATTGAATCCAGGACCTCATGGAGGACTATCGCTTTCGAGTTCACCAGATGGCGCCACCGGCGAGTAAGGTCCTGTCATTTATTCTATTTGATACTTTAAAGTATCAATGACTTCATAAAAAGTTTATTTTAATGCGTATTGTGTCATACTTTCAAATACATATGTGGCAAACCGAACTCATTTTCATTCCGTAAAGATATTATTTCTTTTTAAACTGTCATGTTCATAAATCATCGCTTCTTGTCTTTGGCATCTGTCTTTTACTCTTGGTACATTACGTTTGCTCAAAATATAATTAATTATTAAAAACTACAACGCGTTTTGCTCCTCATCTTCCCGATCCCTCTACGTCCGCAATATTTTGGTCCTTCTCCACAATCATTTTGAACCAGTTTTTATTTTTTTTTTATTTTTAAACACAAAATTTTCAAATGCCGTCAACGAGAAGCCAAACGAAACAGGCTTTGGCGGCATTGCAAGGGGCTTGTCCCACGACGTTGAACGAGGGGGATCCCGGAAATAAAAGTGAACACACAAAAACCGAACGCACAAGTTCGTCAGTGTCGGCCGGCACAGTCCAAGCGCGCAAGTTAGATGCGGAGGCGCGCTTTCGGCGCCGCCAATTTGAGCGCAATCGCGCACTCGAAGCTGAAGTTGAAGAAACCGAGCTACGGGCCGAGCTAGCTGCGATTGAGGCCGAGTCAGGTTCCTCTCGGAGATCACTAAGAAGCCATCATTCGTCACGAATGACGAATTGGGTAAAAGATGTTAACGAGCACTCTCAGGTAAACGATTTTGTTTCTATTATTGAAAAAGGAGGAACGAGACGCGATTACGAACATGATGCACTTCCTAGTCAGTCGCGGGCGTCACTGCCGGCTGACACGCAGGATGTTACATACACTTCTAATAATTTACATACTTACGAACACAAAAACGCTCACGAGGCACATGCTGAAGCGCCACGTCAGGCAATCAACTTTTCAGCAGCCAGAGCTACTTTTAATGACATACCGACTATTTCTGGGCTCCCTAGAGAGCCACCTCAAATGACCGATTTGATAAACAATACAGCGGCTAATGCTACTTTGACACCTACCGACGTAACCGGTATGATAAAGGCCATAGCAGACTCCGCCTCCGCTTCGAGGGCTCTCGTCGTCAGTCAGACACAGCCGAGACGGCCCCAGCACATAGAACTGCCACAATTTTCAGGCAACCCATCTCATTGGTTACAATTCAAACGAACTTTTGACACCACTAAAGCCTTTTATTCTCCTATAGAGAACGTATGTCGCCTTCAACACGCACTGAGCGGACCGGCGCGCGAGGCCGTCGCTTCACTGCTGCTGTCCGCCGAGACGCCAGATGACGTTTTGCAACTTCTCGAGCATAACTTCGCGCGCCCGGAGCTAATCGTCTTCCACGAGGTGGCGTCTCTGAAGAACTTGGCAAATCTCACACTGGACTTAAAGGGTTTGGCTAGTTTTGCATCACGAGTACGTAACAGTGTTGCCACAATACGACTTTTGAAACAAAATGAATATCTACATTCTCCTGAAC
This sequence comes from Xestia ashworthii, assembly GCA_950022955.1. Classification (NCBI taxonomy): domain Eukaryota; kingdom Metazoa; phylum Arthropoda; class Insecta; order Lepidoptera; family Noctuidae; genus Xestia; species Xestia ashworthii. The sequence goes on from OX465555.1 coordinate 16,064,756, forward strand.
TATTTTACTGCATTTTGAACAAATTGAACTACACGTTGAAAATGAGGTGGACCGATTTTGCATCTGACAACCACGAAAACAAAACTAAGTTAGAGTTATTGAGTGATTTCTTAGTACGAGAGCTCGAACGTCATATTAAGTTTGGTTTGTCACCTGATTTTAATCAATCTGCTTCTATTTCTAAGACCACAAATTATAGTAAACAAAATGCTCGTTCTGAGGTAACTGTACATGCAGTAGACAACACAAAAACAACGAATAAATGTAACTATTGTAACAAAGCACACAATGTTAAAGATTGTGCTGATTTCAAATATCTATCTGTCGAAGACAAATGGCGTTGGCTGCGTAGTAAGAAAATATGTTATAGGTGTCTCAAAGGTAACACTCATACTTGGAATTCTTGTAAAGCGGAGGCTTGCGGCGTCGACGGCTGCACACGGCGTCACCATGCACTCCTGCACGGCTCCACTGCGCAGCCATATGCACAATCATCGTCTCAGCCACACATTGAAGAGGTCGTAGGTTTATCGACAGCGCAACTAAAATGTACCACCTTACTAAAAGTTGTACCCGTTATTATCAGTGGCCCAACTAGTTCGTACGCAACCTACGCACTGCTGGACGACGGCAGCACCGCTACACTTATTGACTCGGCTGTTGCCAACAAAATCGGTGCTACAGGTCCCTCTGATACAATCAAAATTAACGCAGTAGGTGGTATGAACAAAAATGCAAACATAAATTACGTAACTTTTGATATCAAAGGTAGGTACACACACGAGACATTTAAAATTGAAAATGCTCGTTCAATTGATGCACTTACATTTCACAAACAAACAGTAGAACGTTCCGATATTGCCAAATTTAACCATTTATCCGAACTTACAGAAATGCTAACTTATACTGATGCGGCACCAACAATACTTATAGGTGCGGAGGACTGGCACTTGTCCATTACTCGTGAGGTCCGTAAGGGCCACCGTTCAGAGCCAGTTGCGTGTCTGACAGCGTTAGGTTGGACTCTATATGGTTCCGTAGGCAGGCGAACAAAACCTACAACTTTTGTAAATCACATTGTGTGCACCCACCTTAATGAAAATACGAACGAACAAGCTGAATCTTTAGAGACCCTTATAAAAGAGCAGTACAAACTTGACTGTATTGGTATTAGCAAACGTGATAACTATTATAACTCTGAAGATCAGCGTGCTGTGGACATACTAAACGCTACTACCGAACGTTCACCGTCAGGTAGGTTCACCGTAGGTTTGCCATGGCGCCACGAAAGCATTACAGTTCCTGACAGCTACTATCAAGCTGAATCTCGATTTAAGGGTTTAGAAAAACGTATGGCCAAGGATAGTGCTTTCGCGGAGTCATACAAGGCTTACATAACTGCCATGCTCAGTAAAGGTTACGCCGAAGAGTGCTCAGCCGACACGTATCACACGAACACAACCTCTAAAGGCATCGTGCACACTGCGGAGGCTTCACCTCGCTGGTACTTGCCTCATTTTGGTGTTTACCATCCACAGAAAAGGAAGCTTCGTGTGGTGCATGACGCGGCTGCTAAAACACATGGCGTTAGTTTGAACACTTTACTGCTCGCAGGGCCTGATCTCCTGCAGTCGCTAACAGGGATTTTGTTCAGATTTAGGGAAGGTCGGATAGCAATGACAGCGGATATAAAAGAAATGTTTCCCCAAGTTAGAATAAGAGACCCAGACCGTGACGCCTTACGCTTCTTATGGAGATCAGACCCTCGAGAACCAGTAAAGGAGTTCCGAATGACGTCGGTTATCTTCGGTGCATGCTCTAGTCCTTTCACTGCGCTTTTTATAAAAAACAGGAATGCACGTGATTTAGCACATAAATATCCGCAGGCTGCTGATGCAGTGGTCCAAGACCATTATATGGATGACTGCATCCTCAGTCTAGATGTCCTCCCTGACGCCACCCGCCTTGCTGCCGACATTGTCACTGTGCACAAGGCAGCGTGCTTCGATATGAGAGGTTGGACGTCTAACGATGACAGAGCACTTGCGTTAGTACCTCCTGAATTACGTGCATCTCCTATTCCTGAAGTATCTTTGGGCAGCCCAGTACGCGCTCTAGGAGTTACTTGGTTTCCCAAAGATGACTGTTTAGGTTTTCGGACAGGTTTAGATGAAGAATTTTTGGTACAGAGTCCTAAACTAACTAAACGAAAAGCTTTATCTCAGTTGATGCGTGTATACGATCCTTTGGGTCTACTAGGTCCAGTTGTAGTCAAGGGTCGTATCATGTTTCAAACTCTCTGGCGTAGCAATGTTGATTGGGACGACCAACTGTCACAGGCCGAGATCAAGACTTGGCAGGATTGGTTTTCTGAATTGACAACAGTTGCGAGTTTCCGTATCCCACGTTGCTATGTAGGGGTTACCGTTTACGAAATGGAATTACACATTTTTTCTGATGCGAGTGAGCTTGCTTACGCTTGTGTGGCTTATTGGCGCTTCGTTTTAACTGATGGAAGCGTCAAGCTTGCTCTCATTGGAAGTAAGTCTCGAGTCACCCCACTAAAACCAGTTTCAATTCCACGGTTGGAGCTTCAGGCGGCCCTTATCGCTTCTCGTTTTGCCGTCACGATTATAGAAAGCCATAGGAAGAAACCAACTCGTGTATTTTACTGGAGTGACTCACGAACCGTTCTTTGTTGGCTGCGAGCTGATGCACGTACTTTTAGACCTTTTGTGGCCCATCGTGTCAGTGAAATCATTGAGAATAGTAACGTTAATGATTGGCGATGGGTCCCAACAGATCTTAACGTTGCAGATGATGCAACGCGAGTCCGACCTCTAGGCTCCTCGTCTCGGTGGTTCGTTGGACCTTCCTTTTTATTTGACAGCATCGAGTCGTGGCCAACCGAACCGAAAACGGCAATCGCACTAGTTCTCACAGAAATGAAAACATCAAACGTGTGTGAATTGGTGGGATTTACATCAGCACGGGAGCTTTTGCCCGCGCCAGTCACGGCGGACCCAGATCGGTTTAGTGTCTGGACACGTTTGTTAAGAGCAACCGCTCGAGTTTTTCAAGCCGCGACTAAGTTCAAAAACCTTTTAGGCACTCATGCTCAAAATTCTAGATTCCCAAATAACACTTTTTCTACTTCATCAACCAACTCATCTGCTTGTAATCCATCACGTCATCGTATTATGGGGTTACAGCCGTCGACATCTCCTCGTATAGATTTGCCCGCACTTACCGCTGAAAACATAACCTCTGCTGAGAAACACATATTGAGACAATGCCAACTGGATAGCTTCCACGAGGAACTAGACTGCATCCTGACATCTCAGAGTCTACCCAAGAGCAGCCCGCTACTGAAGCTGTCACCGTCGCTTGGAGAAGACCACGTTTTGAGGCTGGCTGGACGTATTCGTGCGACTCCAAACGTTGATGAAGACTTGAGGATACCCATTTTACTAGATGGTCGTCATTCGACAACTCGTTTACTGATCCATCATTATCATAAGATCATGGCCCATGCAAACAATGAGACGGTGGTCAATGAAATTCGCCAAAAATACTGGATTTTACGCCTAAGACCCACCGTCAGAACAGTCGCAAAGTCATGTTTGACGTGTCGAATCAGGAAGACTCCACCTATGTCACCACCTACAGCTGACCTACCAATTGAACGTCTATCCCATCATCAAAGGCCGTTCACACACGTTGGCCTAGATTACTTCGGACCGCTTGAAGTCACCATTGGTCGACGGAGAGAAAAACGATACGTTGCCTTATATACGTGCCTCACAGTCAGAGCGCTACATTTGGAAGTCGTCAACAGCCTTTCTACTGATTCAGCAATTATGAGTCTGAGACGGTTTATCGCTCGAAGAGGATCACCTAAGACGATAACCTCGGATAATGGTACAGCATTCGTCGGCGCCAGCAATGAATTAAACAATTTTTTCGGAAACGACGTGGAAGAGTTTGTGGCTACGCGAGGCATAACATGGAAGTTTATTCCACCAGCGGCACCATTTTTCGGAGGGTGTTGGGAGCGCCTAGTGCGCTCAACGAAAACCGCTCTCAGAGTCACGCTCCATCAGAAAGCCCCCAAAGAAGAGACCTTTCTGACGCTTCTCATGGAAGCCGAAGCCATAGTAAACTCACGCCCATTGTGCCATGTCAGCGTCGATTCGGAAGACCAGGAAGCCCTAACACCATTCCATTTTCTAATCGGTCAATCATCATCCATCGCTCTACCTTCACCAGCACTAAGCGATTCCGCCCTAGTTGGCAGGTCAGAATGGCGAAAAGCATGCCGCTTGGCAGATCATTTTTGGGCACGCTGGGTACGAGAAGTACTGCCTCTGCTTCACACCAGACCCCCTGCTTCCAAGACGCTGAACAACGTTAACGTCGGTGACGTGGTCGTAATTGTCGACGATAGTTTTCCGAGAGGGGTGTGGCCGAAGGGTCGTATTACCCACGTACACCCTGGACGAGACGGAGTGGTTAGGGTTGTCGACGTTGCAACTAAGGGGGGAACATTGCGTAGGCCTGTAAAAAAACTTGTATTGTTACCCTAGTTCGATTTAATTACTGTATCGGCTTGCCACACCTTACTCGAATATGCGTATTTTCATACGAGGGGGGAGAATGTGGCAAACCGAACTCATTTTCATTCCGTAAAGATATTATTTCTTTTTAAACTGTCATGTTCATAAATCATCGCTTCTTGTCTTTGGCATCTGTCTTTTACTCTTGGTACATTACGTTTGCTCAAAATATAATTAATTATTAAAAACTACAACGCGTTTTGCTCCTCATCTTCCCGATCCCTCTACGTCCGCAATAACATATTTACAATATTGCCCTTAAAATGAGCAAGCATTAAACATTTACTTCAAAATATTTTTTTCTCCAAGTAAGTACTTAACAAATTAGATGCAGAAAATCAAACTTGTTACTTTAAATCTTCAAGTCATTGTTAATCAGGAATGGCTCAATGTAGAACACAATCGTGAGTATTAGTAAAAGTACGTGATAAAACAAGCACGGAACGCGCGAATACTATGACATCTGACATTTCGGAAGACCTTACTCTACACGAGCGCCCCTAGCGGCGAAGTCATGCGCGGTAGTCCCCATTGCGACCACTAGACCACGAGGCATGCATTCTCAATGAATCTAGTTCATAATGCTTTGACGAAAATCCAGCAGTTCATCGACAGTCCGGTCCAACTAATTCGAATTTAAATAAAAAGCTCTGACTTCATATAAATCAGAGCTTTTACAAGTTCTGTAATGAATCGGATCCGGAATCCTGACGTGGTTCCGGATTCCGAAGTAGAGAGGGTCAGTAACATGGTAACAATGATTAATGGGATATGAAAGATAATGGTCGTCGATTAGTGTTGCTAACACGACAAATATATTGCCGTCGTCCATTTGCCAAGGAAATGTGAATCTCAAGTTAATAAAATAAATCCCCGAAGGGTTAGGCAAAGCTGTGCCAAATAGCCCACCTACATAAGTGCGCCCCTAATGCCATCACTCGGTCACAAATCTAGATTCCATTGCTACCGAAAAATCAAGTCAACATTACAGTTTCTTTTTAAGATATGAAATAGTGTACTCATATTTTAAAGAGGTAAGTTTGTATTTAGGCCGTAATCTCCGGAACTCAACATCCAATTCTATTTTTGTACTGTCAGAAAAATACATTATATCTTGCATATTTGTATCTTGCATATTAGCCGTGCTATTAACACTTTTGCGGATGCAAAGTCGGGGAAAAGTTCTAGTTTCTTATAACTTTATAATACAGAAGAATAAAAACGCTGGCAGAATACAGATATATCCTATTAATACTTTATAAAAATAAGGGACACTTACGTCAGCATCTTTCTCATTAAAATAATTTTAGCTGTAAGTATGACTCTCGTTTCTTTTCATGTCACTGCTCATCCCGTAGAATTACATCATGAATGAACCTATTTCTATTCGGATGGTGTGAAATGTGGTGTGGGACAATACAATTCCCGCATCACCCACCCATACCATATGCTCTCTATAGACTACACTATTTCCCCATTGAACGTCTCAGGATGTAAGAGTAATGTGGACCTAACAATAGATACCAGCACAATAGGTCTTTAAATCGATGACCACATGTCAATTTAAAATGATGTCATCCTTTTTTATTTCAGGACAAATTAGTGACCATTAATGCAACAGGATGCCATTGTTTTTATTTTTTATTTGCACTGGAATATGACGGAGTTGCAGTAGTTTTTGTGACAATGAAGTAATCATTTATTTTGAGACAAGTCGACAGTGCATTTGTGATTCCTGTGTGTGCAGTTGTGTGTAAACACGTCTTATAGTTTGTGAGTAAAAATAATTCGAGACACTTTACTTTATGCTTGGAACCTTGTAAAACGTTGTGTTCACAAAAGTCGATTACTTGTTTCAACTTTCAAAAGTTTTCACTTGCCCTATAGAAAGTAAACAAATAGTTGTTTGTCACGAAATCGCATCCCCTTGGTAAAAGTCACTAGGGTATATAGCAGTTGATGGCGTATAATATGTGTGTGTAACTATTATTAGGCATTACCCAATGGGGTGGGTTGTGAAATATGGCGTAATAGGGATTAATATTCAACCCTCTATTACCTTTATATTGCTTACTGAAATATGTCTTCCTTCAAAGTTGTTATTTTTAATTGCAATTTTGCTCACCAGAAATAAACTCGCACTTCATTTAAAGTATTTGTTATTAAAGTTTTAGTTCAAAGTGCTTAATATTTTCAACAAAATTGTTATTTGTATCAGACTCTGTAGGTACTTATTTATATTTTTTAGCCTGCATAATTATTATTAAAAAAAAACTTACAAGCTTACATGGTCATTAAACTCATAAAATTGAAGATGATGAACCCAGACAGGCTGTTCAATCTCAAGACTTGATTATGCACGTGCTTCTGCATAACCATGAGATAACACCCTGTTTTACACATACAACAAACCCACACACATAAAAAGACACCTATAAAAATACAAAAAGAACGTGCACATCCATACTATGCTGCCGAAGTCAACAGGCGAACGCCGACCGAAACGCGACGGAAAAAGCCGACGTTACCCGAATGCTTATGGTGCTTTTTTTGCTCCGTCTCGCTCATTCACTATAACAAAAACACCGTAGTTCAAAAGCTCAAAGCTTGCTTACTACTTCGCCGCGTACAACGAACGTGCTCTCAATATCTCGTGTTTATGTTTTAAAATGTTATTGAATCTTAACAACACTGTTGTGTTATAACAAACCAGTGTTTAGAATAAATTATTTAGTTTCACAGTGTTTTGTGGTTATTAATAATTTTGTGAAAATAGAAACGGGAGTTTGTTAAAATGTGAGTATGATAAATCAGGGTAATTTAATAGTGTTATGGAGTGAAATAAGGTGGAATTATGTGGCATGTTAGTTTCTAAAGTTTCTACTAGATTGCAAGGCGTACCTACCTACGATTTATTTACGTATTCAGCACAGATGTTTTACTTATTCGGAATGACTTCCTGTTCCTTTTAAAAGTACCTATTTATAAGCGGCTTTTATTATTTAAGTAGGTTATATTGGTCAGTCATGGAAATATGTAATTGAATTTTATTTTGTTTTTTTTTTGTGTTACGCTATTTCAGATTGCGTCCAAAGTAAAAACCCAATCGTATCTTCAATGTTAAACCTTTTGTTGTAAAAAATATGAAATGTAAATGACTGGTTAATGCATTGTCATTAAAATGTAATCGCCTGGATCAATTATTATAAGTTCTGCATTCACTTTTAAACTGAAACTTAAAACTAATCGCAAAAGTTAATTTAAGATTTTTTTAATTTAACCTAGTAATAACTGTAAGTACAAATTATTAAATACGAAATTGAAACTAATACTAAGCCAAGTTTTAATAAAGTCGTAGGTATTGTTTAAAAGTAATATAAAATGAGTGCGGAACCAATTGATTGATGAGCGTGGCGACCTCTGTCGGTTTTAAATGAGAATAGGTCATAATTATTTATACTGTGTTGGTTGTTTTGTATTGCTATGCCCAGACTTACCTATAAATAAAAGGAATATTTTCGCTTGTATTTAGGTGTTTCCTAGGACATTAGTCAAAACGGGCATAGACTCTAGACGGGCATAAGACGGAAAAAATATGGTGCTACATACACCGGAAGCCAGTGCTAGTGTTTCATGGTCTCGTTGTTGGCTACTGGTAACAATCTGCTACCTAAAATCTCGGATACGATCCCAGGGTTGCTCAAACTAGGATTTGTTTAATCATCACTTGCTTCAGTGAAGGAAAATATCGCTTGGAAACTAAACTAGCATGTCTGGGAGATATTTCTCGACGGTATATGTATAAGGCCAACGGGTGGCATACAAACTGTGACACCAGGTAAGGCAATAGCCACACGGTAAATAAAGAAGTAAGTAAATGCAGCACGAAGTTTGGATTTTCAACAGATCTATGACGATCAGTCATATTACATTGGTCATACATTGGTCTACTCTTAGCTAAGTTATCTTATCTATCACTGTTTCATGCTTTCATGGTTTGAAACGAAACTTATACTGTCATATTCCGTGATTATTCCTTGTTTTGAGCTCCCGACATTTTAAGCCTGTTGCAAGCGCCTTGAGTCATCCCGCAGAACAATGAATAACCACAGAAGATTTCGAACCCCTAAGTGACATTATAAGTTAGCTATGACTTGAGAAGGTGTAATACCCCTGCTTCCCCTTCTGGAGAATAAAAGCATTGCGTTTAGTTTGCATTTTGTAATCGCATTCAAGTGTTATTGCGTTCAACTGTTATACTTCAACGAATATAGCCTTTAATTCACGCCATTCGACTTAAAAGGTTTGGCAGTGATCCAAGCTGTTAACAGAGCAACATAAAAACAGTAGAAGTTTGATGTTGTTTTGTTTTGAAGTGGTCATGTTAGTGACAGGAACTTATTAAGTCATTTTAGCTGTAGTTGACTTGACTTTTATGGGTCCGTTCGCCGCCAGGTGATGAACAGTTGGTCGATTGTTTTTGTTTCATTAACGTGAAGACATAATAAATATTGTAATTTTTCTGTCGTTAATGGGAAATGTGTTAAATCAATTACTTTTATTTAGGTCTTCTACATTTTCGGGGATAGATATAGGGGTAGGTATAGTGTGGATAGCTTAATCCAGATTTTCCATTCAATTAGTTGCTAATAAAGTTTATTTATTGTTGAGAACCATAGCTCATAAAATCATCACTGCGACAAATACAAAATACAAAATGTTTTATTCACGAAATTTGTTACAAAAATGGGTGGTTGTGTAGGAGACCCCGATCTTCCATAGCACAATAATTACAGCAGTAACAAATAAATATAAAAACAATAAATAAATAATTATGTTTTCTTTCTTAAAACTATAACAGAGATAAATATACATATAAGTACATGTAGATTTGCTACACAGAGGATTGCCATAATATAACTAATTTTCATGGTAAGTAAACACTAGGTACATAAATTAATTTCACGAATTTGATCCAAATATTTCGGTCCATTACGATTATTTTCATCAACCAGAGAAGCCTATGATAGGTAGATTGGCTCATTTTTTAAACTAAGAATTAATTTTTATGATCGATGTTGATTGTATATTGCATACGGCCATAGATAGAGGTTATCTATGCATACGGAATTCCTCCTAAAGACCGGTTAAACGGGAACTAAGCACATTAGCTTTGACAAACTAGATATTTTTTGACACTAATAGCTTTTTCATAGACTATTAGCTGGATGATACCCGTTTATTATAGTCCCATCAATTTTGGCAGACAGCTTAATCATCCCGTTCAAAAACGAATACATTTCGAAATTCAATAAACTAGCTGTCGCTATTAAATCAATAATAATTAGAACAAACATATAACAATAATAACTTTTTGGAGAAAACGCAACGTACTAGTTTTCGGAAACGTGTTTTTTTTTTCTCAGGAGACCCCGGAGACCTAAGCGTATTTCCAATAGTAGTGCTCAGAATTTCTAGCATGCTTTTCACTCATTTTGTTTGGTTTTACATAATAAATACCCACATAGAAATCAATAGATACAAAGTGAACTACGGCCCATTCACAGTTAATGCCTGTGTCTGGGGACGTTTATTTTGGACTATGCAAAAGCGCATCTGGCGCATGCCAAGAAGGAGATGGCGGGACGAACTCAATCGACTCCTTTCACAAACATTGGCTTATCTTATACCTATCGTTATTCTTATATCTTATACTTATCTATATAGCATAGGGATAAGTGGAAGGAGGGACACAAATGGCTCATAGTAACAAAAAGTGCCTGTCACGGGTCTACTTATTTGAAATAAATCCTTTGAGTTTGATATAATTATCGTAAATAAAAATATAACAAAAATATTAACCGCTAAATCCCTAACATAAACCAATAAATCTGGATAAAAATTGACAGATTCCCAGCCATTAAACTGTGACATCACATTGAATCTTATTTCGTGCGTATCATACCAAAAAGAAAACGAAATCAATTTGTTTCGCTCTTTCGACACACAATATTATATTTTGTGTTCCGGTTTCAGCAAATATTGTCACAAATTACTAGTAATTCGACCGATGTCATGGAAATATTGACACTGAGTAAATGTTTTTAAGAGTATGTTTGCTCTATTATGATTAACCGAGCTTTTGCACTTTGGTAGGGACTTTTAACTTTATTTGCAGTGTAACCTAATCATTGGCTTATCCTTATTAGTTTACTAGCTTCAGCCCGTGGCCTCGATATCCCGTGGGATCTTACTACCGCGATAAAAAAGTATCCTATGTGTTAATCCAGGTTATAAACTATCTGTGTGCAAAATTTCATCCAAATCCGTTAAACCGTTTGAGTGTGAGGGAGTAGCAAACACACACACATACAAACTTCGCCTATATGGTATTAGTGTGATTTGTTATTATTTCATTTCTGCTATAAATCACGTAAAAACTCCTTCCCGTGTTTGTTATACGGGAAGGACTTTTTACGTGATTCAAAAAAAGAATTGTATTCAGACCAAGAGGCCTGCTAATAATTTCTTGTATTTTTACTAAAAAACCTTCTGGTATATTCCAAGGATTCATGAAAAAAACACAAAAAAGCCGTCGAATTGAGAACCTCCTCTTTTTGGAAGTCGGTTGAAAACTGTCCTCTGAAGAAAATTTATCCATCACCATGGATAATTAATTCTATAGTAAACAATGATTACAATTTCTTGAATTTTTAAAAACCTTCTGGTTTATTCGAAGGATGTTAAAATTCAAGAAAAAACTGTCCTATTCCATCTGTTAACTGAAGAAAATCAAACCATCACTATGGATAATTCTAGTAAACCTGTTTTGTTGAGTTACAGAACTAACTTGCTCTGTAAATTTTCTAGATGATCTCACAAAGACAAACTGAGTTATTCATGTCCCGGGCACTCCAAGAACATTAAATTTTATGATCCATGCTCTAAATCTCATACTCAATGGTCTGCATAAGTATGTGAAAGTCATACAATAAGAACGTTTCAGTATTCGAACTAAATGACCGATTTCACTAACTAATATTACAACTGTAAGTCTGGACATAAAAGCAATTGCTAGGACCTCTCTACGCCTTATATTGGTTTCTTAAGTGTGAAATCACACCCATAGAAAACAAAAGCATCCGTTTGTAGTACAAACTTTGTTACCCCCGTATAATATAAGGTGAGAATGGAGGTTAATCCCATGATATAAACCTTTTTCTAAAATTATCTGGTACAATGTGGTATCGCAAGTTAACCCTTTAGGATAACAGGCGTGAAGTTTACAGGTGCTTGGATTTGTATGACCTTTTTCAATAATAATAATATCGCTGGACACACAGCGCCATCTAGCGCCACACTAAGCAAGGCTTGTGTCGTGGACACCAGATAATTGATATACTACATATATAGTTTTTTGGTTGTAAATTTCTACTTATTGTACATATAAACATCCGACTCGGAAACAAATTTACATACTCATCACACAAACATTTGCTACTACCGGGATTCGAACCCAGGAACCTAAGAACGTAAGGCAGCCTTACTACCACTACGCCATTCGGGTCGTCAAGCCTTTTTCATAAATCTTTCTTGGATTTTGATAAATATATTTTAGTCATAGTTTAAATTATACTATTTGTATGAGAAATAACACTTCTGTGCCTAAACACATTTCCAATACTTTTTAAAGAAATATTATTTTTATGAAATTCTTATAAAATATCGTAAAATTCAGCAATGGTTTGCCGAGCATAAAGAAATTGCCATATTCCGAGCAAGTTCGTAATGTTCTCGGATTGCAAGTAGTCGAGAATCCCCGTTAATTCTGAAACCCTAGGGTTTATCCTGCAGTAATCCAAGCCTTTCAAAGCCCTGTTGCGTGAAGTTTACACTGTCTAATGCTTCGAGTACTGCACTTGCAGATTGAGGGATTACCTGAAGGTGAAACTTGATTATGATGCTTGATGCTTGAAAACTTGCCACAACAGACAAAATTATTAAAAAAATTCAAAATCAGCTTAATTGTAGTACTTTTGTCATTAATATTTTTTCCTATTTGCGAGCTGGTTTGTCCGCAAATGGTCACCCTACGTCAATTTGAAGTTTTATAGCGAGGTTGCGAAAATAAAAACCTGACTTTACTTGCTGACAATAAGAATAAATAACCCTGCAGTCTTGTTTTAAAGATAGCATCCCCCACTTCCATTTAATTAGATTTACCAGTAGGTACATTTTACGAACTTTTAATTAGATTTAAAATCAGTAGGTACTCGTCTCAAAGTTCAAAACACAATTCCCCGATACTTATACAAAACTCGTACCATTTATCATGAATCATACACACACTTCATAACAATTTCACCCCTCATTATGTTCTGAACACAAACGTCAGAAACAAATGAAAATCATTTGGATTCCACTAACAATTTGGTTGACAGCCAGCTACGTACACATTGGCCATTACTTCGACACAGTTTGACTCAGTTTGGCGAGCCACCAGATCCAATTATTGCTTGTTGTACTGTTTCACAGGTTTATTTTACACTAGTTTTTGCTTGCGGCTTCGTCCTTGTGTATAAAGTCGGAAATAAACCGGCAGGAACTTACCAACATCCTAAGCTAACCCAGGTTATGGTTAACCTGTGTGTCACAATTTTTTGCTTAAAATTGTGTTGTTGTATTGCCTCTAAACCCAGAATGAACAAATATAAAATCTATGTCATTTAATAATAAAAATCTCAGCAGTGTTGGACAAAAGTTAATAAGGTAAGTATAAAGTTATAAGGTATATAAAGTTATAAGAGAAGTTGTTTTGTCACTACGTCTAAAGTAAGTACTTTTATCTAAGTATATTTTAGTGTACATTGTGTATATTTATATATCTGTCCCAGGCATTTAATAAACACAGTATATTGATTAAAAACCTTTAACACACAATGGGAGACATTTATTCTTCAAAATGAGACAATCTATTCGTTTCTAGCAATAAGATCACCGAGCAAAAAAAGCAGGTATGTTATGTCTTTTTAACAAAGAGATTTAAGTCTGGCACAAAACAAAACACATTCAAATTATAACAACACATTTATGTCAATATAAGGTTGGTTACCAGCGAAATAAAATCCATACCATATAATAATATAAACTTCATTTGGTTTTATTTAAAAAAACGTTTTCTGATCAGAAACCTCTAAAAAAGTTAGACTAACAGTATCAAATATCCACTTCGGAAAATAATTTTTTAATTTAAAAAAAAATTACATATTGAGTTACGGTAAGTTACGAATATTTTAGATTGTATGGCAACATTGCGGGATTAATTCGACTTTTTGAGTGAAATCAAAAGTAAAATACTTTTCATTTTGAGTTATATTCAAAATCTAGTATCGTACTTTAATAATTTTCCAAAATTCTTACCGTTTTTATTATAATTATTGGTAGTACTTTTATTTTTGTTCAGTTGGGGCAGGATTTGTCCATGTCCTTTTATCGAAATATATTCATCCGTAAGGACATGAAAAGGTATAGTCGCCAGCACATCAAGTTACCTGAAACTGTCAAACTCCAAATTATTTTAAACCATACAATTTTGACAGTTAAGTTCAAAATCGAATGAGAAAAATTGACAGTCCGTAGACTAACATGATGCGGACTGTACATAATACACAGACAGACAGTTACCAGTGGTTATAAAATTTACATAAGTATGCAAGTATGGATACATACGAACATTATGAGCTGTGTTCATTTCCTGAAAGTAAATCCATTTAAATAAACCGTTGCTCAACGGAAAACGGAATGTACAAAACTAGGCCAAGAATCCTTGTAAAGTTCTTGTTTGTTCTGCAAACTTGATTATTTATTACAGTTTTGTTGTGGAATCCTTGAAGTTGCTCATGTTTAATTTATTAAAACATTGTATAAGTACCAGCTAGAAAATTCAGGACAGCTGAAACCGCTTGAATAATGTAAGAGACGTCTCTCCCTTACATTTTTCGGGACAACTAAAAAAACTGGTATTTCAAGTCGAGACGTCAAATTAGAATATTACCAGTGTGTCAATAAGTTGTTAGCACGTGTACGACTGTGTATGTATGTGTGTCATGTAAGTAAAACCATTAGCGTGCATCGGGGCCATGCATCGACCACTACTGGGAACGCGATTGTTTGTATGTACTACAGAGTTTCTGTCTACCGATCGTTATTCGTGACGATTCGTAGGTTACGTGTTGATTGTTTACACAACGATTGTCACTTGTACCATTTGGATTCTTCAAATAACTGTTACAATCCCACCACAGTTATTGAAGAAGAAGAAGCAACCTTATTGTATTGGAAATAATGATCAAAGAGATTTTGACAGTGATGCTAAGTTAGAGGTAAAATACCTGTGGCAGGACTGTTCCCTCATATATCCGTTTTGTGACATCATTCCCAACTTTGTTGCGAGGCTTTGAGAACCGTTTGACGTCTCTTGACGTTGCAATAAATGGGAAACACAATTCCCACGGAATGTAAATGAAAGAAAAAGTTGAGTTGAGGTAAAAAATATTTCATTGTAGTGTCTTAAATATTTAGTAGTATCGGCCTTAACAATAAAAATAAAGTACGAGGTATAAAATACCACATAAAGAGAAGAAGCACACCATCGTGGGAAGTGTACGGAATGGGGGGAGTCCTTTGCCCAGTAATACTATAAGAGCTTTAATATTAAAAAAAATGTGTTTTTGGAATAAAACCGGACGTGTCATGCTGATAAATAATTTACTACTTACAGTACAAAGTTTTCCTTACCGTTACACCCGCAAAATAAAAGTTTTACCGATCACAGATCATAAATATAGTTGAAGAAGCTGTTAAATCTTTTGCCAGAAGTTCGGCAGCAGACTTTCAATAAAAAAATCACAACATTTTTACCATAATAACGACGTTACAGTTCAGTAAGTTTGAGCATCAACAAGTGAAAATAAAAAGCTATCAGAATACGCTGGTAACACCAGACAGGCCAAAGATTTCCAATAGAGTAAAAATGTCAACAGAAAAAACATCGCTCGACTGCACTTAACAACAAAACAATCCCACTTTAAGTCATAGTTAAAATTGGATTGGGCAACGAGCGAGGCTAAACAGTTTTTTTTAGTAGGCGCAAGTGATGCGAAGGTGTCCGCACAGAGCGTACAGTCCGCGCGGCGCGGTTGAAAGGCACCCATCTCGGTTGAGCAGCGGCCCAGCCCTCGGCCGCTATTTGCAGAACAATGCAGGCTTGATGTGCGCACGCCGCTACCGGGAAAGCGCGGAGGGAAAACGCGCGAAGTCGCCAGTCTCGGCCCGCATGTGCGACCGGCCGCGCGCCGAAGCACGCACGACGCAAGCGCCCTGGCGCTCGACGCCACGCGCCGCGCTCGCCGCGGCGTTACGTTTTCCGAATCGACCGCAGACGGCAACACTGCCACCGTGACAGAATTTCAGTGTCAAAAGGTTGGTGACCCTACTCTAGTGCAACCAAAATACCACCCAAACCCAAGGGTGCACAGCCTGGTTTCCTTCCTCCCACCCGACTGACATCTGCTGCTATGTGCAGTTGTAATTTCCTCGTGCGCCGCAAATGTCAAACGCTCTCGATTGAGTAGGAAATGCTGTTATGAGGGACTGATTTATTTCCCTATTAGCGGGATTTCAAAACTACCGATTGCCTATTTCAGGATTGATTGATTTGACAACTGCTCTGTTTAATAAAAGATAGATTTATGGCTCTTTTATACAAATAGCTAAATTAAAAACATTATGAAAATGTACGAGTAATACTTAATTTTTAACTTATTCTAAATATATTTTAAAGGAATCACTGAAACTGGTTTTTCAAATATATATATTTCGGAAAACCCGGACGGACCCCTAAAAGGAATTGCGCACATCCCGTTGGACCATTGTCCTTGACACACTTACGAAGGGAATGTCACAGAACAAAACGAAATTTTCTACAACAGGTTTTCTTTTTGAGAACGGTTACTTTTAACACGAATTGTATGCATTGAGTAAACAAATCGTCGGTTTAACCGATCCGACCTCTTACTAAGAACCAATTCTGTAAACCATCGATGACAGCCGTGACGCATCAGTTTATTCAACGAACTCTCACCCTACTTAACGAAGATCATGACTCCGCTACTTCGGAAACTTTTACCAATATCTTAACGGTGTAGAAGGGCTCACTGCGATCCAATTTT
This sequence comes from Xestia ashworthii, assembly GCA_950022955.1. Lineage (NCBI taxonomy): Eukaryota > Metazoa > Arthropoda > Insecta > Lepidoptera > Noctuidae > Xestia > Xestia ashworthii. The sequence goes on from OX465555.1 coordinate 16,081,602, forward strand.
AACCATAATCGATAAACACATCACCGATAGCTACCGAGAACTTCGAGAATCAATGGTGTATCTTAATATTTCAACTGCAGTATTTCTCAAGCTCGTAAAAAGAAATGGAGTACTGCGACCTATATATCGAGTATTAAACTGAAATTAGATTGCGTTAATGCGTTCGGTAGGAATATAAACTGTGTACCACAACACGCCAAGGGATATGTCATGCCCCAGAAATAATAGCTCGAATGGTCGAGCTATGTATGCCAGTACCAAACTTCGGATCGATGAGATCATCGTATGCAATGACATAAGACATCACATTTAAATGCACATAATTGTGGAATAAGAAGTAACACGCAATTTGCGTGAGAAATAAACTAATGCTTGGCTTGGTAGGTGCCATTGAGGCATAATTATTAGGCCCAAGGGTACAACAAAGTATGTCTGATTGTCTCTACAGTGCTGTCAATTATGTTACACAATAAGATGTCTCTTAAATAGATGATCAGTTGATCACAGGATAATATTTGCTGAGAATAGAAATGATGAAAAGCAGACTGTTTTTAGAATCGATCGAAGATGTTGAAAATACCTATAGAAACTGTAGAGTTGGGCAGTTACTACAGAAATGCGAAACAAAGCCTTATCCATTTCAAGGACCATGATTAATGGACCTTTTCCGTTTAAGTATTAGTAAATGTTATAAAATTCGAATGTTTTTCGGAATTGACTTCCAAAATGCAACGTTTGATTCGTTTTATTTTCGTTTTTTGATGAAGTTTCAATTTTAACTTCATATATTGAACAAGTCTGCAAAGTAGGTATCCATACAGAGTTTATTAATAGCATGTCAAAGTGTGTTATGCCAAAACCTTTCCTTCAGCTTCTGATTAAATTATTTTAAGGTTGTCAATTAATACGCGTGATATAAATTAATATTAATTAACTTGTACCACGCGTCTCGCTTCCTATTAGCTGTATGAGGAAGTTTATTAATTCGGCTTTCAGTAACCATTAAGATCTTAGCTTTTGTGTCATGACTCATGAAATGATCAGATACGTTAAAATTACATACATTCTGAATATTTTTGTTTTCTGACATGGATTCTAACTTCTAACGTCAAAGGTATTTTTTACCTTTGACGTTTGACGTTTGATGAATTTTGATGTCATAGATAAAGAACGCGCTTGTTCAATGAATGAATGAATACCTTTTCATATTATTTATGGATTTGATAGGCGGTGGGAAAGCTAGGGGCTTAGAACGTTCAGTAGGAAAATGATGGTGTTTTTCTGATTTTCTATAGAGACTTCACAATGACAAGACAATTCACCTCAGTATTTATGTGAAAATCTTGAAAAAATTATACGTAAACACATAAGTGAAGAATTTCAACAATACCTTTCTTTTTTTCTAGTATTTCTCACATTGCGTGACTAAAAGGAATAGGAAGACACTTGTTGTGGTGCATGTAGGTCAAAATGTCGAATTTCAATTACGTAATGCAAATAAGTAACTAATTGATTACTTACTAAAGTTATACACGCGATACGTTAACACCATATAAATTAGAAAATAATTGTTTGCACGTGAAAAAGTCGGCGCTTTTAGGAGTCGTGTTATGTCCATTTTCATTAACAAGAAGGGACAGCTAAATGAGGGCTTAAATAATAGAGCACTGTTGGATTTTGAGCAACGAGAGTGCAATCATATTGGGCATTCATTAAATTGTAGCTCTAGCGTGTTAGTGAAAACAGTAATAGAGGGAGTTGCTAAGCACACTTTACATTACATATTTTATAAAGATCGAAATGCAAGGCAAATTGTTTCTGTTGACATTTAAAAGATACAATCGAACACAGAAGTACCAAATCAAAAATAAAGAATTTGCAACTTTATCTTCAAATCAAACGAGAATTTATTATTTTTGACATTCAAAAGTGCCGTAATGGTCTAATTGAAATAAATGATTTGAGTTTGAGTTTATATCAGGTTATAGGTATATAGGTTGTCATTCACACACACAGTATCTTAATACCTGATACCTATCATAGTTTTATATGATCCCATAAAATAAAATAATGCCTCCGAAGTGGTCCCATTCCGAGAGCCATTCGCATATGAAAACATTTCAAAAACACATATAAACAGTTCGCGTAATGTTCGCACAACGCGTTCCGACGAATTTTTAGTAAATAAGGCCTATTCAGGTTCCATTATTAAAGCATTTGCGTGGCCTGGCCAGTGATTATAATGATACTGCCACACAATTATGAACCTTGGGACATTTTTGTAAAGTCGGTTATTCCTTGGGAAGTTAAACTAAAGGGATGATCAACAGGCAGGAATGAACGCTTTGAAAACTCAGCCTCGGCTTTTCAACGCGTTGCAAGTTTTATAAAGGTCTGGATTAAAAAAAATGTAGGCACAGTCCGTGTCTGTTATTGCACTAACTTATTTACTATGAATCGTACGCTTGGGAGTTTTCAGCGGAGAATTCTTTCATCTTTTGCTTGCATTTTATTCTCGGATGGATGAGATATTTTTCTATCTTTTAAAGGCAGCTTTCAGAAGTATTTTACATTGTGGTTTGATTTAATGACTTTGTTAGCTGCAAATTTAATTTCGTTCGTTTTTTTAAGTTTCAACGGCTTGGATTTGCGCTCTTAGTTTCAGTGAAACTTTCGCACGTGTAAACCAATCGTAGCTGTGTTTACACTTACATTAATACATTTACTACCAGCTTTTTAACTTTTAGAAAAATACATTTTGTGTGACTCTTAATAACCATCTCTTTTTTAATTTTATCCTGTACAAACAAACCATTCAGTTTCAATCAATACTTTTGACAACCAAAATATCTATAACATCACTGAAAAATCCATCTGGATCTCCGTTATATTTCTGTCATGTCTACTTTCCCGGGTCACCCGTCCCTTACATACGTGGGTAGCTTAACAGGTACCCAGACTTATTTATGTCGCCCAACACAGCCCTTTGAAGTATCACAGTACCCAGACAGACAATATCTACCCATAGCAACAGCACACCACTTTCATGCCTTTTATTTTTAATTTTTCGGTGCCGTAAAATTAGCCTTTGAAACTTTTTCATTAAAAACTTTAGAGATAAAAGAAATGTTGACATGAAGTCTTGTAAATGAAGATGTGGTCGTTAATATAGGATGTTTGTTGAGGAAATAGACGTAAATGTGCATGTTTATCATGATAAATGCACCAGTGAACTTTATAACAGACAATTATAGTTCTATTCCTGACGATTTTGATGATTATAGTGACACAACTATAGATAGAATATTTGTGATCATAAATTGAACAATTTAATATTAGACGTTAGACCAAGATATTATTACTGAAAATAACAGCATTATGAAAAGTAAAGCTAAAGCAAAGGCATACCAACCTGATATAGGACGTGATGGTATATTTCCTCTGGGAATAGTATTGGTAATGTTTCAATATGACTCGGTGGGATGAACAAGTAAGTTAGTTGACTAGAGTGTGAGCTTTCATGAGTGGATGAATTCCAATCTAAGTTAATACTGGACTGCTTTAAAGTTTCATGTTTTGAAAATAATCATCATCATCATAGTTATAGCTACAGTTTGCTATAGTTTTATTTTACCTACATATAATCCACTCTAAACTTGTTACAACAATTTAAGCTAAACTAGTTAAAATAATTTATTTATACCTACCTATTGTAATCATTTCTTATTTCATAATTTTTCTTATTTATAATCTTTTGATACAGAAGTTCAGTTATTCGCTATTTTTTAATTATCTTATTTGTTTAATTTTCCTTTTTTTGATCTTGTGTGTGACATTAATTTAATATTATTGATGTATTGACATTTTTTAATTTTATTGACATTTATTGATATTACTTTTGTGCTTAATAATTTTTATTGATACTGACATTTTTGTTAAATTTTGCATGCCAAAACTCAGGCAGAATGTACCCGGCTCACTATATTCTATAACAACTATTGTACGACACCTACATTCTATGCGAATAAATGATTTGATTTGATTTTTTATCTTGCCCTTATCCCAAATCATTTGTGTTCGGCGCAGCATGTCTTTTTCGTCATTACTTCTCTATTACTGGTCATATCTCATCACACACTATTCCTTTCTTGCCATGCCATATATTCTTCACGCAGTATAATTGTTTTGAAATATAATTTTGAAGATATATTCCAATTAGAATGAAACAAGCTGGTTACATGTCGGAGGCACAACAAAATAACACGAAATGGCCAAGAAAAGGTACACCTTAACTGCTATAGGTAAAAGTAACCCTTTTAAAGCTTCATACGGAAGTAAAAGAGCTGTAAGCTCGTAAGCTGCTTATGGATGAAAATTCTCTAGATATATCAAATACACTTCCCTTCTAAGAAAATCTTGCCATAAAATCGGAACACTAGCTTATAAAAATTGGAAGAAGTAAGCCGTGAGGCATGAATTTCAATAAATAATGATACGCTTGCATTGCATTAGTGTTAATACTAGTCAGAAAGCTTAGAATGAATTTGATCATAAACAAACACTATCTGATGGACATGAAACACAGGGCTGACTCACATGTGCCTTTCTTAGAAATCCAGTTCAGCAATAATTAGATCAACCTTCCATTCTTTTTATACTTCCGACTTTTGGCATATCTGGGTTATTAAACTACCATTTGAAGACGAAATGAAAGAAAAACATAGTCTGTTATTCGATTATCTTCCTACGCAGGTATTAGTTAATGGAAATAGGTTGCTATGGTGTGTAGGCGATGGGTGGGCAACCTGTCTCCATATACAATTGCGATATTGAAGCCCAACACGTTTGTAGACGGCTAATCAATTTTAAGAGGTATTGTAGCAATAAGTTAATAAAGAATGAGGCCAAAATGTTGAAATTAATGTTTATTCTAATTGGAATAATGGAAACTATAAATTCAGTTCTCTAAGTGTCTCTCTCTAAGATATAGGACATGATACGGATGACACAAAGAAAAACTCGAAGCTAAAGCCAGTTTGCAGAATCTGGCACGGTTGTAGAAACCAAGGTTATAGAAAATCAAAATATTGTAGGAAAACTAATAAAACTACACAGATTTAGCGAAGCAGTGTAGCAGATGATACAGTTTGACATTCGACCTATTTTTGAAAGACATGACTCAGTTTAGGGGAATTGGGGAATTTCCGATGTTCTAGCGCCGGTGACCGGTTATGTCAACATTTATTCAGATTTTACGGAATGAAAGAAAATAAATTGTATTGGGTATCGTATCCGCTGTATTTTGTATTATGAAAACAGTTGTAGCCAAAATGGTTTGCAGTGTTTGTCTTATCGTGTAGTTGATGTTATGCATCTCCTAAGGCTTGTAAAATATTCAACCCTTTTCTACTCAAGTCTTAACAATTTGTTTAGTGTTAAATCCACTCCTTACGTATATATGATTAATAGTGTTTGCAGCTCTATCATGTTTGTCCTCGTTTTATTATTTTGCTCCACTTTTCCTAACAAAATCTACAGCAACGAGTTATAACATCATTCAATTACTTGTTTTCTCTCTAATTTTCCACTACATTATAAGCATGAACCTGCGATGTTTTTTCTGTTTTTATTTTTTATTAAGTACTTACTTCAACCAGCCTTTGACCTCGTATTTCAATATTCTGTATGCGAAATATGAGGAGAAGTTTTGCATTTTACTTTGCTGTACGTTTTGTTCAATTTCTAGTTTGTTCACGTTTCCCTTTGGTAGCATCCGTAAATAGATTTTCGAAAGCAATCTGACTGAATGTTTTGATTAAAACTGATGCTGTCATGTTTTGTAAGTCCACTAAAAACCGGCATTTTTTAGGAAACTCCTCATATTCGCTGAAAATGTGCTTCATTCAATTTGCTGGTAAAGTGAATGGAATCAACAATTTTAGATCTACAAGAATTTTGTAAAATTTTGAACTACATATACCAACCAATTCATTCCAACTTACGCAATTCTTGATAAACAAATTCCAAGACACAAACGTTGAAAACCATTCAAATTAGAATGCGGGCATTACCTTCGTGAAGGCTCACACAAATTATGGCATCTTCGATCTAGTTGTTATGCAAATGCCCGAAGCGATCTAGCAAGCACGGTAAATTACATTATCGGTGACTGGTGCCAGTACCAACACAGGCTCGCCGGTTTGTTGCCAGGCTGTTTGGCTATCGGCTCCGTCTTGAATTGTTTACAAGCGCATGTGATAGGGGTACTTTGTAAAGTAGGTAATGTTATAAGTGGCGTAAGATATGTTATAGATATGCTGAACGTTGATGCGGTAATGATGTGTTCAAGTAAATTTTTGATTGTTAAAAACTCGAAATACGTTATTCAATTAAACCATTTACGGGGCACTTTTGAATTTCCAAAGACTCAGTCATTTAGTAAGATAGTTGAGGCTAGGTGTTATATCAATCAAGCCGCTTCCCCATTAACTGACATGGAGGTGTAGAATTAATGGCTAGTATTTTCACTGCATTTTTTCTTAAATATCATTAATTCTCCTAAATATTTAAAAATGAGAAGACAAAAATAAAAAATAAAATATTTTCAAACAAATTAATATCATAATCCTTTCTACACAAAACGTCAACGAGAAAGCCCTTTCGTACCTTTTGATCTTATCACACATCAGTGTCCAGGCTTTTTGCTGGCCACCGCGATCGTTATCAGTGGCAGCTGTTGACGCAGCCATTTAGTCTGTCCTTTGTTGAGAGCCACCCAAAAAGGCCGAGCGTTCTCGTTGTACTACTACCCACCTGGCATTAAATGAACTCTGTTCTGTTGATGTTTTTCTAATTTTGTTGGAACAGTCAGCAGTATTTATTTTAATTGAGTTTCAGCGTATAGTAAAAATTACCGCTTTACTTAATGTTTTTGGACTGCGTGAAGAATGGTATGGTAAAGGTGGAGGTGACTGTTGAGATGACGAGTAGTAGAGAAGTATAGAAGAAGAAGACATGCTGCGCCGATCCCATATAAATTGAGATAAGGGTAAGAAAACAATCATGATGACTTATATTTTTTGTAAGTTACTTTTTGTAGAGCGGCACGCAAACGCGACAACAGCCACTCGCGAGACAATCCCCCAAAACCCCGTGGAAGAAAGTTCTTTCTTCCACGGGGTTTTGGGGGATTGTCTTATGTTGATGACGTCCAATAGCTGCTGATTGAATTACTTCTTGAATAATCCAGCATTTGACTCGTATTTATTTGTTTATTCTTGGAAACTGCATTCCGAAATCTTTCCAAGAAAACCACACACGTCTTTGCCTTTCTCTCTTAACAACTTACAAGAATTTTCTTCGAATTCTTTCTCAACAACAAAAGATACTGGATCCCATCTCAGCTGTCTGCCAGCTCCGCGTGTAATCCGAACGCTGCACTAATTAGAGCAACATGATTAGCAGAATTGGAAGCAGTTCCTCCATTTCTGGAGCAGTGTGTAAAGAACATTAATTTCCTTGCTCCAGTGACGTGTCATGCGGTGGAAACATTGTGGAAACCAACCTAGTTTCGTTTCCCGTTTACTGGTTGCCTATTTGTGCACGGATATAGGATAAGACCTATTTGTTTTGTGTCAAACAGTAGGTACGAGTATTGTATGAGAAATTGGTTCAATAGGTAATCTCCGCTTTCTGATACATTTTACTTCGTTGGGTTTGTTTGGAGACAGATTTTTGCTCTTGTTGTTCCTACTTTTTAGTTTTTTTTCCATACTTTCTCCAGGTTTGCATTTGGATTTTCTTATACTATCACTATTCTTGCATAACACGGGGTCATTTAAACTGAAGCCAAGCCGAACGGTTGATGAAGTCGGGCTGTGGATAATGATCATGATGAAAGTTATTCATCCTAGCAGTATCTCAACTAATGATTTGGTCCTGTTTACTTTAAAGTAACAGTAACCCAATATTTGTACAAAATCGGGGCTACTATCTTGTGACCTGTTACTTACAAAGTTTACAACCTACATGCGCAGTAAAACGTCTATCCTTGAAACAATCCGAAGGCCGTGCAAATATTTGTTCCTTGTTCGAGTATGGAGTTAGGGTGCGCCTGTACTAAAGTTACAAGTGATTTATGCGCATGACGTTGGTCAGCGTAATGCCAGTGCCTTTTACCACTGTTCTTTGTCAACATACTTTCTTCTTTTAATAGGCAACTAGTGTTGGAATAGTACGACTCGCTCCCTTAGTGATAGCCTCTCGGATACAAGCTTTATGGTGTGGTTTAATATCTCTTCAAATGCAGATTTCGATCATAAATATTGTTTTATGTGGTTGTGTGAGATATTGAGTTCCCATTTTTCTATTATTTTACCTTTCTATTTTGAGAGTTTCTCTTGGGTTTATGTTATCAGATGCTTTGCTCAGAGTTTAGGAAAGACCGAAACATATGAAAATTGTAATGGTGGTGCTTAATATTTCCTCTTCTTTGTCGCATTTAGTTTGTCACAGTATAGTGTTGTCTCACTCTGATACCCAAATTAATTGCTTATCGGCACTTCCACTAAGTTATTGACTTTACCTGTTGATGTATTCTGTAAGGGGACTACACGTGTTTCTATGATCCATATTTTTATTACGTTTTTGTTAATGTTAAAGTTCAACCTTTTGCTCCGAAATAAATGTTAGGTTTTATCAACATTGATCATTTTACCTACCTACTTTTATCAATCGTAGTATTTCACTATGGTCTTCTTTGTACGTCTGCCGTTTAAGTTTTTTGAAGCAGTGGTCATTTCGTCATTTTATTAGCAAACTCATGTTGAATAATTCCCTATTGAGAGATAAGGTAACGCTTTCACGAGCTTCAATGATCAATATTTGTATTACTTTGACATTTGAAAATGTTAAAGTTCAAACCATCCCTTTTCATTATAAAAAGCTGTAGGGCTGTTATTCAGTACGAATAAAATACATGATCAAATACTTGTTGCGTACCCTCTGCTATTGATCTCCTTGTACCGCCTCTAGCAGTTGCTGTATATCATAATTCATATTTCTTGGCAAACTGCTGATGGCAATACAACAGGCTGTTCTAAACCAATCCTAAATATTTATACCATGGCTTATGTACCGTAATATTGTTCCTTCACGTATGACCCAGTTTTTAAGCCACGGATATTAATCTCATATTTTAGAGAGGCATGACCGTCGTAAAGTTTAAAATTGTTTTACTACACGTTCATGGTTACGCTGGATCATAAAATTGAAATAAAGTGCATGAATCACTAGATTTGTTTTGGCGGAAATGTTTGGTTGTTTCATGTTAATTTTGAACATGGGATTTAAGCCAAGCTGAGAGCATAATAATATCGAATTAATAAATTATGACTAGGTAATTGTTACTTTTATGGAAAAGTATGGCCGAGTCTTTTGCGGGAAATGCATGTGACTAAAAGAGTGATGAACATTAATGTGTATGGAGAGGGAGAGGAATGATATGAAATAGAAAGGAGTAAATGATACCGTGGAGTCTAACCGGCGAGAATGGAAGAAGAAAATCCCCAAATATAATGCAACAAGGGCAGGAATGCAGATGATGATGGGCAAGTCCTTTGTGGGAGCGGGACAGTATAGTTTAAATAAACACGTTTGTTTTTGTTTTGCTTTTAGTTTCTTGGTCTTATTCCTAAAATTCTACTGTACGAAGTAACTACAAAGATGCCACATGAATTGCGGTGAACAATTGCATAAGAAACACTATTTTTGCATACAAAAGTAACCAATAGACGAGAAACGCTTAAAAAAGCAAATCAATTAGTAACAGAATACAACCATTTAGTAAACAAGCATACAATTAGTGAGTATTGAGACATTTCTGACTATTTTCTCACAACGTTGGATGTAGAAATACTTACAAATAAAAACGAACCGCGAATTGTTCCGGGGTTCGCACACTTAAAACTGGAGAAAAGAGCTGTAACAAAGAGGTTTCGTCTTAAGTGCTGTGATGCAAGTGTGGAACCTAAGAGTATGAATGCAGGCTACGTAGCGCTAAACTAACACTGAGCCAGATTCTACGCTAACACTTTTACACTACAATATTCTCATTAAATAGAAACTTGAATTATATTGAAATAGTTACTGTCTTAAAGACAAATAGGACCGTTCGCTTAACAGCAAGTGACAATCAATCTTACGGTGATAAATCAATTATAGGTGTATTATTTCAAAACGCTTAATTGACACTTCCCTGGACCCAAAGGCTGGCTTTTACGTTGGCCAAAGGCTTAGTAGGTATTGCCATACAACGTGGTAACGCTACCACTCTCATGGGGACGTTGCCAATTGACAGCGTTATTGTTTAGGTTAGTTAGTTTATTAAAGATATTGACTAAAGAAAACCGAAGGATTCCTAATTATTAGACAGTCCATAAAATTATAATGACACCCAAGCTTTTTCCGCTGTTCTTTTTCGACCACTTTTCGACGGTCAAATTCCACGCGGCTTAGATGATTGGATTGCATTTTGATTTCACATATGAGATCTATAAATAAGCAAAATAAAACAGCGAAACGTTTACTAGCATAGGGCAGCGATAAAACATTGTGGCTAACAGTTAATAACAGTTTACAATCGATTATAGAAACAACGTTAAACTATTAATAAAAATTCCACAGCACATCTGTTATTGTGTAAGCAGTTCTATCTCATTCCATAACCGTTCTGTTCCCTTGCTCTATACCTTGTCTTATTTCTACTTCTTTGTCTTATTCTTAGTGTTTAAGTTCACGAGTCTCGCCAAAGACTTTTAGCGCTACTTTTCCTGAGCAAAAGAGATAACAGAAAAGTTTTCCTTAAAATGTAAATTGGCACAATTAAGTGCTCCTTCATTTACATAAATAGGCAATTACTATGTAACTAGTATGTTGGGGTGGGGATCCTAGGTATTCTATAATGTTATTCTGTGTCTCGCCAAGCACTAATGAAGTTAGGAGTGAGCACTAAAATATATTTTTGAGAATTTCCTTTGAAATTTTTTTTCTAGATTATGTAAATGATCTTGTATTATTTTTTTGACTGTGGAGTTTCCTAGAAATTTCCGTCAGGTTAATTGAAGTCATCTGCGTGACGGTTTTAAATAAGTTATGTGGCAATTTAAATTAAGGTAGCTTATTACTTTGGTTAACGTGCCAAGCTAATAGGAAATGAACCGTCTTGGACCGTATTACAGAACGTACGTATACATACACCAAGACTCGAACTGACTCGAACATTACTTAAAATTAGTTTCAACAAATCAAATGACTTGAATCTAGTTGAACGGCGTTCTACAATACGTGACTATAATTAAGTGACCTACACTTTTTCGCAAAATGTCAAAAAGAAGTATGTATGTGACTTTTTCAGAACATGTCTATGCTATGCATATTTTGGTCCGTCCTTAGTACAAGAATAACATTTATAAGGTTTAAAATAAGGTTCTCATTGATAGAATTTTATGCAAGATTTATTTTTTTTTTTTATACTAGTACCTATACCATAAAATGAATGATATCGAAGACTGATGCTTGGGCCATTAATCAAAAACTTATCTTGACTGCGATGGCAAATGCAGGCATGCAAGATGCCGATTAAGATATGGATCTACCTATATATATTTAGAAAATCAATATTACTTACTAAAACTGTAAATAATAATAAAATCACATAATCAAGTAAAGTCGGTTTTAGCGCTGTTTGTGTTATTGCGTCTTCTTTACACTTTTTACAATAAATTAACATTCCAGTTATAGGTGATTAAGATTTATCATTATTTTTACGCTCGGGTCGCTAGTACATAAAAAAAGTATTGAATAAATATCACACCGGATTCTCCGATTATCTTAATATGACATCAACCAATCAACTAGGTATCAAAAAACTATTCTGATTATAACCACTCGTCTCCCATTACTAAAACAACTGTTAATGAATGTTTACATGTTACCATCGAGACAAATTAGGCTAAGTCTTAAGAGCAATATGGTTGGATCAAATTCCTCAGCCTTGACGGATGCCAGTTCGATTTGGATCATAAACTGTCAGTGCGGACGATGTGGTGTCCGATTTCATGTAGTAATACTAGGGCCTTGCCCTGGTTCCTCGCGAGGTTCGGGATTCATTAGCTAGGAGCTACTTACGCAATGACTCTTTGGAATGGTTTTTAGTTAAAAGGCTATACAGTGTGGCGGGTGAAAGGACATTAAAAATTGAAGAGTGCCATAGTAACAGACGGTAATACATGAATCTACCAGAATTTTTGGGGTAACCTTGAACTTTATGCTTTATGGATAAAGTTTGAAAATCAATTTAAAAATTGATAGATTGTTTTAGTTTCATGTGCTGGCACGTCTGTGCTGCAGCACTTAAAATATGTTCCTTATTTTACCTGCCATATTGTATAATGTTACTTTCTAGTTATTTAATTAAGAAACAAGGACCATCCATTCGTGACCTCTGACTGGATTAGATGCTCGATGAACGTACATAGTTTTCATATTTTTTTTTGTTTCATTCATCGCCAACGAGATCATTTATTTTTGAGAAAGTTTTCACATCGTCTCTTTTGAAAATAATTGACCTAAATACTCCTATACCTTCTCATGCCTCCCGTACCAGCTCTATTGAAAGCAGGTTGACCACGGGCTAAAAACAACAGTTGTCTAAACAAAAAAACGGCCATTAACTTAATTTCACGCTATGTGAGTAGTTCGCGAAGTCCATTGACCTGGTGACCCCGTTTTGTTATATCGATTGTATACGACGTCCTAATGCAGTGCATTGTGTACACACTCATAAACATAATGCGAGGACTTACTCACATAACTGCGATTGTATCTACCCAATATATGACACATTATTAATTTTGGTATCTAGATATATATCTGTCACCGTAAAATTGTCAAATACGATATATTGTAATATCTCTAGCGATATTGTAAAATCTCGAAATATTGTCAAATGAACATGCTGCTTACAACAAAACGCATTATTTTAACAATAATTCGAGACTTTACAATATCGCTAGATACATACACGTTATATTGTAATATAACGTATTTGACAATTTTACGGTGACATATCTGTCTCATATTCGAGCCTCAGTCCAATATTTTGCTACAGGTAGGTAGCAAAATATCACACACGCACTTATGTGCACATTGTTCATTTGATTCTCATTTTTGGATGTTGTTTAAACTTAATTTTGCCTACACTTAGTTAAATGTAGGCAAAATTAAGTTTGTTTAACATCTTTTGAAATCGGAAAACATAACGGATTGACATTATGTCAAACTAGTATGTTAGTAAAAAAGTACTAAATCATACCTAAATATTTTTCCCGCAACACCATTGCCAACATTTCAATCTCTCTCTCTTGAAATCAGCTTCGCCATTTTCCTTGCAACTTTCAACACGTCAACTTAACGCCAACAAATCAACTTCAAACTTATCCTGTTACCTACATCAGACTGTATCTATTACTTTTTCCCTCAATACATTTGTCACATAGACACAATTCAGCCAGACATGGTCAGACTGGCTCCACCACTACGCCACACACATAGCTACCAGTATTTTCCCCACATAATGGTGGTTTCACTCTGCAAAAAACGTTCTGCATTCAAACAGCTTTCCGAGCCGCGAGGCCAGAATTAATTCCCATAATGTGGCATAGTTAGAAATGCACCGTTTGTTATTTTTTAATTTGCTACTCTGTGGATTTTTAATTGACTTCCTTGGAAGTCGAAACGTGGATGTTAATTGGGCACTTTCTTTGTTTGTGAGTAGGCTATGGTTTAAGTTTGAGTTCCACTTTTAAATGAGGATACAATATAAATTACAATATTTTGCTTAGTAAAGTATGGATGTGTTTCAATTATTTTAAATAAAACCTCATTGGTTATTAAACGAATCTCATAATCAGTTATGCAACAGCCTGTGGTGTTGTTAACAGAAAATTATCATTTAATTTAAATAAATTAAAGGATAAACAATTAATTTATACCTGATAGTATGAAAAATTATGCATTTCGGTTTCACATTTCAATTCCATACATTGTTGATGTCAGACAGATTTATTATTTATTTATTCCTGCTTTAACAAAGTTCTGCAAAAAGTAGATTTATGAAGGTTATTCAGTGACGTCTGTCAGTCGCACCTACTGTCAAATCTCCCGCGCTTCGTTGACACATGAAAACGTGTGACCGTTGACAAAGCGTCCTCTTGTCAGACACATCTTATTGTTCCCGAAGGTTCCCGATAAGAGCAGTCACTCATTTAAATACGTCCTAGTCGGGCGAGTGAATGGTTTACCCAAAACTTGACACGAAGTAGGAATGGTAAATTAGTAAACTACTTTGATAAAACAATTAAACCGCGATGTACCTTTCTACCTATAAAGCAGCAGATATGGCCAAAATCAAATTCCAATTTTATTGACAAAAATTGGATAAAGAAAAGCAACAACCAACTCATTATCCGGTTTAAAAACTTCCAACTGCATAATAAAAACAAGTTCCTACGCTTACGCCTACAAGCCGTAGTAACCCACTTTCAATAAAGGCATTGGAACAGCACAACATAAATCCAAGCCGGTAGCCATCTTTGTCAATATTCCTTCATACTCAATGCAGTTTATAGGACGACTGTGCCCAGACAGGTGTGATTTTCACACTTTACTGGTAAATAAGCACCTGCGATGCAATACCGACAGTTAGGTAATAGAGTAGGCACATAATATGTGTATATGCCTAAGACCCCAGGTTATCAATGGCGAGGGGTTCATACAACTACCTACCGGCTTCCCTTCGGAACAACCACAGTACTGGAGTCTACTATTGCCAAAAGTAAAACAATGTGGGTAATTCAGTTAGGACGTTCACGTGATTGCCCAAACATGACTAAAACTACAAATGGATGTATGGTTTTTTAAACATAATTAAATATATGCACCAGACCGGCTTACCTGTAACAAAAATTTACCCTTCGCTACTTGAGGTTATAATAATGTGTGGAATGCTATTCTTCTTCTTACCCGTACGTAGCTATCTGGTAGTCTCGACAGAGATAACGACAAAATCATTAACTTTAGATTGCTAATTACTAACGAATAATTTCGGTTGCAATAATGGTGCTAGCGAGTAATGAAAGTCTCTACATCCTAGATGCGTTTCTCGTAAGCATACTTATTACAACCGAATTTATTCGTTAGTAATCAGCGATTGATTCACAAACTCATCGATTCTATTTCGATTCGAAAAGTCGTATGTCTGTCTTTTTTTGGCGTTACGAAAGCGAGCGAGATAGGCATACGACTTCTCGAATCGATGCGTTTGTGAATGCGGGGGCTGGACAGACAGTGTGGTGGTTAAATCATTTGTCTCATTCAAGTCCAAGGGTGCAATTAGTTGTGGTAAACTTCCTTGTCATGTACCTATGGTAGTGGGGAAGTAGTGATTATTATGATAAATAATAATTATGATAATAAATAATAATCGATACGATGTGTCAATGCCGATGATTATCACAACTGATTATCATACTTGCATTGTTAACACTGTATTGTGTTTATGGTAGGGTAGGTTTTTTTTAGAGCGTACGTTGCTTTATTGCATAGTGGGTGTAAAAATTCCCTTGACGAAGCCGAAAGGCACTTGTTCTCCCCGTTGGACCATACCTGGGCCCCGATTCTGCTATTGCAATAGTGTCACAATTGTTTATCATTGATCTCATAATTGTTCATTTTGACAAGTTTGATGGTCTACTAATATAAAGGCATCATTATGACTTTTCAATGGTCAACCACTGACACTCAATTGAAAGAAATGGCTTAAATATAAATAAATATAAATATCGCTGGACATTAACACACAGCGCCACCTAGTGCCACACTAAGCAAAGCTTGTGTCGTGGACACTAGATAGTTGATATACTACATATATACTTTTTTGTTTGTAAATACATACTTATTATACATATAAACATCCATGACTCGGAAACAAATGTCCAGGTTCATCACACAAACATTTGCTCCTACCGGGATTCGAACCCCGGACCCAAAGAACGTAAGGCAGCCTCACTACCACTACGCCATTTGGGTCGTCAACATAAAATTTACTGGAGTTGTATAGTTTCTCATTTATCCATGTTACACATAACTTAATGTTTTTTGTTATTTACGAACTTCTTACTACTTCAGATTGCTTTTATCAAAAATAAATAATATGTAAAAATATATATATAAATGAAATCTGGCATGAATAACTGTTTAAATTTAATAGTATATTTTCGAAAATCATTTCTATTAACAGGTTTTATAATAATGGCAATACAAAAATGTCATTCTTACACAATTGCGAGACCATTGATCGAACCACTATGATGAATTTAGCAGATTACGAACTTTTAGCAAAATGACGATGGAGATCCCACTGCCATTCATCAACAATTATGAAATCAATGATAGACCATTGTGACACTATTATAATAGCAGAATTGGGGCCTTGGGCACCTTCTAGTTACGGAGATATTGGGGGTCAAAGTTCCAACTTTTCGCAAGAAAAGAAAAAATATAAAAACAAGTTTTTAATTATAAGTTTACTTTAAATACCTCCATGGTACCTGTACTATTCAATGCAACTATCAGCTTAATGTTTTGAGTGCGATACATTAAGTCCTACCGGTGATTTTTCACCCAAAAAAAGTCGCCTCCCAGCAATTTTTTTTTTACGTAGATTTATTTAGTTTCATGTACAGAATGCTTGCTTGACGGCTTCGTAAAGGGTTCGTTTACATCTTGTATAATCATAGACTATTGGCTTTTAATTACCTTCTAAAATAATTGGGACCGCTCTTGACCTCGTTTTCACCTGAAATAATAAAAAGATTTACTGGAGGAAGGAAAAAGGTGCAATTAAGGGAAGAATACTTCGAGCGGAAGAAGGTTTAACCAAAGGGGTCGAGAGTCTATGAACTTTGATCACAAAATTAGATACAGGGTGTAAACAAACTCATCACGAAGCCGTCAACCAAGCATTTTGTACATCAAACTGGGAAACGACTTTCTTTTTTTAGGGTAAAATCATGTTTTGTGGTAGAACTTAATGTAACGCACTCAAACATGGTAATGGAGTAGAACAATAAAATGATCGCAATGACGGACGGGGAGAACAAGTGCCTTTCGGCTTCGAGAGGTTTTTTACACCTTTGTTTATAATCCTACTTTGATATTATAATTGCGAAAGTTTGTGAGAATGGATGGATGTCTGTTACTCCTTAACGCCTAAACTTCTAAACGGATTTCGAAGTTTGGCACACAGATAGTTTGTAACCCGGATTGACATTTTGAATATTTTTTATCCCGTGTTAAGATCCTTTTTAAATTATTTGTAGTACATACTTATTCGATTAGCTAAAATTGAATAAGAGTAAGTGTAAAGTAAAACTCAGTCTGTTGAAAAATTACCATCAAAATCGCAAAACATGTCCATAAAATCAATTTCACCAATTATGACCTCTGTGGCCGCGCCCGCTAAAGACTCGTACGCAGTTCTAAATGAAAAGTTTCATAAATCCTAATTGAGGTGTAGTGTGAAACTATGCAGCAACGCTTAGGTTAACAAGCAACCATTAATCACAAACTTGAACAGTCCATGTGGGTCACACCTGTTCGAAATAAATCTATTACTTTGACTTTTTCTCACACTAACAATTGGCTTTTTCTGTTATTCTTTTGTCTACTTGGCAATTTGTTAGGCCATTACCTATTCTTATGGTATTTTCACAAATTTTGCAACTTGACAGTTTAGAAGTAAGGTTAGACAGACGGTTAACTGGGCTAAAAAAATAACGTAATAACTGTGAATAGGTGAAGTAATAGAAGTTTAGTCAGGCGATTCTCACACGACAAAGCGAACGCAGCAAATGTATGATGTAGCGATAATTTAATTGCCACCATTTTTTGCATCATCACCATCATTGCGCCGCGTGAAGAGGCGGTTGGCGTCGCTCGTCCGCGCGGCCGGGCTGTGTCCCTGTGTTAAGCAGCAACGGATGTCATACAAGCCAATGCGACGTGAGATCCGCTTCACCACAAAACCGCGCGGACGAGCGATCCTTAAAACAATGACACTGGCTGTACGTACAAGTCATGGATCGTACGTAGCACGCACATGATGCTTAGATCAGCACTTATCTGTCGCATTGCAAATTATAAATCAAATAAATCAATAACGTAGGCCCAGGTAAGCACGATCCATCAATTTTCTTACGTCAGTCACCAAAGAGAGGATTGCCATAGGTTACACAAGAACCTAATTCGTATTCAGCGCACGTCTTCACTCCATATACAGGGTGTAATTCGTGATGCGTATACATTAGCACTTGAATATGGGAGGCGTATTCATTCCCATGGCGGCTAGGCTATGAACTTTGTATCCGTATGGGGAATTGAATTAACCTTGTACTGTTCAATTTAGGTAGGAAACTTGCTAAGGAACGAATTGGCGGTTAAGACCTATACAGGACAAATGGCTAACTGATGACAATAAAGATACGAGGCTTGAAAGTCGTCCTGAATAGACTTAAGAACGGGTGGGTAGATTGGAGGGTCGATGGTGATCTACGTGACGTCCTCAATACCGCAATGGAAGTACAAACAATAAAATTAAAGACAGTGATATACTAAGTTATAAACGTAGCGCGTGCTTTAAATTTCCATAACAACTAGTTCTCACGATATCTCCCGGGCAGCGAGTGCATGTAAACTTAAAATAACATTCATCTATTTACTAATCATTTGGTAGTATTATTTTTGCTTGTGTTTCTATTGAATACAAGGAACACAAAGACCATGAGTCATTAAGATATCTTGTTTGGCATGTGGAAAATTCCCACTAAGTAGTTCTAGCGTAGAACTGTGTAGTAGAACTAATGATCCGCTATGTAGGCTGTTACCAACTAATTAAAATATACAGAGGGAAAATCAAAGTAACACACTGACCAAAAACTAAAAGTTAATCTGAAGATTGTGTAGATACCCGACTCCTTATTTATTCAAGTCTGATTACGCTGGACTTAACCATGGTTGTGTCTGGCTCCTGACGAAGTTGCTCTAGCCACAAATTGCATTAAAGCAAGTAAATTGGAAGCTAATTGGAGTACGACTTGGCGGGGCCGGGCTAATAGGAGTACTAGCACTGCATAAAATATAAGAAACTTAACGAACTCTAAAGAAACTAGTTTGATATTGAATGGGAAGACTTCGTAAAAATGAAGAGCATAAGCTTAAAGAAAGAATTAAATCGCTAGATTCATCATACCGCGTTTAAAAATATCGAATTTCTGTTTCGTTGACATTTTAACAGACTCGTTTCGCTCACTCATAAAGAAAATCGTATCATCATCATCATCATCATCAGCCTATAATGTTCCCACTGCTGGGACACGGCCTCCTCTCAATGAGAGGGAATGGGCTATAATCTACCACGCGGGCCCAGTGCGGATTGGTAGATGTCACATGTCTTCGAATTTTTGGTTCTAGGACATGCCGGTTTCCTCACGATGTTTTCCTTCACCGTTTTGAGAGCAGCGGTAATGAAATAAATTACATAAAGTAATGCGCCTGTCTGGGTTCGAACCCACGACTTACTGTTCGTAAAATCGTATCTATCGGTTTTTATTATCGAATTTGCTTTTTCTGTTTCGTTGACATTTTAACAGACTCGTCTCGCTCACTCATAAAGAAAATCGTATCTATTGGTTTTTATTATCGAATTTGCCTGCTTAACTCATGTCTTTAGTTTAGAATATGCGACCTCACTCTCTTTAGTGAAAACCTTTTTAACGCGCCATAAAGACTAGACTTTTAACGACGCCGAAAGGCACTTGTTCTCCTTGTCATTGCGATATTCTTTTTGTAATGAACAATAACTGGGAACCTACTCCTCCCCCCCCCCCCCCCTTCCCCACACACAGCCATAGACCGTTTATTATTAAATACGTCCATAGAGACAATGTTTTGAGAGCGTTACATTGAGTTTTGCCGTAAAACGTGATTTTACACCCCTAAAAAAATTTCTTTTCCCAGCAATAATGTTTGCGTACAGTTACACAGACAGAATGCTTGGTTGACGGCTTTGTGAAGAGTCTGTTTACACCTTGTATGTACGAGTACGGTGAGGGCACATCTATAAAATTTAAATCGTCGCATGAAGATACTCGTAATATATTACACTTGTGGGATGATTAATCGAATCACTTAGCCGGATGGCGGTGCTTTTATCACATTAAGGATACAGGGATATTACGTTACTGTTACTGGTTGTGTTCTATGCGTTCTTTTTAAACATAGCTGCTTTGTAATTCAATACTTTATTTAAATAGAAGAAGCTCGTGGCTAAATAATAACGGCCGCTCGGGTCGATCTTTAGGTTTAGCCGTACTTGCCTAGGTTGGCCTGTGGATGGGTGACCTTAGGGTGGTCACCCTTACCTAGTTTCCTCCTTGCCTCGAGAGCACGTTAAACTGTTGGTCCCGGCTGTCATTTGTATACCTTTGACAGTCGTTACAGGTAGTCAGTGGCCCAAAATTCTGACAACCCGTCTTATACCAGGGGTATCGTATTAAAAAAAAAAAGCTTTTATTAAATCCTTACTTAGTAGGTACAAGTTTGAAATTGTTCGCTCTTAGACAAGACATCGACTTAAATAAAATAAAATGATAATATTACTAAGTTAGTAAAAAAGTAAATAAAAAAAAAAACAAAAAAAAAATACGTATGGGGTATCGTATTACCGAGTATTAAATGGGTTGTGGAGGTCAGATAGGTAGTCGCTCCATGTAAAATACAATGTATTCAGCTGTGTCCGTTTAGACTGGAAGCCGACCACAGTATAGTTGGGAAAAGGCTAGGCAGATGATGATTTAAAACGAAGTTTGCAGTGAGATTTATTCGACTACAACTATTCAATTTGCAGCTAATGCTTAATACTGTCGTGATTTTGCATTGTAACATAATTTTACTTAGAAATATGGCAACACTAGCTGTCACTTTTGTAGCCAATCACGAACCCGAGGTAATGGTAGGGGTAAGAGTGGGGACAGACCGGCATCGGCAGTCGGTAGTCAGTTGGTGCTTGGCTATCGTAGCATTAAGACGTGTCGACTACACGCACTGGATATTAAGACTGTGAATTGTATATTAGTTTGGAATAAACAAGTTGAGTTTATGAACAGAGTCATCATTTTCTTAAAAATACTTAGTTACTTATCCCCTTAGCGTGTAGATGACAATCTAAATTGAGTCTGCCCAAAATTTTACGATGAGTTTCGCACTTTCAATAGGATCCATCAGCTCCAGTGATGTGCAAGCAACAGGACAGGGAGGATAGGTACCTACATATTTTGTCAGCGCTTCTGATGTGAGTGCTTTTATTACTAGATGAGACTTGAGTATAGTTTTCTATGTCTCTCATTTTAAAGGCACGTGCAATCTGTTTGAATTAACCATCAACTATCATGGTTTACTATAAGGTATCTTAGCAATATTGTGTACTTTTAGAATTGTCTACCACGTCTTACCGTCAAACCCCGGCCCCAATGCTTAGGGCCGGGGTTTGATTCTAGGTTTGGGCGTAGTTTTATTTCTTATTTTCTTTTTTTTCATTTCTTAACTTTTTCCACTAGGATTATCTAAATCTGGTGAAACGTGTTTGACCGGTGCAGACCTCGATCTGACCCTTGGGGGGAAGTATGGGTGTGATTTCGCATTATTATTGTTATTACCTGCCAATAATTTTTCTGTGTATAATTTCAGCACTTTTGCTCTTTGTCTTCTATACTTCCACTAAATTAACTCATTCTTCTCCAGGTGCGCGTACGCGAGTTCTACATCGCGATGCAGCGTTGCCCCTACATCCACGAGATGAAGGAACGGCTGCTAGGCGCCCCCGTCGACGCGGAGAACAAGGAGATCCCTCGGCCGCCCATTGACCGGCCGCTTGAAGCTCACGACAACCAGGTCGGCACCATCGTCAAAGTGAGCTCATGTCCATTTCCATCTTCATATTAATTGCAATGAATATTCTGATTGACGAATGCTTGAAGATCGGTTGCTTGGAGAGGTACTTGGAAAAATCGCAGGGCTTTTGTCGGTTGGCAATAAAGTTCAAAATTGGACATCAGTCTTATCGTCATAATTTGCCGATGAATTTTCCGAAGCACATCGATAGAAGGCACTGGTATTTAGTGGAAGCAAACCCTGCTATGGACGATGATTATAAAAAAAGTTACTTAAATGGAAACTAAAAACCGACTTCAAAAAAGGAAGTCCTTTTTTGAAGTGGATAAAAACGGAAGCATATGGAAAAGAGGTTGATAATTTCAAAGATCATCTCAAATGGTTTTATAGTAAGGGAAGGGATTCCTCCCTTGAAACATTTTGAAACTTTGAAGTATTTGTTTTACTAAGTAAAGCTTTCGATTCTAGGCAATGGACAAACTTGCAGAAGTTTAATCGAGTCAGTGTTACAATTGAATAAACTTGAAATTCGGTTCGATCGGTAATATTATTCGATTTGATATCAGTTGTGCGAAAGTGGCTTCAGAATTTAGATTCGTTTGTAGATTTGGTTATGCCAAGTGATCTTCAAACAATATTGAACTAATTAGATTCATGAAAGCTCTACCGAGTTCACTGATAATTGACCACTTTTTAAGCTAATAATTACTTAGAGCATAAGGGTGAAAGTGGCAGATCGTCAGTGAACTCAGTAGTAGGTACATCCAGTGTGGGGTCCGATCATAGAATATTCATTGCAGTTTTCATATTTAAGTATGATTTATTATTCTGTATTATTTACCTATTTACTGTGTGTCTTCTACTACGTAATTTGTTACTATTTTATTGAAATGAAAGCATTCAAACTTAGTTTCGTCGTCTTAATTGATTGCTAATAAATTATTTCAGTTTTTTTCTGACTATGTTATTAGATTCATGTCACTGAAAGTTCAACGTAATTAAAAATTCAATTACATCTTCCGTCCTACCGAGTTCACTGACCATCGACAACCTTAATACGTGTGGATGATGATGATGATGATGAAGGGTGAAAATTGGCTGATTGTTAGTGAACTCGACAGTACCTACTCGTTTCAAGTAAGACAGAAGTAGGTAATTGAAGGTGAATTGGGTCGTGATCTACGAAAAAAAAAAAAAGTACAAGCGTTACTTTCTTTCTTCGTAGGATTGATTTTCTTCTTTTAATATCTTTTTAGTATTTCATGAACCATGCGTAGATGCATTTTATTATTTTCAAATGTTTAATGCTCGTGTTCACTATCACAAGGCAGCACTTAAATGAATGCCTAAATAAAAACATGTTGGATTTTAAGCGCTCAACTTGTGCTGAAAGTTGATAATCTAACAACGCGCTTTAATTGAGGTATTTGTTTAAGTGTTGCTTAATATTAGTGAAAGCGGGCGTTAGTCATCATTCACAAAATAGCACAAACAATAGTAGAATTGCACAACCAATCAAATTGTCGTAAATACCCACAATGATCCATCTGTTTCGTTAGTACCAAATAAAATGTTTAATAAGCCATAAATTTTATCGATTTATAGATGGCATCTAAATATGGATGGCGATATTGCGATACGGCCATATTGCTTTAGAAAATTTACGTCATCAAACATAGACATGCATAGAATGACACTAGACGCAAATAGGGTAGAACTAGTGATGTACGATCCGATACGAAACGTTACTTTAAAGTATCGATACAACATGATGTGATTCTCTGATATTTTGGATCGATAACAATGAAAACAATACAATCCTTGGCTGGATACAAAAGTACCCGTATCGTAATGAATTTATATCGCACCAAATTGACATAATTTTCATGAAACAGTTCATCAAACAGTTTAAATGAACACAAGAAAACACAGAAATAGTGCAAAATAATTCCTGGTAGGTATGTTGTTAGAGCGATAAATACGATACTTGTATACGATCGATGTATCGATTCAAAGTACTCGTAGGTATCAGTACAAATGCATCCTTAGATAAAACTACATTCAACTTAGCTTGAAAAAGTAACAAGAAAATAGCAATGCACTAGGCATTGTCAATGTTCTTTGTAGCATAAAAATCAGGTGAGATGTTCCAGAGTTTGTCAACGAGAAAGCAACAGTATGTCTTGTATCGTTTTTATTCGTCCGTGAACATTACCTTATAGTTGCAAGTACTTAGATGAAGAAATAACAATAGACCTTACTATGTAATAACGTAAAGTTTATGTTGCATTGTCATTGAAAAACGAATAAAAGCAACTTTTTATTTCATAGCTTGTAAATTGCTTTATTTGTGTAGACAAAATAAAATTACATTTGTACGACGCCACCCGCACCGCGGCAATTCACGGAACGTTTTGTACAGCGGGCCTAAAATGGCCGGTGTAGCAGAACATAATATATGTACGTTAAAAAAAAAACTAAAAATGGACTTTATAGTTATAACAATAAAGTATATTTTAAGAATTTTAAATTTTTAACGTGATGTTCTGCTAAAGCTTCCATTTTAGAACCCCTGAAATGCCCTGAATTTCATTTTATCCGTGTAAACAGCAGGATATTGGCGTGTGTTTCTAACATTGGGGGGGTAACACTGTAAATACATACATAACATTACTGAATACTGTATATCAGCAGTCACATACAACACCAGAATACGCTGACCCTTATTCTATTGAAAATCAGCACTACAATACACTAGGCCAGCTAGTAGTACACCACATTGCCTCACATGCACTACCGAGTTCCCTTTTTTTTTTTTTTTTTGGATGGGAAATCATCAAATGACTTCTCCCACTCTGGGCGGAGCGGGAGGTAGTGTCAGACTCTTACTGACTAAAACCCATCCATGTTCCTTCCTCGCCCTTTATGTTCCGGGGCCGCGGTATCTCTTTCGAATAGGCCCGCAACCACCGGCAGGCTTCGGCCCTTGCGGGCCCCTCCCCTTATGCTGACATCTCTTTGAGGCGCGCGTGGAACACGAACGCGCCGTCGACACGGCCTGTCGTCATTAGACGGACGGACGGCTAGCTAGCCCATAGCTAGCCGTCCACAGGCCCGCATCTACGGTGGCCGGTAGCCACCACGTGGTCCCCGATGCCCGGTGCGTCTCCTGCGGCGGCCGGGAAGAGAGGCTCTCTCCCTCTCTTGTTCCACCACCTCCTTCGCCAGCATGACTGCTTCGCAGAAGGAGGTGACGGCTTCCCATTCCGTGTCGCTCCGGACCATGGATTGAACCAGAGCCGGACGCGAGAGGTCGCCGCCGCCGATCGCCGCTACGAGGACACAGCGGTGCTCCGCCCACGCAGGGCAGACTTCCACCTTGTGCTCCACCGTGTCCTCCGGTCGATCCTCACAGTGGAAACACCCGGGCGTTTCCTCCCGCCCGATTCGGTGCAGGTACCTCCCGAAACATCCGTGTCCGGTGAGGACCTGCGTCAGGCGGAAGGTGAGGGCGCCGTGGCGCCTCTCAAGCCACTCCTCAAACTACCGAGTTCCCTGACGATCACTTTTCAACCTTATAACTTCGGGCAAAGTGTGGAAAGTGGCACTCGACAGGAAGTCGATGTTTTTTTAAACAATATGTATGAGTGTATCTAAATAACTTCTAAAACATAAGAATAGATTCAGCCTGTCAAAATAATTTACTTACTAATTATAAAAAATATTGTCATTTCAACCCCTCTTGCGGTGGAGCCCAAACGGAGGGTTTATTTACATAGGTCTGGTCTGGTCATTAGTATTCGATAGTGCTGTGTTGATAGTGTGCTCATGTTTCGTAATCTACCTATACTGGAAAATGTGTTGGCCCGGAGGAAAGACGAATCGCTTCTTGAGCTCGTGGGTTTGGACCTGGCAAGTATCTACCAATCTAGACACCTAGATACTACGTAGTGCCTTGTTCCCGAAGCAAAGCCGGCAGGAATCGGCTTCATAGGTGCCTTCGCGGCTGCTAGCAATAAGAACATTATCAATTTATCGTCAAACTATGTAAAACTTTATCAGAAAGTCTGGGCTGTCATAAGCTGTCTAGGTTTCTTTACGATATTTTTCTACATGGCGTTTTTTTAGTTAATGGTTTTCGTAGTGGTCTCATAAAAAATCGTAGCTAAACCCGAAATGTGTAAACGTGGTAATCAAATTTCATTTATTGTACGAAGGACATGTCATACTAGCTATCGACAATTTTCTCGCATAAGAAACGTACAAAATTTAGATTCTGTGGCAGTAAAAGCGACATATTTTATAATTTGTTAATATAGTAGTTCAATTACTATTCTTAGCGGCTTAAGAGATTTTTCTCTTCTCGCTTTTCACTAATCACGATGACGGTGAGACAATACAGTAACAAAACAAAAGCAAATAAAAAATGCGAGGCCGCACCGAACCCAGTTTGAAGAGTTCCTTATTCTCATCTCCCATACAACGTAATATTAGAGTATCTGCCCATTCCAGCTGAATTCCGACGGGTACGGGTCGCACACGTCTCCGGCGCGGGCGCCGCTCGTGACCGACGAGTGCGATGCGCCACCGGACGAGACCGAAGCCCTAACGCCTACTGAGGTGGTGCTCCGGTACCGGACCTGTTGCCAGCCTGAAGCAGCGCCCAAGAATGCAAAGTGAGTAAAGTTTTTTACTTTTATGTCTATGCTTAATGCTCATCAAGTCTGCCCAGTTTCGCTGACTTATTTACTATGATCCTGCATATAACAGCCTATTTATGTTCAATCATTAACAAAGTTTAGTCCTTGGAGTACAATGTGCGATATTTTGCTACCATAATAATTATAAAAAATGAATCGATTGGTCACACTAAGTTATAAGTCTTCCATTCAGACTTTCTACTTGCCCTTTTTTTTTCATGTCTACCATTGCTTAACACTCGTATCTATAAACAAGTCAAAGTGATTACATGAGTAAAAATCACTATTTAAGATACTTTATTCTTTGTTTTGCAATCGCTTGAAGTAATTACTTATGCAATCATAAGTTATTACTGCATAAGTAATTACTTATGCAAACATTTTTATGCAATTGGCAAAAATTTAAATGAACTTTCGACAGTTCTGAACTGTCAAAAGTTTGTTAAAATTAGTATATTATATTAGTTTAGTAATTACTTATGCAGTAATAACTTATGATTGCATAAGTAATTACTTATATATTTACATATTACTTATAAACGAAATTTTGACTTATATTTAAGTAATTACTATAACTTGACGACAGAAACAGGTGTTACTAACACCTGTTTTAAATTCAAATTCTAACACCGTGTTAGAATTTGCTGAGTTTCTGTATCATAATTATATTTACGGTACATACACGGTTGTACATGTATTGATGATATAGTCAAAGTCGCGAGAAACACCTGGATCAGGGACTTGTGGTGGAAGAAAGGAGAGGCCTATACCCAGCAGTGGGTGATACCGGGCTGATATGATGATGAAGATGATGATGAAGATGATGATGATAATGATAATGAAGATGATGACACGATTGTATAAGTTCTGCGAAGAAAACTGCAGCTATCCTTGAAAATGTCTACCGCCTAATGCTAGTCACATAAGACTCGTATCCCATTCATACTAAACATAAAAATACTCAACAAACCGGCCAGCTGTTTTATAACCAAACTTATGCACATACCTAACTGTCTAGCCATGTATCAGGTTATGCAAGTATGTATTTGTATCCTCCAATCCTATGAATACATGTGATACGCCGCCGGGAGCCTAGTTAATCTGCGTCTGTGATCCGTCAATGAATTATTTATGATCTGATCCTGTAATAAATCGTGGCAAGGTAGGCGAAAACAATAGAATTTTATATTACCACCTACATTTGATTGAGTGGAATTAATTTAGCGTCTGTATTGGGAACCTTTTGCGTAGTTTCAATATCCAAATATAGGGATTTTTGGAAAGATACAACTCAGCACTATCGGAAAATGGATAAAGCAAGCAAGGTACTCACGACGACCAAGCAGGATTTGACAAAATTACTAAAGATGATCTCACATTGTACGGGAAGCTCACAAAGCGAGGTCTGGTTATGTATGGCTTGATGTGCCGCTGTCTCTACTTATTTGCAATATTCGTTTATCCATTCCCGTTTACTCATTTATGAAAGGTCTTATGGCCACCTAGACAGAATATTACGCCATTTTTGTAATTTTGTTCCTTTACCTACTATCATTTACGCGAATGGATAAAGTAAGGAATGAGTATATTAGAGGAAGTCTGAAAGTAGCGCCGGTGACTGAAAAGTTGTGTGGTACCCGGTTGTCGTGGTATGGGCATGTGATGCGGAGGAATGAGGAAAATGTCGTGAAAAAAGTTTTGGGTATGAATGTGGATGGGTATTTGAGTAGAGGAAGACCAAAGAAACGATGGATGGACTGTGTTAAGAAGGATATGGTAAGAAAAGAAGTGACTGATGAGATGACGAAAAATAGAGCAGTATGGAAGAAGAAGACATGCTGCGCCGACCCCAAATAGATTGGGATAAGGGCAGGAGAATGATGACCTACTATCATTTAGTAAATTATAGTAAAGTATCGAAGGAGCTCGTAGCTATACAATAACATCCAGGTCGACTTTTACACTTTTAGGTTAAACCGAGTTTTCTCCGTGCCTCGGAAAGTCCTCGCTATCATTTCTAGATCTCTCACAGTCGTTACAGTTAGTGGCCCGAAAATCTGGCAACCACAGTCCTACCAATGGGAACCATGACGAATCGGGCACAACTCATCGTATTACCCACTATACTAACTGCGTGGTGGAGATCAGATAGACAGTCGCTCCGTGTGTAATACTGGTATTCAGCGGCATCCGGTTAGCCTGGAAGCCAAACCCCCCAACAGTTGGGAAAAGGCTAAGCATATCATGTCCATCAGATATTAGGTGTCTGCAGAATCTTTCAATCTTAACTGTGACTAATTTTAAGACTTGTTATTACTTATTGCTATTAACTTGGCTATTTCCATTCATAATAATCAACTTCTCAGCACATTGATTGATTGTCTTGTAGAACAAATAAACACAATTAAACAGTGCTTTGTCTTAGTTACGGTCTCTATTAAGAAAGCTTATGATTTTCTCAAGGATAAATTAACAAGTTACTTGTTTTGTTTGTTGGTTTGTGTGGCAAGAGCAAAGGCTTCGGGCTATTGTTTGCCATTTCGTTAATCTTAATTGGTAATCGTCAAAACTCAATAGAGTGCTGTAGGTCAAATCAACATGGTATACTTAGAAGAAAAAAAATGATTGAAGAGCCAGTACCTTATCATCATGTTCCTGTCATTGTCCCATGTTACTTGCAGTCGGCGCAACTCGATTTTTTCTTCCGTTCTCTTCTATACTTACTCCTTTTTCCTTCATATCACTCCTCACACAATTCATCTATCATTTCCTTGGTCTTTCTATCCCTCTCTATCCATCAACATTTATGTTCATTTTCACAAAGCTAGAATTTTGTTATATCATGAAGAAAGTATTAATCATATTCATTCTGCAATCGCTAGCGATAAAAGTCATGTACCAAAATGATACGGACAAGAATCATGATTCCGTCAAACAAAAAAATATCAAGAAGACAAAATTCGGTGAGCAAAAATGAATATGGCTGAAACTCGCTCCAAGGATTGCGTGTACTTTGTACATAATTCGAATCACAGTAACGGACATTTGCGGAAACAACCTAACAAGCTATTTGTTATTCCAAATAGAACGCTTTTAGCAACATAAATTACGGTCTATTAAACCAATAAAGGACAAACTGGCCAGGACAAAAAAACTCGATGAACAATTTAAAAATAAATAAAGGGGAGGAAGCTGTAATCAAAGCACTTCCACGCCGCTTGAATGGACAATCGATTAAATGGTTCCGTACCTATATGGAGCTAAAAAGGACACGTATCAGGATAGACAATTTCCTATTACCAACCTTATTGATTATGAAATAGAGTATAATTTACTCTGGGAGTACACCAAAGGTGAGGCGTTTGAGATAGACGAAGGCATCTATTATGCGGATCCGAGGATATCGGCACGGGATAGAACTGTTATAAGTAAATGACCTGAGTAAATATTAATATGTGTTGACATTATTATGAAGGAAAAGGTCCAAGATAATGTGAGGGATATTTCTTTTGCGATAAGGGTAACGCGATCACGATAAGCTTGACAAAGACCCAAACCTACCTTTGTATTATTGATAAAGGAGATCATCCTACAAGTGCGGCTGAGCTTGAAAAATCTTAGTCGACTAATCCAATCTAACCAGATTTTTCTTACCGCAAAACATACCTATCATTAAAATAACTGAATTCTCCGAAGGCCTGACTGAACTGAATGATCCTTTCATTTATGTACAGAGCTACACATTTTGTCAGTTTTGTATAGGTCCCATTGGAAGTAATGCAAGCATAATCCGTATCAACTGGAAACAAATCCGGACTATAATAATTACAGTAAAATGAAACCTTTAGTTTCGATGATAGGGCTTGGGTCCATTTAATTTCTTGAGTTTGGAAGGTACACTCAGAGAATCATGGAAATAAAATTTAAAAGTTTCTCAGTTTATTTGCGACGTTAGTTTCTGAGCCAGGGGCCTACGATTTCCGCTTTAGCTGAATCTTGGTCATTTTGAGAATTTTAATTCATTTAACATTCATTTTTCATTTATCTTTCAACTGAAACGGCCACTTTAGAGTTAGACCCCCAGGACTTATATTTAAAAAAGTCTGATATCACCTGTCCATTTTGAGCACGCATGAAGTATTAATGCCTGCATGAGCCTTCTCTTTAAAAGAACAAAACATTTTCTTTCTGTGGCTTAGTTACATCTAATCTAATGTATAAAAATCTCGAGCTTGATCTATCTTTATGTTTTTTTTTTGTGTACAATTATTTGGAGGGTCTGAGAATAGGTCGTAGTCTACTTTTTAGTCTCACACATACACGTCATAACTTCTACGCGGATAACAGCTAGTATTTGAAACTAAAGAAGAACCGTTGCTAAAAATAAGTAAATAATATTGTAGTGATCAAACATTGACCTGAAGAAACCTTGAATTAGACTTCGAGGTAAGACGGCAATTTATCAACACTATAAATCTTCTCAATACAATCTCTACAATGATTTAATCGGCTATCATTTGGCAGACATTATGGTTGAGTTAGTTATTCAGTCATGTAATGATGTAAACACTCATTGTGTGCTGCAAGGTCAATAGTTATAGAGATTATGTCATGATAGTTTAAAATGCAAGTAATTGCTATGTGGCATCATACAGTGTGGTGTTTATTGATCGTACGTTGTACATCATAATTAATTAGGTAGTAATTTGTTTGTCTGGTAATTACTTGAATTTATGAGCTAAGTTTTATCAAGTAGCCATGCACTTATGGATATTTTCTAAAGTCTTTAAATGAGCATTTAAGAATCTTCTCCTCATGCATGGTTCATAATCTCCTATCCCATATTATATTATTTGTGGTCGGCGCTAAACGTTTTTTTTTTCATTTTCCCCTGTCAATTGTCACGCCATCTTTTTCCCTTTGTTCTTCATAACCTTTTTATCATTCTTAACACAATCAATTCATCTTTTCTTTGGTCTTCCTCTCCTATGGGTTATCGAAAGTAATAACTTTGTCTCATGAACGACTTAATTTTCTTTTCTTGGCGTTCCTTAATCTAAAGGATAATTATTCAAAATTTATCCAGAGAGAAGAAAGAATGACTGTATTAGGTATTAGCCGTTATAGTCAGCACAATTCTAACCTAAAGTAATTCAGATAGTTTCTTTAGGCATTTTGTATTTGTGAAGCAATCGAAATCTCCATTAAAAGCTCGAGTATTGAACGTTTTGTATGATAATAATCATAATTTACCCTATAGAAACTGTCTTAAACTAGCGAAGTCAAGAGCGGGAAATGAGACTATTTTCATAGCTGAAGTAGGCGGAATGTGTATTCTGATTATTAAGAGCTGTAATAATGGATCATTCGCTGATATATGTATTAGAAGCTAACTAAACAGAACTGCTGTTAAAATGGAAATGGGCAGGACATAATGCTAAGAGAGAGGAATGAGAAATGGACTACACTAATATCAGAATGGTACCCCAGGGATGGTAAATGAAGTCAAGGTAGACCAATGAAACGCTGGGAAGACGATCTCAAAAGAGTCGCTGGTCCAGAATGGCCCAGAATTGCAAGAGACAGAGATACGTGGAAGTCTTTGGAGGAGACCTTTGTTGAAGGACAAGCTGTTGTTTGAAAACCGATCATCAGTAACCAATCTTAATTAAATTATTGTAAAACAGCAGTAAAGGCTTATTTTATTTATTTTTAAACAGAACTGCGTTTGATTCGGGCGTGTTGTTTTTAGGTTTTTATCAGCATTATTTCTGTAGTAGCTAGTGACTGGATTTGTCCATATGATAATAATAGGCTCGCCCTGTGCTATAAAGACATGGTGTAATGTCGGTATACTATAAAAGTACATAGTTGCGACTGTGGAATGTTATCCCAAACCATAGGGCCCATGGCCTGTCCTGGCCTGCTCTGTGTGCAAAACCACCTACACTTCAAGGGACCGGTCCGAAGCCACTACCAACGCCGTTGATGGCCACATCGATAGCGTTGACTTCTAGTCGAAACAAAAGTTTTATAACTATGGAAATCATCGACACGAATATTGATACTACTTACAGGATTACACCTTTGCCCACCCCTTCGGGGATAAAATGCGTGATGTTTTGGAATGGTACTAGAATACAAAAGAAAAACAGACAATGTCAGCATCATCAGCTGTTTATAATTCCATGCAAGTTCAGGAAAGTCGACAGAAAGAGGTTTATTATGATACTTACACCAATGACCTGGCAACCAGCCACTAAAGAGCCGCCGCTTGCTGCAAGTTTACTAGCTTTAAACCCGCTACCACATTAGCCTTTCAAATTGCATTTTGAGTCGTTATTTTTCAACTGCGTTGCGGTCGGCTTCCAGGCAAAACTTTGAGTAAAATACGGAGAATGTTTTACTCAAAGTGACTGGAGGGACGATGAATTTTCATTGAGAAATATAAAAAGAGAGATTTAAACTTTACTTTGGTTCACCAAAGAGATGACTGTCTGATTAACTAAAAGCAGCTGTTTAAAACACATTTTTGTATGGGAACATGTCACAGTGACAGCTGTTTTTAGATGATCAGACCGTTATCTTTTCGGTGAACATGGACCTAAATCTCACATTTTGTCATTAATAGGCTAGTTTCGAAGGTCAGATGGGCAGTAAAGTTACTCCATGTAAAATACTGGTAATTAGCTGTATCCACTTATACAGAAAGCCAATCTAAACATTATGATGATGTTGAATAGGTTAGTTTCGCTCGAGCCCGTTTTCTATAACTTACGTGTAACTGTCAGTTAATATGCCATGTCTCGTAACTATCGGTGTTTCTAACAAAGTTACCTTGAAATATCATATCCGATTCACTTACCTGTCACTTGATTCATAGAAAAAGCAAAGAAAGATTGTCTGTGGCGTTTTGTTTCTAACCGTCTGTAAGCAAAAGGTTAAGAGGACAGAGACCTACCGAAACCGAACAGTCAGTTATTGAAAATGGCCGTTAATGTTTAATCTAATTTAATTACACCCATATTGTAGCTAATCAAACAATGTAAATGTCACCGTAAAATTGTAAAACCCATTAGATTGTAAACTCTGGAAAGATCATGTCAAACGAACATACTGCTTACAATATAACGCATTATTTTTCGGTAGATTATAATCTATCGGAGTGAAACCGTAATATTGTGAAATGCATGCGACGGAAGTCAACTCGCGCGGTTATAATCGGATTATAATATACCGAGAAGAAAAATAATGGGTCATATTGTAACCAGTATGTTGGTTTGACAATCTTTCGAGAGTTTACAATCTCGCTAGTTATATTACAATCTAACGGTTTTTACAATGTGACGCTGACATATACATAGTAAAAAGGTTTTTTTCATAAAAAAATCACACGAGAGAATCCTATAACGTTAAACACATTCCTTTCAACATATCTGGTATCTATGATCCTCTGAATAAAAGAAAACGATATGCATCCGAAGCCCTCGGAACTTGTAAAATATTCAGCACCCAATGTATAGCGCATCGTTCCGTACGAAACAGGGAGCAGAGATAAAGTGACAAAATACCGCGCAAAGACTGAAAATAATAAAAGTAGCCCAATAATATTATTCCCGCGGAACCCTAATAAAATAGCATTATTACACAACCGGCTCATGAAATGGGTCACGGCGTTTGAATGAAAACACTTTAAGATTTCTACAAAAGGGACTGCCGAGACAAAGAGTGGGATTATCATATTTAACTGCGCATTGCTAAGCGACTGAGCCCGTTCGATTCCCACTGCCAAGAAAGTGAAATATTGCAAACTGGATCAAGTACTAGGAGCAGATGATTTATAAAGAGAATTTCTTGAAAAACTACATTTCTAATTTAAATGCTGTTTACCGCAAAACGTGGTAAGTACTTACATACAATTTTGCACCTAAAATTTGGTTCTAGGTAGGTTTTCAAGAAAGATACAAGCATAAATCTGAATTCAAGATTTTTATAATTCCAAATTACATAAGTAAAGGTTGACCGCTAAAGCATAATCAGTCATTAATATTACAACTTTTGGAACACAGACCTCCTCTTTATGAGAGGGTTGAGCCTTATGACTTAATCCACCACACAACGCGTTGGTGAATGTCAAATGTCTCAAAATTTTCGTTTCATGATAATTTTTCATGACGCCGCCGCCGCCGCCGCGGTGTTCTAGCAGCCAGTCATAATTTAGCAGCAAAAAGGAGGTTAAAATTGCGCTTAGACTGGACGATTGCATCAGACGTCCACCGTTAGCAACGCATGTGGCGATTTTAGCGTATGTCTCTGGGTCACCACTAATTATAGTGTCTTAACTAAAATCAGAACTCGATATACTCGTATGGCAGTCACAGTCGTGGTTTTGCAATTACCGCATGCTTACGGTTCGCAATGTCTGGATTCGTTTTTACTTTTAAGAGGCTCATTAACATTTACTAGCGTTGGATTAGTGCCATTAAAGATGCTTAAAAAAATAAAAGAGCATTTAATTTGTCTTGTGTTTGCGGTTGTTTGAGCAGTATGAAACCGCGAATGATGTCATTATCATCAGTTAGAATTTAGAATCAGTCAAATCTGATTATGCAAAAAGCAAGCAAGATCATAGGTGTCCGCGAGTTTTATAATGCCTGAAAGTATAAGGTTCACAGCAGTAAATAAAACAAGAAAAATATATGATATTCTGCAGGCTATGTGCTAGTATGATAGTTTTTTGAAAACAGAATACAATGAATTATCCCCGATAAAAGATCACGAACTTTTCTCTAAAAAAAAACTTTAAAACTTAACGAGTACCTAAAAACCATACTAAAATACGTGCGAAAATTCTGATTTTTGTTAAATAATTCTACAAACAACATAATTATTAGCATTACAGTGTTTTATTTTTTTAGTCCAATCCATAGATTTTTTGTAAATCGATCGAAACCACTCATTTCGCACTTTGCGGCCCGCAGTGACTGACGTAACAACCACTTTGTAAGTAGTGCAATCTGTTTAGAACTAAATTATAACAGAATGTCGAATCACCACCAATAGAGTCACCAATTTAGCTTATGTAGTCACCTTAAGGTGAAAGCGTCAGGGTAGCCCGCGAAATTCAAATTTTCTTACGTCTTTTGCAATTTGCAGGGCATTAACGTGTTAATGAAAATATCGTTTGCGACTGTAAGACGTAATTATGTAGTTACAGAATTATATTGGAACGAAGTTCCTTATCGCGCGTTGTGAAAGGGGGCTAGACGGAAAAAATTCTTACGAAAAAGTTGTCACGACACTTTTTAAAAATAAATGAAGGTTGCAATGCGTTTGTTTCATTTCTATTTCGCATTGAACAGTGTGGTGTCGCGACGATTATTTTTGTTGAGTGAACATTATATTTGTTAATAATAAAAAAAATATTATTATAACTTAAAAAAAAAAAATATTACAATTCCTTCACTAGTTAATCGAAAGAACTTCGTTGCATCCGGGTGTCCCTTGACACCTCTCAAGTTTTTTTTATCATAATCATCGATACAACCCTCTAAGTTTATAAAAGTCGAGGAACGATTTTGACCTTGAAAAAACAGTTCCTAGACCTTGATGAACTTGGAGGGTTGACTTGATGATTTTGATGATTATAATTCTGTTATTACATATATCTTACAGTCGCGACCGATATTTTAATCCACATACCATTCGACGACCCAAATGGCGTAGTGGTAGTGACGATGCCTTACGTTCTTAGGGGTCCTGGGTTCGAATCCCGGTAGGAGCAAATGTTTGCGTGGTGAGCATGGACATTTGTTTCCGAGTCATGGATGTTTATATGTATAACAAGTATGTATTTACAAACAAAAAGTATGTATGTAGTATATCAACTATCTAGTGTCCACGACACAAGCTTTGCTTAGTGTGGCACTAGGTGGCGTTGTGTGTAAAATGTCCAGCGATATTTATTGCCTCGAAGAAGATCGTGGAGATTTTCAGAAGGTGGGCAGTGCGAGAGATTCAAGGTCACTATGAAGAATGCTTTTAGGAAGTCTATTTCTACCAATAATGTTGTTGACATCAGTGGTTATTGATAAGCAAACAGGAGGGCGCTACTGGTCAAACATTTCCTAAGTAAGGTAGCAACTGCTTAACTGTAAAATCTTTAATTCATGTAAGATTATAGTTAAGTTCAATTGGATTTCAAATGTATGTAATTTTTTTTTCGGAAATAAACAGATTTTATTATTATTATTATTATTACTCTGCCAATGTACATATTTGGTTTACATTTTACAATGTATTTTTAGGTTTAAAATGTAAACCAAATAGATTGGTGGACCGTACATGTACTGATTTATTAGACGCACAAGTGATAACATTAAAATAACTCTGCGTGAAAAGCTTGTTGTAGTAAAAACGTGGTAACATTATATCACACCACCATTATTAAATTATAACATTCTAGTTCTACTACTGCCTGCCCATAGCAATACCATAAAAATAACAAATAGTAAACTTGGCACTACTTGAAATATGGTTCAATGAACTCATAAGCTTCGGAGCATCGGATCGCGCATGCGCTCTGCTCTCATCCGGCTAGGTATTATAAACAAAACTTATTTTAATGGTAAAGAACTTTAGATCAGCTAATTAATGATACTTTATAGACATACCGTTATGTAATTTTATTAATTAACAATAGTATAGAAAAGGCTAGGCAGATGATGATGATTAAAAAATACATCCGTCTAATAATTTCCAGATAAGATTTGGTTTTTATCAAAATCAACGCAGTAATTCTCAAGGTTAACCTGAACAAGCAAACACAAATCGGACCGCAAAGCTTCATCCTCCTTTGTCCCGTATTTCATTCCTTTGTCTATGGGATTATAGAGTTAAGTCATAATGTTGGCAGTACACGTGCATGTGCAGTTTTTAGGGTTGCCAGTATTCGTAGGGGGTGTTGGGAGGTTGGGGCACGGCCGGGTCAGTGGGTCGCTCGCGCAGCCTCCCGAAGCTTTCCGGGAGAGACGCGCCTCTATCGACCGCGTGCCGCCACCCTAGGGTTGCCCAAAATCGTTTTTGGATACAGTTCCTGTATTGGAAAAATATGGTTGGTTAGCACATTTAAGAAATTATGGTTATTTACATAATTAGATATGTAATGTGTAATGTTGTAAGAACGATGCACTTAGTGAGAGCACTGAGTTTTTAAGAAAAAAAGGCAAGAAAAAACTGTCTTACTACGTGGAAGTGACGCAATACAGCTTATTTATTTTATACAAAACAAACAAAAGGAAGTAAAGTTATAAGTCTCAATGACTACAAAAATTAAAAAATCATTCGAGCCGAGATTACATTCGACACTCCTTCCATAAGCGGTACAAAGACCCTCTCGCTATTAAAGAGTGCAATATATACAAAATGGGGTGCGCTCGGAGGGTCGGTGACGCCCCTGTTTTGGGAGGACAAGCCGCGCAGCATCCACTACTGCGCAACTCTCTACACACTCGGGCCAGAGGCTCGGTTCGTCGCCGCACCTCGATACTTCCGGAGGTCTTTTATCGTGTTCCTTGGTCCTTTACCTGTCCTCAACCCTGAGCACATCATAATGGACACTCTGTAACTCCTTTTACCGCCCTAAGTGTTAAAAAGTGATGGGGAAAGACAAGCATCAGCCCACCGAGGCTGAAGTGAAGGTGGCTACAGTGGAACTCGAGTCCGTGGATAACATGGCTACGTTACCGGTGGGGCAGCATCGCCAGCAAGGCAGTGATATGGCGATTGCTGAGAAGCATAACAACGCGAACAAAGAAATGGAGCTGAAATGCGTCCAGCCCAAGCCATCTAAAAAGTATGTCATATATATGTAGATGTATTTATAGGTGTTGTTTTTTATTACTTACTTGTTTATTTAATTATTTAAAGTGGATCATAAGAAATACAACAGACAATACATTTTTTATTCGGTAAATTACCACCATTAC
The DNA here is from genome assembly GCA_950022955.1 of Xestia ashworthii. Lineage (NCBI taxonomy): Eukaryota > Metazoa > Arthropoda > Insecta > Lepidoptera > Noctuidae > Xestia > Xestia ashworthii. The sequence continues at coordinate 16,120,354 of OX465555.1, forward strand.
CACCACCAACCAGTACCATTTTTTAAAATTAAAATCATTATCTTTTCGTGAAATATTAATAAGTTGGGTGTGTGTCCAGCGGCCGTGATGTTAATATTTATTTAAAAAATCTGAATCCTTTAAAAATAACAATAACCCAGTGTGTGATTGCTATAATATGAAACTTTATTCCGAAAACGTATGCGAACAAGAAAGAGTCAGTGAACGTTGATGTTTTTTTATTACCCTAGACTATTTAATTTGAAAGACTATTTAATTTGAACGCATTTAAAAAAACATACACGTCCTCATTGAAACCTAAAATAATTATGGTTTAATGAACTTTTTGAAAGTTATTGGTAAAGTTAAAGTTAAATATATAATAATACCTACCTATTGCACAAAACAATATGCGCATTAATCATTCACAAATTAAAACTGTTGGATGGTTTTAGGAGTATCTCCGACTTCCGAAGTTTACAACTATATTACAATACTAAAAACTTTTACGCTACTTAACGTACATGACATAATTTGTTTCTTTCACAGAACATCACTCTTCATCATCTCGAGTTTCATCTACGCGAAGCTCCTGGTTGTTGTGTGTATAGCTTACGTCATCAGTGATGTCATCACACACAACCTCCCCCTCTATTATTATGAGGGGTTCTTCACCTACCTGTATGGCATGAGCATTCTGTTTTTGTTGTACGTCTTCTGCTTCTTACTCCAAGGTACGTAAAAATAGTCCTTTGAATACTGTTAAGTCAAAAATACACTTTAATTCAATACTTAATGAGTGTCTTTATTCAGAGAGTGCATGCTGCAGTGGAAGCCCTCCAAAACCGAAGCCCCCGCCAAAAGAGAAGAAGCCTAAGAAAGAAAAGGAAAAGAAAACCAAAGATAAGGAAGCAAAAGAAGGCAAAGATGGAAAGGAAGGTAAAGACAAGAAAGATGGAAAGAAGGAAGGCAAGTCTAAGGACAAAGGAAAGGACAAGGAAGAGAAAGAAAAGGCTTCTAAAGAGGCCAAGAAACAAAGTCAATTCCAGGTGAGTGGTACACTCCACAACACTATCATACACAGCACATCCATTATTTTTGTATTTAACATTATTCCACATTCTCTTGTCGCTTTCGCGTGTCGTCCTGTGTTAGTTAACCACATATTTGTTTTTATTAATTTCAATTACCACCTACGTGATTTGTTTAATTTAACTTTTTGTGATCCGCACTCGTTCGCAATTTTTATTATTTGACCGTTCACTATTATCATGGTCAACGCTTCGTCCGTACACATCAGGCCGCATGAATCCCTTTTTGTTTACGCTGCCTACTTTTTTGTTTTTTCCATATCATTTGGGCAGGAGGTGTATCCCCGTAAGATGCGTGATAAAGTTCGTCAACAGCAATTGCAATTGCAAATGGCGCAATTGTATGCGTCTGATCAGGTGAGGTATCTTGACGCATCCCGCTTGAAGTGTATCATATCATTACGGAGTGCTTTGGATGTGCTGTCGTAGTTCGTCTGTTCATACTGCTTCTGTGTTCGCTACTGGATCACCTTGCTTTCATGTAGGCTTCGTACACACTTGGAAGTCATGATACTTGACTATAAGATTGTAGAATTGCATCGACATTTTCCTGAGTTGAAATTTGAAAATAACAAACGAATCCTCCTTTCATTTAGTTTTACTAATTGTATCTAAGCTAGTTGCAATTGCCACCTTGTTTTCAGAATGAAATCAGACAATTGATCTCCAAGTTACTCCTATAACCAGAAAAATACTGCATTTCAAGGTATCTGGTTGGTCTGGTGGCTCTTTAAATTTTACTAACTTTATTTCCTACAACAATTTCAGCAACACCAGCAGCAGGACATTGTGGAGCTGGAAGCCGGTCCTGTTGCAAGACCAGCTCGTAGGCGCAAGACTTCTCAGAACGACCACAGCCATGGCAGCTTCTTCCTTAGGATTGGCGCTATTGGTATGAATATCTTTTAATGTAGCAATAAGGCCAACAAAATTTTGCTCTTCACTCTATTGTTGGGGTTTCAATGTATTTCTTTCGTCTTTCAGCCTTTGGTCTCGGTACCATGATTTACAACGGACTGGAGTTTGGAACATTCTTTGAATTGCCTATGGAGTCGCCTTGTTACTTAATTTTGAAGGGAGTCAATCCCGTTTTGCAAATGGTGTTCACTTTTATGCAAATGTACTTCATCTTCATGAATTCCCGGGTAAAAAACGAACTTAATATTGTGTTCAAATTCTTATGAAGTTTTGCAATGATTTATACATTCTTTTGAATTTTTAGCTGAATATTCATCGATTCAAAGTGATTGCCAGATTTGGTTTGATGCATGTTGTTGCTACAAACATTTGTGTTTGGATTCGAACCTTAGTATTGGAGTCACTGAAGGAAATCACAGATTACCACGTTAAGAACCCTCATGGTTATTCTGGCGAAGGCGTACTTGGCAGTAAGTGTCTTATTTAAATCCATACATTCTATTTAAATCATTTTTTAATATCTAAGAGCATTTTGCATCTCAATTTCTTGCAACTAACCTGCTTTTGTTTTTTTTACAAATCATTAAACACTTTTGTACATAAATTAATGGCGCCTTCGTCTTCAGAAGTCATCCGTAAGCACACTCTGAGGCATTCCGGCAAAGTGTTCGGTGCTGCTTCCACCGCTGCTACCTCTATCGCATCTACCGTTATTACCACTGCTAAGACCACTGGAGAGCAACTCCTGAACGTTGTCACCTCCACAGCTGTTCCTAACACCACTCCTACCACAAGTTAGTATTCACCCACATCAATTTTCTGTATCCCTGTGTCGCTAATATGTGCATGTATGTCAATTAAAATGTGTTTGGACTAATTTTTCAGCAACTACTATCTCATCATATAATATCATGGGTGGTGGGTTCCTTCCTAAGTCAAAACTAATCGACACTATAAAGAGTACGGTAGGTTATGACAACGGGATGGGATATGGTCGCGAGTTCAGAGAATGGCCCAATGATAATCCGTTCACTACGACATCTTTTGCACCACTAACTACGGAGTCCGATAAAGTGACTCAGACACAGACGGCCATGTTAGAAGTCTTCCAGTGGCTTCGCACTTCGACTTTGAAACCGATTCTTAACGCTATATCGACTATGGTGCCAAGCACGACATCCGGACAGATAGTAACTGATAGAGATGAGTGGGGCAATAGTATCGAAACATATCGTGTAGATGAACCGCCACATTCGCCAGGTTGGTCGTTGGAGTGTCGCATTGAATTATTACAAAAGTAAAACGCCGTTGCACTTTTTATTTGCGGTTTGTCAGATATTTTTTTGTGTTCATTCGTATCCCACGTACGCGTCCGTTGCACATGAATTTCCTCATTATTTTACTTTAGGTTAAGTTTCTTTGCGTCTTATGCATGTAAATACTTATGGGTTATGGAGTCACCTTTGCTATTTTTAGGTTTGCAAAAAGTACTTATACTTTATGAACTTGTTCGCACAATTTCCTTGAATTTAAAGTATCATAGTAGCTATTTAAATCTAGAATAGCAAAGGAGGACAGTAGTTTCAATGTGTAGATTAGTTTTTTAAATAATCTTGATCAAATTCCGATCAAAATATTTGACGGTGAACATTTTTTTCAGTGCCCAACTCTTCAGAGGTCTTCGAGTCATTCGACGGCCTCAATCCAGCTGCGCTGATCGCCAATATTGATAATACTACGGTGTGCGGCCGAAACCCAATTATGGGCACTATCGTAACCGACTCGGCGCCTTATCTGTATCCGTTCATCATCGAGTACTCCCTCATCGGCGCCGCCGTCATTTACGTTATGTGGAAGCACATTGGCCGCTACCCCAGGTAATATAACCATTTTGTACTATGCAAATTTCGTAAACCAGTTACGTAATTGTAGAATAACATTAACCACAGTTTAGATACCATTCAGCACCTCCATTAACATGAAGTTACTACAACTGTACATAATGTTAACTTTCTGTAACCACTTGTAAATAGTTTCCCCTAACATTAGAGTCACGCTCCTCACGGCAATTTCCTAACACTAGAGCACGATTAGAGTAGACGGAGAACAAAAAAAGTAGCAACGCGTCCGTGACTTTGCCCGCGTTTGGTTACAGCGTGGCCAACGACGAAGATCTGGAAAGACGTCTGGAGGCTGTTCTGTCCCGCAGGGCGGCGGCGCTAGCGGCGGCTCAGCGAGGAAACCGCGTGGATTGCGCCGGAGCCTCCAAAGGCCTCTTCTGTGGACTACTGCTGCTCGTCGCCTCTCTCATCTGCTTGATACTCTTCTTCGTCCTAATCAGACACCAAGAGTTGAAGCGCCTGTCAATCTATTTGGCCGATGTGTCCCACTGTGCTTTGATGGTTCTCTCTATACTGGCCATTTTGATTGGATTTATACGGTAAGAAATTAGTTTTATTAAGAGCACTTTTTAATTACCATTTAAATCATGTGTTTTGTTTTTTAGTTTAGTTTTGTGTTAATTATTTTGTTTTTATTTCTTCCAACCCCATTCATCCCATATCCTGTTCGTGTTTTAATATCCTACACTCCATCAATGGCTCCGAATTATTTTTGTTTGCACATCGACCGTGCTAACCCCCATACTCACTGTTCACAATTCTATTTCTGTTCTTACTACAAACCTTTTTTTCTTTGTGTTATATTTTTGTTTACCATTTTTTGGTTTCACTCATTCTCCAATATTAGTGGTCGTGTAATGAAATGGAGCAATATTCCTCCCTCCTGTACCGAGCCTCTCCGCAGGGTGCAATCTTTGAAGTTCCGCTCCGAAGAACAGTCTGACCTGAACGACATCCTGCTCCGTGTCTCTGCATTTGGCCTCTTCGTGTATGCTGTGTTCAGCGTCATCGCGGGTGGAATGGGAGCCTTCACTCATGAGCCGAACCTTCTCGTCATGATTACTGGTTGCTTGAGCGTTCTTCAGGTAAACTACTGCTTCCTTACATTTCATTATTTCTTTATTATTCATATTCGTATGTGTTTCAGAGGAGCTCGTGGCTAAATAATGACAGCTGCTCAAGCCGATCTTTAGGTAAAGCCTGGCTGCCATTTGTAGATCTTGGCAGTCGTTACAGGTAGTCAGTGGCCCAAGAAGTCTAACCACCAGTTTTACCAAGTAGTATCGTATGACTCCGTATTAATACCACTGGGTTGTGGAGGTCAGATAGGCAGTCGTTCCATGTAAAATACTGGTATCCAGCTGCATCCGGTTAGACTGGAAGCCGACCCCAACATAGTTGGGAAAAGGCTAGGCTGATGATTATTCGTATGTGTTTCAGTCTCATCTTTCGAAAATCTTATACCATTTGTTTCATTTCGTAAACCAGGTGGTCCTTCAACTGCTATTCATTGCCGATGTTTCCCGACGTCGCGTCCACCTGCCCGAACAAGAACGCAGTAAGCCCGCCCGCCAAGCCGTCACCTTCCTCCTGATCTGCAACGTTACCATGTGGCTTATCTACACCTTCGAAGCACAAAAAGTTTTGGCTAACCCTGTAAGTACCTACTGCCTGTTGCTACTTGCTGTACTGAGGACCTCTCACCTCTATCGCATTTTTGTATGTATAATCTTTAATACTAACATTGACGTATTTTCTTTTCAGGTGCAACTTGATTTCTACGGATTCGTGGCTTGGTCTCTCGTACAGCGCTTCACTCTACCACTTTGTATTTTCCACCGTTTCCACTCAGCTGTCACTCTAGCCGAAATATGGAAGACCAGCTACAAAGCGCGCCTGGAGTGAGCGCTTCAAGCTGACTAAGTTGGAGACCTAAGTCCAATCAACAACATCCTAAATGCAACTAGGATGAATACTACGGATTTCGTCCTCATCCGGGACAGCAATTTTTTGTAGGTAGAACGGATAAAATTACTACTAGTTTTCAAAATCATCTCGCTATTTCAAGTGTTAGTATAGGTGTGACGAATTTAGGATGGTAAACATTGCATTTTACAATGTAGAAGTGACTAAGTAATTGCTCTCCCGGACAGTATTGTAGTTGACACGATATAATCACCTGGATCTACCTACCCTATGGATCATCGTTATGTTGGTTATTATTTGCTACGGTTCTTTCATACTTCGTTTTTCTTTCACATTCCATTCTATTTTAACAGATTCAATAAAAATTAGGTTTCTTGAAAGACTGACTGTGGAGACTTTAAAGCGACCAAGCATACATATTTTAGCTCATTTTCTTTAATAGATACGTAACAGAATTGCTCAGATTTCGGAATTCTATACTTGCAAATTTTTAAACGTTGAATGAGAGCATTTTAACATGATCTGATCGAAACACGATAATAAAATAAATCCCAGTTGTGAAAAGTTCCCTCCTTTGTTAGAAATAATTTGTGTGCCATGGTTTTAGGGTTAAGGCTTGATTAAAATTTGACAATATTTTACATTTCTGGAAACATTTCAATCTTAAATCAAAATCTATCTTCTCTGCGACTGGTATTCATTGTTGTTATGAATTAATTGTAATAATTAATTGAATTTGGAACATATTATGGTCGATGAATTTAACATTTCAACACAAAATGGGAGCCGTTTTGTGTATTTAAAACCGTATCTAAAATATAAGATATAAAATTAATTAATATATTTAAATTAATTACTATATTAAAGTTTCAGAAGATTTATTAGCCAACATAAATTTGAGGTAAACAAGTAGGATTACTATAAAGTTTAATATTATGTGGTGTCATAAGAGGGTAGTTGACGTGTCGAAAACCTATATCCGATTATAAGTACTTAACTTTAGAAAAATAGTAGAGACCTGCCGCTTGAGCTGCAGAGCGCCGCTTTATACGGATCATTTGGGTATTTGAGTTTAGGAGACATTTTTATTGCAAAGGGGCCATAAAAATGTAAAAATTTTATCACTATGTAACAAGCACATTTTTATAGCGCTGACGTTAGCAAGTTCAGAGATATGGTAACACTAGATCTAGTATTAAGATACAATTACTGGCAACTTTAATTAGATGTTGCTAGTGCGTAACTTCTACCTATTAGTGATTATTATAATCGATTACAATTTGCGAAGTTTTAACTTGGGACTAAGTTCACAGCGTCAACATTGTAACGCTAAGTTAAACGTTAAAATTTTTCTCTGCAAATATTTTCATAATGATTTTTGTGCAATCTATTTTTATAGGCTGACTAATTTACATACCTGTCTATTCGTGTAATGCAATGATCAACCGTGGTTTACACGTGATATCATTTCTAAGTTATGGATTTTGTATAAAATAGTTCATACTCAATTATTTATATTTATTAATTTTGTAAATTAACTTTAAGGTAAAATCGTAACTTATTGCTGCTCTAGAATCTGAGAGTAACGTCTGCTTACAACGTGAGATTTCGAGTGAATGTAGTTAGTTTTCGATTGGTTTAAAATATTTTAATGATTAGTAATTTATTATTATAAACAGTGGATGTAAAAAAACATGAAAAGAGAGCTCAATCGTATTGATTTTTGAGAAATTTAATGGGTTAACAATAACAGGTCTTGGCATGTTTATTGTTTAACACCAACCAGCGTGTTTGGCTTGTTTTATCACTGCCGATATTTTTAACAATAGATAATTGTTAGTAAGTCCTTTGATAAACCTATACTATTTCTAACTTGTTCAATTTTGTAGGTGATATTTAATGTGTACCTTGATGTTTGGAACAAAATGTACCGATGTTTGTAACTCTAGGTTTTAACATTATTATCATACCTATGTGGATACTCAATCAGTGTTATATAGATACCAAAAATTTGGAAATTCTACTTTAAAATATATAATTAATATATGTAAATGTCTATTTGAATAAATTAAATAATACTTAAACGTGATTGCTAGTTTTATTTGTAGACTAGGACCATACGTCTATAACAGTAATTTTATTGTGTCTGAAGAGATCTTCTTCAAGCAAGGATTTTGCTGATACCGATTTTGTTGATTACTTTCCAGCTGGATAACAATGATAAATTATTAATATTTATAAATAATATTTGCTCCTTGCAAATATTATTTTATGATTTCAACCTTGTACAAATAACCAAAGTGATGTTTCGGATAGACTTTTCTAAATTAGGTAACATTTATTCCGACATTCGGCCTTCACATTTAGGCAATCGATACTATTGCTTTTGACCAACATTTACTTTGTGGCCCGACGACCGAGCCTGGCCGAAACCACAGAACAGTTCCCAAATACTTGGCTGTCTACTTGGATGTCTTGGCGTTCGCAAAATTTCTAGTATAAGTTGACCAGCTTTCCTCTCTCCGGTCTGCGGTATCGAAAAATTAACCATGAACATTCTGTCTCTCTCATTGAACGCTTGTAAAATGGCTTGTCCCAATACGGATTTGCCCGTAAACCTGTCTTCCAAGAGACGGTGGGACGTGTCGCTCTGCAGTGTTGTACGGAATACCCTTTTTAACACGTCAATCAATACTGTGGAGGGTGCACGTCTGCTGGCTATGCCCCCATGGTCAGCAGACGTGCACCCTTCACAGTATTGATACAGGCTTGTAGCTTCAGGCACTCCCGTCATGCACTATTGGATGACACATCGTTCGGGGTTGCTACGAGTCTATATACACTTAGGTGCTCCTTGTGTTGCTCTGCATCGGTGTCACTGCGGTAAAGCTACCTGCTGCGCTACTACAGCAGGACAGGCCATGGTGTGATAGGCTGTCCCTGCTGTAGTAGCGCAGGTTGCATTGCATGACACTCATTACTCACTCACGACCATATCATTCGTCAAGCCGTTGACAGCACTTGTGTACCAGCGGTTGTAGAAACAAACGGCTTGGTACGAGACGATAGGAGAACAAATTACAGCTGATGGCATGAAGCTGGTGCATTGGAAGGTAAGGGCCTGGGGACGCAACTTGTATCGGCACTCTTGCGCCATCTCATGTTGCAAGCTTGGCGGGCTGTGCAGGCGCTGCTGCTGCGGCTGCTGAGATCCTCTAGCGGCGTTCATACTGTAAGCTTATTTTATTGGTAACCTCTGTTTTGAGCTGTTTGGGGTCGAAACGCTCGGGCCGCGCTCGGTCATGATACCTAGTACTTTCCCATATTTAATTTATTAATAATATGTTTAATGATTAATACAGTTTAATGTGTTTTTTTTTTCAAAATCAACGGGTACGATCTCCAGCTAGGAAAATTATTTTTTCAAAAATCCAATGTAGTTTTCATCAAAATAGGGCTCGAGACTCGTTTGGGTACTTTTCGCTATTCCCCATAGTTTCGGAATAGGCCCACTTATCAAATTCGCCTTGTTTATGTAGGTACTTACATTTTTTTTATTATTATGTTATATCTATTTTGTAGTTTACATAAAATGTTCACATTAAAGATTTCGACGCCTACTAAAATTTTGGTTCAAACACCTAACCGTTATGATGAAGTTACAGCCATTTCAATTTTAGGGGAGGTTGGGGTGGGTAGGGGATGGCATACAAATTTCAACGCCCCTTATTAGATAGGTATATATTATATAGAGTGATTCAAGAGGAAGGTTCATAAGTATCTGCATTGCTCTGGGGATTGGGGTGAGTTGCTAGTGTTGAATAAATGGAAAATATCATTCTTATGTTTTCACCTCAGCACCTCAAACAAGCAGGTTTTGCTGTTTACAGACAGTGAGCAAAGTTCGATTTTGCTGCGAGCGTGAGACAAAGTAACTTTATAATATTTTTTTGAAATACCGAGAACTGTGCAGGACTACTCACAAAATTCGAAAGATTTCAAATTCACTTTGTTCTGTCACTTTTATTTCGATACGAAAAAAGCGAGAGATAGAAACAAGTCGATTCGGAATTCGATTTTCAAATTCCATATCTACTACCCCAAAGAAGTAACAAACAATAAAACGTTCGGATACCGATATTGTAAATCAATAACCGTAATATTGTAAATTACGTGTTTAGGTTATAAGGGGCCGGTGGAGCATGCGTATTTCATACAAACGTAATACCAAAATCATTTGTAAATCAAACATATATTCTTAAGGTAGTGTGTATTTATTTCGATTGGATTACAGAATACCTAGGTTCCCAAATATATATTAAGAGAGGACAATGATACAAAGACAAGATAATTATGAGGCATTTAAAATTTTTACTTTTCTCATAACTCTTGTTTAAATCAGTGACCAATCAAATTATATATTTGGTAACATAGATATTCTGTAATCCAATCGAAATTAATAGGTACACACGACCTTAGGAATATGTTTAATTTACAAATTATTTTGGTATTACGTTTGTATGAAATACGCATGCTCCTCCGGCCCCTTAAATGAAAAATTATTGTATTTCGAATGATCGAATTATATTATTTTATAATGAAATCGAGGTGAAGAATGTTGAAGAAAAAAATACGAAGTTTATCATGTATCTACTTATTTATTTGTAGTTTTAACAATCTTTAATATTGAGACGGAATACCGCGAGTACCTCCAGTTTCCGATTTAAAAAAAGAAGCGGGATTCAAATTTTTATTGTTGTTTCTCTGTTACGCTAGCAACGATAATAATAAATAAATGTGAGTGATTCCAGTGACGAAGGCTTACTATTTATCACCTGAAGAACTGAAGAATAATGTAAAAAATGCAGAGTTAAGTTTCCTGCCTGAAAAGTCTCACGAAAAGTATCAAAGTTTTAAGCAATGGAGACTTACAAAGGGTGCAAAATTTTTTTTGAAGACTGTACTCTTGTCGTACTTTATAGAATTGTCACAATCTAGGCAACCATCACAATGTGGAGTATTTACTCAATGTTTTGACGACCCCGTTGTCGCTGACATAAGCAACAGGATCCGCGTACGAAGTCGCGGGCAGAAGCTAGTAGGTAAATATATGCCCGGGAAAGTTAAAAGCCACAGACGTGCACAAGAGGAAGCTCACCTATCCCAAAATTATTGCATTTTTGAAAAGAATGTCGGTGGGGCACAAATCCAAAAAGTCCAAAATATTTTCGCCCGCTAACATTCAAAAGTTTCTTAATGAAGCTCCGGACTGCAATTTTCTCGCTGCAAAAGTAAGTATATGTAATTAGAAGTATAAGTATATGTGGAGTGAAGTATTGTTAAATATAATCATGTAGGTACCTTATAGACCTTAGTACTTAGGCCGAAACTTATCATAATTTTTTACAACTCAATATCTTTTCCTGTACCTATATTTACTCATGTAGGTAGGTACCTACCCAATATTTTTATTGCAGGTTATCCTCATTATTGGAATAAGTGGAGCATGCCGCACGAACGAACTATTAAATCTAACTGTTAATGCCATCGAAAAGCATTCAGACAAATTAATGTTAATCAACTTGCCGAATACAAAGACGAATATTGACAGGTCTTTTGTTATTCGCGACGAACATGTTAATATTATTGAGAAATACCTATAAGGCATTACGCCCTGCTAATACGAAAACAGATCGATTTTTGTTGCAGTATCATAATGATAAGTGTTCGAGACAGCCTATGGGAGTCAACAAAATAGGCGGAACGCCGAGAGCAATAGCCACTTTTCTGAAACTGCAGGAACCTCAGCTTAATTTACACTGTTTTCGGCGAACTTCGGCCACGTTTTTGGCTGATTCAGGAGCCGACCTCACTACTATAAAACGACGGCGGATGGAGGTCGAATACAGTCGCGGAAGGATATTATATTGAGGATTCGATCCAAGATAAATCTAAAATGTGTAAGCGTATAGTAGCGACCATAAGCTTGAAACAGACCTCAGATCCTTGGTCTCGTCCGTCTACCTACTTCTAGAGTCATGAATAACCCCGCTGAGTCACCTACTTTTTAACCGACTTCCAAAAAGGAGGAGGTTCTCTATTCGACTGTATGTATTTTTTTTTTTTATGTATGTTCACCGATTACTCGAAGACGCCTAAACCGATTTGAAAAATTCTTTTTTTGTTTGAAAGGGTATACTTCCAAGTTGGTCCCATAGTCGCCAAGTCGGGATCTGATGATGGAATCTTGGCGAAATCGAGGGAACTCTTCAAATTTTATAGGATAACGTACAGCAATTTTGGTATTTTCTACAACAAGTGAAGCATTTGCGTTTGATAAGAACCATTCTACCATCAGATCTGATGATGAAGCCAAGAGTCACGGAACTCCATAATGAGACAATGTATCCTAGTCGTGTTTGGGCTTGTTGTAATTGTAACGGTATGCACTTTCCATGTGAACCACTAAAAAGTGAAAAATAAAAACTTTTTTTGCAAAAAATAAAACCGACTTCAAAAAGAAAAAGTGAAAAATAACTTTAGCTTCTGAAGTCGGTGACAAAAAAATTAAATCAATCATACAAACGTCACCGACTTCAGAAGCTAAAGTTATTTTTCACTTTTTCTTTTTGAAGTCGGTTTTATTTTTTGCAAAAAAAGTTTTACTATCTTCCCGTCACCATCCACAAGTAAGAAATTCGAAACTATAAGCTTGCAACAGACCTAAGATTCTTGGGCTCGCCCGTCTGTCCGTCAAAGTAGGTGACAAGTAAGGAAGCCGAAACCTCAGCGGATACTCAAACTCAAGTCGCTAACACAACAATATCGGTTCCAAACAAAACTTACTTTTAATTTGCAAACTTGCAATCATTTTACTTTTCACTTTTGTTTTTTTCTTATTTTTTAAATATAAACGGTGGAGAGCAGCGGTGGCCCAGTGGTGGCGTCCCTGACTTACGAGCAGTAAGTCGTGCGTGGGTTCGAACCCAGACAGGCGCATTACCTACTTTGCAAAATATGCGCTTTGACGTGGAGTTGCGGACACCAGCCCGTTGTGCAATACAATACAATACAATATATTATAATGTAAACGGTGGTTTTATGTTTTACTATGTTGTTTTTTTTTACCTTTCAGTATATGTTCTCGCTGCTGAGGTGAAAAGTTTTATGTGTCACTCGAGACCAAAGTTATTTGCATAACGTGTCTCGTTATGCAAATAACTTTGGTCTCAAGTGACGTCCTAACCTAACCTAGAATCACTCACTACGCTCGTGATTCAACTATAGACTCCTTCGCTTACTCGGGATTTGAAATAAACACTCACAACAAACTCACTTTGCTCTCTTGTTGCACAAACAACTATTTTCATTTCCTTAATAATCGACTAAGAGTACAACACTAGCAATTTTTTCAAGTAGCAATTTCACGCCTCTGTTGTCAATTTGACATTTACAACTGACTGACAGTTTGTTACATCAATCAACCTGATGCGTTGTGAATTTATCTGAAACTATCCACAAGTTTAAATTATAATTATGAGGTAGTGATTCATCTTAATTAGTAAAACAGTGGTATCAGTTTATTGTGAAGGGACACGGAAATAATCTAACATGCTCATACGTTGTGTTCTGTTGTTGTTGTGTTTGAACTGTGTGAGGACGACTGAGTATTTTGGTAGTGATGGGAGCCGTGTTGCCGAGTTCAATAGAAGGTTTTCGTTTTGGCCTTCTGTCCACAATGCCGCGAGGTTGATGAGAGTGAGGAGGCAAGCGAATGTCGCTGCTGCGGCCCAAAGCGAGGGTGGGCCGATTACTCCTGCCGACAAACCCTCGCCGGCGGTAGAAGTGAACTCTGCTCCTAAGGATCAAGTAAAGAACGTCCCGGAGCCGGGTAAAGTTGACACCGTGCTGTCGACACCGCCACCTGCTTCTGGTAAGATTACACAATGAATTCCTGTTATTACACAATGTAACATAGTGTGTTTTCCTGTAGTTCTTATCAATTCAAATGAAATGTTAGTTTCCTGATAGATACATAAATAGCTAGTTGGTTTTGCCAAGCAGTATTGATAAAATGCAGCTTTTAATCTGGTTGCCTGAAATACAAACCTGCCATATGCCAAAGTTCTGTCAATGGATTTCATATGAAGCAACATAACATTGAACTTACTTTCTCTAATGAGCAGAGGGTCATCTATACCTGGGCGCTGTTTAATAAATGTTACAATCCGACAATATTGGAAATAAGTGACAAATTTGTTAAGTTGTATTGACAAAATTAAATTTTGTTTAATAAATCTTACAATAATTTTCACCTGTCAAGAGAACATGTTTATTAAACCGAAATATGTAAAATTGTAGGTAAAATTTTACAATTTGTCAGTTTTCTACCATAGTAAATTTGTAAGTTGTCATTTTTATTAAACAGAAACTTGTAGATTTAAAACTTTTACAATATACAATTTTTGTAACATTCATTGAAAAGGGCCCAGGGCTGTCCAGACTAGATTAAGTTGTGGGCCAATTCAGTATACAGTACAGATTTGATGGCTGCAGGAACAATTACCTACATACATTTTTTTTTTACACCAAAATGAGTGTGTAAGAAACATGTTGTGGGCCGCACAAATGTAAGGTTGTGTTTTGGACAGCCCTGATCTATACCATTACAATGAAGATTATTCATGTCCAGCATCAATTTGCAAATAAGTTTTGAATAAGTCTATGTTGAAATAAGATTTTTTAAGGTCTCTAATGAAATGAGTAAGTATAGACATTCATCATAAATGTAGTATTCTATTGACTGGCAGCCGCTCCAAACATAGTTGGGAAAAGGCGAGAGATCCTTCCGTTAAACATTGTATAATTGATAAAGCGTGCGATATTAATATTTTGATGCAGTTTAGTTTTTAAACAAACATTTATTTATTAATTTTACAAGTAAAAAGTCAGTGTGTACATAACAGTTTCCTTTCTTCAAGGCCTTGTTTTTTTTTCTATTCAGCTCTTATTCTATTGTTTTAATTGTCTACTACCTATCTACAAAAACAGTTATATTCACCTTGATTGTTATTCTCATTAGCATTGTTGCTTAACTATCATCTGTGGTTAAATCATCAAATAGGTGGTTGATATCAATGATATTATAAGTATATCATTGTTTCATATGAATTGGTAAACTCTGAATCTCAGACTCGGGACATGCAAAGCAAATTAACACTTATGTCCCATAGAAACAATGATTTGTTTATTTTCAATGTTAGTAAATTATTAAGACTTATTGTGCTGAGTATTTAAAATACTTTGTTTACATAAAGTATTACATCACACTTTAAACTACCAATCAAAACAATTGTGTATAATTTTACTTATCTGATTTTATTCTGATTCATTTTTAGGGTTCCGTAGCCAAATGGCAAAAAACGGAACCCTTATAGTTTCGCCATGTCTGTCTGTCTGTCTGTCCGCTGATAATCTCAGTGACCGTTAGCACCAGAAAGCTGAAATTTGGTACCAATATGTATATCAATCATGCCGACAAAGTGCAAAAATAAAAATTTAAAAAAACATTTTTATTAGGGTACCTCCCCCAGACGTAAAGTGGGGAGCGATTTTTTTTTTAATTTTGACCCTGACGTGTGATATATTGTTGGATAGGTATTTAAAAATGAATAGGGGTTTTCTAAAATCATTTTTTGATAATATTAATATTTTAGGAAATAATCGCTCCGAAAGTCAAAAACAATGTGTCCCCCCCCCCTCTAACTTTTGAACCATAAGTTTAAAAATATGAAAAAAATCACAGAAGTAGACCTTTATATGAACTTTCTAGGAAAATTATTTTCAACTTGATGAGTTGAATAGTTTTTGAGTTATATAGCACTTTTTCAAAAAAACGCAAATGATAACTTTGTTTTTCATACAAATACTATGAAAAACAAAGTTATTTTTGCTGACGAAAAATGTTGGTATTTTTAATGGTCTGGGAAGCTACGGAACCCTACAGTGAGCGTGGCCCGACACGCTCTTGGCCGGTTTTAATTTTTTTTTGGATTTTATTGGTTATCAATGTATATGTATGTCACCGTAAAATTGTCAAACACGTTATATTACATTAAAACGTGTGTCTCTCTAGCGATAAGGTAAACTCTCGAAATATTGTCAACTGAACATACGGAAGTATCTCTGCCCCCATAATCGGGACTTGGGGCACCCCCCCATTAGGTTGGTTAGGTTCCTTTAAACCCTGCGATCGCTTTTTAGGGGAATATAAAGTGTTTTATGGTTAGGTTATATTAATCGGTATTTCTCAGGAATGGTACATTATCTTTTCATGAAAGTTGTACCACTGGGCAAGGGGGACCCCTCCTTCCCTCCACACCGCGTGAGTTGACTACCATCGCATGCATTTCACGAAAAATAATGCGTTTTGTTGTAAGCAGTATGTTCGTTTGACAATATTTCGAGATTTTACAATATCGCTAGAGATAGTACAATATAACGTATTTGACAATTTTACGGTGACATATACATATGTGGCAATGGGTGTTATTTACCTGAAATAAAACAATTTATTGTATAATAATGTCTTTTCATGTTCAAAATAAAAGGTGAACAAACTTATATTACAGTATAAGGTCATGTATTATATTTCAACCTTGTTATGTTCATTGCTTCAAGGTTATTATTAAAAATGATTCTATGCACCTATTGTGTGAGTTGTATTTGTATGTAATGTTTTTTTTTTATGATGGCTCTATGGAATTTTTTCTGAAGCATTTCAAGTAGGAAATGTTCATTGCCCTATGAGTTTATTACCAACAGCTTTCATGTTTTCAACAAATCCAAGCAGTACTTTAAATCGCAATTAAAATTAAGTGTAATTTTTTCAGTTTTATTTTATTTTAGGACATTAAAGACAAGTATTACTTACCATTTTTAATGAAACTAAACCAAAAAAAAAAAGAGTCAAGGGACTTACCTGTCATATATTATGGGCACACATATGTGCAATGCTGTTTATCTACACAGTCTGTGTATTCCCTAAAATATATTAATTGATTAATATCTGTGATTTCAGGCAATGCAACAACCATTAGCAGTACCATAGCACCGGTGGTCAACGAAACCAAGAATGCAACAATTCCGGAGAAACCAATTAAACAGATTGATCTGAATAATCCCGGAGTACTGAAGAGAGGGTTCATCGTTTTTGGAGGATTTGCACTGCTGGCAGTTGCATATTTCATATTTTACAGGTAAAACGATTATATCAGCTGAGTAGTATGCTTACTACCATTACTTCCCTGTTTTTTGTCCACCATCCAAGTGTTCTCCGTGACTTTAGTCATTGTCGGTACTTGTTTTGTAGAGCCTTACCAATATTCAAGCCAATATTCGGACAACATCTTTCTCCAGCGGACATCTCCTAGTCCTCGTATAGCCAGGTTTCAAAAAAAGTTTTTCAACAGAACCTCTTTTGAAAGTACTTTTTAAGGTGCAAGCTCTAGGGTAGCGAGGAAGGAACATGGATGGGTTTTAGTCAGTAAAAGTCTGACAATCCCTCCCGCTCCGCCCAGAGTGGGAGCAGTTATTTGATGATTTCCCTTTCCGAAAAAAAAGGTAGCCCGCGAAAACCCTGGAACGAATTAAAGACATTCCTCGACCTTTATGTACTTGGAGGGTTGTATTGATGATTATAATTCTGTAACTACATACGTCTTACACTCGCGAATCATATTTTCACCGACATACAACCTAGCACTGTCCTGCAAATTGCAAAAAACGTAAGAAAATTTGAATTTCGCGGGTTACACTGGAGCATCAAAAGACCAATAGCTTAGACTTTTACATGCCATGGCCGTATTCTTTCGAGCATGCTAGATTTTCTTATGTAGGTACTGTAAGAAAAATTCCGCAGATATTTCGTTTACATATAGGTACAGTTTATCTCGTAACAAAAGTGAGTCATGTACACAGAAAACCAATGTGTTTACAATTTTGCGCCAGTCCACTCCCGTTTGAGTGAATCGTGTAGAGTTCGACAAATAACCATGGTACACATTCTTTCCTGAAAACG
Source organism: Xestia ashworthii (assembly GCA_950022955.1). NCBI lineage: Eukaryota > Metazoa > Arthropoda > Insecta > Lepidoptera > Noctuidae > Xestia > Xestia ashworthii. Next base: position 16,138,248 of record OX465555.1, read on the forward strand.
AACTAATAGCACTTTAAATCCGCTCTTATCTTTGTAGATTATTTAGGCTTTGCAGTATTTCCGTTTATTTAATCAACGAAAAAGATTTTATCAACTAATGCTATGAGAAATGATGGCTATCTTGTAAACGAGATTAATAAATAACCAAGTTGCCTGGTGGCATTTCCTATTGGCAAAAATGTCGAACACAAACAAACACACTAGAAGACCAAACTTTCACACCTTATTCTCTGCGCCTTATTAGCTGCGCACTGTAATCTCCTCAATCACTGATGTACCTACTTACTGCTCGGTTCTCCTCACTCACTGGTGTACTGCTCGGTTCTACTAACTCAAAGATTTATTGCTCGGTTCTACTCACTCACTGATGTAATGCTCGGAACTACTCATTCAAATAATGTAATGGTTCTACTCACTCAATGATGTAATGCTCGGTTCTCACTCAAAGATGTATTGCTCGGTTCTACTCACTCAATGATGTAATGCTCGGTACTACTCACTCAAAGATGTATTGCTCGGTACTACTCACTCAAATATGTAATGCTCGGTTCTACTTACTCAATGATGTAATGCTCGTTACTACTCACTCACTGATGTAATGTTCGGTACTACTCATTCAAATATGTAATGCTCGGTTCTACTCACTCAATGATGTAATGCTCGGTACTACTCATTCAAATATGTAATGCTCGGTTCTACTCACTCAATGATGTAGTGCTCGGTTCTACTAACTCAAAGATGTATTGCTCGGTTCTACTCAATCACTGATGTACCTAATACTCGAATCAGAACTGAACTCAAATCTGAAAGAAAACATTACGGTTATTTTGCCTTATAGTTGACAACTTGGTATCACACATTGATTGAATAAACTGAATAACATGTCATTGAAAAACAGTATCAGTAATCAGTTCATGTTATTATTGCAAACATTAATAATATTTGTGCAATAAGTCATGACTGATGTCATTTTCTTCGGCATTGGCTGAAGAAATTAATAATATGTTATAGGTATGTCTGTTTGCCTCCCGCGATATGGGAATAGCATTTTTCATAATAAGGTAATAAAATGTATCATTGACAATGCCATGCGAGTTTACCTTGTAATGTTCGCTCGGTACGTAACGTAACTTGGGTAGCACATTCGCACGAAGCGCTTTGCTACATCTTTTATTATGCGCACAGCCAAGGAGTGGAATTTCCTGCCTGCGTCGGTGTTCCTGAGTTCATATAACCCCAATCTATTTAAGTCGCGAGTGAATAATGCTTCGTTTGAGTTAGCTCGTTCCAACGTCGACTTCATCTCTGTACTCTGAAAAAGATTGAGGTCAAGAGGAGGTCTATTTAACGTAAAAAAATACATAAGACACAGACAGATATAAGTAGTACACACGCATTTCGCCTTTTATGTTTCAATTCCCGTACAATATCGCCATTGCCAGGGTACATATCCAGTACCTCAGTTCATATAATGATTTCTTAAATGATTGTACTAGGTGTTACACCTACTACCTCTGACCATGAAGGTCAACAACTTTTGGTCTAGGAGACCTGAAAATGCGCAGAAAAAATGAACTTTCTATACATATAGTATGCAACTACCTGATCCATATGTAATTATGTATAGTAAAATTAAAAAAAAAAGTTACATAGGAATATCCAGAAGGCATAGCACAAAAGTAAAAAAACATAGGTAGAATATAGTTTTATATACTGAATAGTAAAAAAGGTTGAAATATGGTCGCTGTCGCTGTAACCACCACCTGCAATATTTTGTATAATTGGGTTTTCTACTTTTATTCAAAATTGAACGAATGACTCATTTGACCAAACCACTTGTTTCCAATATCATCATGTCATTTACCTATATTTTGAACTTTGATACAAGTACTGATTAAGTCAGTGTTGTCAGTGAGGTTAATTGTCTTTAATTGCATGAGAGAGTTTATGAACAGTGACAAGCCTCTTCTGTAATCAGTCACTGATTACTGAGTACCACAGGGCAAGGAATCGCCACGACGCAACGGCATTACTAAGTTTATTGTATCTATTGAATAAGGTTTCAAATATCTTCTTTTTCTTTTATTTCCACCCGGAAAAACTCTTTTCGATCTTCTTTGTCGTGTCTTTAGTGCCTAACCTGGTGTCTGAGCTTTTATGTCTCGGACTTGGCTTTGCATGCCGTCGAGAAATATCTCTCAGGCATGCTGGTTCTTTTCGATAAAAAAGTGTAAAATACACTTCAATGACGAACTGGTAGTAGAAAACTATGAATAGCAATGACGAGTCTCAAATATGTACAAATCTCTTTAGTCCGTCAGTTAGAGTATTGGAAAATAACGGACACGTATTTTTTGTTTTTGTAAATCAATGAATATTGACGAAGATAGAACGCATCAAAACTCGGGAGTGGGGGGCTCATGATGTCAGAGAAATCTAAAAATGATACCTAGGCGTGACGTATTGAGAATTTTAAAAGCGTCGTATCGTCGTCAATTTTGATTTACGTAACAAAAGAAAAAATACTGACCAAATATTTTTTGATAATCTAACTGACGGATTAATTAGATTTTTTTTTGTCATTTACCCTATTAACATCCAACTTTTGTAAAATTCCAGGAGAAAAGGCAAGAACAACGATTCAGGCGGGGCACATACCACGATTAATGAAAACCAGTTCCGCTACGGGGTCCTCCAATCAGAAGACAGGAGAGACAACATGGAGCTGTCCCGAGTCCCTCTCACCATGGAATCCGATGAGGACGAGGACGAAGACTTAGAGATCTTCGACTTAGAACAGAAGAGGAAGTCAATGTCCTACGTCAACCTACAAGCAAACGATGAAGACATAGTCTTCTCTCCAAAAACGAATACAGAAAACGATAGAGATAATTTACTCCTAGATATTGAAGATGTAAATTCTGATACGTTAATCAATTGGAGCAGTAACGGCAGTAAGTCTATATTATAATTCCTGTCCTGTGTTTGTTAATAGTATGATACAAAAAGTTGAAAATGCGTGACGTATTTATTCGCCATAATCTGAATTGATGTTGGTTATATGATGAAGTTTGTTCCTCATAAAATTGCTGTTAGGTTGTCGAGTTAAAAAAAATCTTAGTTTCTTAGTACTATAGTATTATTTTAGTTTGATATTGCTCTGCCTATAAAGTAAGAAATATCACATTTTTTGATAACCTAACAGTGGAATTATGATGTCACTTAATAGGTTTTAAATAGCTGTCGTTACAGTTCGGTTCAGTTTGCATATTCAAATATCAACCAGCCCAGTGCAAAATTAACGTAGAAACTAACATTACGCATGAAGAACAAATTAGAATGTTCAAACTGCTGTGAAGAAAACATTTTCGCCAAATGACTGCACCACTAGTTTTAATGTACGAGATGAATATTTCACAAGGCCTTTCAAACACGCAATGAAAATGTAGCATTTTATTATGAACTCTAGTAGTTATGTTATACGGTCTAGCGACCTTCACAGATATTAACACAATGTTATCTGGAACATGTGTCTTGAACAAACATTCAGAAAACGATCTTACAGCTCAAATTCCTTTGAATTCTAAGATCGAATTGTTAATGTTTACCTACGAATTATTTTTGTTTTATTCACTGCATTTATTGATTTAGCTTATTTACAAGATGCAAAAATGTTTTTTATGTTCACCAAATAAGGTGGTGAATCACTTGCTGGCAAATTAGAGATAGATTATTGCGTGTAACCTTGAATGGATCGATGACCGAAAGTTGAAAGGTTATGGCAAAATGCTTTACTGTTTCTGCGAAGTTCTTGTGTAAGAAGTGTCGTTATAATTTCACGGTCAATGCATTTCCAATAGCAATTCTAATCCGTTGACCGTACGTTTTCAAAGCAATGCTTTTGAAATAGTGTGGTAAATGGATATTCCTCATGGGAATAAGCACCTTAATCGACTACGTGACGGTTTGAGCTGGTCAAAAAGAGCTTAGGAAGGTTATTCATAATGGAAAAAAAGGAAAAAGCATTTACGAGCCTGCACAGGACAAAACACACAAAATAAAATGGGTAAATTATCAAACTTCTAAAAGTAAAACAGAAAAAAAAGTGCGTGGAGTCTCTCCGCGCGGAAGTGAAACTTCGTAATGAGGAAATGAAAATAGGAAAGGGTAGTGGGGGGGACATGGAGGGGGCTCTCCATGGTAGCGTTAAACGTTTAACGCAACCTTGTTGGAAGTCGCATTAGAAGTTTCACTTCAAAAGCAACAAAATTGGTCCTGTAAAAGGCCCAAAGGCCCTATCGCAGTAGTATTACATAAGCAGAGTTCTTGACCCTTCCTCCTTGTCAACAAAAGTAAGCATAGCTCCTCCGCTCCCCCCCCACATCTACGGACCGACCTAATAGGGATAGTAAGTAATGAAATAATATTGCTTACATAATCACCATTCAGACCCCGGGGGGTCTGAATGTACCACATGTCATAATAAAAAAAGTTTGAAATACATCATTCGTCAAGATTAAACCGCACAAACGTAATACAACAATATGATTGGCTCAAGTTGATTCCGCGTCTATAAGGGTGGTTATTCCCTAACAAAACAGGTATTTCTGTGTCTTCTTTATAATTTGGTATTAATTATGTATGAGACGAATTTCGTGCAGTAATTAATATAGAAGTATGCTTAAAGTATATTCTTGGAAATAAATCTGCTTTAAAATTAATGTAAGGAAAATAGATACTTATGGCATTTTGTAACATTATACTTCAGGGGCCAGCACCTCTGATAGTAGTTTTATTTTAATCTAAGTTCAGTGTGGGAATGAGAGAACGATACAGGATGTCTAGCTCCATCTCTTTCGCACACTATAGTCAGATTACAATTATACTGCTGTAAGAGTTGGTGGTACGTACGACGACCTATCAAGATATAAAAAAGCAAAATATGCTGATCTCACGTTGTACGGGGAGCTCATACAAAGTGAGGTCAGGTTATACTGTGATGTGTTGCCGTGTGTAGTCCCAAGTTGCTTTTAATGTTCGCAGTATATTCCAATAATTGCTAATTTATTTTTAGTTCTTCTTAATTCAGGGCTTGATTATAATTTATCTTAAAATAAGTATATGTGTTTATTATAATATTGCATACTAATTATTTATTTCATAGTATTACGAAAAAATATGTTATAAATTGATTTAAAATCTCGTGTATTTTGTTATTTACTTTCATAGTTAATCTGATTTTGGAATTTTAATTTTATTTATATCGATTCTCATACGAAAGATACTACGGTTTATTAAGGATTATTTTTATTATTTTTTTACGTGATTTATTTTTTATTATTTTGAAAATAGAAATTGAAAGTATTTTGAAAAAACGTGCCATCGATACTTATATTTTTTCTATCAAATTGAAAATAGTACTTTTAATGTAAATGAGTATTAATACCGGATATTTTTGTATGAAAAAATGTTATTATGTTTTACAAAATTTAAAAAAATAATTGTGCTGATGTTCGCATGGAAATAAAACAACTGGCGTAATAAGGGTACACCTCTGATTTACCCTTTGGGAAAACCAGGGGTGATGTAACTTTATGTGAAAGATGCGTTGACAATAATCGACTAATGTTTATGCGATTATGTATGTACGTTTTAGTCGATTTTTGTTGCATTCCTTTCAGAATAGTGGTGAATAAATTGCGACAGAAATCGATTAATCAAAAATCAATATTCGATTTAAAGCATGTTTCGGGTTCAACTTAAAATTGTAAAGTACAGTATTTTATAGTAAACTGATAAATTATTAAAAGTCAACAATTTAAGGCGAATTTCATCAATGAAAATTGAACACCATCAGCGCATTTTAACTGCTTAAAGAGTTGTTGGCAAATGTACACTTTTTTCTTTATCGTGTGTTTAATGCCCAACCTGGTTTTAGTTCTTTTGTGCTACCTATGGACCTCTGACGTAGCTTTACATGCCGTCGAGTAATATCTCAGGCATGCTGGTTTCCTCACGATGTTTTCGTTCACCTAGCAAGTAATAATTATACAATACGCACATGAATCCAAAAAATCAGAGTGTGTTCCTTGAGTTCGAACTCGAGACCTTATGATTTGGCAGTCCGATGTCCTAGTAGGCCATCACTGCTTTAATTGACACCGACAGCTATTGATCGTGGTTTAGATGTGCTAATCGCGTTCAGTTGAATTGGTATAATCCGCACTTAGTAGAATTTTACCGTATAGTTTTAGTTCAGGTACATTTTGTCTATTGATGTAGTTATTATTTATATTTTCACATTAACATATCAATAGAGTTAACTGTTTCATGTACTTTTTAACCGTGAAACTGTAGATCTAATTGCATTTTAATAGCTTTTTCTGTTTGGTTACTGGAATGCATAAAAATAGCGCTAAAGTAAATGCAGTCAATTCATTGTTATTTTACCTATTAGTGAACAGGGTAAACATCACTAATTTTGTTATAATTGTCAGTAGCAGAAACACTACAGCAAACAAGTTGTAAGTAACAAGTTTATGGATTACTGTGATTTTGAGTGCTGACAAGTCAGGGATTTAATGGACGTCTCAGATCTCAAGAGTGTAGGTATGCAGTGTGTCTCCAAAGTCAATTGCCCACCTTCCATTTTTAGCTGTATACCCTGACACCTAAGCACTTGATGATCTTATGATTGGATAAACGAGTAGAGTTCGCGTAGCTGCGTTTTGCGCCAAATATATTTTATGAAAATTTCCATCGACACATCTTTGAAAAGACTGTATTACTGATTTGTTTAATTTGACATTGCACATTGATTTAAAACATTATTCTTTTTTTTAATGTCAGCGCGACGGTTATGATAAAATTAAATATCGAATAGTAAGAAATCGGTACGTTCCGACTAAAACATTTCAAAATAATTGTTGATTCAGTGTCAGAATACTATGAGTGAGGACTGTCCTTCTCATAGTACTTTATTATCTAGATTTATTTCATACGAATCTTATGCTGATTTAATTTTGTGACAAAAATGCATGGGAAGGCTTATTTTAAATGTATGTATAATGTTCTGTTATTGTAGAAATGTCTAATAGGTATTATTTTATTAATATTATGTCTGAATTCTCATGTAAATTTCCGATTTTCATCAATTTTCTTGACCTTAAATTTTGCAAATTAATATTTATTTGAAAACAAAAATAATTACTTGATTTCTTTATATCACTGTTAAAGCTATGGACTGTGATAATAGAAGAGAATGTAGAATATATTAAGTGATATATTTTTCGGAGGATAATAGCTTTGTACGTGTATCTATAGTTTGCCATCGCTCTCTGTCACTCTTCTGTACTTATTGATGGCTGTAGTTGATTCTTATGTTGAAAGAAAGAGATAGGTAGTGCTGGTATTGTGTCAAACCTGCGTGTGTTAAAGAAGGACCGATATATTGAATAAAGAACGTGGGCTAAGGCTGAGTATGGAACGGCACAGATCGGGTGAAGTGCAGACAAGCGCAGTTTTTATTGTTAAACAAAAATCAACCATTATCTAGTTGAAATAATGTTAAAAATTAATAAACTACTAATCAGAAAGAGCAGTAGTTAAGTAACACAGAGAACAGTTGCGTGGTCTCAGCCAGTTTATATATTTTAGACTTTAGTTTAAGTAATACAGTGTCGAAATTTGTATGGTAATGACACCTTCGCTGCAGTTCCTCTGGTCTGCGTGTTTCATAAGGATTAAAAATTATTTAGCTTTATTATTATGGCACTAAAAGAGAGAACGTTACAGCGCCACCTACCTTTTTCTTCTAAAACTAATTCCTGTTTTGCTAAGCATTCTCTCAAGTGTAGGCCTTTTTGATGTCGTTGCGAAATTTCTGATTTTGCGAAGTCGAAGTAAGTCAGTAATGTAATTTGTTAGTGTAGAAATTAATGTAATGTAAGGTTGTTTCTAATTTAATAAAGATATATAATATTTTATTATACATTTTTTATTCGAAATTTCTTAACCTCGTTATAAAGAGAAAAATATATCTGACATCCAGTCTTACCAAGGGGTATTGTATTATCCAGTGGTTATGGAGGTCAGATAAGCAGACGCTCCATGTAAAATGCTAGTGTTCAGCTGCATCCGGTTAGACTGGAAGCCGACCCCAACATAGTTGGGAAAACGCTAGGCAGATTTTGATTTTATAGAGAAAAGTTAATTCTGGGATTTTTTTATAAAACCCTGTTTAATATTAGTGATGATTAAAAGGTGCTTAATATTGAAATAATACATGTTTCTATTTTTGAACTTCTCTGTACCGAGAATGTATAATTATCATCTTTTTGTACTAGTATACTTGGGGTCGGCGTAATATCATCCATCCTCCCTTGTCAGACCCCAGACTGTCTCTCCTTGAGACTGGAAGAGGAAACTGAAATGAAAACGCATATAAATATATAAATCATTGGACGTTTCGGCTTATTATTAACAGGAATTACAGTTTTCCTGACATTGAAATGCAAAAAGAGGTTGGAGGCGCCGGGTATCGATCCCGGTACCTCTCGCATGCTAAGCGAGCGCTCTACCATCTGAGCTACGCCCCCCATAGAAATGGGATTGAAATGTCCATTCGCCTGAATCTCTTGCATTCATTGTTCGAATTATTGGTCTAGTAGTCCTACGCCGACTGGCGAGTGCTGGGTACCAATTCTGTAACTTAACGTTAAGCAGCACGCCATTGACACTCTATCGACACACTACAGACATTATGTTGCCACTGTTGCAAATTTGGTACTATTCTGCAATAACTTCAGTGGCGTTATAGCGGTGTCTCAGTAGTGTGACGATAGTGTGGCAGTTCGATAGACACAACTGTCAAATACAATAAAATATTTACAGACTACCGTAATTTTGGCCATCATGATGATATTGACAGATTATAGTGGAGCAGAATACCAATTATTACAATAGTCTTTCTATGGCGTTTCAATGGCACCACAGTCGTAACTCAATGACCATAAAAAAGCAGAATACCAAATGTCAATGATTAACACTACTGACACACTACCGACACACTATGACAAGTTGGTTAATTTACAGAATTGCCCCCCTGAGCATGAGGTGCTGGATTCAATTCCCAGGTCGGACAAATAGGTTTTTCCATCAGGAAGTTCTTAGTCACAGGTAGCAAACAAGGAGTCTGGATTTGTGCGTGGTTGATGCCAATAGGGTCGCCCCCTATGTGTTTGTATGATACTTGAACATAACTGGGTATATGAGGGTGTACTTTTGGGTACACCTCTGCCAAAACCAAACCACGACCAAAATATAGATGACTAGCTTATGCCCGCGATTTCGCCCGCGTGGAGTTTGATAATTGTACCGCGGGATCAAAAGTAGCCTTTGTGGTACCTAATCCTTATGCTATCTTGATACTAAATTTCATACAAATCTTTTAAGTCTTTTTGCGTATGAAGAAGTAACAAACATACCTAGGTACCTACACACTCATAAAAACTTTCGCGTTTATAATATTGATGAGGCGCGTGATTATTGATCAACCATGTAAAACGAAATTCAACATAACATTAAGTACTTAAAGAATAAGGAGCTGTGTGTATTATCCAATTATGAAAGATAGGTAGGTGCAAAATAAAATACTGGAACTGTAACTTCTGCGTTTTAAGGGATTATCGGTTGTGTATGTTAGATATTATTAACAATGACCTCGAACAGGTGTGATTTAGCTGCCATGCTCCCGAATGGTCAATGTCATTAACTCATCAATATACTGCCCTCGAAAATCCGGGAAATAAAGGCGGATCGAGAAGGTTGCATGCACTACAATTACGATTTTGAGTCGTAAATACTAGGTACTAAGTACGATTCCCTAGATTTTCCTTATTTCAAACTACCCTCTAATGTTTCGTTTCCGAAAGGAGATATGAGATACAGTATCCTGATCTAAAGACCAAAAGACCGCTTATCACTCTCTTACATAAAATTCTAGCCAAAAACCGAGGCAGTAGTATTTCTAAAATACACGATTTCGTTAAAACTGTAGGTACATTTAAATTTCGCTAGTACGCTTCGTTACAGAAGTGTTTTATTTCAGTCTCGTACGGATCTGGCAGGCACGTTCCCTTGTCCGTCTACGATATTGAGATAAACGAACCGGCACATTGGCTGCGAATGTACTTACCTACAGGCTACAAGCTAGATGTTAGCACTACGATTTATTTTTATCCTGTTTCCTATACTTCTGTAACTGTTCATTTTTTATCCGTTTTGTAGATCTTTGACACTCGGAACGGGTTGTCAAAAGCTCGTATGTTTTTTTTAGGAAAATGGAAAAGGAAATTCTGTTGCATCCGAGTAGAATGGAAGCAGACGCCAACGTCTAGGTCAACGGTACGTGATAAGGTCGTGGCTCACTTGACAAGCACCGCACCAGCACCGCTCCAACCCAGCAATTTACTTGCCATTCAAATTAGAGCATTAAATCGTGTGTCGCATAACATATTTTTTAATGTCCATATGAAAAAGCTTACGGCGGGTGGTCAACGTGCTTGCCGCTACCATACGACTCGCCTCGCGGGCGGCTCGGCGTCCGCGCGCCGCAAGCGAGGGGGCCGCGCGCCGCAAGCGAGGGGTCCGCGCGCCGCAAGCGAGAGGACCGCGCGCGGACGCCGAGTGGCCCGCGAAACAACGTCATTGCGCCGTCGTGCTTCTCCACGTCGTGGGTACTTTTTGTTTAATGTATGGCCAGTTACAAATTTAGTTAGAGAGCCCACGACACTAAACCTAGTTCGGTTAGAAATAAAAAAGCAAATAAAAAAGCCCTAATAAACCGACTGATATTGTTGTAATCGAAGGTTGATCTTATGTTACAATAACTGAATCAATCGTTACAGTACACCGGCTGAAACTTTTTTATAAGTAGTTTACATATACTGAACTTAAAAAAATCTCAGAACTGTAATGGAAAGGGTGTTCGCGGGGTAGGTGAATTAAACCAGGAATCCACGTTAACAAAATATAATTACTAGAGATAATCCCTAAAATACAATGCTACCTCCCGGACTATTACTACCAGCGTGCGGACTGCGAGCTTGCGCCTTGCGGACGGCGAGTGGCCGTCGCGTGGCCCGCGCGCCGCAAGCGAGGGGACCGCGTGCTTACACCTCGCTTGCGGCGCGCGGACCGCGCGCCGTAGCCTATATTCGAGGCGACGCCGGTCAGGAGCTGTGCTGGTGCGGTGCTGGTGCGGTGCTTGTCAAGTGAGCCACGACCTTAAGGACCACATTTGTAAGTTACTTTCTCACGACTGCACGACCTACTCGCTACATCCAATACAAATGAATGCGGCAACGGCGAAAGATAGTTTCAACGACGTCGTACCACAATACGACGTCGTATCGTGTTTATGTGTACAAGCCGTAGTTGAGAAAACGCTAAACAGATGAGATGTTGAATTAATTCATTTTCATAATATCGGCTGAAAGACGTCCACTGCTGGACTTAGGCCTCTCTCAAGTGTCACCACGCCGACTGATCCTGCGCTTCTTGCATCTCTCTCGTGATCGCTACTCCAGAATCTCGTCTATCGTGTCCTATTTCAAAATGGTGGCTGCCAAAATATCTATCCTCAAATTCTATTAGTATATTTTATAACGAGGGACTAAACGAAGCCATAATATACCCGAGGTGGTTTATGAAAGCGAGGGTATATTAAGTTGCCGTTTAGTCTCGAGGTGTAAACTGTACTTTTCACTGCGAGTGCGAGAAAAACAGTCATTTAAAACCGAACAAATTTACACTCGACAAAAATTCTGAACTGAGCGGTCAGTTTTTTCTTCTATCAGGTCAGTCACAGATTAACAATTAAAACACAACACAAACTCCACAGATAATTAGTAGCTACATTACTGCAGCGGCTAGCAACAGAGGGATTGCACATACCTACTTTTCGAAACCAACGATGCACACAAACAACAATATTTTTTTACGCATTGAAGAGTTCATTTGTTTTTTTTTTTTCAATAAACCGGTTCTTCTTACTTCCTATTTGCAAGCCAATTCGAAATTTAAATAAAACCTTTGATAAGTTACTCTTTTGTTACTGTTTCAGAGTAAAAGATCGTTCCATTTTTAAATTACTTTTTACTCCCTAGGGAGTCAAGTGGTCACTTTAGTCCCGCTTCGTAGGGCTATAATGGTGTACTTTTGGAGCATGAGAAGTGAAAATGTCTAAATTCATTTTATCCACAGACACGATTCGTTCCAAAAATTCGAAAAATGGAACGCCGTTCTTTTTTTAAATATTTCATCATGGCCGCGATAAGCGTTTAAAAAATAACAGCTCACACACCCATAATGTTTGAAATAAACACGTGAAAGGGGCCACTGATGAGAACAACGGTGTTTGCAATTTTACACCCATCCTTGTGATTATACCCCGTTTCCACCCAACCGGTATATTTTATAGGCAAGTGTTACGGGGAGAGTGGGGCGTGTTGTAACTATGGATATACGTATGAAAATGTTCAAGTTAAAGTGACTTCTCAGTTATCAAGGGGAAAATTTACGGCTGGGATGTGAATAGATGTAAATTACAAAGAGTTTTACGTAGTAAATCGAAAATTGTTTGAATACAAAGATTACCTGCGTAACTACATAAGTATTTTCCTTATTTTTACATCATTATTTTTATTAACGTGTAATGAGCCTTAATTTGGCTTAGTTTACCTCCGTTTGTGTTATTTTTCTTGGACAAAAATCCTTAATTTTACGTTTTCGTTGACTATTTTCTATGTAGGTACCTACTTATTTTGCCCAAAACATTTGTGTTTCAGCGAGGAATATCCTGAAATGTACTCCAAAGTATAGTTTTAGGGTCACTTTCAACCTTAATTACTAAACCACAAAATACCTCAGGGTTTGTTAAAATATTATTATTTTAGTCCGTTCCGTACTGACATAGCTTTATAGAGCCTTAGAGATGTATTTTTTGTATGGTACAAGCTCTTAGTCTATGGTGTAAGCGGAGCGATGAATGGAGAAGATATAGTTCCTGCCAGTAGCGTTCATTGCACGTTCTCTAATATCTCTTTGTACGAACCAAAACAAATGAACTATGTTGTATCGTTTTTCATTAGTAAAAAAATGTTGAAGATCACGATAGATGACGATTCAAGACCTGAACAGGCTTATTTTTAGATTACAAAGATAAGAAAAGTAAAAAAATAAATAAAAAAAACATTTATTTCAGGCAAGATGCCCCCCCCCCCCCGCCCCGCCCATACGACAGATAAAATTCAAAAATACAAATTTACAAATTTCATAATAACAACAGCAACAAAATAACAAATTACCAACTTAAGTATATTACATTACAATGAGTGAAAATATTAAATAAAAATGGAAATAAGTAAAAAAATTGAAATAAATCGAATTTAAATAAAATAAATATTTCATTATCATTATAGGTACCTACTTACTAATTAAAGTTGCACTTAAAATAAAATAAATTAAAAATGAATAAAATTTAAAAAAACGATGTTGCAGTTACTATGTAATAAATGTACCTAGGTGATTCAATGACCGCTTTTGCGATCTTAACTGACAGCATCTACAGTGATGATTTGGGGATCCTGCCGTTTTACCGAAAAGATTTTGACAAAATTTCACTACCCAAACAAATTTTAGCAACCTTTTTTTATACCATTGCAATATTTCGAATGATTTTAGTACGCATATTTTTATTTGGTCAAATTTGTACTTGGCAAAATATAGGTTACCCGGAACTCAATTAGTTAGATTAGGTTAATGTCGTCTTTAAAAAAAATGGGTAGGTTAGGTTAGGTTAAAACTGTGACCTCCTACGCACGAGTGGCAGAAACGGCTTGCATTAATAGAAAAAAAAAGAGATTGTTTTTAGTAGGTTACCCCTATTTGATTAGGATAATTACTTATTTAAAAAAAAACACACAAAAATAACACAAAAAGAAAAACACTAAAAAGTGAAAAATAACTAGCTTCAGAAGCCGGTGACAAAAACACCAAATCAATCAAACAAAGGTCAAGCTTCGAAGTCGGTGACATTTGTTTGATTGATATAATGTTAAACATCCAAGCGATTGCAGCCATCACGACCGATTTACCGTCTATTTTTGAAGAGTTCCATTGTATATCTCCGAAGTATACTCTTTCAAATAAAAAAAAGAATTTTGAGAATCGCTGCACAATCATCTGCCTAGCCTTTTCCCAACTATGTTGGGGTCGGCTTCCACCAGTCTAACCGGATGCAGCTGAATACCAGTATTTTACATGGAGCGACTGCCTATCTGACCTCCACAACCCAGTTAGTACTGGGTAATACGATACCCCTTGGTAAGACTGGTTAATGTCAGACTTTTTGGGCCACTGACTACCTGTAACGACTGTCAGAGATCTACAAATGACAGCCGGGACCAACAGCTTAACGTTCTTTCCGAGGCACGGAGGAAACTCGGTATGTAAGTGTGGTCACCCATCCACAGACCAACCTAGGCAAGCACGGCTTAACCTAAACATTGATCCGAGCGGCTGTTATTATTTTGCCACGAGCTCCTCAAATCGCTCCACAAATGGGGGAGAAATCAAAATGTGTACTGTACACATCTGCGTACCCCCTCAGAGCACACAGGTGTGATGTTACGTCATGATTTTGTATAAACATCCAAGCGATTGCCGCAATAACGACAGATTTGCCGTCTATTTTTCCAGATTTTAGAAGAGTTCCATTGTGATTCTCCGAAGACCAGCAACAGATCTTCACCAAATTTAAATGGGACCACCTCAGGAGTATAATCTTTCAAATAAAAAAAGAACCATCAAAATCCATTTATAATTGGCGGAGTAATCGCGTAACAAACACACATAAAAAAAAACATACAGTCGAATTGATAACCTCCTTTTTTTTGAAGTCTGTTAAAAAATGGTTAGGTTAGGTTAAAACTGTGACCAGCTCCTACTAGATTTGGTTAATTTCATCTTTTAACAAAATGGGTAGGTTAGGTTTGGTTAAAACTGTGACCTACCTAGGAACGACTACATTAGGTATATACCTAGAAAAAAAAAAATGGAAATCTGACGATATTAAATATTTGGCTTATTTGATTTTGCGTAAAAACTGTTATTCCAACGGACTAAATAAAAAAATTTAAAAGTACTAGTTGGTAAACAAGTTATAGTTTAACGTTCATTTCCCAAACTTACAATTTTGCGTTACAATTTTTTGTGAATAGAGTTTTTGCCAAGTGATAATTCGGCAGCTGAAATTATGCGAAATTTTTTTGGGAAGTCCTTTGTCAAATTCCTTTCGGTCAAACAAGGGAGACCCGACGATTTGATCTAATTAAACTTAGTATTCAGCGCTACCCATATTCAGTTATGCGTCACGATTTTCTTGTTTCAGCTTTGCTGCTTCTCGTGTCGTAATATCCCGTGCTGTTTAAAAGTATCCAGTCGATGAAGTGACTGCTACATGGGCGGAATACTTAGTTGACTGGTAAAATTGGTTGTTAGACTTTCGGGTTAGGACTACCCTTATCTACCGTCAAAAATGAATTAATACCAATCGGGACAAATGACTGAGCGTGCTCTCCCAGTCATGATATATTATGTGACACGCTTTGCGCGATTTTAAGACTTTCTGACTGTTGCTATCCTTGCAAATTCAAGCATTGGATGGCTAATTGCAGCCCTGATTTAGTCTGTGCAAGTGTTCATCTCATTGCCGCAGCTTGCGGATTGGATGAAGAGGAAGAGGAAGACCAAGAAATCGATCAAAAAATGTATTGTGGAAAGATTGGAAGAAACAAAACGTGTTGACCGACCCCAAGGGACATACCAATCAATCTCGTTGCCAACGACAGATAAACTGCAGCCGTCGCCACCTGACGACGACGCCGACCGACTACCATCGACGCCTCGTCGCCGGCGCCACAACTGCAAGCATCGACGGATGCAGTTGGCATCGTGCTACTCGTCTGTAAGAACAAAACCCTAAGCAATCTTCCTGCCCCATGTAGCTTTCGGATTCTAGGTAAATTGTCTGTCCAACATGCATACCTACCCTAGTCATAAAGCTAGGTAAAATCCCGCTTCCCGCTCATACCTTCCCGCCACATTATAGAAGGCCGCGCGGGACCGTACCCCGAGCCTCGAGGGCCGAGCCGGTCGACGCGGAAATGAAAAATAAACACGTCCGGACGTAGCATGGCGCCGGCCGCGCGAAATGAAGGGCTGTCGCACGTCACGCGCCGTGTTGACTACGTATTAGATGTGGAGTAGGGGGCTGGTGGATGGCTAATCATAAATATTGGAGGGTAGGGATGTTGTTTCTCAATGATTAGTCATCATCTGCTTAGCTAGGCCTTTCTCAATCTATGTTGGGGTGGGCTGCCATTCTACAATATACCTACAGCTGAATACCAGTACTTTACATGGAGCGACTGATGGTTGTAATATTGAAAAGGATACCTTCATCTGCTAAGCAAGTTTACGTGATAAAGGTATAGTCCCTGAGATCTAGCCTCTATTACAAATTGTAAAACTACTGCGGATGAATCACTCTGATTTTGATTCGTGTCGGTGTTCTAAGAGTTGTGTCATATTTTTTTTATTTACCTACTTGTATACACGGACGCGCGCCACGCGGTCCAATAGGGAATATGCAAGAAATACAAAACTCTTTTTATTTATTAAAAATGCCTTTTATTGCGCTTATAAACATAATGGAGCACTTGTTCAAGTTTCTAATAAATCACTTATTTTACAATTTATTGTTTTATGTAGCACTAGCTGACCCGCGCAACTTCGTCTGCGTAAGACGAACCAACAGTTCCTAAAATTAGCGCGTTCAACCAACCAAACAAACAAACTCTGCAGCTTTATAATATTAGTACAGATTCAAGTAACAATTTACTTTTTATCGAATAGGTTTACATTAATCGCCAAAATATTCTACTTTTGTTTTTTCAATTATGGGCTCTTCCTTCGACTGCCTTACGTTTCTATCCTTGGGCACTTGACGATTTCATACTTCAGCTAGGTCGAAAGTCTTCATCAACTGGCATGGCATGAGCCGCGACACGTTAAAGCTGCTTCAAACTGTTGCGGACCTCTCGCATCTGCCTTCCTTCTCCAAAGTCAGACCTTTGATGTTAGTCATACTCCAAGCAGGTCAACACAACACGTAGATGTAGATGCTTTAAACTCTTGAAAACCTTTTGCAAATGTTTTCGTCTCATAGCCGAGCCGAGTCGATGAGACCTTCGATGACAGTAATACTCCAGCTATTACTAAAGTTCTCATCAAGGTGCGTTAAGTGAGCCCAATGACGATATAGCTGCTGTAAACTGTTGAGGATCTCTTGCAACTGCCTTCTGTCTCCATCGTTAGACCATCGACGACAGTCATACTCCAGCTAGGTTTAAAAGTTCTCATCAATGTGTACGAAATGAACCTTAAACACGATAGAGCAGATTTGAAGTGTTGCGGACCTCTTGTGACTGCCTTTCGTGTCCACCGTTAGACCTTCGATGATACTCATACTCCAGCTATGTCTCAAGTTTATATCAAGGTTCATGAAATGAGCCGACACACGATATAGCTGCTGTAAACTGTTTCGGACTTCTTGTGACTGTCTTACGTCTCCATCGCTAGACCTTCAATCACAGTTAAACTTCATGCAGCCAGGTCTAAAGTTGTCAAAAAGTTTTATGAAATAAGCCCCAACACGATCTTCTTCTCTATCGTGTGGTTAGTGCCTAACCTGGTGTGAGAGATTTTATGCCGCCCAAGGTCCTCAGTCTTGGCTTTACATGCCGTCGATCAAATATCTCTCAGGCATGCTGGTTTCCTCACGATGTTTCAGCATGCGATGATTATACAATACGCACATGAATCTGAAAAATCAGAAGTGCTTGACTTTGATTTGAACACGACTATTTTCAATATAAAATGAGACAAACTTTGCGATACACGCTTTTCAATAAAAAATAATCATGAAAATCGGACTTCTCTGGAAAAAGTTATGCGTCATAATCATCATCATCCATAGTCCGACTTCACCCACTGCTGGGTACAGGCCTCTCTTTGTTTGTGCCAAGCTCCACGCTCGTGTGCCAGTCTCATCCAGGATATCCCCGTAATGGCAACAATATCGTCTGCTTATCTCACCTTAAAACTTAAAACTTCTGTTTCGATTTCTAGAACGCCACTTGGTCACAGCTTTACTCCACCTGACATCACCGCATCCTGCTAGGTGACCTGCCCTACTCCATTTTAATTATCATCATTCATCATTATTTCAGCCGAAAGACGTCTAATGCTGGACATGTGTCACCACATTGACCGGTCTCGTGCGACTCACATCCAGCGGATTCTTACAACTTTCATCACGTCATTTAAGTATTGCTCAGCCATAATATAGGTACCTATACATAAAGAAAAACAGGCGTTGGATTGAAACCTCTTCCAAAAAACCAAACTTGAGACATCTGAAACGGGCGAATGTCAGTATCAATCTTTCACGGAAAATCATAACACCGTGATTCAGAAAAAGGAGTCAAGTGAACAACGCCATTAACTATAGAGCACGAAGTTAAACTGCTAGAACATATGCATGGAAAGCGGTCGAACAGATACTCTACCGGCTATGCAGATTTTTAAAGCATGGATCATGTTGACTATTCTCTTCTTCTATATCTTGTGATTTTTATTCTTTAGTACCATTTTGATTCAATAGATGTCACTGCATGTATCTGTCACCGTAAAATTGTCAAATACGTTATATTGTAATATCTCTAGCGATATTGTAAAATCTCGAAATATTGTCAAATGAACATTACTGCTTACAACAAAACGTATTATTTTTCGTGAAATGCATGCGATGGTAGTCAACACACGCGGTGTGGAGGGAAGGAGGGGCCCCCCTTGCCCAGTGGTACAACTCTCATGAAAAGATATTGTACCATTCCTAAGAAATACCGATTATTATAACCTAACCTTAAAACACTTTATATTGCCCTAAAAAGCGTAGTCGACGGAGCCCCGCTTCGCGGGGCCCCTATTTCCGAGTGCAGGGCTTAAAGGAACCTAACTAACGGGGGGGTGCCCCAAGTCCCGATTATGGGGGCAGAGATACTTCCGTATGTTCCAGTTGACAATAATTCGAGATATTACAATATCGCTAGAGAGAAACACGTTATATTGTAATATAACGTGTTTGACAATTTTACGGTGACATATCCTTAGATCATGATGATAAGTTCTCCTTAAAAACTTTAAAGTCATAATATATCTTTTGATGGAGAGCACCGATTACAAAGAAACAAAAATGAAAACCTCTAAGTTATGCACAATATTAATTTGTGCATTGAATTGAACCACATTGGTTTTATAATTTACACATCATGCTATAACAAAGGGCTACGTAGAGACACACAGACATAGACGAAAATTTATGAAATAGTAGAAAAAGGGTTCCGTGTGTGATCCTTTAACAGCTTAAGTGCCATATTTACAGATTTATTATTTGAAATAAGTGATTCCCAAACTGTCGTTTAAGTGTTAAAAAAAGTATTTGCTTAAACAATGATTTGGAAATCTTAAAGCTTTAAAAAAAAAACAAAATACTTTGTTACAAAAAGTGGAAAACCGTGTGGGTTTTGAACGTGCGAACCAAAGTTACTATCGGAAATCTTACAGCATTAAACAAAATCAAAATGTATTTGCATGTCTTTACTGAGGCTTGAACTTGCGACTGATTGTTCGAAAAGTGATAGCCGTCGCCAATGGGCTATTTGTTCTGATGACAATTGTTCTATTACAATGCATGTTATGACGGTTGTCAGTTGTCAAACAGTTGACAAATATAGATGAAATGCATATTGCTCACCCCCGTAAGTAATTAGCGTGATAATATATAGCCTATGTCCTTCCCTAGGTTGAAATACATCTCCTTGCCAATTTTCATTACGATCCGATCAGCCGTTTTGTCGTGAAAAGGTAGCAGACAGACAGACAAACAGAGTTACTTTCGCATTTATATTATGGTATGGATGTTTTTGGTGAAACGGAACGCACTCTCAAAACACGTCGTCCTCGATAACGGCGGTAGTGACATCAAAATTCATTTGTCAAAAAATTACTTTCATTTGAATTGTAGGTAAAGTTGCACTACGATGTTATTATAATATCGTTATCGCAATTTTTGCTTGAATAAAGCACATACAATTAGTAAAATGACTTTATTAAGGCCAAAAAAATAGATGTAAACAAGGTAGATTTTGATAAATGACGTCAAAGTATGGTCGCGACAATCACGGACGTTTGAACTGTCATAGAAAATTGCAGAAGTTTAGTATTATTTTTAAGCGACAAGCAGTAGTTGAAATTAAGTTTTAATACTTTTCTTGGCTTGATAATAGTGTAATTAATTGATTAATGTGAAGAAGAAAATACATGCATATTCCCAGTTACTCAGAAATGCAGTTCAGTGTTCTTGATGTTGTTCCTCTTGATATTCGTAGACATAGCCAATTAACGCCAAAACTCTTAATTCAAATACCAAAGATCGAATCTATCCAATCAAATTAGTCTAGTGATATCAGTGCCCATTCATCACTGGAGGAACTAGTTAAATACAAGATAATACCTGGCAGGTATTCCAATCAATCGATCGTGCATTTGTGTCAAACTAAATTAATTACCACTATTATTCGATTGATTAGCGAGGCGGCATGTTACTGATATTGAATTAATTACTGATATAACGTCTTTAGGTGAATGTGAGCATGTATCTGCATATATTGTGGATTTACCTATAAACTACATAGGTGCATTCACGCATATACAACGTGTAATGTTAAATGCGCAAAACCTCAGACGCCCCAAATGATTTTTAATATAATTGACCTAAAACTGAGAGAAAAAATCACTTTAAAAAAAAATTAAACGTTTTATGTGCTGTTTTAGTTTCACTGACAATTAGATTTACTGGCAAGATCTATTAGTATCCCGCGAATGAGACAGTTTAAATTGGACGACAACCGTTTGTGTATGTTTGTTTACCTATTTTGACGGGTTTGCGCACGTGATGGCTTGACCTATTAATAAATAGACAGGCAACAGGGCAACATTTGTAATGAAGATTTTTTAAAAAAATGTGACCTATATTAAAAAGTGGTTCAATTGATTCTGCCCTTGATTCTGATCAAACTATTTTCAGGTTTTGCGCATTTAACGTTACACGTTGTATAGCTTGCCTATAAGTAGGTATTAGAAGTATTGAAGGAGAGGGCAAGCTGCACCGACCCCAAATAAATTGAGATGGCAGGAGAAGAATGATTATGACTTGCTTCATTGGTCTGCCTCGTGGTCGACCGCTGAGCATGAGGACCTGGGTACGATTCCCGGGTCAGGCAAAATGTTATTGGGTTTTTCGATCAGGATTTTTTCCAGTAGCAGCCATGTAGTTTCGATTTGTGTCTGGTTGCTGGCACTGTTGCCTTGCTGCAGCCTCTGCCTAACCTTTCAGGGATTGTAGGCGTGACCTACTTCGAACCACCCTTTTGAGAACTAGTTAGTAATCTGGCAGTAGTTTTTGATCTGATGAGTAGAGCGTACACGCCATCCGGACACGTTTATTATTAATTGGTTGCCCGCCTGTAAAGTTTTTAATTTTGCGCTTTAAAAAGTACCTAAGTACCTACCTACTTTGCGGTCTAGGTCCAACGTTACTCTGACCAAATATATGGATATCACTTCGGTAGCCTCACTGCTTTGGACTAGTGTGGTCAACGGGAAAAATCAAAACTGCCGTATCATTTCGCAGGAATACATTAGGTACACCGCTGCCTAACCCCGCAGCGATTACCGGCATCGATGCATATACTATATCGACTCAGGCATTTATGACCTACTAAAGTTACCAAAAATAAAGTGCTTTTTCTCCTCACCATGCACAGTAACACCAAATAATATGTTCAGTACTTCTCTAAAAATAAGCATACATTTTCTCCCATGAATTCTCTCTGAAAATGTGGGAACACAAGCAGCGCACCTTATCTGATTGGAAGCTGGCGGTGTTTGTCGAAGGTGTACGCTGTACTCCGCAACTCCTTTAGTTTGTGTTTCAAACAACTTTGATTGAAATTCACTTTATTCTCGCAAATTGGTAATACTTTCACAATTGCTTTTCTTTTTCGAGTTTAGTTTTTCAACTCGTATCAAACTTACCGTTTAAAAGTAAGTAACGTGAGTATAATGTTTTCTTAATTTTGCACTTCGTTTTCGTGTGGTAACTTTGCCTACATTTGGTGGAGGCTTTTCTTTCAATAGATTTTTCTTCGAAGCTTTTATTTTAATTCATCATTTGTGCCCGAGTTCATCTTCGTCCTTATCATTAATGTTCTTACTATTTAAATATTTCGATAGATAAAGGGTTTAAAACACCTAGCTCTTAACGAAGCCGAAAGGCACTTGTTCTCCCCGTCAATCCGATCATTTTTTGTTCTACACTATACCTGGGAACCTTCTAGTTACGGAGATATTGGGGGTCAAAATTGCAACTTTTTGACAAGTTTTTTTAATACACGTTTTTATCGCAATATTTTTACTTTAAGGCGCGTCCCCGAGCAAAAGCCGTTTTTTGTGCTTTTTTTGGAGCCAACTACTCTATAACCAAAAGAAATACCAAGTAATAACAAATACATTCAATTTCTACATATTCTTGACTGCAAAATGGTAGTTTTTTTTTTAAGTCTCGTAATATTTAATAAATCCATCCCCTCACAATGAAACGACAAAAATGAGAAAAAAATATTTATAACATGCTTCTTCTCGTAAAGTTAACATTATTTTGATTTCCTTCTTATACTAATGGATAGGCAACTTAATAATGAACATAATGCTAGTTTTTTTTTTTCTTAAAGACGGAAATTTGATTTTATAAAGAATAAAAACCACTAATTTCGCACTATTCGACCCGCAGTGACTGACGTAAAAACCACTTCGTAGTGCAAGCTGATCAGAACTGTATTCTAACAGTGATTCAAACGAAGTTTGAATCACCACAAATAGAGTTGCTAATTTCGCTCGGGGACGCGCCTTAAATATCTCTACGACCCCCGCACTATTTAATCCATCCATCAGCACAATGTTTTGAGTGCGTTACATTGAGTTATACCACAAAACGTGATTTTTCACCCCAAAAAAAAAGTTGTATCCCAGCAATAATTTTTGCGTAAAGTTACTTAGTTTGATGTACAGGACGCTTGGTTGATGGCTTCGTGATGAGGTGATTTACACCCTGTATACTAAGTCACTGTAACTGTCATGAGCTTTTTAAGATCTTCATTAATTGTCTCTTTTTTTTAATCAGGTGCTGGCTGTTAGGGAATACACATATCAAAGCTCATCATGTAGATGGCGTGACCATATCTAAAGGCAGCGCGCCAGCTCCGATGAATTAACACCCTCATTATAATTATTTCATCATTTAGTACTCCACGCGAACTATAAGTCCCAATCTGACCAACAATGAGGCCAACTTATTTTAGGATGTAGGAAATGTGTGTGTCCATGTTTGGAACAAGCGCCACTGGTTTCATTAGTTACTTTGCTTATTCTGCAATAGAAACTCTATCTGCCACCGACGAATTCATTTCGTAATATTTACCTATCATCAGAATAAAATTTACAGATAATTAAAATGAACCATAAACAAAAAAAAAACCAACCTACCAACCTAGCATAAACGATTACTCTTGTTTCGGTAAATAACAGACTTATTTCTAAATCTAGCTCAGAAATAAAAACACGAGACCTAAATCAAATACCTACTTTAGTATATAGAATCTGTAGGATTCGATTCGTCCGGTATCGCGAGTATTTTAATTATACGCTGACGTACTGGGTGCAGCGAGTAAAAACGGCTCGCAATGAGAATATAATAGCGGCAGCTAGAGGGATTAGCATTGCGTTCTTACGAGGCTAGATTGTATGGAGAGGGCACTGGCATTTTTATTTAGATTTTGTTCATTGAGGAGCTTCAAAGTGCTTTAAGGGACTAAAGGTATAAAGTTAAAGTAAGACTTGCCAATGGTATATAAATAGGTACCTTTATTGCCAAACTTAAATGGCAGTGGGCAGGGCACATTGCTTGCAGAACGGATGGCCGATTAGGATGAAAAGTTCTGGAGTGGCGACCGCGAACCGGAAGACGATGCGTTGGAAGTCCTCCCACTAGGTGGACCGATGACCTGGTGAAGGTTGCGGGAATCCGTTGGATGCGAGTCGCCCGGGACCGGTCAATGTGGCGACACTTGCCTAGGAAGGAGGCCTATGTCCAGCAGTGGACGTCTGTCGACTGAAATGATGATGATGATGATAATAGGTTTCACAGAGAAACTAACTTTTCTATTTTTCCGTCTCGCTACGGTAAGAAGAACAGATTTACGTACCCATTACTTAAACAGCCACCTTTTCTTATTTCTATAATCAAGTCTGCCAATAAAACCTCCCCTCTTCAAAAACTCCCCAGCAATATTTGTCCTCAAAAACAGCAAAACTTTTCCCCCTTAATTATTAATTGGCCCTCAATACATTACCGATTGTAACTTCCAGACTTGGGCAAACTTGCCCGCATGTTGTCCCAACTTGGTCGCCGAAGTTGACTTCCATATTACGCTGCCTTTCTTGAAGATCAAGGCAATCCTTTTAGAAGCATCGACCATCGAGATAACGAGATGGGGCTGCATTAAAATTAACTTTGAATTTTGCTGGGCTGTTAAGCCTCCTGTCTTTAAATGGGGTCCTAGTACTCCTGGTTTAAGAACGGATCCATTGTGGTTGTAAGCTAGATTTTCTGCATCGTTAGATTTTTTTGAGGTCTTGTTAGAGGACTGGCTAGTTGAGGATTTATTTTGTGTAAGTAGAGGTCTTACAGTTTTCTGAGTCGTGTAATTAGAAGTCGTTAATTTAGTTAGTTTTATTTTCTTTCTATTTTTGAAAGTTTTAGTAAAACTCTTAGTTGGTAAGATGAGAAAAAGGTTTTATATCAATAATTTATTTTCTTTTTCAGGGTACTAAGTCGCCGCTGTCCATCCGTCCGTCCTACCGTTTGTTTTTCAGCGGACTGTATCTCATCTCATCCGTAATAGGAAGATAGTTGAAATTCTCACAGATTGTGTATTTCTGTTGCTACCATAACAACAAATATCAACTGGTACTAGAACCCTAACCCCTCATGCATGAGACTGACTCGTACTTGGCCGTTTTTTTTAGTTTTATCCAACCAGTACAGCAGTGAGACACATAGTAGTCTGAAACTGATACATTTCATTCTTATCTCACCTTTCCTAATATCTTAAACGGCACCAAAACTCAAGAAACACCTAAAAATACAGCTTCGTTTTAAAAATACCAGCAAAATTGAATGCAGGTGTCGGACTATACATAACTGCTGGAAATAAATAAGTGCAATCTTCCTTCGCTTAGTTAGAGCAAGTTTTCTTTTAACCAGGAAAAGTCGCTACCAAGAAAAATAGTTGGTTTTACTCAGAAAACCTTGTGGTCTCACTAAACCGATGGAAATCCTGACAAAACGCCGTCTGCGAACTTTGGCGAAGAAATTAAAAATCTTTCGACGAAGGAACATTTTTTATTTGTATTGTTATTAGTTCGAAAGTAGGTTTTGCGGCATAGAATTTATCTGAACACTAGTTTAGGAGTTTGTCTTGTGAGTTTTAGATGATATGTTTTTGTCATCGCTTTTGCCATCGTGGCTTTAAATACGTGGCTAAAGTATAATTACAGAAAGTGCAGCGTTTCAATAACGCTACATTTTTGAAAATCACCTTTTTTGTGGAGTTTGTCATGCAACCTGTTTTTTTGGAAGCCTTTAGTCAAATTTTTTTTTTTCTTTAAGTATTGAATCTTTTCGAATTTGGAGCTAGTTTTTATTCGTGAAAAAATGAAGATTTTTTTCTTGAGACAGTTGGATGTCGATTGTTGCCTGATTCGGTATTGCTGATGTTTATTATTTAGTTGAAAGCAGTTATTTTGTTAAAAAATGTGATTCATTTTGACCTTACAGAAGAAAATTTGCTGTGTATGCTTTATACTATTCGCCGGAATGGCGTTAGCTGAACTTGTTCTTTTGGTTCGGTAAGTTTTTACAATAGTTTTTTTTCCCTGCAAATTTATTAAATGGTCAGTACGTATTTTTGGTCTCATGCCGCCTGTTTTTCTTATCTACGTTGGGCAGGAGGCGCTGAGTACGGCATCACCCTCAACTTCATGAACTAGCAGTTTTTCAAGCAACGATCCACCTCGCGCCTGGTGTGGTCGCGTGCAACCAGCCCGGTTCCTGAATTTGTCAGGCTTTGAGAGCCGGCAAATTTTTTTCGTGTGTGACCTATTTTATACATTTCAAACTTTATACTTTGGATAACTCGGCACAATCGCATTCTGACTGTTATTTTTTGTACAAATTTACTATAATCAAAATTATACGTGTTGAATAGCGGAAAAGTGTTTTCTTCAAGAATCCCGCTACAAAAGGTAATAGGTATTGTAATAGGTAAGTACCTATGGAATTGTGGATCCGATAGTTTGGCATTTTATTAGCCACTAGCTTTTCAGGCCAGTTGCTGTGCCACGGGAACATTAGGTATGTTCCCGTGGCACTTACTACCGGAATACAAATTATTATTCTTTATAAAAACTGTTCAGTCGATGTGCCTAACTTTCTTTATCGAAAACTGTTCAGTTAATAAGGCGTGAAAAGGTTGCAGACAAATAGATAGAGCTACTTCCACATTTACATACTGTATAAAGGAAATATAATCAAATACCTATTTTCAGCCCAGGAATTTAACTAGCAGTAAGTTACGTAACATAATTTGAATTTCACAATAATGTACTATCCCTCGACGCCTTCATCTAATATTCACAAATAACAACACATATTGTAACAAATATTCCCAAAACTATTCATTTACAGTTTCCCCAGTTCAGGTACCTACATCCTAATGGACGAAAGATTCGTCCACCACGGGATTGCCGTGCTAATGAGAAAATGATTTCTTAGATATTACATCGTTCGGATCAGGTGTGCGATAAGGGTTTCCATTATTGCACAATTAGTTGTAGGTGATCAGACATATTCGTTACATTTGTGATTGTGATTCGGGAGTGAAAGGAAGAAAGAGGTTATGTTACATTATGAATCTTGTTGTACGGATATATAGGGTGTAAAACACCTCTTCACGAAGCCGAAAGGCACTTGTTCTCCCCATCATTGCGATCATTTTTTTGTTCTACACCATACCTGGGAACCTTCTAGTTACGGAGATATGGGGGGTCAAAGTTACAACTTTTTCACAAGATTTTTTTAAAATACAAGTTTTTTTTTTGTAAGATTTTGACTTTTAACACCTCCACGACCCCCGTACTATTCAATCCATCCATCAGCATTTATAACGTGATTTATAACCTCAAAAAAAATGTTGTTTCCCAGCTAATTTTTTTGCCTAAACATATTTAGTTTGATGTATAGAATGCTTGGTTAATGGCTTTGTGATGAGGTGGTTTACACCTTGTATATTCGTGAATAGATTTGATAAATTGGTAGAGTTTTCTTACCTACGTTTCTATGAAAAATAAAAGTTAAAGGAGAGGAAGTTTACTTCATAATGATAATGAAAATGTTACTAATTTGTCTGCGCAACTGCCACTGTTCTTTCCACGGTTATCATACTTAGCGTTGTGACAACAGATATAAGAAAACGCTTCTATAATCCTCTAATCCTTCGTCATAGTTAGGGATACAGATTTTGTGCGCGTTAAGAAAAAATCATTTCACCTGTAACCTAAAAAACACAATTAAATGCTCTCCGATCATTCTTTCTTTGTAGCATTCTACGAACAGGCTTGCAGAGTCCAGATCTACCTTTTATTATGATAGTAGTATGGCAATTATCCATTTTGATTTTTATCATCACCTGGCCAGCCTTTTCACAACTACGTCGGGGTCCGCTTCCATTTTAACCGGATGCTGCTGAATACCAGTATTTTATCTGGAGCGACTGCCTATCTGACCTCCACAACCCAGTTAGTACAGGGAACCTATACCTCTTGGTAAGCCTACTTTTCATACTTTCGGACCACTGACTAACTGAAATGATTTTTCATTCTAAATCAGGTTAATTGTCAAGAACTAACTCACTTACCTTTGCAGATACCAACAAATTTTCTTTACAATTCATCTGAAAATTCCCTACCCTTTCAAAAAGCCTTTCCGACTTTACCATCTAACCAGTCCCTTTGTATTCAGGGCGCAACAACAAATATCCTGCCCCGTTACTTGTCACGGAGAAACGATTACCTATTTATTGTACAAATCGAGTGACGTGGGTCTAAGGATACAACATTATAAATCAAACACTTCGCGTCAGCTTGGACGTGACGTTATATTTAAACGCGTCAAATGTTGTAGGAGCCAACAAAAATATGGCAGAAGAAATTTCTGCGAAGGCTCTGGTCCCGCGGGTGTCGTGTAAGGGATTATGGAAGGCTGGGCACACCTGGGCAATGATGACGTCATTGCTGCTTTGTTCTGGACGGCGATGTTTTTCGTTATAATAAAAGTGTTTGATATAAAAATATCTTTCATATTTTTGCTTAAAATCATCGTAGAATAGTAAAAATTAGGGCCGCATTCAATGAAACATGTAGTCAGCCGCCGACTATAAGCATTAATCAGGCTATAATGTTCCCACTACTGGGACACAGGTCTCCTTTCTGCAAGAGGGAGTGGCTCGTAATCGTTCATGTGGCCGCTGTACGTTGGTATTTGTCACATAACTTCGAATATTTGATGTGGCTGTAATCCTGTAATACTTGATGCGGAGGAATGAGGAAAATGTCATGAGGAAAGTTCTATAGGAGAGTAAAGAGTATATAGGAGTAGAGGAAGTAGTAGAGTAAAGAGTATATAGGAGTAGAGGAAGTAGTAGTAGAGGAAGACCGAAAAAACGATGGACTGTATAAAGATTTATATGGCAAGGAATGACGTGGCTGATGAGATGAGGAGTAGGTAATAGAGAAGTACCTACATAAGAAGAAGACATACTGGCCCAAATGAATAGGGACAAGGGCAAGAATATGATGATTTGATTTT
This sequence comes from Xestia ashworthii, assembly GCA_950022955.1. Taxonomy (NCBI): domain Eukaryota; kingdom Metazoa; phylum Arthropoda; class Insecta; order Lepidoptera; family Noctuidae; genus Xestia; species Xestia ashworthii. Next base: position 16,167,475 of record OX465555.1, read on the forward strand.
GTTTAAAATTAACAAAGTCTCTTCGTGGTCTCATCTGTCGCTGGCTGACTGTCAGTTGTTTTTTTCATACATTCTCACTGTCGATAATGAAAAAGGAAATTATTCAGTCTGTTATTTCATTTATTACAGATCCCTGAATTAATTTTAATTATATTACGAATAGGACTAAGTATATTTTATTGTTATTGTTTGAACCATTCTTTAAGAAGACTTTTCTTTTGAAAGCCAAGTAACAATAAAGTATCTGATCCTTAATATTAATCCTAAACTTTATTTCATGAACTAGACAAAATAATAACAACATATATTAATAACAATATCGCAATAACCCGAAATGAAATCGTTCCGGTATCGTCTCTAATATCGATATCGGTTAGCCGTCTTTATGAGGACAATGTCCACTTTTTACGGCAGCTCGATATGTTAGCAGTTCAATAGCACGGAAGTTCCATATCTGCTGACTATTGTTGGGTTCAGTTGCTCACTGATCGCAGTTTGTTGTGGATTTCTGCTTATTGGATTTTGAGGGGTCGTTGAACGAGCAGTTTTGTTTTTTTATGAAGATGCTTCTTTTGAAGTAAATGTAAGTCTCTGCCTTGGCTCTCTGCCTTGGCTCATTATTGGATTTCAGGCGTGATGTTATATTACTAGATAGGTATATGCGGTTTGCAACTCTAACGTACTTAAATAATTTACTTGAATATATAAATAAAACGGTTCACAAAAAGAAACGTCATAATAAAGTCGTCGGACGGAGACTTATTCCAAACTGCAATTGAAAGAAAACATTAAGTGCTTTTTAACAGAACAATGAAGGCCGTCTTTAAGAATAAACAACTGTTAAACTTACTCCCTTACTAAAGTAATTTCCATTCAAATTAAAGTCTCTACTCTCATTGAACTCAACAACAAACTAAACAAAAAAGTAAAAAAATAAAAACAAGAAAGTGTCAATCGCCCAATCCAAACACGTAATAGAAACTTTAACATCACTTTTATTCTGCAATAAAAGGAAAAAAAAACGGAATAAAGACAGTCCGAATGAAAACAGCAGATCGCCTGAACTTGGGCTATTATGACGGGCAAAAATAGTTGGTAAAACTTGGGCAAAGTTGGCAACTAACACTGCTCGTTATTGCCTTAGTTGGGCAATATTTTCGCGTGGACAAAGATGGTCGGTTGTTATGACAAACTATTGTATTGCCAACAGATCACTTGTGTCTAGTTATTCTTCTTTGGATTAGTTTGAAGATGCTGTAATTGGTGTGATACAAAGTTAGGAGATTTGTTAGTTATTTGATGATTGATTAGATAAATACTCGTATGGTTCTTTTGATGGTCCTTAAAATACTACTAGGTTGAAATTTAAAAACTTACCGTCAGTCACCGTTGAAAAATGATGATGAGATAATTCACAGCCTTTTGCAACGGTATTAGGTTATGTTTTGATTTCTTCTGAATTATCCAGTATAGGTTTTTCATTTGCCTGATAAGTATTAATGATTTGACTGAATACACATAACGTTTGTATTTCGATATTTTCAGGTGCTGTTTTTCTGTATTTGTAGATAGTGACAACTCTGTCGGACTTGTGCTAACAATAGCACAAGAGAGCCGCATCATCTTATCACAAAATGTTCCATTTTAAAACAGCTGTTACCATTTTAATCCATCACATTGGGCTAATACAGAAAAAAAATAAGCCAAAAAATGCTTATCCCAGCCCTGCGCAACCCAATATAAAACTAATCAAAAAGTAAAGGTCAAATCAGAACGCCATATTAATTCCTGGCCCATAACAGCCCCCGATATGTATATGCGTAATGAAGTCCATATTTCCCCACAAAGGCTGTCAGGGACAGGGGTCGCATCGTTCGAACAGGTAGGCAAATTAATCCGATGCAATTTTATCTAGTCGCTTCGGGGCTCTGTCACAGTGGGCAATGTTTTCAGTGCTTATTACGAGTTATATGGGTAAAGTTGTTGCTGGTTAGACTGAGTACTGGTTAAGGCTCATCCACGCTAAACTTAGCAACTCTATTTGTGGTACTGTGAAATACTGTTAAAATAAAGTTCTTGCTTGCACTACGAAGTGGTTTTTACGTCAGTCACTGCGGGCCGAATAGAGCGAAATGAGTGGTTTTAATTTTATGACAAAAAATATTTAAATAATATTATGTAAAAAAAAAACAAAACTTTCTAGAATTGCTTCATATAAGAGTGTATAAAGGGCTTGGAAGATTTTTGTATGAAGCGTGGCCATTAGTATTTTCTTTTGCCATTTTTTTTTTGTTAAGTATTAACTCTTTGGGTCAGGAATTTTGTACTGAAAAGTAGCATTCAATAAGATTCTTGACCCTAAAGCTTAGCTTAGTTTAAGCCGATGGGAAATGGACGGACCACTCTGCCTTTCAGGCTATTTATATACTTCTCAGGCAACACGCTGGTTCAACTTCGTAACAGTGAACTACGTCTTCTACGTCTTTATAGAAAATATGTAGAAAGATTCCCTTACCTACGAATTCATAAAAATCGGAAATCAGGAAATATATTTCTTGGCAAAGTTGCCGCAATTTTTATTTTTCAAATCCTTATTTCGTATTTTTACCTTGAATATTTGAAGGGACCACTGTAGAACCGTAGTCCTATATTTAATTGGCCGACCATAGAATAACGGGAGTCCGCGTTGTCCTTTTGTAATATGACGTGACCCCGCAAAAGGGGTTGTTCTCAAACTAATTGAAATTCATAATATTTTGTGCTCTATTTGATTGGGGGGAGGGAGATAGGCAGGTAGTACAGGCTTTTGGTTTAAACACCTCTATTATACCTAGTTAATAGCACACACGGGTTTGATGTCAAGTAGGTACATATTTGTATGAAAGGGTGCTTGCAATAAGATACCGGTTTCCGGGACAAACAAACAAATTTTAATCTTTTCGGGTGAAATGTTCAAGAAAAATGTACAGATTTATGCAAGCACCCTAACTAAAGTCATCATCATCATCAGCCTTTAATGTTCCCACTGCTGGGACAGGGAATGGGCTATAATCCACCACGCGGGCCCAGTGCGGATTGGTAGATGTCAATGTCTTCGAATCTTTGGTTCTATTATAAGATATGCCGGTTTCCTCACGATGTTTTCCTTCACCGTTTTGAGAGCAGTGGTGATGGTATAAATTACACAAAGTAATGCGCCTGTCTGGGTCCGAACCCACGACTAACTGCTTGTAAGTCGAGACCGCCACCACCTAACTAAAGTAAGGCGAATGATTAATAAGTGTCATAATAAAAACTTCGTTTATGTACCTACTTATGAATCTACATTTGAGTAGGAATCCTGTGCTTTTTACCTACCATAAAGTAGACCAAAGTACGAGTAGTTCCAAACTAAATGGATAAGTACCCATTGTATACTGCAAACACTTTCTAACAGCACTATCACTACCGCACCCGCTCTCTGCTGCCACAGTCCATCCACGTCGCTAAGCCTCCCTTAGGAAGTCCAAACTCCGTACATAAGTGAAACATTTCCGAGGTTTTCTCACTGTTCCATATTAATACTGTGACTTGTGTCACATTGGCAAGATTCCCAAGCGTGGACACAGTTGAAAGTGAGTTGTTTTTATTGAAAACAAGGGTTTGGCCGCTCATTGGCTTCCAGATCACGAACTCACTTTGTTAACAAAACAGAGCTCCCTTTGACGTATCGACTAGACATTTTTAATGCATATCTTGAACGGAATTATTGATAACTACATCCGATTCGGCCGACGGAGTTTGCCTTTGATATTTGCTTTCAAAGATGCGTGTTTTTAATGTTTATTTTTTTCATTTTTATTTGAACATTCGGTTTGAGCTTGTTATCGGGTTTTCCTTGTATCTTCTAATGTTTTTGTTGGCGTACCTACTCTGTTTGTTGTTGAGAGAATATTTGGCGACGGTTCTGATTGGAATAATAATTACATTAACATTTTTTCCTATTTCACATAAATTTATGTATACGGCCAAGCAAGGTATTGATTTGTGATTTAAAGAAGAGAAAAAAAGAGCTTGTTATATATAACCGGTAGTGCTGATGAAATAGTTTTGTCAAAACTAAAAAAGGTACGGAAAATCAATGGTTTATTCAAAAATTTAACAAAAGTCCGGAGGGTTTTGGAGGTCGAAAAATTGGATTTGACTTAACTACTTCATCACCATGAAAAACAATAAAAAATTAAATCTAAGTACCTCGTTTGATGCAAGGCAAAATATACCAATTCCATGGAGTAAAGGGTTTTGTTTTAAATCCTTTAAATATTCCTCGTGTAATTAATGCGCTTCGTTAAAGTAATTTAACGTCTTCAGACACTTTCCTAACTCCCAATCAGTGCCAATAAATTATTCCAAAATAATATAACCTAAAAAAGTTTCCCTTAAATTGCTCCAAGTAAAAAACCGGCCAAGAGCGTGTCGGGCCACGCTCACTGTAGGGTTCCGTAGCTTCCCAGACCATTAAAAATACCAACATTTTTCGTCAGCAAAAATAACTTTGTTTTTCATAGTATTTGTATGAAAAACAAAGTTATCATTTGCGTTTTTTTGAAAAAGTGCTATATAACTCAAAAACTATTCAACTCATCAAGTTGAAAATAATTTTCCTAGAAAGTTCATATAAAGGTCTACTTCTGTGATTTTTTTCATATTTTTTAAACTTATGGTTCAAAAGTTAGAGGGGGGGGGGACACATTGTTTTTGACTTTCGGAGCGATTATTTCCTAAAATATTAATATTATCAAAAAATGATTTTAGAAAACCCCTATTCATTTTTAAATACCTATCCAACAATATATCACACGTCAAGGTCAAAATTAAAAAGAAAATCGCTCCCCACTTTACGTCTGGGGGAGGTACCCTAATAAAAATGTTTTTTTTAATTTTTATTTTTGCACTTTGTCGGCATGATTGATATACATATTGGTACCAAATTTCAGCTTTCTGGTGCTAACGGTCACTGAGATTATCCGCGGACAGACAGACAGACAGACATGGCGAAACTATAAGGGTTCCGTTTTTTGCCATTTGGCTACGGAACCCTAAAAAGAACACCGATTTCCGAATTCAAATAAGGGATGTCATAATCAGAATTAGGGGTATCGTCTATAAGAAAATTACAAGTCGACTCTCGAAAACTCGACGTTGAAATTGAATAAAAACTTAAGTCATTTTTCAGTGTAACAAGAGAGGAAGAAGAGAGTTTCGATATCCGAATTTCTTATTTCTTATCCTACATTCATTAGCAAGTTCAATCAAGGGTCCGAGGACTGAGAATGCGGTTATTTATTGCCTTGCATCAGCCCTCACAATTACCTCTGAAGGAAAAACTTTCGCCATTACGGGCCCCTGAGGCTTTCATACAAAAAATAAATTGTACGCGCCAACGTGTAGTGCGTAATGGATTCGGGGTTTCGATTTCGTTCGGCCATTGTATCGGAAGGTATCGGGAGTACAGCCGCATGCGTGCGACTGTTTATATGTATATTTGTGTGTAAAATGTTTATTTGATTCGGGTGTACGACGTTTTCGTGCGTTTGTGAGGAAAGGGAAATTCGTTTAGCATTTTATTTTCTCTGATAATTATTTGGCCGCAATCAGTTGAGCATGAGGTCCTGCGTTCAATTTCCGGATCGGCTAAATTGTTACTGGGTTTTTCCTTCAGGAATATCTCAGTGGCATCGACGGAGCCTGGATGGTGCCCGGTTCATTAAACTGACAAAATGTGGGTCTACTAGGGACACCTTTGCCTAACCCTCCGGGGATTACAAGCATGATTTGTTAGGTATGATTATTTTATTACTTTTCAATGAAGACTTAGAGAGGTGGCAATGTTAGTGATCAAGCATTCACAGCCAACCGCAGTTCACAGCTGGAGATAGGCTTCTTCCAAGATGTGTCCCAACAACCAGTTCTCTGCATGCAGTCTGAGATCTTTGCAATACAGATGAGCATGTCAGAGCCTGTTATGCCTGTTAAGATTTTTTATATTCTATTTATAAAATAAGATGGCGTCTATGTCCAGACTTTTTTTAAAATTGTTGATCAAAAGTTGCTTAAACACTAAGTTCCAGTTCATTTCTGTTTGCCTGGTGATAGTCCGTTTAATTATTTAGTAGCGTTTAGTTGGTTGCGCTTAAATCTTTGTAGTATAGATGAGTCTCTCATATACCTGTAAACATTTTTAAAATTCTATTGATTTAAAATCGACGTTTAATTTTTTGTAATACCCCAACTTTTTGTTATTTTTAAGTTTTAGTAGTAATATTCTCATGTAAGTGAATAGTGTAATTCTTATGAGAATAAAAGATCTTAAACTCAAAATAAGATGGCGATTATGGCCAGGCCCAAAAGAACCATGTTGCATGCACTACCTATATAAAAATGATGATGGCTTATTATGACTATACTCGTACACGTACCTATCCGTAATCCTCGTATTTCGTAAATACACGCTGTAGTTCAAATCGCTGTGAAACATGACGATAAGATACGTTGGAGCTGGGTACACAGAGCTCGAGACGGGGATATATCGAGTACAAGCACGAACTACTCTGATTGATTATGAATTAGTAGCAATTCGCTAGCTTGATTAGAACACGGTAAAGGGAATGTGTTGTGTTAGTTGCTTTGAGGTAGGTACGTGGTTATACAGAATGATTATGCAGACGTTATAAACAACTAAAACTTATTATAATCAACTGGAGTAGAGGTTGTTTTTATCAAGGCTAGATTAATCCAACAAACATCCATAAAAGGCAAATATTGTCCTTAATATCCACATTATTTTATTTAAATTATACAAGAAATTTTATTTTAATAACTTACAAACCCGGGGCTGTATTTTAACACTAATAATAGTTGGTGGGGCAAACTTTGCCAATAATCGCTCAGACCAGAGAGAGAGGTTTGGAAGCAGAAATGGGAGGCCTTAGCTCAGCAGTGAAAAGCATTATAGGGTACGAAAAATAAAAATAACTGGTTATTTTACGAGCAGATACAGAGTAGAGACGTGGACGATTTAGATTCAATTTTAGTAGTACATAATCGCATAGCCTATATTGTGTGAGTACTATGTACTAGTAAGCTATCATTCACTGCAAACCTACGGCAGTTCTTGACTTGAATGTGCCCTGGCGGTTGAGAGTATTTAGTTCCCTTCAAAATGGTTGAGCTGAATGGTGCTGATCCATGCGTCATGTACGTGAACGGGCGTTGTCAGTTCTGTCTGGTCACCTTTTAGTTGCCATGGCTTATTTGAATGAATTATTTTTTGTTTTTTCTATGGACCCTTAACGTGCACATCTTGCTTCATTGTTCTCACATAATATACCATCTCAACATGAATGATGTAACCAAGATTTTGTAACAATTTAAAAGAGTGTCCATGGAGTTTCCTGCCGTTCTTCTCCATAGAGATCTACGCTAGGGAATGGGCAACTACAGTACTTTCACAGTTTTGATGTCTTGTGACTGGGACTGTAGCTACATTTAATTTTCATCTTTGTTTCGACAGTTCAAAAGTGCCCTTGTGGCCTACTTGAAATAAATGCTTTGATTTTGATTTTGACGTTTTTGTAACAATCTTGAATAGACCAAATAAAAATAATCGCAAAAAAGACAGGGTGAAGTTTGATGTGTCTGTGTGTGTGTATGTGTGGCATCGTAGCTGCCGAACCGATGAACCGATTTTGAAATAATTTTTTTTTCTTAACTCCCTCAATATGGATATTAAATGAAACAGCTTGACTTATTTTGGAAAATTACTTATTAGTTACTTGTACCTACCTATTATAACGTCAATTCGCTTCTTGTGGCACCGTGTTTTGTTTGGCTGCAGTTTTATAAATTCACCTCTTTCTTTTGTTTCTTAGAATTTTTAACGTTTTCCTCCTTACGTTATCACATAACTCACATACATTTATCTCCACTAATATTCTCAACTACGACTACAATAGATTCTGCGCGTCTCCTCTGACACGCCGTAAATTGTAAGCGCCCGAATAAGGGAAGTTTTATTAAATTTCAATGTGTAGACTTGTCTTCGGATTGTCGGCGCACCTGCGAACTGAATTACGGTTTACGTGTTCAGCAATTGGTATAACCTTATAACCGTTAAAGCTGAAGTATTGTACCGAAACGTTTCTGACGAAAATCGACGTAAACTGCGCTTGTGAGTAGTTTGTTTTCCGAAATGTTTTGATGTAGTAGAAAATTTGTGCTGATGAAGTAACATAATATCATACGTTTGTATATTCTACTAAAATTATTCGTTTGTGTATTATCATTCTTGGTTTTATTAAAGCACTGGTCAATTAGGGGTTTAGTTTGTTACTTTTTTGTGAATGCTGTGGTCTCCTTTAAGTGTAGGAGTACACCTACATGATACCTTGTATCTTCCATTAACTAATAATGCTTTGTGTATATCTTTTGTTGGAGATCCTTAAATAAATATGTATATGTATACAGGGTGTAAACCACCTCATCACAAAGCCTTTAACCAAGCATTCTGTACATCAAACTAAGTAACTTTACGCAAAAATTATTGCTGGGAAACAACTTGTTTTTTTGAGGTTATACATCATGTCATTGTTTTGTGGTAGAACTCAATGTAACGCACTTAAAACATTGTGATGATGGATGAATTGAATAGTACGGGGGTCGTGGAGGTGTTAAAAGTTAAAGTCTTCCAAAAAAAACTTGTTTTTAAAAAGAAACTTGTCAAAAAGTTGTAACTTTGACCCCCCATATCTCCGTAACCGTAGGTTCCCAGGTATGGTGTAGAACAAAAAAATGATCGCAATGATGGGGAGAACAAGTGCCTTTCGGCTTCGTGAAGAGGTGTTTTACACCCTTTATATATTCCGAAAGGAAAAGCATAAGAGTGCAAATCCTTTATTTGAGGGTTCCGTTGCCAAATGATAAAAACCATTATAGATTCTACCCGTCCGTTTGTCTGTTCGTCCGTATGCCACAGTCTTCTTATTTTGTAAAAAAATGTATAAAAATGTATAAATAGAACATTAAAAGAACTTTCAATGAAAATTGGTTTGAATAAGATTTCATACTGAATTTTAGAAATATGGGACTTTTTCGTAAAACTGCAGTTATGTTGTTTTTCATTGATATAATATGAAAAACAAATTTAGTCTCCTGTTGGGTGCAAACTGTCGTAATTATGAATGAGCGTTAGGAATATTGATATCTTATTGTTTGGTGTTACGGAATTCTTTGTCCGCTAGGCCGACTCAAGCTTGACCGGTTGTTATCTGTTTTAAATCATAATTATGTAGTAGGTAAGGGCCAAGCCAATTGCAATTATCCGGCCAAACAACTAGACTGTCAACTGTTTTTTAAAATAACGCGAAGCTGATGACCGATAACTATCCTCAGAAATAAGATTTTCTAAGAATTATAATAAATGGCAGCAGTCTATTCATTAATAATACATTTTTCCTGGAACAAAAGCGTTTTTATTAAAATTTCGTGTTCTCATTTTCATGTCAGGACGGAACAATTTATTTTAATTTCAGCAATTAGTTACGGGATCATTTACCACGATTTATATGACCCATATAAGAAGCGCCATCTTTCTCGCTGAACGTGAATCACAGTTACAAAGTAACAGTTTCCTGATGTCTTAAACAGAGCCTGCATATCCTGGGCAAGGACGAAAAAACTGTTTACTTGCCTGTCCACGGAAGTATTAAAATGGGATTTAATGAATGAAGTATATCGTTTAATTTTGAGTAGCACCGACTATGCCAACAATAATATGGCGTAGCAGCCTGACTACGGCGTAGCGTCACATGTTCGTAGCAAAGAATTCGCTACGCGTTGTGTAAAATCTTTTGCACCTGTAATAATACATAAATAAAATGGTTATATTTAGAAGCTATCCTATTCCAACACCAACTAATTTGGTGCCCTCTAAAGTGGAACATGCAGACACAAAACTTACATAAACAGGCATGCTGACCCATAAAGTTTTAAGATTACACAGGCCGTTGCCGCAAGATAGTAAATTGGAATATTCACAGCGAGAGGGCCGAAAACGGGCCACCTGTGCGGAAAATGTTATTATCTCATTAGAGGAGCCCTTTCCGTTTCCTCAATTTGTTACAAACAAACGGAATTTTAATATTATCTTTGTAAAAGGTTCCGCTGTTGATAATCCTGGGGCGCTTTGTCGTTCTCTTGAATAAACTGGTAGAATAGAAACATACTTTGCCGTTTGTGTTTTGTTTATACTGGTTAATTGGACTAGATACTCCTTTTAATAGTAATTTCGTGTTTGTGGTTTTGCCTGCAGGGTACGTAAAACTATTATGTGAGGTAAAGAACCTTACATAATAGCAGACGCGTGATGTGAATTCAAGTTTGGAATTTGTGTTATTGTTGTCGTTTATTTTTAGATTCTGTAGCCAAAAGTGTTTGGATGTTTTCGTATTACGTTTTTCAAAATATGTAATTCGGCTTGGGCCGATTTTTACGTTAAGCCGTGCTTACCTAGGTTGGTCTGTGGATGGCTGACCAGCCGTACATACCGAGTTTCCTCCGTGCCTCGGAAAGCATGTTAAGCTCCCGGCTGTCATTTGTCATCTATCGCAGTCGTTACAGGTAGTCCGACAACCAGTCTTATCAAATGGTATCGTGTAACCCAGTTTTAACTGGGTTGTGGGGGTCAGATAGGCAGTCGCTCCATGTAAAATACTAGTACTCAGCTGCATCTGGTTAGACTGGAAGCCGACCCCAACATAGTTGGGAAAAGGCTAGGCAGATGATGATTGAAAATATGAAATTCGGAATAAATAAACCCAGATGGTAAAAAAAAACTTTTAAGTAGTTATCTTTTTAACTATATTATATTAATTATACAGGTTGGAAGGGAAATCGACAACCATTCGACACTCCTCCCTACATAGATAACAATAATTTATTTTTTTTATTTTTTTTATATTTGTTTAAGTAATGTATAATTAATGATTTACCTATCCAAATGAAACTGTAGTTTATATTATATGTTAGAAATTAATTAATTACTGTTACTGGTGTATAACCGTTGTAATTAATAAATAAATAAATAAATAAATAGAAATACATCGACATAGAAATTTCTATGTAGGGAGGCCTACATAGAAATTTTTCATCGGCAAATCACTACATATTATAAAACAAAGTCTCCCGCCTCGTCTGTCACATACATACATAAGGACAGCCCTATGTATGCTTAGATCTTTAAATTTGGCAACGGATTTTGATGCTTATAATTTTAGTTTATAATTTGAAGCCGCGGGCATCGGCGGCTAGTTGAAAATAAATCAGCCGTTTCTTACAAGGTCAAACTATAAGGAAAATCCGTTTTTTTTAATTCACGATGAAACTGTACACGTGGTAAGTATTCGTGTGAGCGTCGATGTGTCTTTCAACCTGTTTACTTATCGTATATATTATCTGGCTCCTGAGATGTCCAACGCATCATTCGGATTTTGGAAAACATTTTGCTGTACATTTTGTTTAATCAACGATTTCGGAGCTTAACTGTGCTGTTATCGTTATAATAAACCTCGAAAATTAACTCGAAATTCATGCAAATTTTCTCCTAAAAGAACAAGATACAACTGCCATACCAAGCACAACGATAACAGCAATTCGCAAATGATACGAAAACGTTAGATAATTAAACCAGGACAGGCCTGCGGGCTTGCGTGCGTATATAAGAACATTGCGTGCTTATGTAAGCATATTGCGATGCCAGTCATTCTGCCAGGAACATCATATAGGAGCTCCAGATTTAGATAGAGTAGTTTAGGGATAAAATACGAACGATATGAGCCACGTATATAATGTTACTGGCTTGAGCAGCTGTGTTTTCTCTCATTTGCTGACAGTCTTTGTCTGTTTTAGTTAGTCCTTGAACATCATTGTGTTTTAGTACTATTACTACCTACCTTGAAGTATTTTTGTCGTATATCCATTCATCTGTGGACCCCGACCGAATAGGTCTGACGCGATTGTTTAACGCGAGTGAGAGCGATTTCGCACTACATCCGATCCAAATCCGATCCGAACCCGGTCCGGAGTAATCGTAGAACTATTTCTAAGGTAGTTTACGCACTAGATCCGACGTCCGTCATCCAAATTTTATATTATAGTGTATTTTCACGGGTACGGATCGGACTCGGATCGGACGTAGTACGAAAACACTCTGATGATGACGTTTTCTTATGTTTGCGGTTCAGTGCATTTTGGTCGCACTTTTGCGAGCTTCTAAATAAAAATACGATGCTCTCCAGATTAAGTTATATTGATTTCATGGTAAAATCTATAATTAAACTAATCTCAGCCTTATCATCTGACTAGTAAGATTTACTGCTGATTTTTGACTTGAGAATTCGAGTTTGAGAATTTATCGAATTGTACTTTAAAATAACCTTAAGTGATTCCTTCAATGTAGACCGGGAATTTAAACTTTCGTCCTTTGTGTCTTCAATTCGCTAACCAGTTGAAATCTAGATAAAATTTAAAGCATACATACAATAATAACTTAATTATTCAGTCAGCACTTTATGTTCTTCGAAATATCGAAGCAATCCACCTAAAAGCGTCTACATGGAAACCCTGTACGCCCCACATTCCTCCTTATTTACATTTCATTTGCGGAAACGCGACTCGAGGTACGAGACGACGCGAGTATCTTTATAAAAAACTTAGACATGCAAATGAATAAGATGCACAATCAAATCAAATTACAAATTAATGAGCTTTCTGCATAAATATTTGCCATGATCAGAACTCAGGCAAACGTGCCATGCAAAGGCCGGTTGATGAATTTTGAGACCTATTGGTTAATGAAAAGGTCATTTTTCCCGTGTGGCTATAGTGCCTAAACTGGTTTCAGAGTTATTTAAACGATGTTTTTCTTCACCGAAGCAAGTGATAATTTAGTGCGTGTCCTGAGTTCAAACTTGAGAACTATGAAAGAAGATGAAAATGTGTTACAGCATTTTCTGACTTACAGAAGTTTATCAGGGACTGGTTATGAGTGCATTCAAGTAACGTCGAATACTTTTAAAGTTTCCCAAGAATTATGTTTCGGGAGGATAAGCTCAAAACTCACAGCCGGTCCCAACTGTCAGAAAGGGTGCTAGAGATAAGAAGCATTGGAAGACGTAAGAGGTCACCTATGACAGGGGGCTCACTGAACTGAGAGACATTATTTGAGTACCACAATAATGTAAACAACATACTGAATAGTTCAGGATTAAAGGCTTGTAACAATATTGATTGATTGAAGTGTTCTGTTTAATTCAAATGACTATGTTACCTTTCTATACCCTATAAGGTCTGTTTTCACCGAAAAGATAACGGTCTGACTATCTAAAAACGACTGTCACTGTGACATGTTCCCATACAAAAATGTGTTTATAAAGATAATCAGACCGTCATCTTTTTGGTGAACATGGACCTAATTGGGTTACTGGATGAATACTAGTTGTTTTAATTAAGAGTTCAGTCGCAGTATGATAATTTAATGTCACCTATTAATTGAATGATAATTTGTATTACCAAAATTCGTTCTTTAAATCCAGATCAGCCATTTCAATATGATGTCGTCAAAGTGCAGGGTGGATCAGTTCAGTTGGCACAATGCGTGCAATGAAGCGAATACAGGCTAATGTCTGGGATATTGATCGCTCGCTGCTATTGGAGCGAATCCGGTTCATAATGGAGCTTAGATTATTGTTGTAGAGTTACGGTTAGTAAGTTATGCAACTGTTACTTCTACATAAGTTACTCTACAGATGATCTATGATCTTTTATCACTGCGTAATCAAAGTATGTAAGTTGTTGGGTTAAATGAAAGACAGTTTTCGTCTAAACTTTAACAGTCAAAAGTTCAAAGAAGTTTATAATTTCATAGTTTTAAACGTTGAAAAAATGCATCTTGATAAGAATTCTTTGCAATATCGCAATATTACTTTTCGATAATTAGACAATAAAGAAATGCTAGAGGCCAATGTGGTAGTTAAATATCTTCATCATCTGCCTAGTATATTTCCAACTATGCTAAACTTTTAGTCGGCTTTCGGTGCAACTGAATACCAGAATTACCGGAATAAACGGAGCAACTGCTTACCTGACCTCCACAACCTTGTAAGTATTGGGTAATGCGATGACCCTTAATAAGGCTGGTTGTCACAATTTTGGGCCACAGACTATCTGTTACCACTATCAAAGATCTATAAATGACAGCCGGGACCTAACGGTCGGGCCGGGCTTAACGTGCTTTAAGAGGCACGGAGGAGACTCTGTATGTTATTCATAGATTGACCTTGGCAAGCGCTGCGATCGACCCGTACGGCTGTTTTTATTAATCTACGAGCAGTTAATATCATCATCATTTCAGTGGTGAGACGTAACTACTGGACTTAGCCTCCCTCAAGTGTCGCTACATTGACCAGTCCCGTGCGACTTGCATCCATCGGATTCCCGCAACCTTTATCAGGTCTTATTTATTTATTTATTTATTTATTTATTTAGGTTAACCAACAATTGTTTACACTATGTACATTTCTGATTTAATGACTAGAGTAACATTTACGCGTGCAACAATTAATTACAGGTTAACACCACATGCCCAAGAACGGTTTAACACAACATAATTTGAAATTGATGAAATTGTGATAAATTGATTGGATTATAAAAAAGAATTTACTTACAAAAAAAAAACGCAGTTGCAAACAGGTTTGAGATAAAACTAAAATTAAATTAAAATCAAAATAAATTAACATCAAAATTAAAATCAAAATAAAATAAATTATAATCAAAATTAAAATCAAAATAAATTAACATCAAAATTAAAATCAAAATAAATTAACATCAAAATTAAAATCAAAATAAAATAAATTATAATCAAAATTAAAATGAAAATTAAAAACAAAATTAAAATTAAAAACAACATTAAAAAAACACAAAAATTAAAATTAAAATCAAAATTAAATTAAAAATTAAAAACAAAATTAAAAACAAAATTAAAATTAAAAACAAAATTAAAATTAAAAACAAAAATTAGAATAAGCATAAAAATTAAAATTAATCAGAATCAAAATTGAAATTAAAATCAAAATTAAATTAAATCGCCATTGGAATTATTTACAAAAGCTCGTAGGAATTTATTTACACCATCGTGGTGTATATCTACTAAGTCACTGCAGCCATTAAGGATCTTGCACAATCTAGGTATCGGTGAATTCGCACCAAGCACAGACTTTCGAAGTGGCGGACACAGGGGTGTTATTTTATTTCTAGGATATCTGGAAGGCGCACGGAATCTAATAAGCTTCAGTAAACCGGGGCAGTCGATCTTATTGCGTAACAGTTTGTAGAGAAACAAAACATCGGTTTTATCTCTACGCATAGACAACGACTGCATCTTAAAATGGCACAGACGAACATTATAGGAGGGCAGACGCTTAGATTTCCCGTCACTGAAGGCTAAATGCCACACAAAACGTTTCTGAACCCTTTCCAGACGCAACATGTGGGTGGCATAGTGAGGTCTCCACACAACACTACAATATTCCATAACACTGCGTACGAAACTGTTATATAACATTATCTTGGTGCCACTTTTACGAAAGCCTTTGGTGTTACGAAGTAGGAACCCAAGCATTTTTGATGACTTTTTAATAATGTTATCAATATGAGGCACAAAAGTGACCTTTTTGTCAAAGTGTACTCCTAGATCCCTTATTGTTTCGACTTCTTGGACTCGCTCTTGGTCTATGAAGTACTCTGTGTCAATACATCTAATTTTTCGCGTATATTTTACATGGTAACATTTCTTCGGATTCAGTTGCATTTTATTATTGTGACACCATTTTATAACTTCGTTAAGATCGTGCTGCAGAAGTTCGCAGTCCCGTTTTGACTTTATTACTCGTGCAAATTTTAAGTCATCAGCATACAGAAAAGGTTCGGAATAACGAAAACACTCAAGAAGGTCATTAATGAACATAATAAATAGTATTGGAGCTAAATGAGATCCTTGGGGGGCGCCCGATGTTATTTTGTGTGCAGCCGATCGAAAACCATTTACAACGACAAAGAATTCGCGTTCCGCAAGATAGGACTTGAACCAACTTAATAAAGGCCCTGTTATACCATATGCTGCTAATTTATATATCAGAATAGAGTGAGGCATTTTATCAAAGGCCTTACTGAAGTCGGTGTACACCACGTCAAATTGTTTGCCTCCATCTACAGCCTGTATCAGGGACTCCGTGAATGACACTAAATTTGTGGCTGTAGATCTGGATGGTACGAAACCGTGTTGGTTATCATTAAGATACAATCCTAAATGTTGCTGAAAGTGCGGACATATAATAGATTCAAAAATCTTTGCGAATGTGGATAAAATTGAAATTGGCCTGTAGTTGCTTACGTTATCTTTTTCATCTGACTTATGCACTGGGACTACCTTGGCTGTTTTCCATTTAGACGGAAAAGTTCCAGTATCCAGCGATGTATTATATATTATTAGTAAAGGAGATACTAGAGCTGTGGCACAGTTATAAATAAAAATGGGTGGGATACCATCCGGGCCAGGACCTTTACTAATGTTTACTGTTTTTAGTTTTTTTAGTAAACAATCGCGGTCAATCACTGGAATACGTCTTCGGTCCACCTAGTGCGCAACGTCTTCCGGTTTGCGGTCGCCTCTCCAGAACTTTACGGCGCCATCGGCCATCCGTCCTGCGAGCAATGTGCCCTGCCCACTGCCACTTAAGTTTGGCAATTCTTTGGGCTACGTCGGTAACCTTGCTTTTCTTGCGGATGTCTTCATTTCTGATTCGATCACGCAAGGAAACTCCGAGCCCTCTCCATTATTAATATCCTGGTGGTACTAAATTAAAACAAAACCAAAGTAACGGGAAAATTATTTCCAACTGCATAATCACAATAGACAACAATAAGTGTTAAATGTAAACACATACCAGTCAATCTAATTTAATTGATTTATGAATTACTTATGCTGTACCTATAATAAGTAAGTAATTTTATAATTTACTAGCGGACGTCCCGCGGTTTCACCCGTGGTTAGTGGAATAGTTCCCGTTCCCGTGGGAGTACGGGGATAAAATATATCCTATGTTACTCGTGGATAATGTAGCTTTCGAATGGTGAAAGAATTTTAAAAAACGGTCCAGTAGTTTTTAAGCCTATTCATTACAACCAAACAAACAAACAAACAAAGTTTTCCTCTTTATAATATTAGTATAGATTGTTCAAAAATGTAATTTATTGTAATCGTAACAAATAATTGTAATTTTTTAAATTACTTAATAATTAAATTCAATTAAATAATTAATGAAATGTTATTACTCGTATAATACATTTTGTACGCCGTTAAGGTGAAACATGACTGTGATATTTACAATGTACTTAACATCTTGCATGGTTTTTTATGCACATACTCATGTTTCTGACAAATAAATGAACTCTGAACTTTGAACTCTGTCAATAGGCAGTTTTACGAACTAAAAGGCCCAGCATCCGAACACTACCTTTAGCGCAACACATTTCGATACCCGCCATTACAAGCCGATTCTTTTCACCCGTTCTCGATGCTCAGTGTAAATTGCATTGTTATCTACCCCGGACCCCGCCGTCCACTCTAGCCTTATCTAGATGCAAGTAAATCTCAATGGTAGCTAGGAGATTGTGAAATATTGCCTCGGAAATTGCTTCGGATTTGAATAGAATGAGGCAGGTTTCGTTTGAAAGGATAGTTTAATCGTGAGGAATTGGTGCCTTTCGCTTTTGTGGTCCTGGACTTGTTTTAGTTTTTATTTTTGGTGTAGAGTTGCTTTATTAGCTAGTGGATTTAATTGTAGCTGGCAAGTTTCGATTCCACAAATATTTTTCGACTGCGATATTGGTCGAGTGGTCGCGATCGCGACTGCTGTGCGTGAAGTCCTGTTTTTGATTCCCGTATTGTGCAAAGTATTATTAGGAACTTCCATCAAGAATTTCTCAGTAGCAGCCACGGAGTCTAGATTGGTGCTCGGTTGATGGCAATAGGCTCGTCCCTATTTAATGGGATTTAGAACTCTAACTGTGTTGTATGTTAAATCTTTTTAGTTCGACTCTCTACATTGGGCTTTTAATCTTTTAATTACAACTTTATCAGACTACCCAGACTACCCTCATTAATGTACATCTTCCGTATCTGCAGTACTAGCACATAATAATATATGAAAGCCCTTCATAAGCACAAAAGAAAAAAAAACACTTGAATTTCGAAAATAGAATCGTCCCCATGTTTTTTCTCACACAACTATTGCCTCAGAATAAATCAATCAGGCACATAAAACGAACGACTCTTGACATATTCCGCGGGAAAAAAAGAAGAAAATAATCCTAGAAAGTCTTCCTCAATTTCTCGTAACATTGTCAGTTGACTTGATTTTCTGGTAACGCGAGTGGGACGTTTCCCGCTTACGTGGAAACGTAAATGTTGCCGGCGTCATGTTTCGCATGCCAAGCATATGCCAAACGGGCAAATTGAGTACGTAGCGTGTTGGTACATTGAACAGAAATATGACAGAAGAGACAAATAAAATGTTAAAGTTGCGATATGGGATCGATAGGGGTCAATTTTGTCATCTGTAAAGTCTGACTTCTGTTACAACCCATAGCCGTGATGTGGATTGATCTTTGAAAGGACGCTGTAAAGGCCCAAGTACGGACTCAGCATCTGTATGAAGTTATTATCATTAAATATATACAATTATACTTTCGTTTTTCCGTCTACGATCCTAGACTGTCATAGAAAAAAAACATGGTAAAAAGTAGCACAATTTAGAATAAGGTCTTATGAAAACACCTTAATACTAACTCATAGTATTAAGGTGTTTCCTCACTTGGAGCATTCGCCCATAATGTAACTTTACAGAGTTGAGCGTTACATCAGTGAGGGAGGAGAACCAAACATTACAGTGCGTAATCTGTAATGTGCATTGGAGCATTACATTGGTGAAGGAAGAGAACCGAGCATTACAGCGCGTAACCTGTAATGATACAATTAGTAACAATAACTTGTTTTTATACAAAATCGAACCTTGGATGGTTACATTACAGACGAATGTTCCGGTGGTGAAGCGCTTTTAAAAACAGCCACCGAGCAATAGTAAAGTTAAGTTTTTTCATCCTAAACTACTGGTATTTATCTATTACATGTTCCAGTGAGAATCTCACTCGTGAGAGATTGAACTACACGAGTTTGCGATGTGACTATTTTCCAGCTGAGAATTTTATGTATCAGTCCGCGTGGACATCTGCGGTCGGCTCGGCACGTTCGCGATTGGACGCATTTAGTTGTATACATTCGTGTTTTGATGGTACATCAAGTTACATACTTATTTGATACAGAAATCAAATGAAGTTCGGTAAGTACTGAGCTTTAAATTGTTGTTGGGTCTTCGTGTGAAGAGTAAAAGTCCAATAGCCTTATGACGTGATGTTCATTTGTTTCTTAATATGACTAATTTAAAAATGGAACATATCTTTTCACCACTCCCGCACGAAAGAAGTGTCTTTCCTCTACTAAAACAGTGAGGTAAGTTGGTTTTTCCTCACTGTTTGAACAGTGAGGAAAGTAATGATCCCGTTCAGAAACTAACTTTGCCTGATTTTTTTATGTTAAGTTTTAAAGATATTTTAAAACATAAATAATTTTATGCTTAGAATAGAAATATTTATAAGTTAAGATTAATGTTTTTTATAAAATTTATCAAATTATTGTAAGTTTATAAGTTCAGAAACATCAATTTATTTACCTATGATGACTGAATACTTTCTTGCTGGGAGTGGTGAAAAGTTTTGTATGCAACATGTGAGCAAGTTCATTTGCTATTCGTTTTGTTGAGTCTTTCGCTTACTCAGGAATGAAATTTATAATCACTCGCTGCGCTCGTGATTCTATTTTTAATCCTTCGTTCGCTCAAGACTCAAAATCAAAACTCATAGGAAAAACGCACTTTCCTCACATGTTGGATAAATAACTATTCTTTGCACCACTTTCTTACCATGTGGTAAATGTTGATACGGTCATCGATTCTAAACTGCAATCCTTGTTTTGTCCCATAGTATTACACAAAAGCTTTTCTCCGTTTAGAGGAAAAACAAGCAATAGTCACAACCCACAATGCATTTAGGTGACATCTTATTTATTAGATTTCATCTCATCGTTGATTTTATTTCCCATTCATACGAATAACTGAAGAATTAGCCGAAGAGTGTGAAAAGTCATAAATAGAACATACACTTATCTCAAGCCTGTTGGCAGTTTGCTGAACTAGGCCTATTGGCGCCACCGTGAGACACACAATATTATTATCTCTTTGTTTTTGAAAGTACATTTTTTGTTGTGTACATCTGTGGCATGTGCCAAGAAATAAGTTTCTTTCTTTCTGTTAAAACAGAAAGCCTTGTTTTCGCCTAGGAGTTGCAATAAAGCTATAATACATTACAAACATGTTACCTTGCACCCCAAACACTTCGCCTTACCTGTTCACTCCCTAATTACATTTTTCAGTTTCGCAACCGATACCTCCTTGCTCCTGTACATTAAACCAGTAACACAGGAGGATCGCAGTGTGAAACCCAAGTAGGACCCATGTCCGTAGCACGTTTGACGTTTATGAGGGTAAACTAACATTGTGGTGGGTAATTCGATCTGTCTATAAAACAGACCCTCTAAATTTATTAGCTGATGTGCTGTTTATATGTTCTTAACGTTTAATTTGGGTTTTACTGAGATGCGATTGATTACGAATGGGATTGATTGTCAATTAATTGTGTTTTGGTGCAGTTGAGAAGTTTCTGGATAAATAATTGCAGTCGCTTTATCTGTGCTCGCCTAGGTTGGTCTGTGGATGAGTGATTTTCATGCCTCGGAAAGCACGTCAAGCCGTTGGTCCCGGCTGTCGTTTGTATCATATCTTTGTATTGTATCTTTCATAGTCGTTATAGGTAGTCAGTGACCCGAAAGTCTGAAAAACAGTCTTACCAAGGGTTATCGTTTTACCCAGTCCTAACTGGATCAGATAGGCAGTCGCTCCGTGTAAAATATTGTATATATTCAGCTGCAAACGGTAAGATTGGTAGCCAACTCCAACATAGTTGGGGAAAGGCTAGGCAGATAATGTTCTCCATTATAATTTGAATCCCAGCTCTCAAGTGACTGAGAATGAGTCAAGGAATCATATAATTTATATTAGCAGTTTTTGCACAGCCGTGAGTGGTTTAGCCTAAAATACGTTTTTCATTTAAAAAGTTACGTAAAATATCAGAAACAACAGTGTCACCGTGGCAAAAGTCATTCTGCAGTTGAAACCGTACGTACAATATGACGGAGCGTATATTTTTATCCGACACCGAAAAAAAAAACTTTTCGATTCAATTCACATTCGATTCCGACACGCGGCAACCATTTTGATTTGTTTTAATAGAATATCTTTTTATGCACCACCCATGTAAATTGTGTTTTCAGTTTTAGATACCTCTATGAATAATTGAAATTGGGCACCAAACATACTACACTCGCAAAAAAACAAAGTTGTCACTGAACAACCTTTTCATTAGAAAATAATAATACCAAGTTCCGAAGCAGAGCGTCGGTTGGAGACTAAGGAGAGGCATATTGTGAGAAGCTGTACAAGTGTAGTCGCTTGGCCGATCTAAGTTGAAGAACATCATGTGATTCTAACCAGTCAGAGCCTGACAGACTTCCCCTACCGTCTCAAAGCGGAGAACATTCAATGAGGATTTACGACAGTAAATAAAAAAACAAATGATGAAGTTTTTGGGTGGTTTTTTTAAACATAATTTTATTATTGTATTTAAAAGAGGGTTTTTGTCCATGCGGATATGCCAAATGAGTTAATCAGCCATTACCACTTTCCCCGACCTGAGAACGGAACCAAGGAACTCGTTTCGAACTCGCTCAGCGGTCGCGCTTGCAATCACTAGACCAACGAGGCAGTCGGTGTCGAACAAAAGTAGGTATGAGCTTTCAAAGCGAACTAAAAAACACTTACCTCGTTTTCTTCTCTATATTTATACGAATATATGAATATGGAATATAATAAGCTTAAACTACAACAATACAACCCAATTAAATGCCTAGTGATAGCTACCACCATTCGGAAACGGAAACGTAATAAAAGCAAGAGTTGTCAGCCTCAAGCTCTGAGTGAGTATTCATGTACTCGATGTACTTCCAAGTACTACACGCTTTAAAACTATCTATTTTAATGCGTGTTGTGTTTCATTGTACATCCTGCATGTGTATTGCCTAAAGCGTGACAGGTATTAGTGACGAAAGTGTTGTTCAATTGTTAATGTGTTACATGTACAATTGGTGACAAAACTTTAGTTAAAAAATTGCTCATCAAATTGTAATTTAAATTTCGTCTCATTCAGTTGAAGAATACTTTGAGGAATTTTATTATAGTATAGCATCTCAAACAGTACCCCATGAAACATGAGTCTACTTTAGCGAGTCTAAAGCCTGGCTGAACTAATTGGTCCCTATTTCTAGAACTGTAATTATGTCTGTCACGTCTTTTACCAAAAAGATGCAAAAAAAAACGTACATTATGTTTTCGTAGATGTATTGACAATGTACCGTCATATTGCCAATATCCTTAAACAGTTCCCTTAGAGAATCGCGCCTACGAAGATTATATATAGCTCTGATGGCTCTTTTCTGCAGAATAAATATAGACTCAATGTCTGCAGCCCGTCCCCATAACAAAATACCGTAAGACATTATACTATGGAAGTAACTAAAATAGACCAGTCTAGCGGTATCTACATCAGTAAATTGACGGATTTTTCTAATGGCGTATGCTGCTGAACTTAGCCGCCCCGCAAGAGATGTTAAATGAGAACCCCATTGTAGCCTTGAATCAAGCGTAATACCCAGGAAAACCGTTTTATCTACGAATTCAAGTTTCTCATTATTGAATAATATATCACAATCACTTCCCTTAACATTCGGTAAAGCAAATCTTATGCATTTGTTTTTTTTTTCATTTAATACCAAATTGTTTGCTGTGAACCAATTTTGGACCTGAAGTAGGTCATCATTCACGTCATCTAGATTTTGGGCCCGTCTATTTATCTTAAAAATTAGAGAAGTGTCATCAGCAAACAACACCATATTTTGAGGTTGGTGTTTCAACAAATAGGGTAGATCATTTATATATACTAGAAAGAGGAAAGGACCCCATATTGAGCCTTGTGGAACCTCCATTTTTATTTTTAAACCCTGTGATTTAACACCATTTATCTGAACATGTTGTTGTCTATCATTCAAATATGATCTTACCAAACTAAGTGCAAAAGTGCACCCAGTAAACACATACAAAATCTAACTTATAAGCTATGAACTATCACACACGAAGTGGCGGTGTCATATAGCCTGCCGCGAAAACGTCGGTAGACTACACCCTTCGGCCAAAACTCTTCCTTGAGAAACTTGTCGAGGTATTTGTATCTGTATTTTTAACCATGATATTCGATGAAAGGCTTTACAGTGGCGTAGCTTATCAATTTTCATGTGCGCTGTCAAAAGCAGTTACGGAAAAATCTGCGGGCGACAAACCATCAACGTTATACAATACACTGGTGTATCAAAAAAAAATTTACCGATCCACACATGCAATGTGTAAACGGAACCTTCGCGAAACCGTCAACCAAGCATTCTGTACATCAAACTAAGTACCTCTAGGCAAAAATTGTTGCTGGGAAACAACTTTTTTTTTGGCGAAAATCACGACAGGTAGGACTAAATTTCACGCACTCAAAACATTGTGTGCATCGTGCAGTGCGATGCGTTTTCGAATACGGACGTGTTTTCATAGTTGTACGCTCGGTGTGCGGCATTGGCTGCTGCCTGTTATTTCGCAATGAGTTCGCAACAACACATTGTAAAGGAACTGTTGGCATTCGTACAGAATGCCATCGATACTATGGACGAGGTGAGCATCATGCAGATCTGCAAGTCGAGCTTCAAAAAAGACGACATAAACGCGGGCAAGAAGTTACTCTTCCAGTCGACTGGGAAGCTTGATCAAATGCCATCTCGGAGGAGAAAACAGAGAAAAGCGTCCAAGATTGCTGCCTCAAATAATTCAGCTGCAATACAACCTAAGCAGCTGAAAGGGGGAAAGCAGAACCGTCGCTGTAAAGCCCTTCTGAGGAATCCGGTACAGCGCTGTCCAGCAAAGCAGGACTGTGATGAGGACGGCTTCACCTTAGTTCAGAAGAAGAAGAAGAAGCCTACTTGTCGCAATCAATGCGTTACTGGACTGTCAGGACCAAACATGCTGCTGCATCCAGCGATACCAACGACGTTGCTGTATGTGTCCCGACGGCATCACTCCACGAAATTTGAGGAGATCGTTGAGTACATGAAGGTGAAGACCAGCTGGACCTTGAGGGTCGAGAGGTTGGAGCCGCGTCACAACACCAATTTCAAGTCGTTTGTGGTGCGAGTTCCGTCACGAGGTCTACGTAAGAACACAGACGGCACTCGCAGCCCCATTTTGTGCAGCAACTCAGTAACACCAGCTGTTCCATTGACGATCTTGAAAAGAAACACAAGATCTGATATTTTTCGCCTTTCGTATAGTGGAAGGATATGAAATTTTTTGCAACGGTTGGTATAATTCGTTGAAAACGTTTTAGACCGGTATTGAATGTGTGTGTTGTTGAATTATTATTTAATTAAAAGAAAACTTTATGGCATTAAATTCAATTTCTCTTATTCGTAATTTTCATGCATCGTATATCCTCCCCTTTCCTAAACGTGCAAAAATAATTACGTCACGGCCCTTTTTATCTAAAGAGCTCATAGACAATCGTTAACTCTATGATAATGCGTCAGATTTGCATTTCCCTCGTTATTTTAACGTTTCATATGCCTCTGACGTACCCTGTCCTGTGTTTTGTAATAATCAAACCTGTGATAGGATCGCCATAGATAATAAAAAAAAATCAAGGACATTTTAAGGATAAAAGAAAAAAGTAAACAGTGAAGGGGTCAGCACATGTGAACCACTAAAAAGTGAAAAATAAAAACTTTTTTGAAAACATAATTCTTGACCTCTGTTTGATTTACGATGTCACCTTTTACTACAGGTTTAATGGTCTTCTTACATACTTGTTACATCTTTGCAATAAAGCTAATTTTCTCACATTTAAAACCAAAAAAAATAAAATCAACCATTTTTCTCGAATAATGATGATTTTCGGAACTATAAATTATATTTAACAAGACATAAATCTTCCTAAGATAGAAAAACAGTTAATTCAAAATCGGGAACTCTCGGAAACAAGATAAACTATTACTAGCGTAACATCAATGTGAAATAATATCGATGTGGTTTATTTGGGTTTCCGAGATTTCATCAAAACAAAGCACAGTCTGAATACTGCACATACTGCAATCATCCCGACCGTCCAATTATTTCATAGTATAGAATTACAGCGTCAGCACACATCTACTCAAACCGTATCGTGTCCGGAGAATTCCGTACACATGGCCATCGTAGTCAAAGCATATGACAGACAGGGGATTCCCTGTAACTAAATTATTCGTGGTCACGTATTCTGCGAGGTTTCCGCTTTGTACTGAAATTTTAATTATACATCGGTCCAACGTTGCCAGATGAACTTATGTGGAAATAATTAGTTTTGGTTGATTTTTACTTTTAATTATGTGGGCTGGTTTTGTTTTGTTTTGGTTGAGAGCTGTAACATTTGTTGTACCTAAATGCTACACGGAATATTTGTGGAAAATCAAGCATAGTAATTTATTTTAAGTGGTTTAATGATGAACTTAAATAAAATGAAATAAGCTTTTATTAGTGTGTTACAATGTTAAAGTATTGATTTCACATACTAATTTATTTTAGATTATCGGTTTTAAACAACAGCATGTTCTTAGACAAAGTTTCCCATTTCTTCTTGTCTCTGGCTATTTTTGTTCACTTTGGACCAACCATTTTTTGGAGGTCATCTTTACTTTTTTTCCGTTTGACGACCCTTGCTTATGTTTACATCATCAACGACCAGTAAAAAAAAACTTACTAACACTTTAAAGCTACCAAATGCAGAATAGACTAACGATCTAGATTTCTAATTTACGACTGCAAGTTTCTACAAGTTTTATGAGAACCATTCTAATACAAATTATTAAGCCATTCCCAACTCCCAATAAACACAACACATTATATTATTAACCGATATACCATTCAATAAATTGTAAAACTTTTTCTAATAAACGATATTTAGGGCTAACACAACTCGGTACCAAGTTGTTCGAGCAGTTGGCACGACGGGCTTGTGGTCGACACAACTCAATAACTTTGCTAACCAAGTGACGTTCCAAACGTCTCGTGGTAGGGGGCGAAGGAAGGGGGCGGAGGGGGTGTGTTGACTTTAGAAAGTTAGTCCCCATTACGTCTGTGGACGTATCTGTTCTATGTCTTTGTTAGGTGGTTCGGGAATCGAGTTTGTATTCATAGTTAAGAGTAGTAAGTAAAGCTGAAGACGTACTTCTTGCTAAACTAATCGTGATCCGAACTCCAAATTCAAACTAAATAGAAGTCTGTCATCATCTGCGTAGCCTTTTCCCAACTACATATGTTGGGGTCGGCTTCCAGTCTAACCGGATGCAGCTTAATAACAGTATCTTACACGGAGCTCCACAACACACATAGTACTTGGTAAGATTGATTGTCAGAGTTAGGCTACTGGCTACCTAAAACGATTATCAAAGATCTACAAATGACAGCCGATAATCCTTTATCAAGCGGTAATTTGAATGAATGCAACTATTCGTCAAAGCCGAAGTATTCTTTGATCCTCTAATGACGCTTTTGATACCTCTAAACGTAAAAAGTTTTACAAAACCTTTTTTGAATAAAACGAAAAACTTTTCCCAACACACATTTTTTAAATACGCATGAAATTCAAAAAAATAAATGTCTGAAGAAAAAGTCATTTTGACAAATGAACGAGTTCCGCAACTTTTAAGGAAAATGTCGGGCCATTTTTTCTGTTACAATGTTGTCAATCAGTCACAGGCTCTATAGGCCGAACGGTTTTTCCTTTGCCGGTTTCTCAGCTTGCGTTGATTTGATTGAAACTTCCTTTCATACACCTGAGACTGGTTACAAGCAATAGGTATTAAAGAAATCCGATGGATGTGGTAATGTTCGTGATTATTCGTAATTGAAAAATTTTACGTCAAATTTTCCTGAAAGATTTAATAATTTAAGTGCTGGCAAAGGAGATTTTGCAGTAAAATGCATAGCGTTTTATGAACTGCTTTATATTTGAAAGCTGGGCGTTTTAAATAATGCGGATGCAAATATTTAAATATTTTTACGCTTTGTTTGATACCGGGTTCTGTCGACCTACAAACGCCTCTAGGCGAAAGTTGTAAAGCACTTGTGTGCCGGACTGTAAAGCGCTTTATAGTTTTCTATTTCAGCTGCAGCACTTTTATACCAATACTGATTGTAAGAAAAACACAAAAATGTGAAAAATAATTTTAGCTTCAGAAGTCGGTGACCTTTGTTTGATTGATTTACTTAGTTTTTTGTCACCGACTTCTGAAGCTAAAGTTATTTTTCACTATTTTGTGTTTTTTGGAGTCGGTTTTATTTTTTGCAAAAAAAAAAAAATATTTGTCACTTTTTAGTGGTTCACTTGTGCTTACCCCTTCACAGCGTAGCGGTGTGATGTGATGTTATGAACTGGTGTAAACAATAGATAGACATGAGATTTCAGCAATCCCAGTCCATTTCCTATAATTTATTGAGGAGTTCCGTTGCCTGTCTCCGAAGTTCTTCATCAGATCTTCATTAAATTGAAATGGGACCACTTTAAGAAAATATTCTTCCAAAAACTACCCAAATAACATCAAGTGTGCCTATAAAATTTGAAGAGTTCCCTCAATTTCTCCAGGATCTTATCATCAGATCCCGACTTTATGATTATGGGACCACCTGGGAAGTCTTTCAAACAAAAAATGAATAATTCAAATCGCTCTAGCCATCTTCGAGTAATCGGGGAACATACATTAAAAAAAAAAAGGTTCCGACGAATTGAGAACCTCCTCCTTTTTGAGTCGGTTAAAAAGAATTTTAAGGAGATGATTATTGTTGAAGTTGTTCAGTTGAAGTAGTTTTATTTTTTATAATTTAGTTTATTTAATGATATTCTCTTCATACATCAATAGTAGTCAGTAATAAGTAAAGTAGTAGTTTTTATGATAAATATTCTGTTATTATTGTAGGTGACATTGACAGTCAGTAACCTGATAGGCGCCATTAATAAGAGAACAGTAACACGAAACACTGTCAGACAGAAGAAGATAAATTATAAGTGGTGATATTCTTCTCTGTAACTGCGTCATTTCGCGGCTGGGCAAAGACGTCTCATCTCCCCATGACTTCTTAATGATTTCTAATTCTTTAGATGTTCAGGGCTAATGTACCATTTTCTAGGAATGGATTGGAATGGAACACCAACGCTAAAACTGTTACTATTGTATTCAGTACATCTTTTTGAACCTCCCACAGATTAAAAAATGTCGTAGGTTATTAAAAACAAACAGCTGATTTCTACAAAACTACAATAGCTGCAGCGTCACAAAGAAGATATTTGTGTTTTATACGTTCAAAACATTTGGAAAAGATGATTAAAAAAATTGGTAGATGGTGTTTTAGCATCAGCGTCCCTTCCAACTTGTCTAACAATCTAGGTATTCAACAATGAGCAGTGGGAAGTAACCATGGGACAACTGGCACCTGCTGTACAGCGCATATGCGCAGTAGGGTGTATCTTCACATGCACGTGTGTTCACCACACACATCCTGCCCAGACCTAGTTAGCACGTAGTCACGATATAGGCATGTAAATAATTATTATCGTTCCAAGTCAACTAGAACGCAACCATTACTACACCTCCCCTTAAGTAAAGGCAATAGGTGTAACACTTCCAAGTAATTGGATAAATTGCTGTAATCACTTTAATTACTATCGTTATTAAGGCATATTTTGCAGTGTTCTGATCAATGATGTGAGCTTGGTTTCAGTATTAAGTGTGTTATAACATGAAATAAAAATATAGCACCAAGCATGTATTCTCCAGGTTTAGGCACAGATGTGGCTAAAATACACTCACATCTAGCTGATACCCGTGGCTTTGCCTACCTGCTTGAAAAATTATATGTTAAAACCTTTCTCGAGAACCACTCTATCCACTGGTGAAAACAGCATGAAAATCGGTGAAGTAGTTTTTGAGTTTATCGCGAACACACAGATAGATGCGGCGGAGGACTTTGTTTTATAATTTGTAGTGATTTCACCAGTTATGTTTGAATTCCGTGTAAGGGTAGGGTTTATATGCCCCCAGGCTGGAACGGACCGGGGCTGCCTTCAGGCGGCTCCTGCCCAACCTTGGGGGGCCAAACCCCTCCTGCCGCAGGCTCTACGCGGGGGTCGTGCGGTCCATGGCCCTTTACGGGGCCCCAGTGTGGGCGCGTTCTTTGAGGCGGCGAGCCGCCCACTATCTGAACGCGCCCCAGAAAGTGGTGGCCGTGAGAATGGTCCGTGGATACCGCAAGATCGTCCGCGAGGCGGCGGGCCTGCTTGCCGGATTGCCGCCATGGGATCTGGAGGCGATAGTCCTCGCGCGCCTACACGAATGGCGCGCGGAGGCACTACGCCGGGGGGAAACTCCGCTGCCGCGGCAAATCGCCGTTCAGCGGACAGACCTCCGGCGCGATCTCATGGCGACATGGAGAGTGCGACTGTCGCAACCCCGTGCAGGGCACGCCACGATAGTGGCGGTAAGTCTCCTCTTTGAGGAGTGGCTTGAGAGGCGCCACGGCGCCCTCACCTTCCGCCTGACGCAGGTCCTCACCGGACACGGATGTTTCGGGAGGTACCTGCACCGAATCGGGCGGGAGGAAACGCCCGGGTGTTTCCACTGTGAGGATCGACCGGAGGACACGGTGGAGCACACGGTGGAAGTCTGCCCTGCGTGGGCGGAGCACCGCCGTGTCCTCGTAGCGGCGATCGGCGGCGGCGACCTCTCGCGTCCGGCCCTGGTTCAATCCATGGTCCGGAGCGAGACGGAATGGGAAGCCGTCACCTCCTTCTGCGAAGCAGTCATGCTGGCGAAGGAGGTGGCGGAACAAGAGAGGGAGAGAGCCTCTCTTCCCGGCCGCCGCGGGAGACGCACCAGGCGTCGGGGGCCACGTGGTGGCTACCGGCCACCGTAGATGCGGGCCTGTGGACGGTTAGCTATGGGCTAGCTAGCCGTCCGTCCGTCTAGTGACGACAGGCCGTGTCGACGGCGCGTTCGTGTTCCACGCGCGCCTCAAAGAGATGTCAGCAGAAGAGAGGGCAGGCAAGGGCCGAAGCCTGGCGGGGTTGCGGGACTGTTCGAAAGAGATACCGCGGCCCCGGAACGTAAAGGGCGAGGAAGGAACATGATGGGTTTTAGTCAGTAAGAGTCTGACACTCCCTCCCGCTCCGCCCAGAGTGGGAGAAGTCATTTGATGATTTCCCATCCTAAAAAAAAAAAAAAAGGGTAGAGTTTATTTTAATTTTGCATTAAAATGATTAAATAACAGTACGTGTGAGGGAAAATAACCAGTGTTACACGGACTCAATAATATCAGAAGTAAATGATGATAAATCATTGTTTCATACCATAATGTCTCCTGATTGTCATGATCACTGGCATTGATTTTGAATACATCGATTTTGATTCAGTTTATTGCCTAGATTTTGAAATATAATTATATTTTAAAATTTAAAGCCTTGTTCCCGACCAGGGATTGTACCTTGCCAGAAACAACACACAAGTACGGTCGAACAAGCTAATTGGTTTACAGTTTAACCCACAAATTACATTGTAAAGTGTAAACCAAATAGCTTGTTCGACCGTACCTACATCACTAACTTCCTTGATGCGTCGTAATGACTTGTGGCATGGTCTGAGCAATTTCTTGGTTTTTTTTGGGTGAAAACTTCTTCTTTTCTTTTTTGAATAAATAAAAATCATGGAACTCGAGTGACCGCCACGTACGTTTTTCGTAGCACTCGTAGCCGTAGCGGATCGCTACGAGATTTTCACTTCTATCGTTGTTAGGCTTGTTTTTTTATCTGCAACCACTATCGCCCTAAGCGTGTTACTTTTGCATGGAAAAACGTTAGAAAGAGTATACGATTTTTAAAGCTTTGACAGGTAATCTATCCAAAATAAACACGTCACTAAAAACTCATTGATAACAAGCCAAATTAAAACAAACAGAAGCTCATTAAAAC
The DNA here is from genome assembly GCA_950022955.1 of Xestia ashworthii. Taxonomy (NCBI): domain Eukaryota; kingdom Metazoa; phylum Arthropoda; class Insecta; order Lepidoptera; family Noctuidae; genus Xestia; species Xestia ashworthii. The sequence goes on from OX465555.1 coordinate 16,198,936, forward strand.
TGGGTTTAACGACCAAAAATTTTACCTCGAGCTCCTGAAAGTTAAGCATGGGTTAAAATTGTTCGTTTAAATTCGTTTATTTCGTCCCCACTTTGGGTAACAAACGTTACGATTGCCCCCAAGAGTATGGGGTTCGCGTTAAACCGGGTTCAGAATGGTTGCTGCCGAAATTAGGGCAAGTGTGTGATATTGTGATTTTCTTCTGAAATTGAAGGTGGGAAAATTTTAATTTGGAAAATTGGTTTTGGGATTCGGATGTATTGTTATTACAAGCTCTATCGGGATGTTTATTAAATAATTACATTAAATTTCGGTAGAAAAATAACACGAACTGTTGCCTGCAACCTTCGTTTACGTGAAATTACTGAAAAAAATATTTTGTTACCTTTTTTGAATCGAGTTTTGAACCAACTATTAAAGTTTTCTTACTGAAACGTTAGCAGCGTTACGTAGCTTAAGTATTTCTTATAATATCAGCTGTCTGTCAGTACAAGTCCCGTCAAAATTGGTCCCGCCGTTTCGGAGGTTAGTCGGAACAAACAAACGAAAAAAAAATGTGTTTTTGTTATAATAGGTGCCAAATAATATTTTCATAAGCATTCAGTAAAAAGCTGTTGTTTTGATATTACAGATAGACACTTCAATTTTATTTATTTGTAGGTAAAGATAAACAATAAAATAAATACAAATTACCGGTTATTATTAAAAAAAAACTTTTACTGATTTTACCAAAATATTTAAATCAAAATGTAAACTAAAAAAAACCCATAGCTTTTATGTCCCCAGAATAAACACAACAGCAGCGCACATATCATTATAACAACACTATTTTGATATGTTCATACAAGCCTCAAACAAACCTCTTGCAAGTACTCTGATCTCATTTGCAATTCCCGGGATGTCAGTCGTCGCTCACTTCGTATACTTTTATGGTTTCCCGTTTAAACTTTCAAGAAGTAAAAAACAAATCTTTTACTGATTTTACCATAATGTTTTAATCAAAATTGAAACAAAAAAAAACCCATAGCTTTTTAAAAAAATCTTTTACTGATTTTACCAAAATATTTGAATCAAAATTGAAACAAAAAAAAAACCCATAGCTTTTATGTCCCCAGAATCAAAACAAAAAACAGCGCACAATATATCATTACTAGCTTCTGCCCGCGACTTCGTACGCGGATCCTGTTGCTTATGCCAGCGACAACGGGGTCGTCGAAGATCTGAAACGTCTGATGTCGAATTCTAAGAACCCGGGGACGGAAAAATAACGGATCTTTCCCACCTGAGCAACACATACCATTTGTTTCTTTTTGCCTTTTAACAGCTTCACAAAAAGTACAATTTTTAGCCATACCTCCGATGGCGGAATATGTGGCGTATTCAATCATAGGAGACGTAAATGCACTCCGTGCCTTATCAACCCAAGGAAGGTCGCCATGCCCTTTTTTTTCGGTTGGGAAATAATCAAATAACTTCTCCAACTCTGGGCGGAGCGGGAGGGAGTGTCAGATTTTTACTGACTAAAACCCATCCATGTTCCTTCCTCGCCCTTTACGTTCCAGGGCCACGGTATCTCTTTCGAACAGTCCCGCAGCCCCGGCAGGCTTCGACCTTTGCGGGCCCCTCCCTTTATGCTGACATCTCTTCGAGGCGCACGTGGAACACGAACGCGCCGTCGACACGGCAGGTCGCCATGCCCTACGGCTATATCTTGAGACACATCCGGTTTTTCAGATGATATCGACATTCTGTTCAGAGAATGTCGACGTCGATCAGAATTCAAACGTTCGTTCAATGAAGGTGCATCGCGCATCACGCATCACGTTCATCACTCGTTTCAAAAGACCTGTTAGTAGATGTGCGAATACGCTGAAAACTCAAGCCTGATTCTGTATCGGTAAAAATTTCGGATTCGCTCACGATCAGCGGACAGTCGCGCATCACGTTCCGCACTTGTCTCTAAAGACCTAGAAGAAGCTATGCGTAGATACGCTGAGAACTCAAGCGCAATTCTCTATCCGTTCACGTCTCCGACTCGCGAGACAATGCGTGACGTTCACGATCAGCGGTCAGTCGCGCATCACGTTCCCTACTTGTCTCTAGAGATCTAGTAGTCGATGCGTAGATACGCTTGAAACTCAAGCGCAATTCTCTATCCGTTAACGGCTCCGACTCGCAAGACAATGCATGACGTTCACGATTAGCGGTCAGTCGCGCATCTATTCTTCACTGGTCTCTAGAGACCTGGATGTAGAAATACGCTGAGAACGCAGGCGTGCTTCGCGATCCGAAGAGTTTTCCACGGAGCAAGTTGCAGCCTGATGTTCTCGAACAGCATCAAGTCTCTCCTGACGCTCTTCGATAGATTCTTGGGATCTTATGATCCTCAATCTTTTAGCTCCTTTGGAACATTGGGAAAGATTTGACCTCTTTCTAGGCATGGTTATAGTTTTGTTGTGAAGATACCTGATCAATTTAAATCTAAGTAACTGCTCCCCTGCGTTACCGGGTAGGCTACCGAGTCACGAAGATAACTGGAAAAGGAAATTAATTCTACAACAGGTGTCCGAGATCTTCGATTTTTATAAGTCAACAGAGAGTGCTCATCAGATTGAACAACTTTTGCTAAGACGTCATTCCTATATGTGTTATGGTGTAGCTGGGCTCTTGGAGTTCCACAACAGGTGTTCCAGATCTTCGATTTTTATAAACCAACAGAGAGTGCTCATAAAATTGAACAACTTTTGCTAAGACGTCATTCCTATATGTGTTATGGTGTAGCTGGGCTCTTGGAGTTCCACATCAGATGTTCCAGATCTTCAAACTTATACTCTCAGCAGAAAATGCTCATCATGTAGAACAATTTTTGCTATGGTGGCATTTTTGTATCTCTTATAGTTTAGCTGGTCTGTTGCGGTTCTGCATCAGGTGTTCAAGTTTCCAAGATAAATTATAGCCTTATAGCTTCTGCCCGCGACTTCGTTTGCGTGAAGTTTTGATATCGCAACGCATCGCCTACTCAACGGAAGTTTAAACTGCTTTGTTCCCGCTTGCAACATTTCTTATTGCTGCTCCGCTCCTATTGGTCATAGCGTGATGTTATATAGCCTATAGCCTTCCTCGATACATGGACTATCCAACGCAAAAAGAATTTTTCAATTCGAGCCAGTAGTTCCGGAGATTAGCGCGTTCAACCAAACAAACAAACAAACAAACAAACAAACAAACAAACTCTTCTGCTTTATAATATTATTATATATTATATATTATATATTATATATAGTATAGATAACAACACTATAGTCTGATATATTCAAACAAACCTCTTGCAAGTATTCTGATCTCATTCACAATTCCCGGGACGACGGTCGTCTTTCACTTCGTAAACTTTTATAGTTTCCCGTTTAAACTTTCATGAATTTAATCAATGCAGGACATTTTGTAATAATTTTTATGAACTAACTTTTGGTAGAATGGTATGAATATTTACGTGGTCGCTGTGTCTACTCTTGGGGAAAAGGTTTATGTAGGTTTTAGAGCTTTTGAAGTTTATTAATGAACGTTATCATATTATGAAGATGAGGCTGTAAAGTGTTTCGTGTTGTGTGTTTTGAAAAGAGAATGAGTAATGAAAATTTTTCTTCTTTATTATCATGTGTTTAATGGGTCAGCCTAACCTAGTGTCAGAGTTTTATGCCGCCCATGGGCATCTATGTCGGCTTACATGCCGTCGAGAAATATATCTCAGGAAAGTTGGTTTCCTCACGATTTTTCCTTCACCGAAGTCAGTGATAAAATACAATACGCACATGCATTCGAAAAATAAAAAGGTGCGTGTATTTGGTTCGAACTCAAGACTTCTGTCTACGCCCAGTACAGATTGGTCTAGATGTAACATGTCTTTGATTTTTTTGTTCTACATGACATGCCAGTTTCCTCACGATGTTTTTCTTCACCGTTTTGAGAGTAGTGGTGATGAAATAAATTAGAGAGTAATGCGCCTGCCTGGGTTCGAACTCACAACGATATAATAACGCAATAATATAACTGACAAATCGTGGGTTTAGGTAGTTACTTTAGGTACACCGCTGCCTAACCTTTCAGGGTAATACAAGCTTGATATTATGTTTGGAACTCATTTCCTTTATTCTTTTTGAATTTGAGGAGAAAAAGTTAAATTATTACGAAACATTTAACTCCTTGTTAATCTCAACAGGTAAACTGTTACAACACTAGCTACGCCGGCGTAGCACTCGTAGCAAATAAGCTACGCTGTCGTAGCAAGTAGCGGCGATTTGCTACGGCGTAGTAGCTATCTGCCGGGTTGCTACGTCTTCATTTTGAGTTTGTGAATTCTTGAAGTTTGTACATGTAGGAATGATATACTTATGTTTGATTTCCAAAACAATACGTTTTTTTATATGGAGGATGGTAGACTCCACAGATTACCTTAAAATACTCTTTTCGCTTCAAAATATTTAAGTATTTAAAGTTCAAATATTTTGCCTGCATACATTCTATAGTTGCACGATAAGAACTGTCGAGAATAAAATCGAGTGCCAAGAATTCATCACTGCGATTGTAACTCGATAAAGTCTACTCGATCCGTACGTTATTTAGATATACGTAAATACGAGTAACCTACTTCACTGACTTTCAGTTACAAGACATTTATTTACTCAAAGAACAAATTTTAATATAGTTCTTTTAAAGAGAAACTTAACTAAATTAACAATAATTAGTTGTAGTTTACATTACGACGTTCAAACTATCCGCATAACTGAACACCATAGTTTTTTTTATACAATAACAAGTTTGTAGTTTAGCCTGACTAAAGATACAAAACAGTTTACACTAAACTTATGTGTCAAATATAAAAGGTTAAACTCATGTTAAACTTATGTGTCTTTTATAAAATCTAAACTTATTCGTCTAATATATGTATAATTGGCACTTTTATATGTTCTTTACTCTGGGGGTTTGGGGTTGATAGTCGAAATACCCGTTTGGCCATCTACGAAACCGTAGTTTCGTAACTAGTTTCGATGATGGAATTATTTTCTTTGTACGAAACCACGGTTATGTACTTGTACGTACAAGTATTTATTGTTAAGCTTTCAATGAAAGAAAATATTCTTGCAAGTGCAAGGAAAAATTATTCCTTCATCAGTTACGAAACTACGGTTTTGTAGACGGCCGAAGGGGAAATACAGGTTCTGCCTAGTTCGGCTACAGATGACTACACCACTTATGCTGACCTAAATAATTAGTCTGTTAACACTTTGTAACCTATATCTAAGCTTTCTATAAATAAACATTTATTTATTTATTTATTCCTTTGACTGATTTTCATTTTTGATTGACTTTTATTGTGTCTTTAAAATTGAGTAAAGTTAAGTTTAAAAAGTGGCACCAATTTAGGGCAAAATTAGTATTTAAAATCAACAAAGAGTCAAAAAAACATTTTTAGAAATTAAAAACGGCAACTCGTTTTACTTTGCAAACCTTAAACCGTAATCAAGGTGCATCGTCAGCACAAATACTCGTTATTTAAATTGTGTTTGTGTTACTTCGCCTCAGTCTCTTAGGACTAAGTATTGGGGTATTCTCACAATTTTGTGCTCCGTACAACTGTATTGTTTACAGCCTGTATACAAGACGCCATTTTATTTTTACTTTTAAAATTCATGAAATGAGTGGGGTGTTAAACAGGGGTAGGTGTTAAGTACTTTGGTGTTGTCAATTACAATAAGGCTTATCCTGGTGGAATTTAAAGTTTAATTTAAATTTAACTTTAGGCGGTGTATATTCTTTATTTGCTTAAAAGTGGGAGTAGGTCACACATTTTTTTGGAGTTTGTAACAATTGTTTGCAAAAGAAAGCTTAGAAATGCCAGCGCCATCTATTTCTAAGCTTCGTAATGGCGCTGGCATATGTATTTCTAAGCATTGTTATTGGTTTCAATTTTTCAATGTCATAATATATTTAGAAACGATTGACTTCCTTGGTTTCGCAAGAGGTTTAACAGGCTTTGTTCATTAGCAGCAGTATCTTTTAACTTCGAATCTGCCATTGTAAAATGCACGTTTATATTCACCAGAAGAATTGAAACCGGCTTTAGAATTCGAACTTCGCTGCTTTCGCCCAAAAACTTTAAAACGACTATTAAACTTCACGACGGGCGTTATCACGGGGTAAACTTTCGAATAAATTCAGTCGTCCGTAACCTGACGTTGGGTACTATCGGACAAACAGTTTGGTATACAGGCAAATGCATTAGAATTTCTAGTATCTTGTCCATATTATTACACACTTCAAAAAGTTATGGAAAAGACTTCAACAGTTAATACAGTCACAACATTGGTTAAGGTTTTGCCTGTATACTAATATATTTGTTCAACTGTACAAGAGTTTTCGGGGCCATTTCTCCATCTATCAGAGTGACACGCAATCAAACAATACAATAAAACTTCTCTACCGAAAAATACTTGAAAATAATTTGCTCGTTTAAATTCAGAAGGGGAGGTTGCCAGTTCGCACAAAGGTTTGCAGGGTAGGTAATAGCAGAGGTGCTTGGTACATTGTATGATGACAGAAAACGGTAATGAGACAGAATAGCGGTGGGTTTTGAAAGAATGGTGTTTGTTTGTGAGAGCACCATCGTGCTATTCTTAGTAAGTTCGTGCACTTTCAGTTTAAAAAAGACGAGGGTTTAAGCTTTTTTTTTGGAAATAGAAAAATAAACCGTTAGAAGGCAAACATACACTTACTAAATTCCGAAATATTTGAAAAGTACTTTTGTCTTATTATGAGCCTGCATCTTTCCTAATACAACCTTTAATTGTATTTATAAGGCTGTAAACAACTTCATCACGAAGCCGTCAAGCAAGCATTCTGTACATCAAGCTAAGTAAGTTTATGCAAAAATTATTGTTGGGGAATTACTTTTTGTTGTTGTGAAAAATCAAGTTTTGTAATAGAACTCAATGTAACGCACTCAAAACATTGTGCTGATGGATAGATTTAATAGCGCGAGGGTCGTGGAGGTATTCAAAGTAAACAATTTTACAATAAAAACATGTATAAAAAAAAAACCTTGTTAAAAAGTTGGAACTTTGACCCCTATTATCTCCTTATCTAGGTTCCAAACCTTCTAGTTATGATGCAAAACAGAAAAAGAGATCGCAATGACGGAGAGGACCAGTGTCTTTCGGCTTCGTTAAGAGGTTTTTTACACCTTTATAAATACAATTAAAGGTTGTATTAGGAAATATTCTGGCTCAAAATAAGATAAAAGTACTTTCCAGATATTTCGAAATTGTTACAAAACCCGATTTCCAATTCATTGTCACCATTCTAGTGCTTTAAATTTTCTCCTAATGTCATCTTATAATCGTTTTCTACTGATCTATAACCAAACTACCTGACTTTAGTCTTTATAGACCGACCGATATAACCACAGCAACTACAAGGCTGACTGTTGACCGCAATTCGATGTCATTAGGTCCGACCTACATGAATGCAGCAGCCCATCCTCTCGATATAATCCCATAATCGCTTCTAACCAGCTTGAAGTGGTGGAGTGCCCTATGTATAGTGGAGATTGCATGGCGCTTGTTATTGCTGCCAAGCATTGAAAAGAATGGAAGGGCAATTCTTTGGGAATCATTTAAATGCAATAGGAGTTAAGAAAGAAAGAAAATATATTTATTTGTCGCAGGGACATGACGTGCATACAAAATCACAAAAAAAAACAACAAAATAACATACAATGTACGAGACATAATTTATAAATACAATAAAAAAAAAATAAAAACGACTTACTCACTATTTCTTCGAATCCTCTCTCTAAGTAAAATCATAGGGATTTAAAACATTAAGCAAACAAGTCTTGAAAAATAAACTTGACGTGCTGATTTTCAGTTTTTTTTTAAATCACTCATTTTGACACGAACTTCTAAAGGCCAAATCGAAATCGAACCTCTTCATGCATAATTTTGTAAAAAAATCACAAGTAAATTGCGAAATTCTCTCAGCGAAATTCCGTATAATGTTTGTTTGAATAAAATCTGAATATCTAAGCGGGAGATCAAGGTAATAGAGTTTTTAGTCTAGATCGTAATACTGGCTGAATCTGTGCACAGATGTGGGCTATCATTACAGCCATAACGGTTATAGAACTCATCATCGCAGACATTATAGTAATCGTTTTGCTGGTGCATTCCACAACGCGCTATGAGATTTCGGCTATAAAATATTTTTGTACGAGGACGAATACAATTTTACGAGAGAATACTATTGACGGGAGCATTATGGTAAGCTTCGTGAGTAGACTGTGTAGCGATTTTTAGTCAGGTGAAAACTTTCAGAAAAATCTATCTCTTTTTTTTCAAATAACAAACCGTTTCAATTTCCAAATATTGACAACAGTTTTTATTCTACATCTTTTATTTTTCTTTAAATGCGAGTTTGATAGAAAAGAATAGAATAGAATACTCTTTATTATGTACACCATAAAATATATAGATACATTTTTTTACATTTTACAAGGGGTGACACAATGGGCGGTCTTATCGCTAAAAGCGATCTTTTAAAGACAACCTTTGGATGGATTTAAAGGGGAAGGAGAGACAATACTACAGGTAGTCTGTGGTGTACTATTTACATAATATACAATAAATAAATACATACATATTGATAGAATGTCTTTACATTTTATAAAGTACGTAAAAAAATAACCTAGTGGATCTATAACCTAAAGCACACACACTAAGTATGTTCTACGTACCTACGCTACGTAGTAGTCACTGCCAGAACTTGTCGCGCTAGTATACCTATAATATTGAACACATCACAAACTAGTACAGTCGAACTATTAGCACTACATGGTTAGATGCTCTCAGACCGAGGCGGAACAAATCCCCAGTGATGCGTATCAACACTGGTATATTACCGCGATGAAGGCGATAATCGCTGCTGCATGTAGATTAGTTGGAATTGTTCTGAATGTGCATACATATGTGTTGTATATGTCACCGTAAAATTGTCAAACACGTTATATTGTAATCTTTCTAGCGATATTGTAAACTTTCGAATTATTGTCAAACGAACATACTGCTTACAATAAAACGCATTATTTTTCGTGAAATGCATGCGATGGTAGTCAACTAACGCGGTGTGGAGGGAAGGAGGGGTCCCCCTTGCCCAGTGGTACCACTCTCATGAAAAGATACTGCACAATTCCTGAGAAATATCGATTAATATAACCTAACCTTAAAACACTTTATATTCCCCTTTTTTTTTTTTTTAGTATGGGAAATCATCAAATGACTTCTCCCACTCTGGGCGGAGCGGGAGGGAGTGTCAGACTTTTACTGACTAAAACCCATCCATGTTCCTTCCTCGCCCTTTACGTTCCGGGGCCGCGGTATCTCTTTCGAACAGTCCCGCAGCCCCGGCAGGCATCAATCCTTGCGGACACCTTCCTTTTGCTGACATCTCTTTGAGGCGCCCGTGGAACACAAACGCGCCGTCGACACGGCCTGTCGTCACTAGACGGAAGGACGGCTAGCTAGCCCATAGCTAACCGTCCACAGGCCCGCATCTACGGTGGCCGGTAGCCACCACGTGGCCCCCGACGCCCGGTGCGTCTCTCGCGGCGGCCGGGAAGAGAGGCTCTCTCCCTCTCTTGTTCCGCCACCTCCTTCGCCAGCATGACTGCTTCGCAGAAAGAGGTGACGGCTTCCCATTCCGTCTCGCTCCGGACCATAGATTGAACCAGGGCCGGACGCGAGAGGTCTCCGCCGCCGATCGCCGCTACGAGGACACGGCGGTGCTCCGCCCACGCAGGGTAGACTTCCACCGTGTGCTCCACCGTGTCCTCCGGTCGATCCTCACAGTGGAAACACCCGGGCGTTTCCTCCCGCCCGATTCGGTGCAGGTACCTCCCGAAACATCCGTGTCCGGTGAGGACCTAAAAAGCATAGTCGACGGAGCCCCGCTTCGCGAGGCCCCTATTTCCGAGTGAAGGGTTTAAGGAACCTAACTAACCTAACGGGGGGTGCCCCAAGTCCCGATTATGGGAGCAGAGATACTTCCGTATGTTCAGTTGACAATATTTCGAGAGTTTACAATATCGCTAGAGAGAAACACGTTATATTGTAATATAACGTGTTTGACAAATTTACGGTGACATATATACGAATAATACATATTCGGATGTTTTTGTTTTAAATAAATAAATAATCAAGACAGAGATTAATGAAAAGACGGAAGTGAGGAATAGCTAATAATAAAAATGTTTGTTTTTCATGACATCTTTAGATTTGTTTCTGAAAAGTCCGCCATAAATATGCAAAAAATTATCCAGTTTAACTGAATCGTGGGCTTCCAGTAAAATTTAGTGATTATTTTGAGAGATTTTTACGTTTAGGTGGAATCAATCAATAATTATTATTCATACTGTCGGCGAGAACTATATACTTAAGCTAGGCTACACTTAAGTATTTCATTACGAAATTGTTTATATCGGGAGAAAACACGACACTTAAAAAAGCTGACGATTGTTTCTTCCCGCCATTGCGATCATTGGACAAGACATTACCTGGAACCTTTCTGGTTCCAGAGATAGGTATCTTTTAAAGGTCGAAGTTTGAAGATGTCGTTTCCTTGTAATTATTTTTGCCCGAAGTAACTTAGTTTGATGTACGAGTAGGTACAGAATACTTAGTTGACGGCTGTGTGATGAGAGTTTTTAAACCGTATACTAATATTACAAAACGGCTGCAACCTGAAACTTTGATACCGATCAATTATTTCCTTCTAGAACAAAAGTGAAACAATAGCTCTTATTAACTGCAGGTAAACAACCGCGTTCAGTTTATTATAAATTTGTTAAAGTAACTTCGCTATTACTGCGTTTGCGGCAGACTTCCGAGACTTTGAAGCCTAGACTTTACATTGAAGTCTTAAGTTTTATAAGACAGCTTCCTGACTTACGATGTTCGTGAAATAAAGTAAGACTTGATGTTTAAGTCGCCGCGCGTTGAAAAATAATATTGTTTGTTGATCTCGTGTTCTTTATTTTTTTGCCATTTGTAAAGTTATAATGCTAAAGTAGTTTATGCCATTTATTTTGGGAATCATTGTTAGTTTTGAATTTCATGCTTTCAGATTAGCGGTGTAGGTTGTATGTCTATCAGAGAATTAAATATTTCTGTTAATTTGACAAGCCTTGTTCTGACGAATTTTAAATTTTTGATATTTCGATATTTTATTAGTATACATTGAAAAATCCTCGCCGTATTTATAAAAAAAAAACTCTTGTACAAAATCTCATATTTCAACGTGCAATAAAATAACAATTTAAGCTGTGCGTGAGCCAGTGAATTTAAGATTTTATTTTAATTTTTTTTTTCTTACATAATTAAAAAAAAAAAACAGGAAAGATTTTTCTCCAACAAGCAACTTCTTTCAAGTAGAAGTCATAAAGATCGAAGGTTCAGACGTAAATGTCCTCATACATAAAATGACACCTATGCGAAGATACCAAAGATTCGATTTCGTAGAATCTTTCGGATGTCTAGACACATTACCCAGAAACTTAGTAAGTCGTTACCAACCAAATGCCTTCATAGTCACTTAACTCTTCAAACTTAATTGTATAGAGGTTTAAATACCTGCTAATTTTAACATAAGCACCAATTGATGTCTTCACTTCAATATTGTTCTTCGAAATTGGCTATTACATAGAACGATTTTAAGGTCGATAGTCCCTTAATTGGTGTGTCTGGCAAGCTGATTGGTGATTGCAGTAAAATTTTACCAATCCATTTAGGAATGTTCTTGGAAATTAGTCTGAAAGTTTCGATATTACCAATATTAATATTACTAGGTTTTTTGCCCGTTGTCACATTGCCGATTGGGTCTTTCTTTTTATTTTGCTTTTGGAATCCTCTGATATTTTGTATCAAAATTCAAACATATTATGTTGTCAATGTTGCAGACGCCCTGATAATTTAATTTGATAAGTTTTCTACTTGTTTTCGACTAATTAAATAGTCCTTAAAACTGACGATTTTAAGATGTAAGGCCCCGTTCAAATTGTGTCGTGACGACAGATAATCGTGTATTAATTAAGCTTAGACTTTAAATGTCATGACTTGTGTATTTAAATGGAGGTGTTCACATTAGGACGCCACGATAACTGTCGTCCATGATTTTTCATCATCATCATCATCATTACAGCCGAAAGACGTCCACTGCTGGACATAGGCCTCCCCTAAGTGTCGCCACATTGACCGGTCCCATGCGACTTGCATCCAACGGATTCCCGCAACCTTCACCAGGTCAACATGTCTTTTGCCAACTAAAAATCAACGATAAATTAATCGTCACGACATAGTGGGTACGGGGTCTAAGTGATTACCAAAACTAGTAGCTTGTGGCTGTAAAGACAGTACCTAATGTTTAAAAAAATGTGTCTACCTCTACAGGGTTCTGTCGGTAATTATATTTCGTAACATGTCATACAGGGTGGTTTGTAATTGAATGTAGGCCTTGAAATGGGTGATACTTATAGAGCTCATTTGCAACACATTTAACCTAATAACTAGGGGTCCTATCTGAGTGGTTTCGGAGTAAATAACCTTTTAAGCTCCCACTTAAACGAAGTTCAAACAGAAGAAAAGTACAGCCATACCCGTCTGATATGTTAAAACAAAGCAGATAGAGAAAGATCTTACCTGATCTGATCGACCAGGTCCCGGCGCATTGAATCAAACAGCTAACATCACATGGATATCAAGAAAATCTGCAACAAGTAAGACGTGCATTGAAAGATCTGTAGTACCCAGTTTTTATTAATACACGTCCTTCTATGGAACAACAGATCTTTTCTGGTAATTAATTCACTTACTGAAAGAGGGTATAGTGACACCATTTTGGAAAGCTAATGAGACCAGAAAGTGGTTTCTGTAATTTGCACGTTAAGTGTCAAGTATTTATTTTGAGTAATCTGCCTTGAAAAACAGGGGTAGTTTAAATTTTTAACAAATTATGAATTTAGTGATGCTGTTAACCAAAGGTTTGGGTTATTTTTAGTATATTATCTAGTATCACCTATTGGTTAAGTTGGGATATAGCGGGAACTCGAAGGACCAATATTGCGTGACTACAATTTTGCGCGGGAAAACAATTTATGCGGAATGTATTTGTTGCCAACACTTATATGAGAGTAACGGGAAAGAGGGACTTACTTGAAGGTGAGGATGATCGCCTGGACCGATGATGGATGCGACTGGAGTGCGCCGGGATGAGATCCAGCACGTGTTCCGGAGATTTCTTCACTTCACTTGGGTTTTAATTGTCCCACGTTGTGTTGGCCAACACGTATTTTAAGATTAAGAGTCTTTGCGGTGGTTCAGCTGTTAGTTTCTGCGGCGCGCGCCGCGGAAGCAAGCGGTAAATATATGTGTGGTGCGGTGAGCGATTCAAACGGAATAGTAAAAATCCACCGTGGTGTTCTCCTGTCAAAAACCGCGGCGGAAGTTGACGTGGACCTTTCTCTTTCTGTCGCATAGGACGTAGTAGGAAGGAAGGAGATAGGTGTATCAAATAAGTGTTGGCAACATGAAAAAATATGCGTGTTTTGGAGATATAACAATGAGATGTACCACGCTCGTATAATATGCTATAGTAAAAAACTTTACTACAGAAACTTGCGTAAGCATCCTGCCCGGCTTTGAGGATATGTAGTATTCTCAAAAAAGGGAAAAAATATATGTTAAAGCGGATTAAAAGAGAGAAAAATAAGTAAATATGTAAATTACAGCTAAAATTTTATTACGTGGTGATATTATTGAGAAGGTAAAGGACATAACTTGACAACGGGTCTCTTGAAAGAGCCGTTGCATGTCTTCACCATAGCAACGCGGGTTGTCCCATCCTTACCAGGGAAAACTTCTGTGATTATGCCCATTGGCCAGCGTAAAGGAGGGGCATCGTCCTGATGCATGAGAACCACCGTACCAATCTTAATACTGTCTGCGGCATTCAACCATTTTTGCCTAACTTGTAAGTTATGTAGGTATTCTAATCGCCATCTTCTCCAAAAGCTGCAAACCATTTGGTCAAGCAACCTTTTGCGGCAAGTTAGAGGCTTCGTTGTTTCGGGAACGTTCACGACAGGCAACGAAGTCAACGGAGAAGCCATTATAAAATGCGCGGGAGTAAGCGGTTCTGGGTACGGATCCTCAGTCAGGACACAGAGCGGTCTGGAATTTAGAACTGCCTCAATTTCAGTGAGAACAGTCGAAAGCTCCTCATATGTGAGAAGTTGAGAACCGATAACACGGTATAAATGCGATTTAATAGATTTAATATTAGATTCCCACAGCCCTCCAAAGTGGGGAGCGCGGGGTGGAATCATTTTCCACTCTATGCGGTAGCGGTTAGCAAGTAGTTCTTGCAATTGAGCCTTGGCTCCAACGAAATTTGTCCCGTTATCGGAGTATAGGTGAGAAACCGGTCCTCTGCGGGAGATGAATCTTTTAAAAGCGGAGATAAAAGTATCCGATGACACGTCGGTAACTAATTCAATATGAACCGCTTTGGTAACGAAACAAATGAATAAACAAATGTAAGCCTTCTGGCTTCTTTGACCTCTGCGTCTACACAAAGTTACTTTAATAGGACCAGCGTAATCCACACCCGTATGCACAAAAGCCTTAGTCTCCTGCACGCGACAAGCGGGTAAATCAGCCATCTTTGGGCTAGGGTGAGAAGGAGAAATTTTGAAACAAAAGTTACAAGCATGTACTCTTTGTCTGATGACACCTCTAGAAGAGAGGATCCAATATTTTTGGCGTAACAGAGAGCTTAGAAGGCTTACACCGGCATGACAATGAATGCGGTGATAATAATCTATTAGAACATGTGTAAAATTATCATGTTTCGGTAAGAGAGCGGGATGCTGAGCTTCATAAGGAAGGTTCGCATTTGACAACCTGCCCCCGATTCTAATTATGTTGTGCTCGTCTATAAAGAGATCGAGTTTTTTAAACTGTGAGCGAAGTTTTTTACTTTTAATTTCGTCATAAATATCTAGGAAATGAAATTGCTGAATACAACGAATTAAATAAATTTCAGCGGTAGCTAATTCACGGACAGTAATTGTCTTAAGTGATTTGTCGTAAGGAATGATACGTAAAAATCTTAAAATGTATACAATTATACGCAATATTTTATTTAAAGATGAGAATTTTAGAGAAAGGCTATATATTAAATTAAGTTCTGATACGGTAGATACTAAGGTTAGTGATTTATTATTAAATTCAGGCAATTCCTCGCTGCATGAAGAAACAAACGGAGTGATAGGCCACTCAGCAGTTGGGCGCAGAAGCCACTCAGGGCCATGCCACCATAAACCGTGATTTAGCAACTGTTCAGGTAGAAGACCTCGAGACAGACAGTCACTAGGATTTTCTTTTCCGTTAATATGGTAAAAATGTTTAGGATCAAGATTTTCTTGACATTTAGCGACGCGGTTACTAACAAAAATGTTCCATCTGTGCGGTGAGGAATGAATCCATGAAAGTGTAATTGTAGAATCGGAGAAGGCAAATATTTCATTAATAGCTATACGAGAGCGGTAAGTGTCATAAACTAATTTAATTAAGTTCGACAAAAGAACAGCGGCACAAAGCTCTAGACGAGCCAGAGATACGACCTTAACAGGTGCAACTTTGGATTTAGCACACACCAAAGTTACGTGTGTGTTACCATATGTGTCAGTGACGTGTAAGTATATGACGCAGCCATACGCATTCAAGCTGGCGTCAGCAAAACCTACTATATTTGTCATGCAACCCATAGTAACGGCTACATGACGAGGCAATTTTAAAGAAGAAAGTAGAGGCAGTTGCTCTTTAAATTTTTGAAAAAGATTTACAACAGACTCGGGCGGAGTTTCATCCCAATCTGTGTTTAATTTCCATAATTCTTTTATGAGTAGTTTCGCGAATAAAACTACGGGAGCAACTAGACCGAGAACATCCCACAAACGGGCAACAGTGGAAAGTATGGAGCGTTTAGTACAACTTTTATCCAAACTAGATGTCGTAAAGGTGAAACAATCCTCGGAAGGAATCCATTTGAGTCCAAGAATTTTTAAATTATCCCCGTCAGAGAAGTTAATAGAAGAACGGTTGGAGTGTGGAATAGTCTCTAGTAGTTCAGAGGAATTACTTGCCCACTTATTAAGATCAAAGCCCCCCGCCTTAAATAAGTCGATAAGTTCTGCGGAGAGAATCTTGGCTTCCTCCAAAGTAGCGGTCGAGTTAGCCAAGTCATCCATGTATAGCTCATGAGAAGCGACAACGGATGCGCGCGGGAAGCGATGTTTTTCATCCTCTGACAGCTGGCGCACAGTGCGCATGGCTAGGAAAGGACTGGGCTTGAGACCAAATGCAACTCGGTTAAATTGAAATTCGCGAACAGGTTCAACTGTATTAAATCGAAACAATATTTTCTGGTATTTTCGATGCTCATCAATAACAGCAATTCGAAGATACATCTGTTTTATGTCAGCTGTAACTGCAATAGGGAATAAACGGAAATTTAGAAGTAATAAAAATATGTCAGCCTGTAAATTCGGCCCTGTGTGTAACAAATCGTTCAATGACACGCCATTATGAGATTTAGCGCTCGCGTCAAGGACAATACGAACTTTAGTAGTCTGCTTATCATTCCTAATAACAGGGTGATGCGGTATATAATAACCTATAGTCTGGTCAACAGAACTAGGCGTAGTTTCAGTTAAATAATTTTGATCAAGATATTCTTGGATTATTTCGTTATAACTCGCGCGCAAAGCAGGGTCGCGAAGCTTAGTTTTTTCCAAATTAATTAAACGTCGATAAGCGACAGCATAAGAATTTCCTAGTGAGTCTGGATTTTTACAGAATGGTAAAGCAGTACAGTACCTACCACTAGAGTCACGTGACACACTAGAAGCGAACAGCTGTTCACACTCGAGTTCAGCAGGGCTCATAAAATGTTTTGACGGTATTTCTTCAATGTTCCAAAATTTATGTAACGATTCGTCTAACGAAAGAAAACAATGAGAATTATCTGTATTTAACGCGGTAGAAAAATATGAAGCGGTATTTAAATGAACGGAACTTTTATCATTGTTAGATAAACTAGCGGGTACCTCACCCATAAGAATATAACCAAACACGGTTTCAATTGCGGAAGGCGCGGTAGGTGAGATAATTTTATTATGCAGTAATAAATACGGGAAAAGTTTAGCCCCTAGTAATAGTTCAACCTCACCGGGAATGTGCCACAGTGGATCGGCTAGCGGTAATTCAAGCAAATGTTGCACTGTGGAAGTGTCAACAAAGTGAGATGGTAATTTATCCGTGATACAATCGACTACAAGAGCGGTTATTTTAAAAGAATTAGTTTTATTTTTAGCAGTTACTGTTATCTCAACGTATCCTGTAATAGGTCGCGAAGACGTTCCGACACCCTTTATAAATGAATTTGAAAGCGGTATAATGTTTAATTGTAGCTTTTTACAACAAGCTGAAGTAATTATATTATTTTGCGAAGCGTTGTCTATTAAGCATCTAACAGAAACGTACTTGTTATATTTGTTATCAACATAGACTTGTGCTGTTGACAAAAGTACAGTGGTACGTGGAATGTTTGAGCCTACGCGAGAACATGCACACAGCGCCACGTGTGGCGAATGCTCGGAACTAGGTACAGCGTCAGTCGATATCGATCTCGCAGGCTGTGAGCTTTGGTCGAGATGTAACATTGAATGGTGTTTTTTGTGACATGTCCTACAAGTATGTATAGATTTACACTGTGAAGCAGTGTGCGTTGCACTAAGACAGTTTACACATCCACGTTTGTTTTTAATAAAATCCAAACGCGCGTTGGCTGATAATGCCTGAAAGGCTGGACAGGTGTAAAGCTTCCAGTGATCATTTTTAGTACAATATAAGCAATTTTGATTATTGTCACAAGAAACAAAAGTATGAACAGTACTATCACGTGACTGATTACGATAAGAATTATTTTTATTATGATTAACGGAAGAGGTCCGAGAAGAAACAGTTCTATCTAATATTTTAACTTGCGATTTTATGAAGTTAACGAAATCCGTATATGTGGGTATCTCCTCATCTCTCATATGCATCTCGAATAAATGTACGGTAGCGGGGTCTAATTTTTTCAAAGCTAAATTTAATAAAATGAAATCTTTTAAGTCGTTAATTTGTAATTGTTCTAAGGCAGAAACAGATGCGTGAAAACTTTCAATAAAACTATTTAGAGAGGCGGAATTATTTGTTGCGGGTTTAATATTTAATAAGTTAGACATGTAGTGTGAACCTAGCGCTCGTTTATCTTGGTACTTTTGAACCAAACTGTTCCAAATCGAAGCGTAATTTTCCCCGGACGGAATAATTCCGGCGGTGATTTGCAATGCGTTTCCTTTCAAGTTACCAATTAAATACTGCACACGTTGAGAGTCCGTAAGGTTTATATTATTATGGATATTTGATTTAAATGACTCGTAGAAAACAGGCCAGTTTTCAATCCTACCATCAAAGAAAGGAATCTGAATTGGAGGTAGTTTGATCGAACTTCTAGAATGTTTCGCGTTGTCCTGTGACACTGAGTCATCTAATGACCTTGAAGACTTCGCAGCGATAAGTGAACGAATTCTCTCGACACGGGTATAAACGCCGTCAAAGGATATTTGACTGTTATAGTCGATTTTATGATCAGGATCTATTTGTAAGCAATATGTATTTATTTTATCTAGGTTGGTACTAAATTCCTGACGATTAATTGAGAGAATTTCGGTGTCTGCCATGAACGTTTCTACCGACCGAAGTTCAATACTAGTCGTATTTATTTTCTTTGAAATTTCATATAGCGACGATAAACGTTCAAAGATTGCTTGATTTTTAGCTTGAAGTAATTTAACTTTCATTTTAAGATCTTCCATGTTGAAATAGTTACTTAGAAAATACAGCGAATAATGATATTGGTTATAGCGGGTAGACTTACAATAATTATTTTATTGTAAGTGGGGTATACAGAAAGAATGCGGTTGAATATAAGCTATAGGCAAATGTGCCGAACTAACTTATGATAATTAGCGGTTTTTATATTGACCTGTGCTATTTTAATGCAGCAGGCGCAATATTAAGTTGGTACGTAGTTCTCAATGAATAAGTACCTAGCGAGATGTACGAACGTTAGTACGCGTTCAATATGGCGGTTTTATGGACTTCGGTATTTGACCTAAATCCTAGGTATGAGACCTAAAAATGCTGATTCTTTGAATCCGACTCGAATGGACCAAAAACTTATGGTTAAGTTGGGATATAGCGGGAACTCGAAGGACCAATATTGCGTGACTACAATTTTGCGCGGGAAAACAATTTATGCGGAATGTATTTGTTGCCAACACTTATATGAGAGTAACGGGAAAGAGGGACTTACTTGAAGGTGAGGATGATCGCCTGGACCGATGATGGATGCGACTGGAGTGCGCCGGGATGAGATCCAGCACGTGTTCCGGAGATTTCTTCACTTCACTTGGGTTTTAATTGTCCCACGTTGTGTTGGCCAACACGTATTTTAAGATTAAGAGTCTTTGCGGTGGTTCAGCTGTTAGTTTCTGCGGCGCGCGCCGCGGAAGCAAGCGGTAAATATATGTGTGGTGCGGTGAGCGATTCAAACGGAATAGTAAAAATCCACCGTGGTGTTCTCCTGTCAAAAACCGCGGCGGAAGTTGACGTGGACCTTTCTCTTTCTGTCGCATAGGACGTAGTAGGAAGGAAGGAGATAGGTGTATCAAATAAGTGTTGGCAACATGAAAAAATATGCGTGTTTTGGAGATATAACAATGAGATGTACCACGCTCGTATAATATGCTATAGTAAAAAACTTTACTACAGAAACTTGCGTAAGCACCTATTTCAAGGCCTGCACCCATTTACCAATCACCCTGTATATTTTCTAAAACCATATAATATGTATGTATGTATTAAATTCAATTATACTTAATGCTCTGCCATAACAGTCTTCGCATTTGCTGGCTCCATGTTTGCATTCAATTTACGTGAGATGAGCCTAATATCGGCGGGAAATTTGCCTTTAATCTAAATGTTGCCAGTGAAAATATTGTAACGTTGTGCTTCTGATTTCCGTGGTTTACATTATCGGATACAAATTGATTGTGAAAGAAAATCTATTCAAATTTTAATAAGGAGGAAAGCTTTACATTTTTTTATGTAACAAATAAACTTAAAAACTACTCGACAGATTTAAAAAAATATTTCAGCAATGGATAGCTACATGATTAGCAAATAAAATAGACTATATTTTATCCCCGTACTTCGACGGGAACGGGAACTATGCGAATGAAACCGCGTGACGTCCGCTAGTAATTATATAAAGAAATATATTTATGTTATTTGGAACCCATGACATACAATAAAAAGTACAAACGAACATCACATACTGATGTGGTTTTTGATTATCGATGTCTAGAATGCTTTACTTATATTAGCCTGATTTTTTTGGGATATCCTGTAATCGTAAGTATATGCAAGTAAATAAGTATACTCTGAATAATACCAAATTTATTTATACATTCTCAAAACAAAAATGCACAAAACAAATCCGTAATTTTTCTATTTCAATGCTCCTCGTTAATTTAAAAGACAAAATCCGACGAGCAACTTAAACATTATATCAAAAATTAGATCCCCAGGTACACGGGCACTGCAGTCTCTAGAGCCCTGAGTACAATTAGACGAAGTACCTACTACTAGAAATGGAATAGAAAAGCCGATTACGATGTACGAGATCGATGACACAATGTAGATAATGAAGAAGGGCAGAACTGTCTTCTGTTTTGGTTAGGGTCTAACCTGCTGTCAGAGTGTTTATGTCGTCCATGGGCGTCCAACTTGGCTTTACTCACAGTCGAAAAATATATCTCAGGCATGCTGGTTGTCCTGCTGGGGTTGCGGGACAGTTCGAAAGAGATACCGTGGCCCCGGAACGTAAAGGGCGAGGAAAGAACATGGATGGGTTTTAGTCAGTAAGAGTCTGACACTCGCTCCCGCTCCGCCCAGAGTGAGAAAGTTCCTTAAACAGTTCTCTAAGAGAACTGTTTAAGGAAATTAATATCATGACAGTACCTTGTCAATACATCTATGAAAACATCATGTACGTTAGGAAAAATCTGCATTTATTCAGTAAAAGAGGTGACAGACACCACTATAATACTAGAAATAGGGACCAACTAGTTCAGCCAGGTTTCAGGCTTGCTAAAGTAGATTCATCTTTCATGGGGTACTGTTTAAAATGTTACAATAAAATACCTCCCCACATTCTACAACTGAATGAGACGAAATTTAAATCTTGTGTAAAACGCACACTATGTAGGCAAGCATATTATAGGCTGGGGGATTACATTGAGGATAAAAATGCTTGGCTAAATGCTGGTCCTGCTCCGCAACCTTAGATGCAAACTTATTGGACAATTATTGTGGTAGCTGCAGAAGATTGTAAAAATATTCTTGCATTGTATAGATTCCATCTCTTAGTATTGTATAATTGCATAACACATGTGTGAGTACCATGTACCGTAAAGCTACCATTTGCATTTAGTTATGTTTCATTGACTTGAATATGCCTTGGTGGCTGAGAGAATGTCATGCTCGCTTAAATGTCTTGCTGATGGTGGCGGGTGGGTCGGGTCATTTATTTCCCTACAATATGGTTGAATTGAATGGCGCTGATTCATGCGTCATGTTCGTGAACGGGCGCTGTCAGTCGGGACTGGTCATCTCTTAGCTGCCGTGGATCATTTGAATTGCTTTATTTTTAATTGTTGATTTATTTATTTTTACTCTGGACGCTCTTATTGTGCACGTCTTTCTACATCGTTCTCACATATATGTATAATCTCAACATGAAAGATGTAACCAAGATTTTGTAACAACATTTTTGGTTGAAAAGAGTGTCCATGGAGTTTCTTGCCCGTTCTTCTCCATAGAGATCTACGTTAGGGAATGGGCAACTACAGTACTTTCTCAAGTTATTATGCCTTGTGTCTGTGACTGTAGCTTCGCTTTATTTTTCGTTTTATCGACATTCAAAAGTGCCGTAATGGTCTAGTTGAAATAAATGATTTGAGTTTGAGTTTGAGTTTAGAAAAAAAAAACAAAAAAAAAGGCATGCTGGTTTCGGGCTTGTGGACGGTAAGCTATGGGCTAGCTTGCCGTCCGTCCGTCTTATGACGACAGGCCGTGTCGACGGCGTGTTCATGTTCCAAGGGCGCCTCAAAGAGATGTCAGCATAAGGAAGGGGTCCGCAAGGGCCGATGCCTGCCGGGGTTGCGGGACTGTTCGAAAAAGACACCGTGGCCCCGGAACATAAAGGGCGAGGAAGGATTATGGTTGGGTTTTAGTCGGTAAAAGTCTGACACTCCCTCCCGCTGCGCCCAGAGTGGGAGAAGTCATTTGATGATTTCCCATCCGAAAAAAAGCCATGCTGGTTTGATTCCCTTACCTCCTTTACCGAAGCTAGTGATAAATACAATACGCACATGGATCCGAAAAATCAAAGATGTTGGTTTTGTGTTCGAGCTCGAGACCAATGACTTCGCAGTCCGACGGTCATACCATTAGGTTCACACTGCTGTTCCGTATGGAGCTATGACGAGTGAAAATAGGCGCACACATAATTACGTATGAGTGCGCCTATTTTCACTATTTTCAGGCATCCGTGCCAAAGAGTCTTAGGAGTATGTAATGGTAAGACTCGTTAGCACGGATACCTAAAACCAATGACTACTTGCTTTGCTTGGCTAAAAGAGTGAGGAAACACCAAAGAAATTATGGATGTGAACTGTAACTATAATTTATTTCCAATTTATTATATTTAAGTGTTTATAAATATATACATTACATGCACAATTACACATACCTAGTAAGGGTAACACAAAGTAAGTACAAAACTATTTTATGTCCGTAACATGACCATCTCAGGTCCAGTTAAAAACCAGCGTCTGGACTAGCTGCTCGGCAGTTTGCTGAACTGGGCCTATTTAGCGCAGCCGTGAGACACAATATTTTATATTTTTATTCTGTCTAGTTTTTAGTTTGTATTTTTTTTTTGTTTGTTGTGTGCGCTTATGGCATGTGCCGAATAAATATGGTTTCTTTTTTCTTCCTTTTTATTTCAAGAAAATGGTGATGAGTAAAAGAGAAGTTTGGAAGAAAAAGACAAGCTGCACCTATTGCAAATAAATAGGGATAAAGGAAGGAAAATGAAGATGTGGAGATGATGTTGTTATTATTCGTAGTATGAACTTTACCTTCTGTATTTATTTTTTTGACAATGATTTTTTTCAAGTTTCCCTATACCATCGAACTTGTCATAAGGTGCTCAGAAATTAATAATGAATAGAACTATTTGTTTCAATTGCTTGTAAGAAGTATAATCTGATAGGTTTCTGACGATTGCTGTCTGGGGTACAAAGAGGATTATTTTTGCTTTTTAAGGGACTCATTTTGTTTTGACTGAAATGTACTATACGTTTATTTTGCTAAATAAAACTGTATAAGAGGTTCTGGAATAATGCACACCGACATTTTTAAACTCGATCTTACGCAAGGTAATAAAGATAGGTACCTACCTACTTAAAATTTGATATTTTTTATTTTATTTATTTAGGTACTTACTAAAATTTGTAGCCCTGCTCCTTGTTCAATTTGTTTACAAATAAAAAATAATGAAAACAAGTTACTCATAAAAGTCTTGTGTTTAAGGCTTTGCACAAAAATACGACCCTCCCATTCATAAAGCAAAAGCAAAAAAAAACACACGATGGGGAATGTGATAATAATAGTCTTCGCAGGCATAATTCAATAATTCATGCACTTTGTCCAAAATGAGTTTCCATTAAAATTCCAGCCCAGTGTCACTACATTTATTGTTGAAAAAATAAATAAAAAGTAGGAACTGTTTTTGCAATGGACTCAAGCTCTTTACAAAATGGACTTGTCCCAGTTAAAGCTTTCAAGTCTCATTTTAAAAACGGCTCTCGGTACCGTTTCATTGTGATGTTTTTCATTTATTATGTATTTGTATTAAGATAATGAAAGTGAATTGTTTTTATCGTGAGTAATATTTTTGACGACAGTAACATTTTCATTCACAGTTTCATTGTTGGATGTAGTTATTGGCTCATTGGTAAGAAGTCTACATGATTGTCAATTGTTTTTTCTACTTCATCATAATCTGCATATCCTTTTCCCAGCTGCGTTGGGGTCGGCTTCCAGTGTTTTTCATGAAGGGACTGCCTATCTTAACTCCACGACCTAGTAAGTAAATTGTAATACGATACCCCTTGGTAAGACTGGTAGTTAGACTTTCGGGCCACTGACTACGTGCAGCAACTGTCAAAGATCTACAGATAACAGCTGGGATGGAACAGCTTTATAACGTGCTTTCAGAGGCACGGAGGAAACTCGGTATACCCGTTCTCTGACCAACCTAGGCAAGCACGGCTTAACCTAAAGATCTACCCGAGCGGCTGTTATTATTTAGCCATGAGCTACATCAAGGACCCATCTTCGAATTAAATATACATTTATACAGAGTGGAGTTTTTCAATGCCACCTGGATGGAAAGTACTCGAAATACTGGAGATAGCAAATTTTACTCAAAGGAAACATTCCTTTAATTTTTAAAAAAATTGCATTCACAGATTTTAGAAAATTCGCTTGCTACACTCAGCAATTGAACCGAGGAAAGTTCAAAAAAATAACACCTGTATTTTTTTTACATGAATCGATAGGGGCAATCATATTATTGATCAAATCTCTCTAACAAACATGATAAATAAAATGAAGGGACAACTAAAAACTTTTATACTCGTACGTAAACTATTATTTGTGGAATAGCACCTCTTTTCAACCGACTTCTAAAAAGAGGAGGTTCTCAATTCGTCTGTATTTTTTTTTTTTTTTTTTGTGTTTGTTACCTCAGAACTTTCGACTGGGTGAACCGAATTTGATGATTTTTTTTTTATTTGAAAGCTGGTGCTTCTCGTTTGGTCCCATTTTAATTTGCTGAAGGTTTAATGCTGATCTTCGGAGATATACAATGGAACTCTTCAAAAATGTACGGCAAATCTGCAGTGATTGCTGTTATCGCTTGTAGGTTTATTATTTATACAAGATCATGACGTCACATCACGCCTGTATACTCTGAGGGGGTACGCAGATGTGTACATTACACCCAGATTTCGACAGTGTTTGTTACCTCAGAACTTTCGACTGGTTGAACCGATTTTGATGATTCTTCTGATGAAAAGTGAAAAATAACATTAGCTTCAGAAGTCGGTGACATAAAAACTAAATCGATCAAACAAAGGTCACCGACTTCAGAAGCTAAAGTTATTTTTCACTTTTTTGTTTTCTCTGAAGTCGGTTTTATTTTTTGTAAAAAAGTTTTACTTTATCAAATGTTTTCATTGAGTGGCTGTGGTAAGACCTTAATTATCATGTTTTAGTCTCTATTTGCAGCAGTATAAGAATAAAGATTGAATTCTGTTTTCCTGTGACAGCATTGTGGAAATACCATAATACTTGTTTTACCTGCATTGAAACAAAATTACAAAAATGGAATTACGTGAAGCGTCAAGACAGTAATTCAAATTCTAAGGTAATAAAACACGGTAAAAAATAACTTACCATTTTCCCTATCCAAAAATATTCAAACCACATCCGAAACAGACGCTGAAAGTGGATGCGCCGCCATATTTCATGGTCTCTCATCTCTAGTGCATATTGAATCTGAAATAAACCGCGGCGGAGGGGACGCAGCACAATGGCGCGAATGACAACCTCAGAAGGCTTTCACCTACCTTAGAGCACATTTACACTGAGAAGAAAAAAAAAAGGATTTTCAAATCGGTATTTTTACCAACGAGTGTAGTCAAATAACCGGTTTTAACAACTTTTTTGGTAATACTTATGCGACTACTCGCTAATTTTATAGTTGCGTTTTAACTATTACCTGATCCGCCTTGTAATCACTTTCTTGTGTAATAAAGAAATTGATTCTTGTTAATTTATTATTGCCTGATGTTAAAAGTGTTTGTTACTCGCTGGCTTCATACTTTCTGTCGGTTTTTTTGTAAGAAAGCTTAGATCTAGACGTTGTAAAATAATAATAGTAATCGCGTATTCGGGGTGGCAGAGGAAAATGCGATCTGGAAACATTTGGGGTAGAACATTGCCCAGTAATGTGATCTTCCAAGATAATAATAAAGTTATTTTTTTAAATTGTCTTCATTTTCATGCTTTTTAGGGTTCCGTAGCCAAATGGCAAAAAACGGAACCCTTATAGTTTCGCCATGTCTGTCTGTCTGTCTGTCTGTCTGTCTGTCTGTCTGTCCGCGGATAATCTCAGTGACCGTTAGCACCAGAAAGCTGAAATTTGGTACCAATATGTATATCAATCATGCCGACAAAGTGCAAAAATAAAAATTTAAAAAAACATTTTTATTAGGGTACCTCCCCCAGACGTAAAGTGGGGAGCGATTTTTTTTTTAATTTTGACCCTGACGTGTGATATATTGTTGGATAGGTATTTAAAAATGAATAGGGGTTTTCTAAAATCATTTTTTGATAATATTAATATTTTAGGAAATAATCGCTCCGAAAGTCAAAAACAATGTGTCACCCCCCCCTCTAACTTTTGAACCATAAGTTTAAAAAATATGAAAAAAATCACAGAAGTAGACCTTTATATGAACTTTCTAGGAAAATTATTTTCAACTTGATGAGTTGAATAGTTTTTGAGTTATATAGCACTTTTTCAAAAAAAACGCAAATGATAACTTTGTTTTTCATACAAATACTATGAAAAACAAAGTTATTTTTGCTGACGAAAAATGTTGGTATTTTTAATGGTCTGGGAAGCTACGGAACCCTACAGTGAGCGTGGCCCGACACGCTCTTGGCCGGTTTTATTTCTGGTTACACAGCACCTACAAGATATCGTTACGTCAAGACGGATAGTGTAAACGCAGTCTAACGCACCTCTACGTACGTTTGCGTACCTTTTTATTATTTACATAGCATTTTCAACGAGTGTTTGCTTTGAGTCTTACTTTGATTTGGAAAGTGGCGTGGGTGATGTGATCTGAATACAGGGGAGGTTCGTGCACTTGTGGGATAGTTGTGGACTTAGTTCCTGTACACATTGTCGGTTTTGATGGAAAATAGGGTTGTTTTTTAGAAGTACTATTATTGTTGGTATAGAAGACTTTTCATTGCCATAGACTACGGCACAAAGAGAAGAATCTGAACACATTTTTTTACGGATTTCAGATGGTTTTCTTTACACGTCCTGTAAGACATTGCTTCTTGCTTTTATTGATTCTACGTCAACGGGAAGTAGGTTTTGATAGCGGATGTGGAATCGCAAAATATGCGACATAAACGGTCATCTTTTCATCGCATTGACAAACAAGTTTGATTTTTCACTGCTCTTTACGACTTGCAAACCTAAGTATTATTAAGGTACTATTTTAACTTGATACCTTTACGAGTTCCTGAGAAAAAGGGTCTTGACGTCTGTCAGACAAAAACAGGACCTTTATAGGATCACTTAGATGTCAGATGGACATCTAAGTGATCCTATAAAGGTCCTTTTTTTGTTGACTGAGGTACGGAAACTTTAAAAAATGTTGATAATTTTACAGAAATATTATAAAAATAATTACTGTCGGTTTCTGAATTGAGAATTTGGTGCTGAGAACCCGTCAAAGTCTACTTTAGCAGTATAGGTCCATAGAGTGATTCCTTCGAATTTCAAAATTTAATGCTGGAGTTTAACAGTTCTCAAATACATTTTCTCAATCCGAAAACCAGGCCTTTGCATATTACATTCTTCGTGAAAAATAATAACAGAATTTTAGCACCATGACTTATTATCTGGGATGATTATTAGCCTACAGGTTCTGCGGTTTAAGTGTGAAAACAGACAAACATTTTACAATAATATAAGTTAGTATGGATAATATACTATACTAAAATGTTATATATAGAGGAAAGATTTTTATTTTGTTTTTACTGAAAACGCTTCGAAAATACTGGACCGATTTTAAGAATTTTTTCACCATGAGAAAGTTTTTTTTTTTTCAGAAGTAATAACATAAGCTATAACCCAAAATATTTGCAACCCAATATTTTGGGTACTAAATCCCTGAAACAAATACTGCAAAAGACCTCAACCGTCCCGTAAAGGATCAAGTTATTCCCAAGCACCCAAAACGAAGCTCGCCGTTGTACATAAGCTATATATTTTAATTTTGTGTAAATTTTTGTGTGTGCAATAAAGAATAAGAATAAGAACAATCGACCGAAGATTCACTGAACACATATCGAATTAAATCGTGTTATAACGGGCGCGTGAAATCACGCTGTTATTCGTAACAGTTACAATTCGGAACAGTTACTATTCAAAATTAACAGTTCCAAGTAAGAGAGCATTTACATAACTCTGCGTAAAGTACACTCTTGTGAGCGCAATAATTGTCAAAGATTAATTTGTCACTTAAATGAGGTTCAGATTATGCCAAATTAAATAGCGATACTAACCTAACCATTCTGGGATTAGCGCCTGTAATCCCAGAATGGTTAGGCAGAAGTGTATCTAATAGTCTGACCACATTTGCCAGCTGGATAAGTTTAAGTCTGTCAGTTTTGGAAAAAAAAGTTAGATTTAAACTAAAGTTCAAAATGTCATCCAATCAGGAACCCGTGTTACATGAAAAGCTACTACGTTTTTCCTCCATTCATTTGTCTCTGAAAAAACAGAGTTATAAAACAACTGCCGGCACAGAGTAACGTTTTTGTGGGAGTGATGTACGACTGAAATTAGTTTACGAAACTTTATTGAAATTCAAAACTCATAGAATGGAAATGGGTTCGGTACAAAAAAAATGAAAACCGTTTATATTTGTATTTAGGAATAGAGCAGTATGGAAATAGATTTTAAAAATAATACACGAACCTGTCGAGAGTATTTCAAACAAAAATATAAAACATATTAGTTTTACATACCCAGACATCACAAAACTAAATTTAAAATGTCACTTACGGGATAGCTCAAAGTACGAGTACCTAGTGATCGCAAAACTAGCCCTTCGCCCGCGAGTTCGTCCACAAATCGGGATAGCCCGGCTAAGCATGATAAAAATATAATTTATAGCTTATGTTATTACTTCTGAAAAAAAAAAAACTTTCTCATGGTGAAAAAATTCTTAAAATCGGTCCAGTATTTTCGAAGCGTTTTCAGTAAAAACAAAATAAAAATCTTTCCTCTATATATAACATTTTAGTATAGTATATTATCCATACTAACTTATATTATTGTAAAATGTTTGTCTGTTTTCACACTTAAACCGCAGAACCTGTAGGCTAATAATCATCCCAGATAATAAGTCATGGTCACCATTGTAACTTTAATACGTTCGATCTGCCAATGGCACAATACTACCAACAAGAGTCAAGCCTACCATGGCTACCATAGACCTGTCGCATCTGTATCCAACTGGTCTACGTGTGAAAATCAACTCAGGCTGCTCTCCGCGCTGTTCATTTGTCACGACAAACACAAAAAGCTTGTGGTTGCCGCCACAGAGTACTGTCGCCTACATAATGAGTTTAATTTCGTCAACTCTAAGCGTTATTCATTTTAATGTTTCCCAACAATTTATTAATTTTGTAAAAGTATTTTGGGAAGTTTTGTGGCGTTTTTTGTTAGTAAAGTTTGGCTTGCCTTCATTTGGACATGATTATTTAAGTATCTTAATCTCTGTCTCTAGTTTTTTAGCTATTTGTATTCTCCATTTATATGCTTATACAATGATAGTCATGTTTTTTTTCCACAAATATCGAATAATTCTTTGAACAAAACAAAAAAAAAAACAGATTTATTCTGTGTAAGCTTCTGTGTGGCAATACGTTCTCCTCTTGTTAAAGGATGTAATGTTTGTGTTTTTGTACTTACGTTTTTGACTACTGTAATTCAAAATTTTATCAAACGTTCTTTCCGAATAACTGCATAGCCTTTATTTGGAGGCTTAGCATGCATTTTTGCCTTTTAATTCATATTACTTATAGCATTTCTGTACATTTTAGTGTTTCCAAATCTTTGTTTACTTTTGTGATGTCAGAGAATGACAATGACAAACCTAGTTTTCTTTTTAATTTATTGCTATAACTTGGAGTTGTGCGTTGTCACTAAGCCGGCGAGATCTAGTCCTGGCGTCGTTATGAGAAGCTACAACTACTCGTACTACTGCAATTACCACTATTGAGAGCCCCTGGACGCTGTCTGCCTTGAAAACTTACTGCTGCTACTAATGCGGCTGCTACAAATGCTGCTTCTCCTACTATTCCTACGTCTGAGAACCTGAACACGGACAGCGGGTGAGCCTCGACCCTCGAACCATCGGAGATTGGCGACTGCGAGTGAGCCTATCACTGCGACGACGAGCGGTTTCTGCCAGCTGCGAGCTTTAGACCCTTACCTCGACCTGGACCCTGATCACGTTACCTCGGCTTCCCTAATTTAGTAAATTTCTATTCCTTTGTATTATTAAAACTTAATTCATTCCCTTGCCATTTTTCTTTTCAATTTTACACAATGCAACCTTACATTTTCCTCCCCAGGAAAACGTAACGTTACAAGGAGTAAAACGTAGCTGGAAATATTTTGGGCAGTTACTACTACGTCTGCTTAATCATCGAGGTAACAGGCGTTATGTTCTGTAACGTTATGAGGAAAGGTTATATTCTCCCAAAAGTCTTAAAATCGCCATCTGCCTAGACTTTACCCAATTATGTATATTGTTCAGCTTCCAGTCTAACCAAAAGCAGCTGATCTTTATAAAGAGCGACTGCCATACTGACTTCCACAACCCAATTAGCACTGCGTAAAGCGATTCCTCTTGGTAAGACTCGTTGTCAGACTACAAAATAATAACAGCCACAGAATACTTAAAAAAATAACAAGAAATTGTCATATGTATTTGTACAAAATAGATGGCATTGCATACTATAGCTACTAACTTCCTTTATTAAACCAAATTCTGCATAAACAGGACACTCGCCTCAACACGTCGAGTAACCAAGGCACGCAAACTTAGCTCCTAAAATCGAGTTCTAGTTCTAGTTTCGCACTACTTATAAATGGCTTAACCCATAAGTTAGAAGGGGATTAAAGATCTTGAACCTGTCTCAAGAACAGCGATATTTTAGTGTTGAACTAAGGAAGTTGCCAAGTTACAAAGCCAATCTGATGATCTTTATCTTAGTACTAGTTTCTAACAGTCTGTGCTTAGGGCTCAGAAAACATAGACAAAGGTAATGGACCCAAAACTATAATAACGGTAAAAATATTATTGATACACATAATATACTACCATGCTGTTCGGTGTAACCCAGGGTTAAGTAGACTGAGGTGTATCTCTCTATCTGGTGTATTAATATTTATAAACTTTTAAACCCACATTTCGCCCAACACTGTTTTAGGCTTTCACGGTTTAAAACTAAACTTATATTGTCACTTACGGGATATCTTCCGTGATTGTTTATTGTTTTGAGCTCCCGATATTTCGACACTGTTGCAAGCGCCATGATCGCGGGTTGAAACAGTAAATAATCACGGAAGAAATCCCGTAAGTGACAATATAAGTTCACATTTCGCCAGTTATTTACACGATTTTATTAGATTCATCTGTAGCTATGTAAATAAAGTTAGAAATTAAATTGGTCTTTTCGGTTATCGATTAAGCTCATATGTTGCATGCATGTTTCGTTTGGATGACAATGTATGTCTATTTAAGTGACGTCATTCTAAATCCATTATGGCGGACTCCCAATGAGAACAAAGGCAAAGATGATGGTTAGAAAAATACGAGAAATACAATGACGTCACTGTATGTTGTATTTAAAAATAAAACAAAATTTAGTAGCGTGTTAGATAGCGAGCCTATTGCCACCAATAATTCAATTCCATGGTACTACCACTCTCTCATTTATAAATTTCACTTATCTATCGATCCTACCTTATAATTAATAAGTATCTCTTTATATACATTCCGGAAATTACACATCGTCGAATATGTACATATTCCCGAATTAGTTACCAAGCTAATAAATAAGTCCCCTACTTATCATAATTACCAATATTATCCGATTTCCTCTATAGCGAATTAAATGAAGACGGGAATCATTGAGCCCACGGGATTTTCCCCTTCGAATTATCTGTTTCCGATTAGAAATAGGAATAAATTTTATTGCAGGCACATCTAAGACAAAAGGGCAGAGTCGGGAAACTTTTGAAGATTAATTCTCTCGATAAAATTTCACGCTTGAAATCTTGTAACTAGGTAGCGAGGAGGGCAGCCCGTGGACCGATATCGGTTGGTTGCTGTAGACTTCGGAGAAAATAGACAGTCAGTTTGTTTGAGAAATTGGAGACATATGTTAGTATACGGTGTAGAAGTTTTCTACCTGATTCGATATTAATTTGAGTTCTGTTTCGAGAAAGAATGGAACAATGATGATACAGAGCTATCATTGAAATTCAAAGCTAACTAAACCGGAAATAATCTCTAGTCGTAGAAGTCGTTTAAGTAAATCTGTTTTTTTAGTATTACGCTACAGTCAAAGTTAAACAATAGAACTAATTTACTTGTAACATTAATGTAAAGAGAAAATAAGTACAATGTAATACTCATTTTCTATTAAAACCATTTTTACTATTTCTTACCTACCCCGACACGACTTCTTCCAGTTGTCCTCTCTATACTTTAATCCGGCTCGAAGGACCGTCTCAACGCCGTCCCCAAGGACTCGCGGGCTCCTGCCTTTTTATGGCCTCTTCCCAGTCCAACACTGCTTTAATGTACGCTAAGGAACATTTTATCTTTTTTAGTTTGTCTCTGAAGGAAAAGGGGTTCATTTAGTCTGTGACACACTTCTGATGGTCGGATAAGATAAACCCATTTCAGTTTTATCAAGTATTTTCCGCTTCGCCGGATTAGGGGTCAGAGGACCACAGGTTATTAACTATATCTATTTTAGATTTGATATTGAAGGATTTAGTCTGGTATGTTCTGCCGCACTAACAATAAGAGCAGTAAGTCATTTTTTTTTTAAATGGAGTTAGTAGTTGATCCTGTATCGCCACGAAATGCTCTTTAAAATGGTCTAATCCTCGTTTTTCTAGCTCTAATGGA
The DNA here is from genome assembly GCA_950022955.1 of Xestia ashworthii. Classification (NCBI taxonomy): domain Eukaryota; kingdom Metazoa; phylum Arthropoda; class Insecta; order Lepidoptera; family Noctuidae; genus Xestia; species Xestia ashworthii. The sequence goes on from OX465555.1 coordinate 16,232,306, forward strand.
ACCTAAAAATTCCATTAAGCATAACAGCAGTAAGTTAATGTAACAATTATTTTTTCTAAGCATAAAAGCAGGAAGTATACTTACTCTACGGTAATAAGTATACCTCCGTTATCATTATTCGTCTTTGCTAATAATAAAAGCAGTAGGTCAACATACTGCTGTTTAAATGAGCTTACCCCAAAAGCTTTGAAGTATTAGATACTTATAATAACAGCAGTAATCCCACTTACGGCTTTTATCCTAAGCATACTTTGCAAGCAGATCTACTTTAATTCCTAAGGACAATATAAGCTCAATCATAACGACGAAGAAGAAGAGCATAGTTTGGATTTTCTACAAACAAAAATTACAAAAAGTAAAATATTCCCGGAATTCAAAAAAAAGGTATCTCCCAGGGGAATACCAAAGTCAACCAAAGAAGAGATTATAAAGAAACTGTTGGCCTTAATGCCAGCTAACAGAAGAGGGTTTTGGTTGAACTTGCCGGTATCGGATTGCGTAACTGACATCGACTAGAATGTGTTGTGATAGCGTTTCTAATTATAATCTTTAAGTACAACTTTAAAAGTTCCTATAGAATAAGTATAATTCTTTTATGACTTTATAATAATATTTAATTGATCTCAAATTGTGTTCACTTAATTTAGTGTGATAGCAGGTAGTTTATTAGGATAAATAATTTATCCTAACTTTTTTAGTCTTAAATAAGGCCAAAAGCTAAATATCTTTGTTTATTTTTCGTAAATTGTTACTATAAAACTCCATAGGAGTATTTATAATTGAAGATTTTATTTGTAAGACTGACTATAATTAAAGAATAGGTAGTGTTAAAATTATGCTGTGATTATAAAGCCTGATTTTTTATAAGATCTTTTGAAAAATTAAACTCATAATTTTTATTATTCAACGGGTACATTTTATTTATTATTTATCACCTACTTCATATTAAATAAAAACAATAAATAAATAGATTAAGATATTAAATAAAGCGAGTTAAATACATAAAACAAAAGAAATACATACTTCAGAAATTAAACGGCATACACTTCAATTGCTTACTTTCAGAGCACTGTAAAAAAAATCCTGTACGTAATTCACAAGATTTCAAGGTATGTCGAGAGTCCTCACATTGTGAGCTTTTAAATGATATATAATCATTGAGACTATATAGCTTATATCTTAGTTTTTTGACAAACTAAAGTGACTCATAATTTCATAGAAACTATAGTTATCTAATGTATGGAATACTTAGCATAATAGCAGTAACTAGGATACTTGCTGCACTTATTCTAAGCAATCATTACTAATGGATTGAACTCGTATTAAGCATAATAGGAGTTTTCATCAATTAACTATGTTATAATAAATAAATAGCAACTATCAAGTACGTATCACGAAAGCGCCCCATTTAAGCTACATATTTAAAAAAACAGATCTACTAATACTAAGAAACTAAGGTACTAAAATGTAAAAATTAAATCGAAAACTTTAACTGCCATTTTCTCAACTTTGAAATTTCCGACTTACTGCTCTTACTGTTAGTGCGGCAGTGTTTGGGTTAGTTATTGATGGGGATGAATTTGAATGTTTGTACCTGTATTTAGCTGAGAAAAGGTGATGTATTTTATTAAAGATAATTAATGTGGTACTGTGCTGTTGCTAGTGCTTGCAATAACTGGAAAAAGAAGTGTTGGTCGTTCGGCGACTAAATGGGCAGACGACATTGTTCCCATCGCGGGAATTTCCTGGATGGGGCTTACACAAGAACGTGGGGCTTGGCAAAAGCAAAGAGAGGCCTACTATATCCAGCAGTGTCAAACACTTTATCAATGGTTTTTATGAGTTATAAAAAGAGTATATATTTTATAATGCTTGTAATAACACATGCTTTTCATTCGCAGGATCGCCCATTCTGTCATGTTCCTTTTTACCTTAAACAACAGTAAAACAAAATTAAACGAATATATTTTACCCTCTCCGACGTAACGGCTCAACAAACAAAATAAAAACAGCTATCCAACAACTGGGCTCGCTATGATTGTCCTTTATAGCTTGAAGGGATGACCAGAACCCTAGGGGTCTGGCGCCTGCCCAGCATGATATGACATTATGTTGTATTGATACCAGTTATATGTAATAAAGTACCGTATTGTAGGAAAATCTGTGCCATTTCCATGGAAATTATGTCTCGCTGTGTACGAATGGGGACAAAAGTGGAATGGAAACAGATTTTTGGGTTAATAAAATAATATAAAGTGAATTTGTACGAATCTTTGGAGAGAAATGTGGGTAAACTATAAATTCTTCTCGCTAGGAGACATTCTTGGACAGTGACATGTACATTATAATACAGAGTGGATTGTTATTCACCTAACTCTATATTGTTGTGTTAAAACTGATTTTATTAAAACAGAATACGTCCTACTACTTTGTTTTTAGGGTTCCGTAGCCAAATGGCAAAAAACGGAACCCTTATAGTTTCGCCATGTCTGTCTGTCTGTCTGTCTGTCTGTCCGCGGATAATCTCAGTGACCGTTAGCACCAGAAAGCTGAAATTTGGTACCAATATGTATATCAATCATGCCGACAAAGTGCAAAAATAAAAATTAAAAAAAACATTTTTATTAGGGTACCTCCCCCAGACATAAAGTGGGGAGCGATTTTTTTTTTAATTTTGACCCTGACGTGTGATATATTGTTGGATAGGTATTTAAAAATGAATAGGGGTTTTCTAAAATCATTTTTTGATAATATTAATATTTTAGGAAATAATCGCTCCGAAAGTCAAAAACAATGTGTCCCCCCCCCCTCTAACTTTTGAACCATAAGTTTAAAAAATATGAAAAAAATCACAGAAGTAGACCTTTATATGAACTTTCTAGGAAAATTATTTTCAACTTGATGAGTTGAATAGTTTTTGAGTTATATAGCACTTTTTCAAAAAAACGCAAATGATAACTTTGTTTTTCATACAAATACTATGAAAAACAAAGTTATTTTTGCTGACGAAAAATGTTGGTATTTTTAATGGTCTGGGAAGCTACGGAACCCTACAGTGAGCGTGGCCCGACACGCTCTTGGCCGGTTTTTAATTAAAATAGTCCCAGTCCTTGTTATGAACTAACATAGGTTAAGTTATATTGTTACTAACAAAGTTATTCTCATTGAAGTCCAATAAAAAAAATAAAAAATAAACATTTCAATTTGCTACTTATGTGACCGAATGTACTTACATAATTATATTTTTACGAAAACAACAATTACGGTTCTCATCAAATCAATTACTCCAAATTGTCTATTTATTTACCCATTCATCAATCAATTAGATATTCATAAAACAGTTATATACCAACCTAAGTGGCTACCAACCCGCAAACTAATTTAGAATTCTCGGTAGGTACCAAGAGAATAACAAAAACAATCCTAAACAAATATAACAAATGGTATACCCGGGGCGATTGCTAACTTACTTTGAAATTATAATTTCAGTATTGACATAATTATATTAGGTAACTAGTTGTGGCGAAGTTTGTGACGAGGCTAGGGTTATCATTTTGGAATTTGGAAGATCCTGGTAGAAAATTGGATGTTTGCAAGAAAGCCCGGACATTAAATAGGCCCGTGGAGCATGCGTAGTTTATAGAAACGTAATACCAAAATAATTTGTAAATCAAACATATTCTTAAGGTAGTGTGAATTTATTTCGATTGGATTACAAAATATCTAAGTTTCCAAATATATATTTTAAATGGACACAGATTTAAAAAGAGTTAAGAAAAAATAAGTTTTCTATAGAAATTTTAAATTCCTCATATATCGTCTTTATATCATTGTCCTTTCAAACTATATATTTGGGAACATATACTTGGTATATTTTGGTATTACGTTTGTATAAACTACGTATGCTCCGCTGGCCTCTTAGTTTTGTATTTTTTTAATTTCTCTATTTTGTTATTATTTTGCCTGACATAAAGGGAAACAAAAAACGTAACATAATATTACGCCTAGTAATCTCGGAAGGGTTAGGCTGAGGTGTACAAGTAACAAGTATTATTTTCATTTCTCATACTCGGAAAGTAGTGTTTGTTTGATCCGAGTAGCGGGTGGAAAGTGCTACTTCCCACCTTTGGGTGGGAACGACTCATAAAAATTGCTTCCCTCTCTAGGGTGGGAATAACTTTTAATAATAGAACGAAATTTAGTCGGGCAATCGGTTGCAGAAAATCTATCATAATTAAAAAAAATGCTGCGGTCTTGTGAGTGTGTAAGCAGCCAATGTGAATTAAAAACAAAAAAATAAGCGGCTCCACAGGGCTCCGCCCGCGGCCGTGACGCGGTGTGTTCCATATTTAGAATTTTAAATAGAAAAAATAATTTGGCGGGATACTAACTCTGTAAGCTGTATCTAAATCTGGGTTGTTTTTCCAATATCTTATTAAAAATGAGTTCAAGTAATTCTGAAATGCTGACCCCAGATTCTGTTTAAGACGAGGCAAATACAGTTATCGAAAATCTTTTGCCAGAAATTTAATAATAGGTACGGTCGAACCAGCTATTTGGTTTACACTTTACAATGCAATTTTTTCGTTAAACTGTAAACCAAATAGCTTGTTCGACCGTACATACGTGACTATATATTATGTCTTTATTAAGTGGCGAGCAGATAAGAAAATAAAACTACTATTTTTTACTTTCCTTATATTCGAAATGAAAAGTAGAATGCGTAACTCGGGTGAAAGACATCAATTCCTACTCGGACTATAGTCTAAATACCTCGTATGGGAATTGATTCCTTTCGACTCTCGTGTAACAATCTACTATTTCTCAGTTATGTTTAAGTCCCAGGTAATACAGAGCTTTTATTGCCATCAAACGGGCAAAAATCCTAGACTTCATAGCTGCCGCTGAAAAATATCTGATGGAAAACCTTTGCCCGGTCCGGGAATCAAACCCCAGACCTCATGCTGAGCAGTCGCACTTGCAACCACTAGACCATGGAGGCAGAAACAAGAAAGGTAAGTTTTTATTATTTTCTAAAACTATCCCTAACACATGACGCAGAAATATACGACTGTTTAAAGCCCGGAGTCACTAGTCGGAAATGTCCTGACGAACTCGGACGAATGACAACCCTAGATAGGACTAACCTTGGCAGCTTTAGACTATTTTGCTTCGTAATGTTGTTTGATCTATATTCTGTTTGTTTTGTTTTACTAAAATTGTTTAGGTCAGGGCTATGGGAGTTTTCTGTTACAACGATTTCAGTAGTATTTCCGTCGTCGTCAGTTGCTTAACAAATCATTGATATGTTGGCAACCATAAGTTGTTATTATGCTATTAATGAATGCAAAGCGGTGACGAATAATCAACTATACATTTTAACTTAGGGAGGAGTATGTAACGCTATCTTTCATTTCAGACCATTCTTAGGCCCGCGCGCAGTTTCATCTGTGTGAACTTTGGAAACTGTCGCCCGGTTAGTATCGGGATAAAAGTATTCTGTATATTAATCTTGGATATTAATTATCTATGTGCCAAATTTCATCCATATCCGTACGGCAGTTTTTGCGTGTAATGGTGCATCCACACCGCATGTTGAGGTAACATTCTCTAACTATGTTATCAATTGTTACCACATGTTGACTGTTTTCAAAAGGCAACATTACTTAACATTGACTTCTTCTTGTCGTATCGATGTACTTCTTAATTAGATGGTTTGCGCCCAGTAGGTGGCCACATTTATTGCAGCGGCTAGGGCGTTATTTATATTTTTTTTTTTTTTTGGGATGGGAAATCATCAAATGACTTCTCCCACTCTGGGCGGAGCGGGAGGGAGTGTCAGACTCTTACTGACTAAAACCCATCCATGTTCCTTCCTCGCCCTTTACGTTCCGGGGCCGCGGTATCTCTTTCGAACAGTCCCGCAACCCCGTCAGGCTTCGGCCCTTGCGGGCCCCTCTCGCTAGGGCGTTATTCAGGTCGTCATGAGTGTAGGTAGACGGACACCTGGGACATTCCAGCAACATATACTAACACGGCACCATATATTAAGAATAAATAACACTTGGAAACGCAAAAAGGAACTGCAGTAACAAACAGCAACCATCAATCCTCACAAACTTTCGCATTTTACTAAAATATTCAGCTTCTCAATGCAACCGAAGATTCAACGGTTCCTAACTACTCAAAGCACTCACAAAGACAGCAAAAATTATACTTAGTTAAAAAAAAAAACCTTCAACAAAGTTAGTTAAACGGATCAACAAAAATCAAATCCGTCTGGCATCTAGTCTGCAATTGTTTCTTTCTTTCCTTCTTTTTTTGTGTATTTCTGTTTGAAACAAAGAGCAGACTGCAAAGACCAGTAATGAGAAAATGACAATTGGATTTGCTTTGTCAGCCAGCCAGGAACTTGGAACTATGCAAAAGGGATGAAGATGTAAAAGCATGAATACGACTGGTTATACGTAATTATTGCTTTTAATTAGTACTTGCGGTCCTAGTGACCTTTGAACGAAATTGGTTTTATACTGAGCTGTCTGTATGCGATGTGAATTTTGTTTCTGTATCGCATTGGACGACTATCGTAAAATAAAATGATATAATGGAATTAATGATTTTGGGGAAGTTTTTATTTTTTGAGGTCCAAAATTGGCTATAAGTGTAAAGCAAAGATATTTATTCGTAAGATGTGTAAGGCACAAAGATGTTACAATAGTTGTTTTGAGGATATATCCGCCACTAAAAGCTGCATACGAATGATTACCCTAAATTAGGTTAAAGCTTTTAATATCACTCATAAACATATTATACAAATAAAACCTAACGTAAAGCTCAAATATTATAAACACATGAAACTAAAAGATACAAGCAAGGGCTACATGGGTTGCAAGGGTTATTAATGATAATCTTAGTACTTAACCGCATCTGTTTGAAGAATTATAAAAGGTACAACTCCATTAAATAATATAAAACACAACAATAACAACTTTAGCTTAGGTATATTTATGATACGAATCATTATAGGTAAATTTATAGCTAAAATTCGTGTGAGTGCGGAATCGTGACTCTCTTTTTTATTTTATTACAGAATGGGCTTGCTTTTGACCTCGATCACGCCTGATGGAAAGCGATCTTATTGTTTTAGATCATCTTCAAATTCAACAATAACACCCAAATGTTTTGATCGGGGGTTAAAAATGGCAAAAAACAATGGTAAAATTAATATTCTTAAAGACTTGGTGACCCCTAATAAGTAGTATATTCGAGACTACTAGATAAAAGCAACGGGTACGGGAATTGGAACATATATTTCTACGTAATTTCAGAATACCTATTATGTAAAATTAAACAAACGGTAACGCGATCCCCTACTATTGTTTTTGGCTGCAATTGAATAATTTAATTATTTTCGACAAGCTGATCTCGTTTGTGAAACGAATAGCAATTAAACGTAATTACCATATTGAATACTTTTACTTTTTTGGGAAAAGGCCATCTGAATACACAAGATTGGATATTTTTTATGAATTTAATTAGGAGTAATGGTGGGGTGAATATTTGGGTTTTGGTCCTTTTTTCCATGTTTTTGATGCCTTTTTCGTAGCTGAATGTTGAGAGCAGATTTCAGTTTTCATGAAATGAAAATCTATAGGTAGATCACATGCCAATGATGCATGTGATCTACTTACTTACAGATTTTTATTTTTTATTTATTGCCAATGCAATCATTATGAGAAATCAATGCCCAGTATGTGTAAATTAGACTGTTTTCTTTCGACTGATTTAGTAACAGCTCTCACTGCTGCCTCGTTGGTCTAGTGGTCATGACTACTGAGCATAAGGTCCTGGGTTCCAATCTCGGGCCGGGCAAAGTGTCCTTGGATTTTTCCATCAGGAATTTCTCAGTCGAAGCCACGGAGTCTGGATTTGAGCCTGGTTGATGGCAATAGGCTCGCCCCTATTACTTGGTACTTAAACATAACTGGTAAAATGTAGGTGTACTATTAGGTACACCTCTGCCTAACCGTTTGGGGATTACAGGCGTGAATGCGTGATGTTATCTCACTGCTGGACAACGGGCGTGATGTTATCTCATTGCTGGACAACGGGCGTGATGTTATCTCACTGCTGGACAACGGGCGTGATGTTATATTACTGCTGGACAACGGGCGTGATGTTATCTCATTGCTGGACAACGGGCGTGATGTTATCTCACTGCTGGACAACGGGCGTGATGTTATCTCACTGCTGGACAAACGGCTCAAAAACGACTCACTCTTCGCGACTTCCTAGTGCTTTTCCTGAGAGAAGAAGTGGCGAAACATATACAAAACTGAACAAAGATAAGTGGTGACCAACATAATAGTATCAAATAAAACCAGTTTAAAATTACGACACAAGAACCGCAAAATCTAATTACCTTAAACATTACTGCACTCTAATTTGTGCACACAAAAATTAATCCTAATAAAGCCTTTTATCAAAACGCTGTCATGGGGTGGGTCCTTTTGTCATGAGGTCGCCATTTTCCCGAATAACCGATAATGGAAGCAATTAAAATGTATGGAGGCTTAACTGCAGTGCCCTGTGCCGAAATTAATTTATAGTCGGCCAAAATAACCCCGGGGTGGCTTGCTACCCCTGTACATTGTAAACGGCGCGTTTAGGTTTTCATGCACGCGTTGAAGACCATTCAATTATGTTCTTTTTAGTGAACGTATGTGTGTGTGAGTGAATGAGTGACCAGTGGTGTGTGAGTGAATGTGTGCTTTGAAGGTTCTCGTGTTGTTGTTCTGAAATGATTTTCATTTGTTTTGTTAACTGGTTTTGTTATCGTTAGCGGCCGTGTTTCGATAAATATTGATACCTACGGGAAATTGCGTTTATTTTCTGTATTTTTTTTTTTGCAATGAAGTGCCTACTACTAGTGGTGTAGATTATAGACCATTCCCTCTTATAAAGAGAAGGCGTGTGTCCCAGCAGTCGGAACATTTCTAAGCTGATTATGCTTATGTTTATGCTATAACATCATCATCAGCTTAGTAATGTTCCCACTGCTGGGACATAGGCCTCCTCTCTATGAGAAGGAATGGGTTAAAATACACCTCGTGGGCCCAGTACGGATTGGTAGATTATGTCACGTCATTCCTTCAATTTTTTGGTTCTAGGTCATGCCGGTTACCACGATGTTTTCCTTCATCGTTACTCAATAAGTACTTAAAATAAAAATAATGACAACTAATTACTATTTTCAATAACCTTACTCTAGCTACCCTCTCTGAAATGTTTCCTCTATTGTGAACACCAATTGTCAGGTTTTGTAGGTACAAACAGTGATAGATAAAATCTTCATCCCATTGTTTCCACGGAGCGTTTCTAGCGTTCGATTGGTTAAAAAAAGGAGCTGTGCGTTCATTAGCATCGGGGTGACCAGTCTTCACAATGTTTTCTGATCAATTTATTTGGACTTCAGGTTTAGCTTAAATAGCTGATGGGAACACACAATATAGCAGGTTCATCGGAATTAAAGCGTGGCACATTGGTATTTTGACAATATTAGTGATACCTACTTAAAGTTACCCGAAAAAATGAATTATAATTAGATAACGTATCAAGCGTATTATAATTAAAACGGTTTTTGTAAATAATCTATCAAAACCAAAATCAAAGCATTTATTTCAAATAGGCCAGTTACAGGCTCTTTTGAATTGTCGAAACAAAATGAACATTAAATGTAGCTACAGTCCCAATCACAAGACATAAAACCTGTAAAAGTACTGTAGTTGCAGCCCATTTCCTGGCGTATACTATACAATACGAGAATACTATTCAAGCTAGTCGCCTATTACAATAGAAAATTTTAAAGACAGGTTGACGATTTCAGGCGCGACAATGGCATTAAATATGGATTCATAACCAATAATTAAATTCCTTGCCCCTACGAATTCAAATAAACACTTAAACACCAGTTCTGCGGGTGGCGCGTCCTACACCAACAATTGTTAAGAAAACATAACCACGTAGGGTGAACGTACCCATTCTCGGCACTTGCCACCATCGGGCATCAGTAATTAAAGCAATTGTGAAATACGTTCGGGGTTGTATGGTAATTTCCCTCGGCCGGTATCAATTTATTGTCACCCTAAAACAGCAATTTGTCCCTTCACCTCCCTGTCCTCACCCAATTAGTGGGTGCGTCAACGTTAAATGTCTCAATCGAGTGTTAGGGCCATCTAGACGGCTTTGTAGGACCATTGATAGCCTCCATCAAATATAATTAGCCATACAGGTTTACTATTTTAGGCACGCTTTGAAATTAAAATAGGTACTCTTTCTCAAGAGCTACTGATTATATTGAGATCTTTCTGAGTAGGTTGTTTATGTTGAGCTTCATATTAGTGTAAAAAAATGGATGCCACAATGAACTGCATATTCATTGTGGCATCCATTTCGTTCAGCAACTGGACAAGATCCTATTTAGACACATTATCAAGATACATTTCCAGTCAATTGACACTTCACAGAAGACTTCCCCGCGTCCTAACCAAAGCTATGGTATCGCGAAAATGCGATCCTTGCGTTCTTAGTACATATCACTTGTTCGGAAAACTGGACTAAGCTGTACCGTCAACGCGATCGGATTCGCCGAATAAACAGAATTGTGCATGCGTCAATCGCTTTTGGTATCATATTGTTCGTTGTGACAATCAACCTTGAGTGATAATGCAATTACGAGGTCGACTATACTTACACATCGCAATTGATTAGAGTTGGGACACTACAGAGGCACGAGCTCTCGGTGTAAACATAACGGTCATGATGCGTCGATTTTAAAATTAAAAATACTTACTTCAAAATAATATTTTCATTCCTTTAAGCATTTATTGATATCTTGAAATCTGATTTTGCTTATTGCAAAAAATATAACTAATATGAATATAGGATACTTGTATTATTTATATTTAAAAAATCGTCGTATTTACGTTACATTCATACATCGCGCACTCGTGATAGGGCACTCAACGAACACACGAGGTAATAGATGGCAATACTCCATCAATATTGCCTCACAATTTATTTCAAAATAGACAGCCGTACGCTTTACCTGATTAAATGTGGAATACCTACTAATCCCATCCCACTTAGCGACCATAATGAATTATAACTGGCTGCAAATCTGTTGAATGCGATGCGCGTTGATTAAAGGCTCAAACGAGGCCACTAGTAGTGCCTCGATTGATGAATGGCCGCTTTCTAGCATTATCATGCATATATTTCTGGTATTCACTGGGATATTGCGGATTTTGTAATTGATTTTCATTAATTATGAATGTAGTGTAATGTGGTCTGAAAACCGGCTGTCGGTCATTTGGTGTTGGTTAAATTAGAATGTTAAGGGAGTTTTTCTAGCATTTTGAATATAGGTGATTTTTATAGTTTTGAGATTTAATTTTGGTTATAGATTTTGTTTGTATTCAATGGTTGATGAGATGTTCACTTCTAAAGCCGTAAAATTGAGCCTCTTCCCACTCTTATAACATTTCAAGTAAAAAGACAAAAATTCGGAAAAAAATGGGTTTGTAGAACATAAAATAAAACTTTCAGAAAAATTGTTTGAATTAGATTTGATTTAGTTTTTGAGTTATGGGACTTTTCGTAAAACTGCAGCAGTACCTACGTTTGTTTTTCAATAACATTCTATGAAAAACTAATAGGTATAGTTTTGCTGTTGAGTGTATACTGCAAAAAAAAAACTAAATTAATGACTAGAAAGGAGTTGACTGGTGAGAAGACGAGTAATAGAGGAGTATATTATGGAAGAAGAAGACATGTTGCTCCGACCCCATAAATTAAGGTAAGGGCAGAATGATAATGTTGCGAAATTAAATGATCGTTAATAGTATATTTTATAACGAGGGAATAAACAAAGCCATAATATACCCGAGGTGGTTTGACTTGCGAGGGAGTCAATGAAAGCGAGGGTATATTAAATTGGCGTATAGTCTCGAGGTGCAAACTGTACTTTTCACTTCGAGTGGGAGAAAAATAGTAATTTAAAAACCGAACAAATTTACACTCGACAAAAATTCTAAACTGAACGGTCAGTTTTTTCTTCTGTCAGGTCAGTCACAGATTAACAATTTAAAACACAACACAAACTCTTAACATTTTCGCAATGAAGATGATCCACACTCCACAGATAATTAGTACCTACATTACTGCAGTGGCTAGCAACAGAAGCATTGCTCATACTTTTCAAAATCAACGATGCACATAAACAACAATAATTTTTCTCGCGTTCAAGAGTTCATTTGTTTTTTTTTTTCAATAAACCGCTTTCTATTTGTAAGCCAATTCGAAATTTAAATAAAACCTTTCATAAGTTACTCCTTTTTACCATGTTTCAAAGTAAAAGATCGTTCCATTTTTAAATTAATTTTACTCCCTAAGGAATAAATGGTCACTTTAATCCCGCTTCGTAGGGCTATATTGGCGTACTTTTAGAGCATGAGAAGTGAAAAATATGGTTTTATGGTGGTTGAGCTTTGTGTGCGATTCTGACTTGCACTCGTTTTCACCTAGAAATATAGAAGAAGCCTTGCATCCTTTAAAGCTTCCAATACCTTCCTACACAGTCTTGAATAAAAATAGCTACGTAATTGGCTTCTGAGAAAAATACAAGAACTCTATTGCAATTTAATGAAAGTCTAACAAGATATTGCACTTTTCAAAGAAATCTTTACAGACACAGGGCCACAAAAAGTCAAAGATAAATATTTTCATAGCGGGCCAATTAAGGGGAAGGTTGTATTGAGCTACAGATAGGGGATCGTGTTCTACAGTAATTCTATTAAACGGTTAAATAATTCAGACAAGTTCAAAGGAGATGCGCTTTCACAAGCAAAATGGAGAAAATCACATCGTAAATAGAGGGGGGTGAAAAAATGCGGACGTATTCGTTTAATGTGGTGGACGATAGTGATCACTTGTGTCGATAAGATTTATTTTAAATGAGAAATTGTGATTGCTAGGTATTCGATAGTCTATTCTCAGTTTTTTTAGCGTGTCTGTGGAGCATGAGATCCTGGGTGGGATTCCCAGATCGGTCAAAGTGTAATTTGGCTTTTCCATAAGGATTTTCTCAGTAGTAGACACGGGTTCTGGATGTAGGCCGGGTTGATGGCAATAGGGTCGCTATGTAATACATAATTCTTAACCAAAACTGGTGTATCGTGGAAGTAATGTACGGTCGAATAAGCTATTCGATTTACATTTTACAATATAATTTGTGGGTTAAAATGTAAACCAAATAGCTTGTTCGACCGTACATTGGTACATCTTTGCTTAACTTTCGGGATTACCCACGTGGTGTTTAAGTTCTTTTAAACCTAAAATATGGTGGGAAAAGACAGATTATTTATAATTTTGTGTTTTGGAGCATTGGAACAATTGATTTTCTTATTTTATAATTACAAATAAAAAGGTCAGGCTCCTATTAGTTTGTTAATTAATCATGGCCTGATGTAGCAACGAACAACTTAATTAATTTCTGAATTAAGAAACATCCCAACATTAGCATATAAAATGCCCTTTGACCTTCCTATTGGCCTACAATGGAAAGGTCAGGCGCGTTTCATCTCGAAACATTATATAATTCCATTGGGATAGCTTCTGGCTCTAAGCCGCCAAGAAAATATTAAGGTGGTTCAATAATAATTTTGCACTCCGCGGAGTTTTGTAAATAAATATTTAAATTTCGGGTAGCCTATTAGGTAGGTACTTACCTTTTTCGGACTGTATAGAAATAAGGTTCTATATCAGATATTCTTTCAATTTCAGGAACGAACATCAACACAACAATAAAATTATTAGTCTTCAAAACTAGCGCACATCAAATGTTGTAATTAATTGAATTATATATGAAAATTCCATTGTTGTGTTGACTTGTGTTTTGACGTCTATCATTCTCGTTTCAGAAACTGGATGATATTAGTATAGAGTTAAAATAACATGGTATTCCCTCTTAAGACAAATAATGCTGATCAATTTTGATAAAAATGTTGTGTGTGAAAAAGTAATGTCACTAATTTTTTTATTTGATTTCCTGACTCCAACTCCTAAAATACATTCACACAAAACCATCGACATTTTTCGTAATTTTATCGAAAAACACGGCCCACCACTATTATAAATCCCGACGCAGTGGCTTTGAAAAGGGGAGCTGCAATAAGGCGCACGGCGCAAATTAGAGCAATTTAACTTTAGAACGTGTCTCCCACGTCATACATAATAGCTTCTTTAGATGATACGTTTAATTGATATCTTAGAGAGGGAAAATTAAATTGGAATATCAAAACTTTACGGGTAGTTACCCTTTTAGGACTACATTAGTTTTAAGAGGGTTTGGAAAAGTAAATATTAGAGACGTAATTTCGGTTACGATATATTTTTATAGGATGAAGTTCTAAATGGGTTCAATTTAATTAATTAGGCGTACTAGAAAATAGAAGAAGTCTGGTAGCTGATAGTTGCTAATACAGGGTTTACTTCTAGAATAAAATAACGTCCTAAGCATTAAGAACTTTTTAGTTACGAAGAAGCGTCAGAAGAAATAAGGCTATTTTTTTTAAATTAATTTGACAACACACAGTATTTCTGATCTTTTATGAAGCATACAGGCACAGGATAATTAGGCTGGCTGAAGAAACATTAAATTTACAGGACAACAATGAAAATCAATTCAATAAAATAAATTTAAAAAAAAAACAAAACAAAAATGAAATAAAATAAAAATCAAAACAAAAATGACTAATTCGAATTAAAAAACAAAACTAACAAAAAAATTATAACTTGATCTGATTTCTTTTTAAAAAAAAAAGAGAACCGACTTCAAAAAACCAATCCACTGAAAAGAACAAAATAATTGAAAAAAATTGAATGCACCTCACTCCTATCCTAATTCAGTCCCTATTCCGTCTTTATTTCAACCCCGTAAAGCAAATTTGTCCAAAAAAGATTAATACTAATAATAAGAAAACTAAAAATTATCTGGGTTTATATGTACCTACTTAGTTTTTGAAGTCGGTGCCAAACCAACAAGACATATACATATTTTTTAAAACAATGAACTTACGAGTAAATTAAAAACAATTGCACACGAAGCGACGGCGACGGCGGCGTCGGAGAAGTAAGGGGGCGGGCCCCCTGGGCCTATATAAAGAAAGAAAGAAAGAAAGAAAAAATGTTTATTCGTCGCAAATCCATGACGTGCATACAATATTAATAAGGTAAACATAGAACGCATTAATACAAACACAAACATTTAACTAAAACTGAAAAATACAAGACTAAACGGACAAGAAATAAAAAGTTGCACGCCGTGAGTGCGACAAATAGGTTTACCACTCAGCATGATGCTGTGCTATGGGGAACCCACAGAACAGCGCTGGTTTTCAGTGGTCACCTGTGAAAAACGTACGGAAGCCAATACAGCGATTAAATGAGTATGTAACTAAAACAAAACAGATCGGACTTAGAGTACTCGTATGCAATAATTGTCATAAAAACAAAAACATTTCAAATAAAAAATAAAGGTACAATATTATACAGACTGCAGGCTGAACAAAACAAACACAATACAGGGTGTAAACCACCTCATCACAAAGCCGTTAACCAAGCATTCTGTACATCAAACTAAGTTAGTTTACGCAAAAATTATTGCTGGGAAACAACTTTTTTTTTTGAGGTTATAAATCATGTTTTGTGCTAGAACTCAAAGTAACGCACTTAAAACATTGTGCTGATAGATGGATTGAATAGTACGGTGGTCGTGGAGGCGTTAAAAGTCAAAATATTACAAAAAAAACTTGTATTTAAAAAAAAACTTGTCAAAAAGTTGTAACTTTGACCCCCCATATCTCCGTAACTAGAAGGTTCCCAGGTATGGTGTAGAACAAAAAAATAATCGCAATGATGGGGAGAATAAGTGCCTTTCGGCTTCGTGAAGAGGTGTTTTACACCCTTTATAATAACAAAGACATGACAGGTGTTTTTTTTTTTTTTTTTTTTTTTTTTGTCTCGCTCTTACCCCACCTGCGCGTCGCCGCGCGCCACCGCGCCTCCGCCTACGCCTGTGGCCCTGCGCGCGCGCTGCATTTCTCCTCTATGCCTGTTGGCGCGTTGACGTACGTTGCGTCATACATAAGTCAGCGCAGCGCGCCGAGCCCTCAGCGGCGGCGCGGTTTCGCACGACTCACGAGTCTTGTGTACTCACGTGATGCATGTCACGCGACTAGTTGCTATGGTGCTACCGATAGCTACCTTACTATGTATGTACATACAGCTTAGTCGAGGCTTAATAACACGTAATGTGTTTTCTTGGAAGAAGTGATGCCGTCTCGAGCCGCCTGGATAGATATGCCTCGTCGATTGATGATAAAGTTTAAGTAAGTAATTATTTATATTGTATTTGCTGTTCATATTTTTGTTTTTTTAAAAGGATTCTTTTTAAATGTAACTTAAAATTTTCTTTTGTTTTTAGGGATCTTATTGGAGGTGGCAGATTATTCCAGCAGCGAGTGGCGGCATACTTGAAACAACCCCTGAAGGCAATGGTCTTATGTCGAGGCATCGAGAGTGGATTGGACGTGGAACGAGCAGAATAACTGTAGTGATCGTGCCTCCAGATAATTTTTTTGGACAGATATTCCGGTTTGTGTGTTTTTATGATACCGAACATCAAAACTGCCAAGTGTAGTTTCCGTCGTGCAGCCATTTTAAGAATGTTGTTTTCATTTAAATACGGTGTGATATGATGCCTGCGGGGTATATTTAAGCAGTAACGAGCACATGCATTTTGTACTCGTTGTATTAATCGTTCAGTACGTGTAAGAAGACATGGCCCGTAAACAGTGTCGCAATAATTAAGTTTGGACAGTACTAGGCTATCCACCAATCTCTTCCTTATCGTGACACTAAGGAAATCCCTCACTCTGTACAAAACTTTCAGTCTATAAAAACAGTTTTTTACTACACCATTTATATGTTCTTCAAATCGTAGTTCCGGGTCAGTAATTAGCCCAAGATTACATGCGATTTCTACCTTTTGAATACTTTCCCCCATAATTTTGACATCAGGTTTAGCAGAAAGGATTGATTTGATTTGATTTCTGCTCCCCATGACCATGAACTTTGATTTTTGAGGGTTCAGTACTAGAGAGTTGTCCTTAGACCACATAGCAATTTTATCAAGCTCCTCATTAAGGGTACGTACGGCGGCTGCTGTGTTACTGGCGTTAAATGAAACATATAGCTGAGTGTCATCCGCGTATACATGATAATTGCATTTCTTTATACATGTCGTTATGTCAGCACTATATAGTATATAGAGAAGCGGACCGAGCAGGGATCCCTGGGGAACTCCCCTTGTTATTGTTTGTGGTGAGGAAGATAACGTGGAACCGTCTTTCTTGCGCAATTCCACCCGTTGTGACCTACCGGTGAGGTAGCTTTCAAACCAACCCGTTGCCCGCCTATCAAAACCATAGTACGACAATTTTGACAGTAATAAGGGAATATTAATTGAGTCGAACGCACGTGAATAATCAAGCAATACCAGTATAGATCCCTCACCACGGTCCCGAGCTTCCAGAATGTTACCTAACACATCCGCCAGGGCAGTTGCGGTTCCGCGCCCTTTCCTAAAACCCGATTGCAGTTCAGGCAGCATACCATGCGCCTCGAGAAAATCGGTGACCTGCAAATACACCACCCTCTCCAACACCTTGGACAAACATGGCAAAATACTTATGGGGCGAAGGTCTTTGTAGCTCTGAGGGTTATTATTTTTTGGAAGAGGCCGAACAATTGCATTTCGCCACAAAACAGGAAATTCACTTGAGGTTATGGATCTGTTTATAATTTCTGTAATTGTAGTAAGTGATTGCGGTAGTGTAAGGGATAACATGTCTCTCGATATACCGTCAATACCTTGTGCGTTAGTTGATATATTTTTAATTATATTTAGAACTGTTTTCGAGTCAGTTGGCATTATCGACAAATTTGCGGACCCAAAACGGTTAGATTTAAAAAAGTTTTCTTGAGTGGTGTTAACATTGGGGTCACCTGGGACATCTAGAAAAGCTGAATTTATACCGTTCGGGTCGTCAAATGGTTCTAAGAGCACATCATCGTTCTTACTCACAGGAAGTACATGTTTTTTTAAATTATGCCATAAAGATTTTGAGTCGCCTATGTTTTCATTTATATATTTTGTAAAAAATGCTTTTTTCTCATTTAGTAAACCAACTATTGCTTGGTGTTTGAGGTCTAGGTAGTAACGTTTGTGTGCTTCCAGCTTGGTTTGACGGTATCGATCGCGGGCTTCATTTCTTAATTTAAACATTAACTTTATAATGTCAGTTATCCACGGTGTTGGTTGCGTTTTGAACACCTTGGTTTTTATAGGTGCATGGGCATCAAAAAGTTGAATTAGGTGTGAGTTAAAGGAATGCACCATGTCATTAACATCCTGCAGCTCGCAGATTGAGTCCCATGGGATGGCCTCGAGATCTCTCTTGAAATCATCAGCCGATATATCTCTAAGCGCACGATATGTCACCTTTTTACGTAAAGGTTTCTCTTTTTTAAATAGAATTACGCATGAAACAAACGAGTGATGACCTAGCTCCGCTATATGGTTCACAGCAACGTCCCGATACCGCGCATCCGTACATATCACATCGATCAGGGTAGCGCTTTCTCCTACAAAGTGCGTAGGCGTAAGTACTATTTGTTCCATGTCACAATAATTTAAAAACTCGGTGAGCTTTTTTGTTTTGGAATTATTGATGTCAATCATATTTACATTGAGATCACCCAGTAAAATAATGTTGTCGTATGGAGCCAGTGCACAGATACTGTCTGTAATCGCGTCTAGAAATATATTTAAATCTAACCAAGGGGGGCGGTATGCAGTTCCTATCAGTAACTTTTTCTTATTGGCGGTAATATTCAGCCACATTTGTTCCACCTGTGGATTATGCGGGTGAGCTCTGATTCGGGCGGTGGTTCCGGCTTTGACATAAAACGCGACCCCTCCCCCGCGCCCCACACGGATTGACTCCGGGCGAGGTCTATGACGCAACTGATACCCAGGAACCACTGGCGCCCGGCCTTCCTCCCCCTCGCGCAACCACGTCTCATTTATTGCCATCACGTCGACTGAGTGATGGTTCATAGCAATAATAAACTCATCATGATTTGTCGACAATGAACCTGCGTTGAGAAGCCCAAATTTAATGTTTCTATTTCGCAACATTGTTCATAGTAAAAGTATGGTTAAACACATTAAGAAAAAGGGTTGAGCGAGACAAATCGGGTGGATACCAAACATTTGAGCAATAAAAGTACATACTTAACACTAAAAAAATAAAAATATTAATAAACAAAGGGAACATCAAAGTTAAACAATACAGAATTAAAATTTTTATGAGATAATTTTGATAATAACCGTACGTAATATAGATAACAGTTGCACACCTGCTTGCCTCACAGTCAAAGCACGCAGTGCCAATCATTGCACAACAATACAAAAAAAAATATAAATACTGACTCGACCATTTTACAAACATTACAGAACCCAGTACAATAACGAGACCGAACAAAATATTTACATGTCTACTTCTGCGGAATATTATCTGCGTCCGACCCAAAGACTTCCCGTAGATCCGTCTCAGTGCGCACGAGTTTCGCTTTATCACCGGGCTTACGGCGGGCAAGTATACGGCCATGCTTCGTCCATACAAATTGCCAGCCGAGGCGTTGGCCTGCCTCCCGTGCCCGGCGAAATAACTGCCGGTTAAGCTTTGTTAGGCGTTCGTTTAGGTAGTACCTACTTGGTGGACCGGTCATTTCGAGATCCGCGGTGTTAGCACCTCGCCGTACTCTCGCGGCGCGCAGCAGCTGATCGCGCAGGTCGCGGCGTACAAGGCGTACGACAACGGTACGCGGGCGGGTCTCCACTGGGCCCGCGGCGCTCGTAGCGTTAACCTGTCTGCCGCCCATGCGGTCCACGCTCACTATGTCGCCATCTTCAATACCAACGCCTAGTTTTGTTGCTATTAATTTTACGGTGTGTACTAGATTTTCCGAAGCTAACTCCGGTAAATTTGATATCTCCAGATCACCTGAGAATAGCTGTTGGTCCCGGTCATTCAGTTCCCGCTTCAGTTGAGCTATTTCCTCAACCGCTGCCGAACCATTCACCGTAGCCAGTTTCTTCTCGAGAGTGACCATTCGGTTTTCCATTTCCTTGAACGCCCCCTTCACGTGGTCTCTGTCTGCCTGCAGCTCCGCTAGATCCGTACGAAGACCCTGAAGCTCGCTAAGGAACTGATTCTGCATGGCCTGCAACTCCTCCCTGAACATTCGGCGCAACTCAGTTTGCAACTCTTCCTTAAACGTGCGCAGGATTGCTGACAAGCCAGGACCAACGTCCTGAGCATCAGCCAGTGTGCTGCAGCTTAAACCGCTGGTGTCCATCGACTCCTCAGTCCCATATGCTTCCGCTGTTGTATCGTCCACCTTGACCCTCAACGATGTAGTTTTGCAATTCGAGCAAGTCCAGGTGGGAGCAATGAAACCCGTCAGTGGCAGGAACCCACAAGCCCGATGATAAAGGGCGTTGCAAGTACAACACCTAGCGGCCTCTAGTGGCGAAATAAATTTAGCACAACCACCACACTTTGCTGCCGGCATTGCGTTGCGTTGGATAAATGAACAGCGTTGGTATCTACGATCGATTCTGCTGAGTACCCCGGGGCGTCAATAGATGGCGCTGTACCAAATGTTTGTGTGTGTCAGAAAAACGTTAATCTAAGAATCTTATGGTGTAATAAACACCATACACTGCACTTCTCTTGCAACAAGACACACACCGGACGCACATAAACAACTGAATGTTCTGTATATCTGCAAACAGTTTTCGTAACTTTCACTTTTTTTAGTAGCAGGTACTTTTTTTTCACTTCAGTTTTTAAGTTAGTTTTTATTGCACTTTTCTGTCCAAATAAAGCACTGCACCACTGGATAACGATGTATCTTGACTATTACATGTATTTGTATAATTTAGACAAATATATACTTCCAAAGGACCACTTGTTTTATTTTAAAATGCAGAGATATATAAATATGCTTCCAACTGTTTGACGTCCGTACGTCATCCGCGATATAAGCGACGCGCAACCCGAAAGACCAAACCATAGTCCGGTTAAGCAGACGACAACCTCTCTAGGTTGAACTGCGAGATGCCATTCCGAAAAAAAAAAGAAAGGCCAAACACTTGAAGGCACACTTCGTTGCGAGCAGATGTTATTTCTGTGAATATTCGAATGCACTAGTATTATTATTTTCGAAACATTTTTGGTTTGGTTTGTTCATCGTATTATTTTCTCTGTTTGACAGCATTTTTTTTTTTGTTTTTGTTGGTTTGGCACCGACTTCAAAAACTAAGTAGGTACATATAAACCCAGATAATTTTTAGTTTTCTTATTATTAGTATTAATCTTTTTTGGACAAATTTGCTTTACGGGGTTGAAATAAAGACGGAATAGGGACTGAATTAGGATAGGAGTGAGGTGCATTCAATTTTTTTCAATTATTTTGTTCTTTTCAGTGGATTGGTTTTTTGAAGTCGGTTCTCTTTTTTTTAAAAAAAGAAATCAGATCGTTATAATTTTTTTGTTAGTTTTGTTTTTTAATTCGAATTAGTCATTTTTGTTTTGATTTTTATTTTATTTTTATTTCATTTTTGTTTTGATTTTTTTTTTAATTTATTTTATTTTTATTTCATACTTTTTAGTGATAGGTACTCCATTTATTTTAGGTTTTGGGATAATTTCTAGTTTGTACATAGTTAGGTTCCCTCTCACAGAGAGGAGGCCTGTCCCAGCAGTGGGAACATTAATGGGCCGATGATGATGATGATGACATAGTTAGGTCCTCCATTTATTTTAAAGGTAGGTTTTTAGTGATAAGTTTTAGAGTAGTACTTGTATCAGTCTGTAATTATGACATTGACATATCTACTATTATTCAGTGTGCCTATGGGCCTAGGTAGAAAAACAAAGGATGGTTTAAGGAAATGTCGCACAAGGGAGAATGAAAACTCCCGATGAAAAAAAGCGACGAGTTGATGCTGCAAGAGATCGTCAACATATTATTCGTGCTGCAGAAACTGATGAGCAAAGAAAGGGTCGCTTGTCAAAACTTCGTGAGAACGCCCATTCTATTAGAGCCTCCAAATGTGAGGAGCAAACCAGTCAGCGTTTGTTACACATGCGGGAACATATTCGTCAAGCTTGGGTAAATGAAACTGAGGAGCAAACTATACTCTGCGCTTGTTGTCCATGCGTGAACATGCTCGTCAGAGTAGAGCCAATGCAACTGATGAGCAAACTTCTCAGCGCTTAACAAAAGTTGTTCGGTCTGATGGGCATTTCCTGTTGACTTATAAAAAATCGAAGATCAGAAACATCTGATGTAAAAATTATTGCAAAGCTATCACTGATTTCACTGTATAAAATAACATAAGCTGGGAGTACCTCCACGCGGTGCGGTAACAGTTTAGGACTGATTTTCGATGACGATGGTATATCATTGCAAATTTGACTCTACTGGCCAAAACTTCCATTTATTATTTTATCGAATAAGTATGCCTTCGGGCTTATGTTATTTGAGTGTTTAATTTCCTTTTCCATTTATCTTCGTGACTCGGTAGCCTACCGGGTAACGCAGGGGAGCAGTCAGTAAGATTTTATTGATCAGGTATCTTCACAACAAAACTATAACCATGCCTAGAAAGAGGTCAAATCTTTCCCAATGTTCCAAAGGAGCTAAAAGATTGGGGATCATAAGATCCCAAGAATCTACCGAAGAGCGTCAGGAGAGACTTGATGCTGTTCGAGAACATCAGGCTGCAACTTGCTCCGTGGAAACCTCTTCGGATCGCGAAGTACGCGTTCTCAGCGTTTTTACGCATCTACATCCAGGTCTCTAGAGACCAGTGAAGAATAGATGCGCGACTGACTGCTGATCGTGAACGTCATGCATTGTCTCGCGAGTCGGAGACGTTTACGGATAGAGAATTGCGCTTGAGTTCTCAGCGTATCTACGCATATGCTTCTGGGTCTCTAGAGACAAGTGCGGAACGTGATGCGCGACTGTCCGCTGATTGTGAGCGACATGCATTGTCTCGCGAATCGGAAACGTTTACCGATACAGAATCACGCTTGAGTTCTCAGTGTATTCACACATCTATTAACAGGTCTTTTGAAACGAGTGATGAACGTGATGCGCGAATAACTGCTCGCTCGCTGCTCACTCTCCGACGCCTCCGCCGCAGGGTGCTTCAGCTCGTGCGCTGCGAGCTTACAACCTAGCTAGACATGAGTAAAATAGCATGTAAACGATTGTTAATATTATGTTAAGCAAACCAGTGTTGATATTTTATAAATAAAGTAGTTGACATATTATTTAGGATACCAATCTTGGATTTAAAGGGGGGAAAAATGTAGGGTATTTTGATATGTAATGATGTGGGTAGACTTAACTACGAATAAACAGTCAGTATCCTACCTCTGTGTTTAACTGAACGTTCCAAGAACCGAGAATTACCTATTTGCCGATTTGGGTTTCCACGACCTATAAAGACAAACTGAATTATTAGGTCCGGATGAAACTTTGGCAAACAAAGGCCGGTTTTGCAACCTCAAAAGAAATGAGAGCGATCGCATGATAAACAATTATAATCCACGTCTACTCGAACTTTGTGTGTTGTTCGTAAACCGCATCAAATCGGTTCAGCCAAACGTGAGATAATCGTGGACAAACATACAATCGTCTTTCAAAATCTACAATCCAAGAAAGCAAAACGGGATCTATGCGGCAACGTCACGGGATATCCATTAGTGTCATACATTATAACCTTCCCCAGAATGTAAAGAACACTTTTCTGAAAACCGCATCAAAATCGGTTCAGCCAAACGCGAGATAATCGCGGACAAACATACAATCGTCTTTCAAAATCTACAATCCAAGAAAGAAAAACGGGATCTATGCGGCAACGTCACGGGATATCCATAAGTGTCATACACTTAAACCTTTCCCAGAGTGTAACGAACACTTTTCTGAAAACCGCATCAAAATCGGTTCAGCCAAACGCGAGATAATCGCGGACAAACATACAAACGCCTTTCAAAATCTACAATCCAAGAAAGCAAAACGGGATCTATGCGGCAACGTCACGGGATATCCATTAGTGTCACACACTAAAACCGTCCCCAGTATGTAACCAACACTTTTCTGAAAACCGCATCAAAATTGGTTCAGCCAAACGCGAGATAATCGCGGACCAACATACATACATACGGGTCGAACTGAGAATCTCCTTTTTTTGAAGTCGGTTAAAAACGGGATCTATGCGGCAACGTCACGGGATACCCATAAGTGTCATACACTAAAACCTTTCCTAGAATGTAACAAACACTTTTCTGAAAACCGCATCAAAATCGGTTCAGCCAAACGCGAGATAATCGCGGACAAACATACAATCGTCTTTCAAAATCTACAATCCAAGAAAGAAAAACGGGATCTATGCGGCAACGTCACGGGATATCCATAAGTGTCATACATTTAAACTTTTCCCAGAGTGTAACGAACACTTTTCTGAAAACCGCATCAAAATCGGTTCAGCCAAACGCGAGATAATCGCGGACAAACATACAATCGCCTTTCAAAATCTACAATCAGAGAAAGCAAAACGGGATCTATGCGGCAACGTCACGGGATATCCATTAGTGTCACACACTAAAACCTTCCCCAGAATGTAACCAACACTTTTCTGAAAACCGCATCAAAATCGGTTCAGCCAAACGCGAGATAATCGCGGACAAACATACATACATACATACATACATAGGTACATACATACGGGTCGAACTGAGAACCTCCTTTTTTTGAAGTCGGTTAAAAATAGTTTGTACCGATTTTTTTAAATCAACAATACCTAGACAACATTCTCAAAAGAAAATCTCGTGCAACACCGATACAAACTCTAATATAAATCACCTTCAATCTATTAAGCCTTATCAGGAAGCTTAATCACCCAGAAACCAGGGGTGCTAATTATCATTCAATCTACGCCACGACTGAATAGAACCCGTATTTTAGGCTGATTATATCGAACCTAGCTTCTTTGAACCTTCGGCCCCTTTAAGGTCTTAAGGTAGGTAGTCAATTGTAGGGTAGTAGGGAGATTATACTTTATCAAAAGGGTTAATGACGTCTGATTTTGAGGAGGATCCGTTTTGCAGGGGATAGGCGTCGTTGTTTAATTGTAGCTATGTATTAATATTTCTATTAGTTATCATAATATCGCGCCTGCAATCCCTGGAAGTTTACGCAGAGGTATACCTAACTCGCTTTTGCCAGCGGCTTCGCCCGCGTGATGTTTGATAATTGTCCCATAGGATCTTACTACCGGGATTAAAAGTATCCTATGTGTTAATCCAGGTTATAAACTATCTGTGTGCAAAATTTCATCCAAATCCGTTCAGTAGTTATTGCGTGAAAGAGTAACAAACATCCATCCATCCATACATACTCAAAAACTTTCGCATTTATAATATTAGTAGGATAAGTAGGATAGTATACACACGTTTCGCCAGTTATGTTTAATAATAATAAATAATAATAATAAGTATTTATTTCACAAAAACATAGCACTTTGCACTGTATACATTGTTTGAATATAATATTTACAATATGATGCAATAGTAGACTCTAATCTTTTAAACTAGGACTAGCCTGTATTCTTAAAGATAGGGTTCAGCCAAATGGATTCTGTTAATATTCACAACCAGAACAAGTGAAGACAGTGTCAATGATTTGTACTAACAGCTGTGCAGAAATAAACATAATAATGACAAAAACTAAATCTAAGTTATACAAGGAGTGTGAATGACAGCAGACATGCATGTGTATGTATGTATGTGTAGAGTGTGTGTAAAGTCCCTATGTCCATAAACCAAGCACAAATCCATATTACGTCGCTGCCACTGAGAAATTCCTAGTGGAAAATCCAATAGCCCTTTGCCTGACCCGTAATTCGAACCCAGGACTACATGCTCAGCAAATGCACATGCGACCACTCGACTATCGAGGCAGTCAATCATTTTCTATTCGATAGATATATTCAAAATCACATCGGTATTCAACGATTGAAGTTTCTTAAAGAAAATACTTAGTAACAGGCATAAATTCATTACGTAATTTCTCACCGCCACCGCCGCGCCGTTGGTAAATTTTCCCTCTCCAAACATTTAGGCATAATTATAAATTGTTGTTCCAAACCGCGTTTAATTTTTAAATCATCCGCAAATCTTTAATATTCTTCTGAAAATTATTTGCATCGTTCCCTTTTAGAGTCGGTTCACCGAAGAAACGCCCGAAGCTAGGTGCTGTGGTAATTAGGTGAAATTTTTCTTTGAGATTTTGGTACAAACATCCCATTCAGGCCAGATAAAAGATTTTTATCTTCCGCTTTCCGATCGTTGATGTAAATAATGAACTCATTTCTCTTTGGTTTTAAGAAAAAAGGGGAACCTCGTTATTATTTTCTTGTAATAATTTGGACAAACGACTAAATGCTGTGTTGTTTTGTAATATGATATTTGGGTATTCATTTGGGTCATGTCATCTCTTTCTTTGTTTGTATTTTATTTTGGTTTTGCTTTGTTATTATTTTTGACAATCTTTGCGGTAGGTATGGGTTTTCTTTCTTGTACGTTATTATTGTGTTAGTACTGGTTTTTCGTAGATTTTTCTTTTGTTCATTTAGTTCGAACAATTTCGTAGTCTCTCAAAAATAAGCTTGTCAATCAATCAATCAAAGCATTTATTTCAAGTAGGCCAGTAACAGGCACTTTTGAATTGTCGAAACAAAGATGAAAATTAAATGTAGCTACAGTCCCAGTCACAAGACATCAAAACTGTGAAAGTACTGTAGTTGCCCATTCCATTGTGAGTTCCTTAGTTAAACTGATACTCGTACGATTATGGAATCTTTCTAATTTTCTATGTTTTTTTTCTAAAAATACTTTATTTTTTTTTATACTAGAAGTTTCTCTTCTATCGTGGTTGTATTTAAACTCACTTACACAAACAGCTGTCCCAGAATAACTATCGAGGTGCGGGGATCGAGCAGCGGAGCAGCTTCTGCGCCAACCGTGCCGTCCAATGAATGAGTTAAAGCAATTTTCTAATGAAATCTTAACAACACATATAATTGAACACTTATAATTCATAGCCTATAACACCAACAATAACTATCTTTCAATGAGTGTTTTTTTTTTACAATATTGTATCATTATGAGTTTTTAGACTGACATGGTCACTAACACAAACATTAGAATTAAAAACGGGATATTTACCATGTTTATTGTTTGTTTTGAGTTAAATATCCCTTTTTTAATTCTAATGATTGTATCATTAGTTCCGAAGATTACCCCCCCTTTTTTTGATATTTTTCGGCTGGGTGGAGCGTGAGGAAGTGTCAGACTTTTACTGACTAAAACCTATTCATGTTCTTCCTCGCACTTTATGTTCCGAGGCCACGGTATCTCTTTCGGACAGTCCCGCAGCCCCGGCAGGCTTCGGCCCTTGCGCCTCCCCCCCAAAGATTACCTCCTACATACAAACTTACAAACATATTTTTACCTCTTTGTAATATGAGAGTAGACAAAAAAGTGTTCTATCAGTCCTTGAGAATATTCTACCTAGTACTTCTTAATTAAGTACTTAGCTAAAATAGACTTCCACGTTACCGAGTTCAATCCAAAGGTTCAAATGTTAATGTTATCATTGGAAACTTGAACGGGACCAAGCGGAAAGTTTAATTTAGGTACACAATGGCAATTTTAAAGTTTCACGTTACGCAATTCAAATTCAAAGTGGATTTCTGAATTAATTCGATTTTTGTTCAACTTCACAGACAGCTTTGGTTTTTAAAGATTTAACTTTAAACTGTTACTTGGTGAGTTTTATCTTTATTGGAGACTGGTCGGTAATTAATTAATTCGTTTGAATGATTCTTCTTGGGAAAGTGGACATTGATAAGTCTTTCACTGTGCTTTCATTTATTTGTTTAAGTTTTCGATTAAATACATAATATTTGAGGATGTTTTCTTCTGTTTTATACACAACATGGAATTAACACACCGTTGTATTCTAAAGTTTTCTCATAACGTCGTATTGTATTGATCACTTGCTTCGGTGAAGGAAAGCGTCGGGAAACCTGAGAGATTATTCTTGACGGCATGTAAATTGTAAAGCCAAGTCAGAGGTTCATGCTGAAGGCATGAATTCTCTGACAGCAGGGTAGGGAGTACCCTCACTATAAAAAACGAAGGTTGAAGTATAGGACGAAAAATCGTCCAACATTGCCTACGTACGCGTCTCTTACTTCCTTTATTCAGTTTGTCATTTCCAAGCTATTTTATCTTTAAAAATTCCTTACATAATCAGACTGACTACACTTCAGAAAACACAAAAACCTCATCAGTTACCCAAATTAAGTCAGTACCCTGAAGAAACCAAAAGGGTTGACTTAAGGCGAGGTACGCGGTACGCAAGAACATCAGTCCCAGTCCCCGGTACGACCATAAATTGCCGCGTATTTAATGAGTTTCCTCTGTCGTTAAGCGGGGTCCCCTGGCAATAATGCAACGCTATCATCGCCTGACATTATCTTGAGACGAAACATGTGGTTTCGGCTGATGTATTTTTTGGGGTGACATTTATATGAAGTGGTGGAATTTGTAATCGGCTGCTGAAAAAACAAATGGAATTGGGAGGCTTTGTAAAACTGGAACGAAGATGTCAGAAATAGTGAGGATTAATAACTAGAGACTTAAGAGGCCTGCGGAGCATGCGAATGTCATACAATACGTAGTACCGAAATAATTTGTAAATCAAACATATTCTTAAGGTAGTGTGTATTTGTTTTGATTGGATTACAGAATATATATAGGTTCCCAAATAGGTACATATTTTGAATGTACACTGATTTAAACAAGAGAAAAATATTTTTCTATGGAACATTTTAATTCCTCATATCTCGTCTTTATATGATTGTCCTTTCAAAATATTTATTTGGGAACATAGATATTCTATAATAAAATCGAATTGATTTTCATATTATTTTGGTATTATGTTTGTATGAAAAACGCATGCTCCGCCGGCCTCTTAAAAATGTTGATTTTTCTGATATGTCTTGTTTTTTCTGCCTTGTTTGTGTAGCGGTCTCAAGTACGACTGCTGAGCATGAGGTCCTGGGTTCGATTCCCGTTGGCAAAGTGTCATTAGGTTTTTCCAACAGGAATTTCTCAGTAGCCCCCAAAGTCTGGATGTGCACCTAGTTGATAACAATAGGCTCGTTTCCTATTGCATACACGTCTGGCTCCCTATAACATTTTCTGCCTAACTTTTCGGGGATTATAGGCGTGATGTTATACTATGTCCATAAACAAGTCAGATATCCAACAAAAAAAAAGTCACAGGCTTCCTTTCTGGGAAATGGTATAGACTGTAATGCACCATGCAGACCCAGGGTGGTTAATACTTAAGGCGATTACACGAGCTAAACGCGAGTTTTATAATTACTAAAAGTATATGAGTCACTGCTATAAACAAGACCAGAAAAATATATGATATTCTTCAGGATATATGCTAGCATGATACTGTTTTGAAAAGATAATACAATTAATTTGGCTCGATAAAAAGAAATCACGAACATGCATGCGATCATTCAGATTTTTTGGCAAATAATTCTACAAGCAATATATTAGCATGATACTGTTTTAGTTTTTTAATCCAATCAATAGTTTTTTTGTAAATCGATCGAAACCACTCATTTCGCGCTATTTGGCCCGCAGTGGCTGACGTAACAACCACTTTGTAGTGCAAGCTGATTAGAACTTTATTCTAACAACATTTCAAACGAAGTTTGAACCACCACAAATAGAGTTGCTAATTTAGCTCGTCTAAGCGCCTTAATAGATGTGAGGTGTAGATGTGACTCATCATCATTTTCCTGCCGCAGACGTCCTATTCTCTCTCTCTGTCAGACGTCACGGCATCATTTAGGTAGGTACTCTGTTACCTTCCATTTCATTCTCACACAATCCATGCATCTTTTCGTTGGTCTTCCTCTCCCTCTCTATCCATTAGTTACTTTGTTTTCATCCCTTCTCATTAAATGGCTAGAGTGTAGATGTAAATGGCCGCTTATAATTTGACTTTAAAATAATAAAAAAAAACAGTGGTTGACTCCTGATCGATTCAATGAAAGCATTAATCTAAACACGACATGAATTTCCAATTTAAAAAGCTATCCAATATTAACCAATAAATTAAGTTATAACAGGTAATTAGTTTCTCTGAAATCACGCAGAAAAGGAACAACCCGCGATTCCCATGAAGCAATCCCGCCAATCGATCACAAATATTTTAATTATACTTCGTATCTCTCCCGAAGATGACTACAGTTTACATGCAGCAGTACGAGAGTTGATGCTGTCCTAATCACACTTTTTAAAGCTATTTAAATGCTTTTAGAATTTATTTTTAAATAAATACAGAAAAAGTAGTGTATTGACTAATTTCCCCTCTGCAGTTCAATCCGCCATTGCCGTTGCAAGCTAATCCTTGACTCATTACGTGATTTAGTGTTGTCCGACTCACACGTACTTAACTTTGCTTCGTCTGGAAATAACTTTGATTTCGTTACACTATGGGAAAAAGAAAGCGATCTAATAAGGACGATAGTGACAGTGTCGAAAAACTACTAAAAAAAGTGAAAAAGTTAGTTAAAAAACGAAGAAGAATTTCTTCATCGTCATCGGAAAGTGAACCGGCGTTATCTCCTTCGCATTCACTGCCACACGATTTAACCAGTGATCTAGAACCACAAGGTAAGTGAATTAACAAATACCTACACATTTTGTTTTCTATCCACTAGCCTTTGAGATTGGTCAAAAAATAAACACTAAATAAAATTAATATCATGCCTATACGTGTTTTCCCGACGTTTATCGTGTGTGGATACTATCTAAGTACCTATAACCGTTATTTATCTGGTACCTTCAACACCAATTATAATATCCTGACGTAAATCGTGTGTGGATGCCTAAGGCCAACTTGCAAGTGCCATAAAATGAATACGTTCATTGTGATATCCCGACGTTTATCGTGTGTGGATACTATGGCCGTGCTACGTGTACCTACACTACAACACCAGTTTAAATATCCCGACGCAAAGCGTGTGTGGATAAAGTACCTACCTATTTACGGTGGGCATCTACTTATGATAATATTTTACTCCTTGGCAGATGAGATCCCAAGTACTGACGCACCATTAGAAGGCGAAGAAACTGTTGTTGAAAATCCTGATGAACTAGACCCGGATATTTTGCAATTACTAGGCTCAGACCCTACACTTAATAAACCATTTGGAGACAATTTACACAAAGATTTGGCAACGCGTTGGAAACACATCTTAACTAACGGTCTGACTAAAGAGGAAAAAGTTGATATCCTAAAACAGTATCTACCTGCTGAAAATTGTATATAGGGGAGACCGGGTACAAAAGTAACACTTTGTACTTTGACACTGATTTCTAGTTATTTATTACATTTATGATGAAATGAATATAGCCACATCAAAATCTTGACTGTGCTCTACAAATTTGTAAATAAATTTACATCAATATTTGCTGTTTTCTGTGAATTACAAGGTTTTGAAAAAGAAATGGCGTTTGTTACTTTCGACCCCGAGGCCAGGGCGAAAGTAACACGGTGTGGGTCGGAAGTAACATGATTAAGGTATAATGAAATGCCATAGTAAATCAACTTATTTATTATAAAAAACACACAAGACAAAAGCAATCTTCGTCGTCTGGTGAATTGTTATGAGCAATGTTTTCTTTTTCTAACTTGCCTTCTTTGTTCTTTTTAATTTTCCTTCCTTGTAAATATATTTTTTTTATTTTCATTCTTTCTTTGTATTCTTCTTCAATCGCATTTTTTGCAATTGAAGAAGAATATAAATAATATCGGACAGCTCGTGTTGGTCAAAATCGCCGTCTTACGTTTCCTACGCCCCTTACTGGCTGTAGTCCCCAGCTAGCAATTTTACGTCATACGGACGTCACTTTAAGGTCATTATCGACGTAAATGTCGTCATAGTATGACGTCGGTAGTTCCAGTAAATGACGTACATTTGTCATAGTTTTAGGACGTCTTTCAAGGACGTTGAGATGACGACAAGTTATGACGTCCGGGATGACATTGTTTCAGGACGTCGAGATGACGGTAATTCATGACGTCCGAGACGACGTTTTTTCAGGACGCCGAGATGACGGTAATTCATGACGTCCGAGACGACGTTGTTTCAGGACGCCGAGATGACGGTAATTCATGACGTCCGAGACGACGTTGTTTCAGGACATCGAGATGACGGTAATTTATGACGTCCGGGATGACGTTGTTTCAGGACGTCGAAATGAGGTGTCAGGAGGTCAGGTTTTAGGACGTGTTTATAGAGCTAAAGTGAACCGACCGACACATAAAACATGCTAACAATATAACAAGAGTGTTTCGTCAGGTTCACTTTAGCTTTAGAAACAAAGTAATAAGAAATACAAAAAGCTAATTAAAAAATATAACTTATATTAAGATTAGATTGTACAGTACTGTTCCAATATAGGTTAAAACATTTACATTGTTTTCATAAAATTGCAATAATACGAAATTGCTAGCTTGGAAGGTGCTCCAAACTAGCATTCTATCACTAGGTATTAGAGAAAACTAAAACAGGAAGATGTGAATGTTTTATCTCTACATAAGTAGTATAAACAATATAAGACAATTCTTACAGGTACACTAAAACATTCACATTGTCCTATTAAAATTGCAGTAATGCGACATGAATGCTAGTTTATACCGTGGCGCGTGGCGGTTACTCTTCCAATTAGTAAATAATGTTTCAAAAGTTTCAAAAGTAAACTTGTATTTGCAAGAAATTGTAATAAAAATAATGTGTGTACAGCTTGTGTCACTGACACTGGCTTGGCCGCCATCGGGGATTTTAATTTTGATAACACAAAAAATTTGTCGCTAATTAGTCGAAATTGCCGCCAAATACCAGAATTAGACGGTCACTGGTTCAAAAGTTACAAGGGTTTATAGGTGGCCGATCTGGAGTCAGTTTCCCCAGCTTGGCCTCACTTATATCTCAAAAACTAGGGCACCTAGCTAAGACCTGTTTTCTCCAGATTGTCGCTAATTAGTCGAAATTAGTCGCCAAGTCACAGATTTAGTCGGGACTTAGTTTAAAAGATTTAATGAGTTAATTTTTAAGGCTATTTTTAAGACTATACCTTTCACCTTACAAATTGAATTCTATAAGCCCTTATAACTTTTGAACCAGTGACCGACTAATTCTGGTATATGGCGATTAATTTAGACTAATTTTTTGTGTTATCAAAATTAAAATCCCCGATGGTGGCCAAGCCAGTGTCGGTGACACGTACAGCTTATGAATGTGTACGAAAATTATACGGAAGAGTCTATTTAGTCTATTTAGCAGTCTATTTAGATATAAGAATTTTACATAACGTAACTATACATTTACTCATCACTATCATAATGAAGCATTGGTATACATATACTATAACTTTCGTCCGGGATAACAACACATTTATTTTCTATGTTATCAACAGGCATAATTTTAAAATCAGACAACTCGTCTACTACCAAAACATCGATAGCCGCTGAACTAATAGGATAATCAAAGAAAGACCTATATTTTAAAAACTCTCTTCCATAAACAAACAAGCTTTCAGTGCCTTTTCTTAAAATATTATAAATTTTAAATACTTTTTTATATTTGGTATAACAGTAACAGTCAGCTTCACGATATGCTGCAACATACATTGCATATCTTTGGTACATACTAAGTTTCTTATAGCATTCATAAATGCCACTCTCATTTTCAGGGGTGGGTCCCGAATCATACTGGTATAAAACAGATATTTTGGACTCAGAACCGAGAACTATGTTTTTGGGTTGTGATGACTCAATTTCTTTTAACCGTTTAATTATCTGTTGCAAAGGCTTGTTGGGTGATCTAACCAGATTTTTTAATGAACCCAGATAATTTTCGAATGGGAATGCCGAATAATTATCGAGAACACCAAAGATACGAACATCATCAGTTATATGACACAACATATGCACATTATAAACTAAAAAATTCGCTCCATACACTAACTTTGAATGTTTTATAAACATCAGTAATAATTCGTGTGCAGAATCTATCCCAATTTTACGTATATGTTTATTTGAACATAAAATTGTAATAGCACAGTGAAAAAGCAAAAAATTTTCATAAAGTGATTGTGATAAAACATTTTTCAATACAATTGGTCCAAAATACAACAGAAACATTCTATATTCGGTCGCCTTCCAGCGAGCCAGTTCACTTAAACTTCGCGGTTTCCTATTAAATTCAACAGGTACACATTTTGCACAGTGGATCTGTCTTTCAGATACTGTGTTAACCAAACGACTCTGCAAACGAACATTTAAGTTACCACCAACCCAAACATTTAAAAGTTTGCGCATTACTCCTAAACAAACATTATGCATGTATTCAATTGGAAATGATGATATTAAATCTATGGGAAGATGTAAAAGTGGCGTTTGGAAAAGATGGTGGTCTTCATCTGACTGTTGACGAAATGATTCATTAGTTCTTCTGAGTGCAGACACGCTTTCATATATAACTCGCCCTCGATATTCACCTGGCTCAACACATTTGTCACAAGCAGAATAACCACCATGTTGTTTTGTACACTTAAGAAAAGCTCGTGCTGGAGCGTCACAAATAAAACTATGCACTGTAACAGTGAAGTGACTATTTTCAAAATCAAATCCATCATGAAGTAATTCTCCCAATTCTTCCACAAATTGCTTTAAAAAAAGT
Source organism: Xestia ashworthii (assembly GCA_950022955.1). Classification (NCBI taxonomy): domain Eukaryota; kingdom Metazoa; phylum Arthropoda; class Insecta; order Lepidoptera; family Noctuidae; genus Xestia; species Xestia ashworthii. The sequence goes on from OX465555.1 coordinate 16,267,410, forward strand.
TTTAATGGTGATGGTTTAGTTGAACCACAGAAAATAGCAATCAAAAATGGTTTAGCCCTGGAATAATTTTTAAGCATACCTAATATAGGCCACAATTGTGTGTTAGAACTTTTAAAAAGTGGTAATCCATCGACATTGAAGGATATCTTTATTTCTTGGTTCTCAGTGGTGTCCGTAGTAGTAAATAATTTTATTTGTTTTTGTATTTGTGAAAGAATACCAATATAAACCATTGCCCCTGTATCTAGGGCTGTGACTTCTAAATGTAGTGGAGTTTTCAACAAGGTCCTGCTATCTTTGGGTAAATTGGAGCATAATGGAGACAATATTTTAAGGAGACTATTTAAAGAATTATGAGGTATTTGAGCTGTCAAGTCATATTCATTTTTAGAACCATAAACCTCTGGTGAAGTACTAAAAGTTACATTCGTCATTGGTATGTCGTCGAAATTACATAAATTGTTCTCATGGTCAGCTGTACTTTTACTGGCATCGTCACCAGAAACTTTTGTATGTGGCGAAAATTGCAAATTACTTGATGAAGTAGATGGTAAATTACATAACAATGTGCCTGAAGACATAACTCTATCTTCTGTTTCTTTATTTATTTGTGAAATTATAGTTAACTTGGCTTCTCTTGCCCTTCTAAAAAGTTGTCTTTGACCGACTATAGGTTTTCTATTGTATTTAATTTTTTCTGACATTTTTATATCTTCAAAACTCTAGGTACCTACTTGTCAAGTATTACTAACTACTTAGCTAACTCAGTAAACTTTTTTCGAGATTTTGCCAAAGAATAATGCCTAAATCTGAACTAACATATTACATATCACTTACAAAAATTTTGCGCTTAAGAAGTACTTGATTTATCCTTTAACAACTTGTTTTTAACTCGTTCCGGAGCATGCTTCAGCCAAACCTTAATGCAATCTTCGACGTTTTTCTCAGTAACTGATGAAGAAGTGTTTTTAACACCATCTGTAAATAAGCATATGAAATCTGTTAAAATCCGTGGTGAAACAATTTTCAAAAGTAAGTCTGGTGTAATTTTTAACATGAGGCTCTGCTTTGTTTATAAAAAGCAGGGTTGAGTGATTTAACCAAATTCATTTAAATCAATACCTAGGGAATTTAAATTTCATTAGTCGAATAAAAAATCTGAAAATCTGAATCTAAAAGAATCATGACTTTTATCAACCCTGATTATAAGTTGTAGCTGATTAACATTGTTTGGCCATTAATTTCTGTAAATTGTGGCTTAACAAGAGTCACTTGATGGATTTGTATTTTGACTATGTACCCCTAAATATTAATCACTAAACTCACCTACAATACAGTTCCGAAGGCGTAGTTGACAAAATGGTTTTTTGTCAGATCGTTTTCCATAGAAGTTGAAATCCTTTGCCAAACAGTCAGACATCAGTAGTTTCATAATTCGGGTCACTTTACTCGACGTGTCTATTCCACCAAGACTTGTTAAGTATGAAACCTGAAATAAATAAATATACATAAAAAATAAGAATATGCAACAACTAATCTTTGATAAATGCTTGTCACTATTGTACAAACAGTTACCAACTTCAGATGCAAGGAACACAATAGGTGTGTATATTATGATACACATAAAAATACATGATTTTTATTACCAAGTTCTCATAATTTTCTTGAACTTCCAGTAATTTTTCGTTGGTATTCAGTTCATCCAAGGTTTTTAGAGGAAATTTAAAATCTTGTTTCAAAATTCCTTTAAAATTGTTCTGTTTTAGTAGGGATAACATTTGGTCATTTTGTGTCTTTATTTTTGTCAACAACGATACCACCTTTTCTTCAAAACCTGTAATTATGTAATGTATGTAGAATTTAATTAAATTAATCATAAAATGTAATAATAATATGGATTATGGAAACAACAAAACAAACCAAAAAATTAAGTTTCATTAATTACCTGTCAATACTTGTTTTGGTTGACTATCATCATTAATTTGAGCCGATGGACATGCTGGTTCTGAATCTGAAAATATTTTAAATGTGTCATTGACAAAGAACCATTTCATAATTATTTACATTACTACCACAGAAATAGCTTACTTTTTTGAAGTACACTGTCTGGCAATGTATTAAAACTTTTATCAGGGCTTAACAAAGTCAAATTATTGTTTTCCAGCAGTAGGTTCTCAGAGTGGAAGATGTTGGTATGTTCAATATCTAAAAGACATAAATACAATATTACAAACAAATAATAGTTAAAAATGAAATGCCTCAAATACTAAGCTGATGTTTATAATAATAGTAACAAATAGGACCTCCCTTACCTATTACTATATACATGACCTAGGTCAATGTGTGTAAGATTCCCCCAAACTTAGATTCCAAAATAAAAATATTCCCACATGAATCTAAATACATAATTAATAATTTATTTTTGATTAATGTATGTATAAGTGCTCTATGGAAAGAAAAAATGAGTGATTTTTATTCTCACTTCTCAAAGGTTTTTGGTACAGCAGACATCAAGCTACCCAAACCTGTCAAATTTTCCCAATCAATCTTGAACTTAATGCTTTAACTATAAAGTTGAAAATCTACAAAAAATTAACAGATTGTTGTAGATTGCTTGATGTACTGGTGTCTGTACATAGATTCTTATTCAAATAGAAACATAAAGTAAGTTAAGCAGAATTTTTAAATAGGTAGCTTACTTTTTTTAAGCACACTGTCTGACAATGTCGGAAGACTTTTATCAGGGTTTAACAAAATCAATTCAATGTTTTCTGGCAGGTCCTTGGTGTGGATGAAACTAGTATCATCAATATCTATAGACAACAAAATTATTGTTAGCAGGAAAAAGCAGTTGATTACAAAGCCCAAGTCCATCAACAGTGCAGCTGAAGACTGCCCAGTGACATGCATGCAACTGTTGTTGAGGATTATTATGAAAACACTTACTTTTTGGGGTTGAGCAAGGCATTAAATTTCCACAGGCAGAAGTCTGATTTTGTTTTACATCTGTTTAAGAAAAAAAATGAAACAATTTTACTAACTACTAATTATTAATAACATTTTTGTGTGCAAGTAATACTCGTACAAACATCTTACATGGTATAAATTGTTTTTTTAGAGATGGTGGGCGTATGTGGTCAATGACCTCTTCATCTCCACTTGAATCCAGGTATCGTTTTGTTTGGTGTATTCTACGTTTTGGTCTTGAGGCCTCAGTTTTGTCTTCAATTTCGTCTTCTGTTGTTAAGTCTGAAGTAACCTCTGCTAGTTTCAATTTCTTTTTTGCTTTATCCAAGCTGTCTTAAAAGATACAAACACCATTCAAACCATGCACATATTATTATAATAACGTCCAACACTTCACCTTCGAGATTTAAATATTAAGGCATACCCCTGTCCAAAGCAATTTAGTTTGAATGCAACTCTCAATGTCATCATTTATTGTAATGGCCCCAAAAGTTAACCTTGTGCAATTATTTTTTTATATTTACGAACATTTGGCGAACACTCCCAACTCAACCAAGACACCAAACAAGCACACAGCTCTATATCGTGTAAGTAGGTACTTAAATAAGGGAGGTACTGAAACTGATAATTTTCGATGATTCTACTTCGCAATTCGCTAAACTTCATTATCATGCAACAACTCAACACATTTCCCAACTGTACATTCATGAAAGCGTACCTACACCTCGTGCATAAAGAATAAGACGACCCACTGACCGAAAACCTTAATAGATACTTAGGTGATAGGTGGTAGCACGGAACCTGTCTGTTCCGTGGGTGGTAGGCTCTATCCTGTGTAGGTAGATCACAATAATTTGTAATTCAATTAGAAAAAATGTACATACCAGTCTCATATAATACTCTTTGGACATTATAAAGATGCCATTTATCATCTGGTGATGCCTGTTTAATGAGTAGCCGATCAAATTCTTTTGATCCTTTTATTGGCGGCCAGTGCACCTCACATTTTCGAGGCGTCAGCCAATCTGAGTTAACTATGGAAAGAGTTCCACCATCAGTATCGGTAAACTGTATTATGGCGTACATTATTTACACTATTTGCACACTTTTACTTACACTGCACGACACGAGACCCAAAATCACAGAACTTATACCTAATAGTGCCCAAACCCCAAAATGAAAATTGGGGGGAAAAGAAATGTCAAACAAACTTTTTTTTTTTGTTGTTGTTAAATTTATCCCTTACGGGAAAGGCAAAGGGATCATAGCCCATACAGCCTTGTCTGTTGTATATTACCTATGTCTTCAGTAATTTGCTATAAAATACTAATGCCAAGCATTTTATAGCTTTCTGGAAGCTTCGGCGACAATTCTGCACATTCAGGTCGTGAAGCCAAGGTTCCTGGCAGAGGTGATACGTATGGAAAAGTCACGTTTCACATATCACAGAATCTCTTGACTTTCCAATGAATTTGCAACATTCCACATCAAAGTTCACTTTAATGAGCATTACTACACAAAACGGCACTAATTTTATGCACTAAAACCCACAATAAACCACTGAAATGAATATTACAAATCATTGTCGACCATCTTTTACAGAATTCCCGCCAAAACTCCATGTCAAACAAACGTTGGTTCCGAACTTGAATGAGAGGTTTTCATTTTATGAATTAAAAAAAAAAAATAGTTTCCAAGAACTCTGTAGATGGCGTTGACCCGACTACGTTACTAGTGTCAAAGTCAAAACGCTTGGCGTGGTTGCCAGCTTAAGGGTTTTGCCCCTAAATTTAGGGACTAGAATTGTTAAAAGGGACATTTTTAGGGCCAAGAATTTTTAGGGGGGTTTTTAGGGGCTCCAAATATTACGACTTTCATCTTTAGGAAAAAGATGCATGCCTTCACTTATACACAAATCCACAAGGCAACGACTTCTCTTCTTTTTCTCTTGGGATATTTTCTTTCTGGCGTGGAAAACCCAAAAAATACTGGTAAGTATTGTTTTATTTTTCCTTGTTGTTTATTTACCTATTTTCAAAATATCAATGTGATGTGATGTGACAATGACATTACTTTATTTATTTACTTTTAATGTACGTTTCGTTTTACGTTCTCAAAATAACATACATACAAGTGTAATAATCAAAAAATTGTCACGTTCCGTTCCTTCCAGTAACGTACCCCGGTCAGCGCCATCTATCCAGCGACTAGGAGAGTTGAAAAAGAAAATCCCTCATTTATCCCTTACGGGAAAGGCAAAGGGATCGTAGCCCATACAGCCTTGTCTGTTTTAATATTTTATGTCTTCAGTAATTTGCTATAAAATACTAATGCCAAGCATTTTATAGCTTTCTGGAAGCTTCGGCGACAATTCTGCACATTCAGGTCGTGAAGCCAAGGTTCCTAGCAGAGGTGATCCGTATGAAAAAGTCACGTTTTACATATCACAGAATCTCTTGATTTTCCAATGAATTTGCAACATTCCACATCAAAGTTCACTTTAATGAGCATTACTACACAAAACGGCACTAATTTTGTGCACTAAATCCCACAATAAACCACTAAAATGAATATTACAAATCACTGTCGACCATCTTTCACAGAATTCCCGCCAAAAACCCCTCAAACGTTCCGAACGTTCGATGACACGTTCCGTTCCAAGATTGCGTTCCGTTTTATTAGAAAATGGACGGAAGATATGAAATGGCAGTTGTTTCTTGATTTTTATTCTTTTAAAAAGTGTGTAATAAAGTGGTTGGTATTTAATTTATTGTGATGGTGTTTTATACCTTGTGCGTGTGAAAGGCGTACAAAAAATTACCTTAGTATCACGTTATTATGACGTCCCTATGTAGCCACGATACTGACGTACAAAAAATTACCTTAGTATCACGTTATTATGACGTCCCTATGTAGCCACGATACTGACGTACAAAAATTACCTTAGTATCACGTTATTATGACGTCCATATGTAGCCTTAATACTGACGTACAAAAAATGACCTTAATGAAACGTCAATACGACGTACAAAGCTGGTCAGCTTTGTACGTCGTGGAACCGACCCTAAATTGACTTACAATTGACGTCGTTTTTACGTCGTCGACGTCTTTTGCTACCTGGGTCCTCGAACCAGCCCTTGGAATAGGTGTATATCTTGGGGTGAGACTGAGAAAGGAATTGGCAAGAAAGCAATTGGCGAAGAAGAACCCACTTGTAGTCCGCTAGGTCCTGCTACTGGCGAGATACAATCGTCAATTTGGCATATGAATCAACCAGGAGGGCGGGTGCGTTGGATCTGGTCGACAGATCAGTATGTGGTATTTCTTCGTTGACTGCCAAGGGACGGTCTGTTACACGATTTGGTGCAAAGTCAGCATCAGTAAAAATATTTCCATTAAATGAACTTATAACAGTGCAAGTAAACCCAGCAATGGCCTTTGTATCAGTAACAGCAAGAGGAAATGCTTTTTTTGACAATACCGGGAATGTCATGTACCTATAGTCAGCGTTTGACCGGGATTATTTCGCATTCAGTTGTCTGTAGCTGTGTTTATATTTTTTTATGGTAATTTTCTTACGTCACATGGCAAACATTGTACTTTTTTTGTGGCATTATCTTTGAAATGCTCGTCAGCCGCTTTTCTGTATACGTCCATAATATGCCAGTGGTCCTTCTTGCTGTCGTTCTCACTCGCTGTCGCGGCATTCTGTTGGTAAATAAAAACGATTAATTAACATAAAACAATGAGTGAATCACACTAACCACACTAATCCATAATGCAATCATTATGGATTAGTGTGGTTACACGATTGGTACCCGTAGTGGTGTGTTACTTTTGTACCCAACAACGTTTTTGTTAATTCATGAATGCTTACATAAAAATAGAACTTGCTATTACAAAATGAACAACAACACTGTGTAAACAATCTAATAAAAAACTACACTGCAAATAGTCACATTGATATCACCATTTTAACACTACGTAAACACTAAATGAGTAAATGTCAAAAAACTTACTTTTAGTTCGTAAAATCACGTGGCGTCCTCTAGCACAACTTTACGGCACGAAGCGAGTGCGGCGACTAAATGCAAGCGGGGGGAGCGTTGTCGGCTGTCTCCTGGAGGTAGCGGAGCAGCGTTTCGAACATTTGATATACCTACAGAGCGTTTGTTACTTTCGACCCGCCGTTACTTTTGTACCCGGTCTCCCCTACATGAAAGCACCCATGCTAAATCCTGAGTTAAAATCGGCACTGTCTGATTCCAACATTAAGAAAGATTCATACAGTGAGCAGAAACAAAATCAAATGGCCAGCTGTATCTCGGCAATTGGCAAAGCATTGAATGTAGCTTTGTCCCAACCCGAAAACATTCCACAAGATATTATTAAAACACTCAGTGATGCAGGGCGGCTAATGTGCGACACGCACTACAGAGAATCTCTGTCTAGAAGATTCACTATCATTAATGCCATAAGTAAACAAAAAAGAGAAATAATAAAAAACACTAAAATTGATGATTATTTATTCGGTTCTAACTTGTCTGACTATCTTAAATCCACCAAGGCTATAACAATGTCTGCCTCAGAACTGAGATTCACCGCCAATAGTGCGAGATTCAATCAACAGCGTAATCAACCGAGTACTTCTACGTATCGTCAAAACGGTGCTTTAAACGCACGGGGGGCACCGCGGGCACCAGCCGCCGAGTCGCGAGTGTACCCCAACCAAACTCGGCGCCAGCCACTGCCGCCGCCGCCGCGGGACCATCGCCGAGCGCAGACGGCCACACGTGCACGGACGACCAACTACTCAGCCCGACGCCGCTAATCACTTCGGCACAGGTAGATAACAATAATATACCTATAGCTGGCCGGTTACAGCATTACTTTAATGAATGGCATCGTATAACAAAGGATAAAACTATCCTTTCTTGGATTAAAGGATATCAAATACCTTTTATTTGTGAACCACATCAGACGGGCACACCTAAAAGGATATTCATGCTTACAGAATCTAACATAATTGATAATTGCATTTCTGAGCTATTAGAATCAGGTTTTATTTCTCAATGTACCCCATGTGAAAAGCAATTCATTTCACCTATATTTACAGTACCTAAGTCTAACGGAAAACATCGTTTCATCCTTAATTTAAAAGAATTAAATAAATTCATTCATGTTGACCACTTTAAAATGGAAGACTATCGCACGGCTATAAAATTAATCGATCATAATTGTTATATGGCAAGTATAGACTTAAAAGATGCGTATTTTTTGGTTGCAATTGCAAAAAGTGACAGGATTTACCTTCGTTTTACTTGGAACTCAAAAAGATATAATAATCAATTATTTGAATTTAACGTCTTGCCATTTGGACTCTGTACTGCACCCTACGTATTCACTAAGTTACTAAAACCTGCATTACATTATTTACGTTCATTGGGTCATTTATCAGTAAACTATATAGACGATTTCTTATGCATCGGTAATTCATATAAAAGCTGTCTTAATAACGTCGAAGCGACACAAGAGTTATTAATAAAATTAGGTTTTTTAATCAATACTGACAAAAGTAAAATTCACCCAACTAAAAAATGTCTGTTCCTTGGTTTCATATTTGATTCAAGAAACATGTCCCTAACATTACCTTTAGAAAAGAAAAAGCGCATAAAATTAATGTCAAACAAATTGTTAAATACAAACAAATGCACAATCAGAGAACTTGCTAGATTCATAGGTCTACTAACATCAGCATGCCCCGCAGTCAAATACGGCTGGTCATACACAAAGCTTCTAGAAAGAGAAAAATTTCTGGCACTAAATTATTCTGACAATTACAATAAACAGATGATATTACGAAATAACATAAAAAATGATTTAATTTGGTGGAAAGAACATATTGACGCTTCATTTTGTTCTTTTCAATCAAATGATTATGCACTTGTAATATTCAGCGACGCCTCAACCACTGGCTGGGGCGTAGCTTGCAATAACAAAACCGCCCATGGACATTGGAAACATTCCCAATCATCATTACACATAAATACTCTTGAGTTACTTGCAGCTTTTTATGGACTAAAAATCTTTGCATCACACCTTAAATGTTGCAATATCTTACTCAGAATAGACAATACCACAGCAATTGCCTATATCAATAAAATGGGAGGTATACAATTCATACATCTGAATAATATTGCACGCGACATATGGCAATGGTGTGAAAGGCGCAGTATACATGTTTTTGCATCTTATATCCAATCCAAAGATAATTTAATAGCAGACTATGAATCTCGTCAGGAATATAACAGAGACACAGAATGGGAACTAGCAGTATACGCATTTAATAAAATAACACTTTCTCTCGGTATTCCACAGTTCGATTTATTTGCAAGTAGTCAGAATCATAAATGTTATAGATATGCTTCCTGGAAATTAGATCCAAATTCCGAAATTATCGATGCATTCACATTCAATTGGAAAAACTTAAAATTTTATGCTTTTCCCCCTTTTAGTCTTATCTCAAAAGTCTTACAAAAGATTAAAAATGACAAAGCAGAAGGGATAGTAGTGGTGCCATATTGGCCGACACAACCGTGGTACCCAGTCTGGTTAAAATTACTCATTTCGAAGGTACTGTATTTTAATCCTGACAAAAATTTACTGTGTTCTCCTTTCAGGGAGGAGCATCCTCTCCACACGGATCTCACCCTGATGGCAGGGAAATTATCCGGCAGTCGCTACTAAGGCGCGGAATACCCAACGCTTCTCTCGATATAATGATGGCCTCTTTCTCCATAAACACGCTGAACCAATATAATACTTCATTAAAATCATGGTGGCTATATTGTGAAGGAAAAGGATTAGATTACTGTAATTCCCACACTAATCAATTATTAGAATTCCTTACTGAGAAATTTAATTCAGGTGCTAGTTACAGCACACTTAATAGTTATCGTTCTGCAATATCAATATTGTTAGGTCAGGATGTAACTTGTAACGATTATATAAAAAGGTTCTTCAAAGGGGTCTATCGTGTAAAGCCACCCGCACCAAAATACCACACCACCTGGAATCCAAAACTTGTGTTAAATTATCTAACAAATTATTACCCTAATGATTCTATTACACTAAAAGATTTGTCTTTAAAAACTGTTACTCTTTTAGCACTAGCATCTGCTCAGAGAATGCAAACTTTAAGCTTAATAAAAATAAAAGATATTGCTTTTGATTCAGACAAAATTATAATTAAAATCGAAGATTTAATAAAAACCTCAAGGCCTGGTGCTTACCAACCATTAATCATGTTGCCGTATATCAAAGAAAACCCTAAGATTTGCCCAGCTTTAACTCTCGAACATTTTATATAAATACAACTGTTTGTTTACGTCAAGAAGATTCTTTATTTTTAAGTTATCAAAAACCACATAAAAAAGTGGGTTCACAAACTTTGTCTCACTGGGTAAAACAAGTTCTAGAAAAGAGTGGCATAGATGTAAAATTGTATGGCGCACACAGTACAAGGCACGCATCTACGTCTGCTGCTAGCAGAGCAGGTGTAAATCTGGAAACTATTCGAAAGGCCGCAGGCTGGAGTGAATCTTCCCATGTGTTCCAAAAATATTATAACAAGAATGTATGTACCCCTAATGAAACTGAATTTGTAGATGCACTCTTTAGATGATTATTTGTTATTGTTGTATGTTAAATGATTATTACAAACAGATAAGTTAACATTATGTTTCAGTGATTAAAATTTATTCAATAACATATTTCGATCGCTTCAATACTAAATTTTTTCGATGCTCTAAACATCTGCATGTAAACTGTAGTCATCTTCGGGAGAGATACGAAGTATAATTAAGAATCAAACGAACTTACCTTGTGAAGTTTGATATCTAATTATACGAGTGTCTCGACCGAAGATGACTACACTCCCCCCCTCCCTGATAATCCCGAGACCTATCGAAAAAAATATCTAGCTCTAAAAAATGAGTCAAGGATTAGCTTGCAACGGCAATGGCGGATTGAACTGCAGAGGGGAAATTAGTCAATACACTACTTTTTCTGTATTTATTTAAAAATAAATTCTAAAAGCATTTAAATAGCTTTAAAAAGTGTGATTAGGACAGCATCAACTCTCGTACTGCTGCATGTAAACTGTAGTCATCTTCGGTCGAGACACTCGTATAATTAGATATCAAACTTCACAAGGTAAGTTCGTTTGATTTAGTGTTGCCCAAATGCAAGACCAAGACGAGACCTTAGCCAGTCTTGGTCTTGGTCTTGCGTCAATACACCTGGTCTTGGTCTTGGTATTGCGCTCTCAGTCTTGGTCTTGGTCTTGGTCTTGCAGCAAGAGTCTCGCAAGTCTTGCGAGACTCTACTACTTAGACTAGACTAAACGGAAAACGGACGAAACGTCGGGCTTATATTAAAGGTAAAATTCGCGATAAATACCCGTTTACATATATTTCATAATGTAGACAAGACTACTAGCAAATACCTATTAGCCTATTGCTATTTACATACATCTTCAAGGTCATTTAGTTTTATCCGCTTGTCCCTACCAAAATAGGTAATAATTTTGTATGCCTCTGTCCGTACTCTGTGGCGGCGCATGCGGCGGTCAAACAGTGTCAAATGCTGTGTGATACACTTGTTGCAGTCTTTGATACACTGCGGCGTCTTTCGGTAAATGATCAAGTAAGTAGGTACATAATACACCGACTGACCAACGGTTTATTCGCGGAACGTCAAATTTTCCCAATCAATCACGAACCTTAATGCTTTAGCGATAAAGTTGAAAATCTGTTAAAGAAATTTGGCAGATTGTAGTAGTTTGATGTGCTGGGATCTGTTCCATAACATTGGCTGGCCTATAACCTGTTACTAGACCTACTCGACTCGCTGCTAGTTTTCAATTTTGCTGAATAGAAGAATAACATAAACTTTGAAACATAAGTACCTACATAATGTTTACCAACCTACTAATGTTAGATCTGCACATTAGACAAGCATAATAAAGGGTGTAAAACACCTCTTCACGAAGCCGAGAAGCACTTGTTCTCCCCATCATTGTGATCATTTTTTTGTTCTACACCATACCTGGGAACCTTCTTGTTACGGAGATATGGGGGGTCAAAGTTACAACTTTTTGATGTTTTTTTTTAAATACAAGTTTTTTTTTGTAAGATTTAGACTTGTAACACCTCCACGACCCCTGTACTATTCAATCCATCCATCAGCACAATGTTTTAAGTGCGTTACATTGAGTTCTACCCCAAAACATGATATATAACCTCAAAAAAAAATTGTTTCATAAGAAAAAGTTACTTAGTTTAATGTACAGAATGCTTGGTTAACGGCTTTGTGATGAGGTGGTTTACACCCTGTATAATACTATAGGTAGATATACCTACAAGGTATGAAATGAACTTTGCCAGAAAATTATGTTAGGTTAGTACATTTTTATCACATGGGAACATAAATTTGTGAGTAACACGCTACCTACTTAATAAATAGTCGAAATATAATAATCAATACAATACCTTTTAGTGTTATGACGATACGGTTTTGATACTGGGGAACGACTCTCACAATCGGGATTGAAACCAAATCCCTACTTAACAACGCCCACATCTCAGTTTGACTTAACTGCGAGACGCAAGAGTCTTGCAGGCTTAGTCTTGTCTTGCTCAAATCTTGCAGGGTTCAGTCTTGGTCTTGGTCTTGCTCCAATATGTAGGTCTTGGTCTTGGTCTTGGTCTTGCAAAAATGCAAGAACAAGACCAAGACTGCAAGACCAAGACTGATTTTGGGCAACACTAGTTTGATTCTTAATTATTCAAGCTTATTGCAGTCGAAGAAAGCTTGGCAGCTTGACAACTAATGACAGCTAATAATAGAGTCGTCAAGCCAACCGAGCTTATTGGATTAACTACTGAAATATTACCGTTGAAGCACGGTTGAATAATTTTCTTGTCAACTGGTTTATAGCACTATCATGCTGAAGTTTGAAGATTAAAATATTATACCGATGCACTGTATACGATATTATGGATTCAATCAATTGTTATAAGGTTTTTTGTTTATCTTTTTATTGCTTCTTCGGAATACATATAAAAAAAACTCTTCAGGTAATTTACAGGCTTACATGAATCGTATGCTTTTATTTTTGGCATGGAGTTCCAAAAATGGATGAATACACACGACATGCACGCTTTCAATGAGATGAAATTACATGACTTTACTGCATTGCAATCGCAACTTTAAAGCTTCATAAGGTTTTAATTTCTAGACATGTGTTAATGTTTTTTCTCATTCTTGTTTCTTCTTATTTCAATTTTAATTACTAAAAAAAATATTGAAAAATTGTTAAGTTACTTTAAAGTGTCTTATTTTATTGTATTTTATTATTTAATTCCTAACCATTGCTGAAATGGTGAAGGAAAACATCTTGAGGACACCAGCATGTTCCAATTTGAAGATTTGTGGCTTCTGCTGCGTGCTGGATTATGTCCCACTCATTTTAAGATTCTGTACCAACAGTGTAAGCGCTACAGGCTAGTACTAGGTATGTTTTATAAGATACCAACAATCTCCTCATAAGAAAATAAAATATTTTCATAATCTATTAAGGTTACTAGCAAAATTAGTAGAACCAACCCATAAATAATTCTCTGTACATTATTATTTCCTTTTCTCGCTGACGTAAGAACAATAAGGTGCAGGTATTTTCTGTATTCAACTTATCAAGGAGACTTAAGGCGTCTGGCAGGTTGTTCAAAGGAGGTGTCTCGGCTTCCTAGCCCCGTGCTGATTAATTCGAGGGGCTCATAAGCCCGATTAAAAGTTTCCCTATCAAGGGAATGATGAACTTATTACATATAATTACGTTCCAACGTTTTATTATGAATATTGTTATTGAAGAATTTCTTAATAACGTATTAGGCCCCGTTCGCAATATGTCGTGACGAGAGATAATCGTATAGTTTTAAGTGTCGTGGCTGTGTATTTAAATAGATTTGTTCACTTTTTTTGTACTTTATTAGTAAGAACTAATTCTTAATAATTAATTACGATCTAGCCTAAAAGACTAATAAGCAATTTAGCTCTAACTTAATATGTAACGTGATAGAATATGTTAAAACTAAGAATAGTGTTTATTTGCACTTTTACTCAAGTCCGTAGCACTTTCTTAGAGTCTATTATAAAACACTATGTACATGTGTTATATGTATAGCACAACATTGGTACTATTACTCATTCACTTTGAACACTACACTAATTCAAAAGGTTTAGTTCTTTTTAGCCTACGCACTAAGTTGTTAACTGTTCACATTTATATATAGGGCTTTTTCAAACAAAAAATCGACGCTAAATGAATCGTTACGACATAGTGGGAACTCGGCTTTAGGGTATTAGGTGCGTCATTAAAGATGCAAGGTTAGTATGAAATACTTTTTACGCTAGGGGTTTTGTGTCGAAGTAGGCTTTTTATCTTGGGTATTTAAACTTCAATTAATATTTTAACTATTTAATCTTTTTGAAGACAAAAGGTACACACGCGGAACTGATGCTATAGGTATTCTCTACCACTTAATTAAGGGTATGTGTTTAGAATTAAACAAACTTTGTTTCGATGAAACTACTTATATTCAATAATAATGAACACTTTACAGATTTGATGCCTTTTGTACGAAGATTATATAAAATTACTTTGATTAGGTTAGGACGTGTTAACAGATCGGTCGTCGTTGCGGAGTGGAGCGGCCGGGCGGCTCGCGCCGCCGCCGGCGCCCGCGTCCCTCGCTCTTCGCCCCTCGCCCCTCGTCCGTCCTACTAGTGATGCGCGCGTACATCCTCCCGGGCCTTGAAAGTGTGGCTTTCAAACTTAGGCTTTATTTGTAGTAGCAGCGCCAAGATCTTCATTCTTCGCGCCGTCTTCTTTTGCGTCATTAGAGGCCGGTAGTATGCACATTTTGTTAATTGCCCTCCTTAGTGTGCCCTTTGACGTTAATACATCGGCAACTCTGCTGATTCCATCTTTCCCAGGGTATAATTGGGTGATACGGCCAAGTTTCCATTGTAGTGGGGGAAGATTTTCTTCTTTGAGGATCACCAGATCGCCCACACGAAGCTCGTATTGCCTCGTTCTCCACTTGGTCCGTTCCTGAAGTTCGGCAACGTACTCCCGGCGCCATCTCTCCCAAAATTGTTGTCTCAGTTGTTCAATGTATTGGTATCTGTTGGGGTGCTTGCAGGTGATAGGCAACGATGGCACTGAGGTAAGAGGTCGCCCTATAAGAAAGTGCCCTGGGGTCAGAGGGGAGGGATCGGTTGGATCGGTTGAAAGAGGAGTAAGGGGACGTGAATTTAAAATGGCTTCGATTTGTGTAAATAGAGTCGCAAGCTCCTCGAATGTCAGGGAAGCATTGCCGGCTACACGCTTAAAATGGTGCTTTGCTGATTTAACGCCTGCCTCCCATATGCCTCCGAAGTGAGGCGAGTATGCGGGGCTAAACACGAATTTAATGCCTTCATTATTGGCATAATTAATAGCTGACTCACGACTGGACCTGAGTATTCTACATATTTCATTGTTCGCGCCCCTGAAATTGGTACCATTATCGCAATATATAATATTAGGTTTACCTCTTCTAGAGACAAACCTTCGCAAAGACAAAATGAAAGCATCAGTGCTCATATCGCTGACTAACTCTAAATGAATCGCTTTGGACGAGAGGCACACAAACAAACATAGGTAGCATTTTGAAATACGATTGCCTTTACCCTTACGGCTAGAGATCATAAACGGGCCAGCAAAATCGACACCGCACGAGTAGAAAGGAAACATAGAAAAGCTTCTTTCGGCAGGTAAGTTTACCATTAAAGGTTGTAATGTCTTCCCACGTAGGCGAATACAAACTATGCACTGCTTTGTCGTGCTACGTGCTAAGTGTCTGCCACCTATAGGCCAAAATCGTTCTCTTATTGAAGCTAGAAGATGTTGAGGACCAGCGTGAAATAAGCGTTCATGTTCATACCTTAATATTAATTTAGTTAAATGATGTTTTGCATCTAAAATAATGGGGTGTTTCTTATCATAAGCAAAATCAAAGTTTTGAATTCGACCCCCAACTCTTAATATGCCATCTGAATCAATAAAGGGATTTAGAGGCAATAATTTAGACTTACAACTAAGAGTTTTATTATTTCTAATCAATTTAATTTCTTCTGCATAGCTTTCTATTTGACTAAACCTAACTAACACTAGCAAAGAATCATCTAATTCCTTAGTATCTAATGGTCCATTAATTTTTGCATTTCTATATTTACAATTATTTAGGAAACGCTGTACATAGGCATATATTCTCTTTAATCTATTTAAATTAGAGTATTTTTCAAACTGAATTATTTTGTTTGTAACAACAACATGACATTCAATGGTGTGCGAGTGTTTAAGTTCAGGTAACAAGTTAGGGATTTGTGTGTGGTTTTGTGTAGGCCAGCAAGTTGGGTCATTAGCGAGGAACGAAGGCCCTTCCCACCAGAGGAGAGAGGACTGCAATTGCTTAGGAGTCACACCTCTAGACGCAATATCTGCTGGATTTTGATCTGTGGGAACATGACAAAAGGTGAATCCACTTGCAAGTTGATTGATTTCATTTACTCGGTTACACACAAATATTTTAAGATCCCTGGGTGGGGTTTTCACCCATCCTAGCACAACCTGTGAATCAGACCATATAAATTTACGATTGATATTACAATTTAATGACTCTAACACCTTTGAACATAAACGTGCACCTAATAAGAAACCACATAACTCTAATCTTGGAATAGTCGTTGGGTTCATTGGTGCAACTCGTGCCTTAGCACATAACAACCTGATTGTAACTTCCTGGTTCTGATTTACAGAACGCAGGTAAATGCAGGCTGCATAGGCTTGTTGAGAGGCATCTACAAAACAGTGTAGTTCTATATTTTCGGGTGTATCACACAGAACTCGCCTTGTAATACGAATATTAGTTAAATTTGAAAATTGCTTTAATAGCTCAGCCCACTTTTTACAAAACTCAACTGGTACTGGATCGTCCCAGTCCAGCTTAGAAGACCATAATTGTTGAAGTAAAATTTTAGCTACTATCGTGCAGGGACACAATAATCCTAAGGGATCAAATACCTTAGAAGTAGTAGAAATAACTGACCTTTTAGTAATATGAGTAGAAGGCTCTAGGTCTGTTGAGAATTGCAGTGAATCGGCCTTGGGACACCAGTTGAGACCTAATACACTAGATTCTTTATTGAAATCAATGGGTTTTGAAGAACCACATTCACTGTCAAATAATTGAGGACAGTTTGTTCGAAATTTCCTGAGGGGTAGGCATGCAGAATTAAGTGTATTTACAACTCCATGATATATGTGTTTTAGCCCTTCTATAGATTCTGACCCTGTATTTAGGTCATCTGCATAAAAATCATTTCGTATTACACAAGCTATAGACTCATCCTCACATTCATTAGCCAGTTGTAAGAGGCATCGAGTACTTAAAAATGGTGCAGAGGCAGTTCCATACGTAACTGTATTGAGTTGTAAAACATCTATAGATTGTGACTTATCATCACGCCACAAAATAAGCTGTAGATGGCGCTGCTGTTGCTCGACTTCAATTTGCCTATACATTTTCTCGATGTCGGCTGTGAGAATGAATTTATGCCTGCGAAATCTTAATAAAATAGATATTAAATCACTCTGCACTACTGGACCAATCATTTGTATTTGGTTCAGTGATTTACCAGAGCTAGTTTTAGAAGAGGCATTAAATACTACGCGGAGCTTAGTAGTTTCGCTCTTTTCACGAATGACTGCGTGATGAGGCATGTAGTACCCAAATATTGGTTTAGCAATTTTAGTTAAATGCCCTAAACTTGCATATTCATCTATAAATGCCTTGTAGTTTGCCTTTAAGTCAGGATATTTTATAAATTTTCTTTCTAAACTCTCAAAACATTTTTTAGCTATATAGTATGAGTCCCCAAGAGCCCTTTCAGGCGACTCTTTCAAAGGCATTAACACAGAAAATCTACCATTCGTTAAGCGAGACAAGTTTTCTTTGAAATGATCCTCACAAAGTTGCTCTTCCATGGAATATGTTTTTGTGGTTGGTAAGTCATCAATTTTCCAAAATTTTTCTAACGAGTCCTTTATCTCTTGAGTAAAATTACAATAAACCTTTGAAACGGACTGATTACCATGTATGGGGCCACTTATGAGCCATCCGAGCATAGACTCCTGTAAAACCAGTTTATTACTACCTAGCTTGATTAAATTAGAGCCAACTATCTCCCAATACACATCTGCTCCTAAGAGGATGTCGACCTCAGCCGGGGAAAAATAGTCAGGATCAGCTAGAGTAATATTTTCAGGTAACTTTATATGTTCTGTATTAATTGTAGCATTTGGTAAGATTCCCGTTATTCTAGGTACTACAAGACACTTAACATTTAATTCGAAAGGCATACATCTAGATTTAATTTTAATATTACAACTTCCAGTAATATTACATGTAGCATTATTTATCCCACAAATGCTCACTGAACTACCGGGGTTGATTGCTAGCCCTATCTTCCCTTTTAATTTGTCTGTAATGAACGATGACTGACTACCTGTGTCCAGCAGCGCACGGGCTGTATATTTTTTATTATTTATGACAATTTGGACTAGCGCCGTACTTAACAAAACTTGGTCATTAGATGCCACTGACAGTGACACAGGCAATGAGGAAGATGTAGAGGGTTGTTCAGTTTCAGTAGTAGATGTAGGGTCGCTTTTACTTATATGAATTAATGTGTTGTGTTTCCTTTTGCATTGACGACAAACAGCTTTCAGCTGACATTGAAAGGCATTGTGACCACTGTGCAAACAATTTTTACATAACTTTAACTTGTTCACTTCATGTAGTCGCTCGTCTACATTCATATTTTTAAATTTCAAACATGTATGCAAATGATGATTTTCATTGCATAAAACACAACTATTCTTGTTTTCTTTTTTATCAACAGATACAATTAGGCTTTTAGATTGGTTGGTTACCCTAGGTTTATAACCCACCTGTTTGTCAGGACGACTATTATTACAATAGGCAGTCTCAAGTATGTCAGCTCGACTACGAAGAAAAGAATAAAATTCCGTAAGTGAAGGTAATTCTGCAAGATTGCACTTATATTCCTCCCACTTTCTACTCGTGTGAATATCTAGTTTTGCTGAGACCGTAAAAATAATAAGAATTTCCCACATATTAGTAGGCTGGGCAAGAGTTGACATAAGAGTGTCAAGAGCCCGCAAATGTTTTGATACATGGTCAACAACAAACCGCAATGATTTAAAAGATTCCCTTTGAATCGACTCAATGTTAAACAATGCTTTTAAATGATTATTTATTAATAAGTTTTTGTTATCATATCTTTGACATAACAGGTCCCATGCAACCTTGTAATTTTTTGAACTAAATTCTATTGACTTAATAACAACGGATGCACTACCTTCCAGTGAAGATCTTAGATAGTGGAATTTATTAATTGGAGCAATACTTTGATTGCTGTCAATCACTGACTCAAATGTGTCTTTAAATTCTATCCAGTTAAGGTAATTCCCATCAAATGTAGGAAGTTTGATTGTAGGTAATTTTATGCCATTGAATGAATGGCAGCTACCATAAGATGCATGTTCACTGTTTTCACCGTCACAATTTCCATTTTCAGGCTTTTTCAGCGGTGAATTAGCTAAAGTATTTTGGCTCTTCGCTATTAAATGAATGAACTGAGTCTCTAAGCTATCTCTTTCTTTAATTTGCTCTGAACTATCAGAATGCAATAAATCGATTTTGCTTTGTATGACCTCAAACTCTTCCATAAGCGATTGAATTTTATTTAATTTTAATTCTAATTCTCTATATTGAATAGAAGAGATTTCTTTTGAACCAATTAAACTATTTAAATAATCAGAAAATCTTGTTACCCGTCCCTTGATAATACCACGCTCCTTGACTAACTTTGTTAATTCTACCTTGAGCTCTGATTCACTCATTTTTATAGATTGAAATTGTACCAAACAATAACACAGGTGAACGAACAATGAAATAGGCAACAAATGTGCACTCAAACCCGTTTGAAGAGCCGAGAAGCTCAGGTCCAGTCGCTCGCGCTGGTGCTAGCACGACGCGATGCTCAGGGCAGCTCGCGCCGAGCAGACAGCTTAGGCCAGCAGCGCACGTGGCGGCGCACGCGACGGAACCGGACGGGGGGCTGCGATGCCGAGACCGTTGGCGCTCCTCTTCACGGAGGTACGCTGGAAATAGTCGGCGTATGGTATTGAAATAATGATATTTCGATAACGGTAGCGTGGTGCTGGGGTATGTAGGTATTAGATAGGTTATAGACAACCTGGGAGTTTAATTTAGAATATAGAACGAGCTGGGTATGCTAGCCGGTTGTAGTTATAGCTGGAATTAGGCTTTAACAGAAAGAAACTTGTTCATTTTAGGTTAAATGCGTGCATAAAGCATGGGCGCGTGCTCGTATTTTATAGCTTAGGAATCTATAAGAAACTTAACGCTGCACGTGCATGTATTTTGCGTAACACCAAGCATAAACATAAACCCAACACTCGAGCAGCAAGTCGGCCATTCACACAATGCGAGAACAATAGGATCGAAAGATAGGTACCTAGATTGGTAAGAAAAGGTTGGGAATTTAGGACAGGGCTTACTCTCCTTGGGCTAGACCTCCGGTTCACGATGTCCCCAATGGCTCCCGAAGCAGCAAGCACGGTCAGTGGGTCGTCTTAGGCGCCAACACCAGTTCCTTTTCTTTTCTTCTTTCGATCGGGCTCGCTTGGTCGCTGAGTATGACCAAGAAAATGGCGGCTGCCGCGTTCTCGTACGACGTCCGCAAAACGACCTTTTTGTTATTTGAAGATTGCAGTCCTGTCACGGTCGCCACTTTTGTTTAGAATTAAACAAACTTTGTTTCGATGAAACTACTTATATTCAATAATAATGAACACTTTACAGATTTGATGCCTTTTGTACGAAGATTATATAAAATTACTTTGATTAGGTTAGGACGTGTTAACAGATCGGTCGTCGTTGCGGAGTGGCGCGGCCGGGCGGCTCGCGCCGCCGCCGGCGCCCGCGTCCCTCGCTCTTCGCCCCTCGCCCCTCGTCCGTCCTACTAGTGATGCGCGCGTACAGTATGGCTATAACATATATTATATATATTTAACCAACGCTCTTTAATGCAAGCAAATGATACTTTTGTAATTTTAGATGTTAAAAATATGGGAACATTTGTTGGTTATTTTGACAGGACACCGTATCGATTTTCTTTTACAATGGCTATATTTTCGCAATTACCCACTTTAGTCGGAAACTTTCCCAACAATTCCCAAAAATATTTTCACTCATATAATTCCCGAATTTCTCCAATAAAAGCGGTTATTAAAAGCGCTGATTTATATTTTTTAATAACGCTACAAAAACTTTTTAACCCATTAGCTGCTAAAGCGCTTTGTCGTAAACATACTGTTCGTGGTTGCTGAATAAAATTAAAATTGACATTTTGTGCTGCCATCGCGGCATCGCCTCGCGCAGGGAGGAGTGGAGCGATTTATTTTATAACTTTATTAAAGAGCATACAAACGATTTTATACGGAAAATGCTGGCTTTTCACATATTTACACACCGTGATGTGAAATGGATAGGACTGAGGCTGCAGCACAAGAGCGCGGTGTTAATGTAACGTAAAAACTTTTGACGATTCTTATATTAAAAATACTCGTCATAAGTATTGTAGTATTTGAGTAATTTTAAGAGTGTATTAATTTCTATAGGCAATAATGATAGTGCTTGTTGCAAATAATGAGAAAATGCTACAGTTTAAGGCGCTACCCCACGCGAAATTAGCAACTCTATTTGTGGTGATTCAAACTTCGTTTGAATCACTGTTAGAATACAGTTCTGATCAGCTTGCACTACGAAGTGGTTTTTACGTCAGTCACTGCGGGTCGAATAGTGCGAAATTAGTGGTTTTTATTCTTTATAAAATCAAATTTCCGTCTTTAAGAAAAAAAAAACTAGCGTTATGTTCATTATTAAGTTGCCTATCCATTAGTATAGGAAGGAAATCAAAATAATGTTAACTTTACGAGAAGAAGCATGTTATAAATATTTTTTTCTCATTTTTGTCGTTTCATTGTGAGGGGATGGATTTATTAAATATTATGAGACTTAAAAAAAAAAACTACCATTTTGCAGTCAAGAATATGTAGAAATTGAATGTATTTGTTATTACTTGGTATTTCTTTTGGTTATAGAGTAGTTGGCTCCAAAAAAAGCAAAAAAAGCACAAAAAACGGCTTTTGCTCGGGGACGCGCCTTAATTGTATTTTCGATTCTAAAATCAAATCCGTTAGGTAAGTTTACTTCGCGCGCTCATGCCCAGGGCTTCTGTTCTTCATTTCTTTACAGAAGAAAATGGCATACCTATCCAAGGTGCCTGTTTGAAAAATGCGCATCATTAACAGTTTCAGTCAATTCTGTTGGCGTCAAATAAACTTTTTCGTCGCTAGAACCATTCAACTTTAGGTTTTTCACTTGTTTTCAAGTTTCTTGTTTTTAACCTAAGGTTTTAACAATATGACGTGAAAAAAAGTGGCGCGCACAGCAAATTTAAAAAAAACATAGTAACCCAAGAAGGTTCCGAGTGTAAGTTTCAAACAAATTAAAAAAGGTTGTATATGATAAATTTGGCACCATGGAGGTAAAAATAAGTTTAATGATGTTTTGAATTCACAAACTTAGTGCACACGATGTTCTAAATTCAAATTTGCTTTATCCTCTAGAGGATAAAAACGGCTATTGCACTCAGATATCGAAGAGCGAAAATACGCTTTCCGAGATGGGGGATGAAAAAGAAATTGTTGCATTTCCTCGTTCGTCAAGAGTTTGTATGCAACCGTTACTGCTAAGCATAAGTTATAGTGCTGGATTCCAGTGGGTTGGGTTTTTAACCGACTTCAAAAAGGAGGAGGTTCTCAAGTCGTCGGAATCTTTTATTATTTTTTATGTATGTTCCCCGATTACTTGAAGATGGCTTAAGGGATTTGGATTATTTTTGTTCTGTTTGAAAGGGTATACTTTCCAGGTGGTCCCATTCTCATCAAGTCAGGATCTGATGATGGGATCTTGGAGAAACAGAGAGAATTCTTCAAATTTTATAGGCACACTTGATGCGATTTGGGTAGTTTTTGGAAGAGTACATTAACGGAGTAGTCCCATTTCAATTTGGTAAAGCACTGATGTAGAACTTCGGAGATAGGCAACGGAACTCCTAAATAAATGATAGCAAATGGACTGGGATTGCTGAAATCTCATGCCTGCACATTGTTTACACCAGTTCATAACATAACATCATGCCGACACGCTGTGAAGGGGTAAGCACCACAAAAAAATGAAAAATAAAAACTTTTTTCCAAAAATTAAAACCGACTTCAAAAAACCCAAAAAAAGTCGAAAATAACTTTAGCTTCAGAATTCGGTGACAAAAAAAAAACTAAATCAATCAAACAAAGGTCACCGACTTCTGAAGCTAAAGTTATTTTTGACGTTTTTTGGGTTTTTAAAGTCGGTTTTAATTTTTTGCATCAGAAATATCTTAGCAGTAGCATGGCCAGTAGTTACAGTTTAATGGCTCGCTCTTTGTTAAACGGAACTCAAACATAATATTAGTGGTAATTTTAGTTGTTAATTATAGTATTTACATCTCTACCTGTAACCCTTCAAGAATTCCAGGCGTGATGATTTGATGGTAATGTTATGAAGAAACTGCATTACTCAAAAGTTTTCTTTTTCTGATGTTAAATACTTCATGCAAAAATAATAAAAATAACTTTTCAAAATCAAAGCATTTATTTCAAGTAGGCCAGTTACAGGCACTTTTGAATTGTCGAAACAAAAATGAACAATTAAAGTAGCTACAGTCCCAGTCACAAGACATAAAAACTGTGAAAGTACTGAAGTTGCCCATTCCCTAGCGTAGATCTCTCTTACAACTCTTTTACAACCCCACAAAGATTGCAAAATGAATGAAGATAGTCGTATAGATGTAAGCCTAATGAGTGCCTTCCGAATACCTTATGCAATGGAAATCCTGGCAATGGGCCCAGAAACCGTCCGGTAGCTGAAGGAAATTGTTACGGAACCCATCAATCGAGTCACCGAACAAGTGTAAAAGAGTAATTATTACATAAAATTAGTCAAATTATCACCGCGCTGAAGTGTAGTAAAGGAAAACATGCCGGGGAAATCGTTATGTCCTAGAACCCAAATATTCGAAGACGTGCGACATCAAGCAACCCGTGGTACCTCTCGTATAGAGGTGGTCTGTATCCTTGCAGTAGAAACATCTTCTTCTCTTTCTTTATCGGGTTTATATGCAACCCATGGGCCTCCGACTGGGTTTTACATGCCGTCGAGAAATATCTCTCAGGCATGATGGTTTTTTCACGATGTTTAATATATTGGTTCACCCTTGTTTGGTATAACAACTTTTGATATAATGTTACTAATTCGAACAACGTTTAAGAAAATGATCAGTTTGTATAATATCGATTTAAATAATTTTCATTTCATCGAATATTTATTTGCGATAGCAACATATTATGCGCTATTGATCAAAAGGTATAATGTTCATTCGATGTAATGTTCAGATGGTTTAGCATGTATTTTATCGAATATTCAATTGATGTAATGTTATGCAGAAAAGAAAACATTGTAAATATTTGCAATTTTTTTATTTTGAAAAAGAAATGCGATCGCTTTAAGTAAATCTAATTCTGTGTAAGTTTGAAAACATTTGCTAAAAGTAAGGTTTTAGTGACAGAAACGAATCGCTGTAAATCTGACTCTACGTAGTCTTGTCTGCCCTACCCCTAGAGTGTAATTTAAAATCGCGTAGGCGCGGAGGAGCGAGGCGGCCCGCGAGTTGAGGAGCAGGTGGTTGTAACACTCGTCGCCGCGGCTGAGGCTGGCCGGCGAAACCGGCCAGCAAGCCGAAGCTATGGTGGTGAGCGTTAAACGCATCTGCGACGATAAGCTCGCGTGGGGCCGCCGGAGCTTCGCAGCGCCGGAGCCGTGACAGAAACCATGCCTGCTGCATGATGCTTGCTCGATTGCATGCTGCATGCTTGCTTTCATGCTGCATGCTTGCTTTCATGCTGCATGCTTGCGTTCTGCATGCTTACTGCATGCTTGATGCATGCTAGCTGAGTGCTTGCTGCATGCTCCTTGCATGCTTGCTGCATGCTTGCTGCACGCTCGCTGCATGTTCGCTGCATGAATATTCGATTCGATATTTCGGCTAAATCATTATTAGTCTAGTGAAACATTAGTTTAAATAAAATTAGTGCATTTGAAAATTCGGTCAAATGACATTATTTCAAAGAAATAAATATGCTAAATAAAAATTGACCAATTAATTATTATTCGGTCAAATGAATACTTATACGAAATGACTTGATTGTAACTAAAATTAGCCGAAGCGATTTTCGACGAAACGTTATTATACCAAACAAGGGTGAACCTAATATTAATATAATTATATACATGAACGCGAAAATCAGAGGTTTGCATGCCCCATTGCAAAATAAAACCCTGCAGGTCCGTGGGCACAGTTGCGTCTGTTTCTGTAAGATGCATAACGAGTGCAACGAGCAGTTTGCTTGGATAGTAGACTTTAGTTGGATGGAGGAGAGTTTACTATCTGACTACATAACCAATCCACGAAGGGTTAGGCAGAGGTGTACTCAATTATAGTACACCAACATTGCGCCAGTTATGTTAAAGTCCTATGTAATAGAGGTACGAGCCCATTGCCAACCAGGGGGGTGAAACTACCACACATTGGCTTCAAACAAAATTTTCATAGATAGTGCTGCCATCTGTGTGTTTAAGGACACCAACTTTTCAACTGTTTGACAGCTTTCAACTGTCGTAACGAGAACAGATATTTTATTTAAACAAATTGTCAGTGAAGTAGATAGCCTAGCGGTGACAGCGGTTACCTTGTTCACAAGTTCGAATCCTCAGTCAAGAATTACTTTTTGTAATTATTTGGTTGAATAAAAACTAACAGCGCCATCTAACAGCTTAGGCACACAGTTTTAAAAACGAAAACCAGAGTTGCGCATCTATCTTGTATTATATAGGTAGTGTATTATCTATGTTGACTACTAAAGAAGAAATGACAAAACAAACTCAACGGTCGTACTTGTCAGGTAAACACTGTCATTGAATTGCATTATTAATGTCAATGTTTACTAACAATAATTGCGTAAATAATACCACAGTGGGACTGCATTACGCATCAATTAGCCAATTACGTAATTAATGAGCGAGAATAATAAATAACTGTGGACGTTTATTTATTGCTGGCAACATTATAGTTGGCAGCGATGTAGAGCTGTGTGCATGATGCTTGAATAAGTGATTTATTAATTTTTAAGTACTTTAATTAATTACAAGGCCTAATTAGTTCGAGCTTGTATTCATTATCATGTATACATAAAGTCCTGTCAACAAGTCCGTTCAAGTCAAGTCATTAATGTTTTTTTTTAACTTAAAATTAGATAAAACACTGAAAACTTAGTTCAAACTAGAGAATAGTTTAAATGTTACTAGAACACAAATAGTAAATCTTTTTTTCGTTTTCAATCTTTAACTTTAATAAACAAACAACAGAAATTAACGTCACCCCTGTTATCCCAGAAGTGTTAGGCTGAGGTGTACACCCACATTTTGGTGTTTTGTTTGAGTTCATTATAATAGCGTTTTGCCATCAACCGGGCACAAATCGAAACACTGCCATCAACCGGGCACAAATCGAAACACTGCCATCAACCGGGCACAAATCGAAACTCCGTGGCTGCCACTGAGAAATTCCTAATGGAAAAACTTATTAACAAATGTGAACGTATTAGGTTAAACTTTAAAGATTTTATAGGGTAAGTCTTTTTATTTACTGGCACCATTCGTGAGGAAACCAGCATGCCTGAGAGATATTTCTCAAAAGTATGTAAAACAAAGTCAGAGGCTCATGAGCGGCATAAAAACTCTGCAAAAAACCACATGACAAGGAAGGATGGAAGGACGTTACCATTTTCCACCACCATCACTAGTCCGAAAAAATATCAAGCCTACACAATTTCAAACGATATCCTTGCTACTTACTGAAAACCGGCCAAGAGCGTGTCGGGCCACGCTCACTGTAGGGTTCCGTAGCTTCCCAGACCATTAAAAATACCAACATTTTTCGTCAGCAAAAATAACTTTGTTTTTCATAGTATTTGTATGAAAAACAAAGTTATCATTTGCGTTTTTTTGAAAAAGTGCTATATAACTCAAAAACTATTCAACTCATCAAGTTGAAAATAATTTTCCTAGAAAGTTCATATAAAGGTCTACTTCTGTGATTTTTTTCATATTTTTTAAACTTATGGTTCAAAAGTTAGAGGGGGGGGGGACACATTGTTTTTGACTTTCGGAGCGATTATTTCCTAAAATATTAATATTATCAAAAAATGATTTTAGAAAACCCCTATTCATTTTTAAATACCTATCCAACAATATATCACACGTCAGGGTCAAAATTAAAAAAAAAATCGCTCCCCACTTTACGTCTGGGGGAGGTACCCTAATAAAAATGTTTTTTTAAATTTTTATTTTTGCACTTTGTCGGCATGATTGATATACATATTGGTACCAAATTTCAGCTTTCTGGTGCTAACGGTCACTGAGATTATCCGCGGACAGACAGACAGACAGACAGACATGGCGAAACTATAAGGGTTCCGTTTTTTGCCATTTGGCTACGGAACCCTAAAAAGGACATTTCACAATAGGCTTGTTAACTGAAAAAATCTAATTAGTCCGTCACTTAGATTATCAAAAAATATTTGACCAGTATTTTTTCTTTTGTCACATAAACCAAAATTGACGAAGATACGACGCTTTTAAAATTCCCAATACGTCACTGTTCGGTATCATTCTTAGTGAGTACTGACGTCACGAGCCCCCACTCCCGAGTTTTGATGCGTTTTATCTTTGTCAATATTCGTTGATTTACAAAAACAAAAAATACGTGTCGATTATTTTCTAATACTCTAACTGGCGGACTAAATAGATTTGCAATTTATTGATGGTGGAAACAAGCCTATTGCGTTACTTAAAATTTGTAAACGTTCCGCAAAACGTATGGGTACCTAGTTCTGTTACCAAAATGTTTATTTTAGCTAAACTTCCGTCGCAGTACATTTAATTACCAGTGGCCCAACGAGCCGTATGATTGTCAAGCCAGGGCGTAGCTGTGTCACACGCAGGACTCATAACCTTGCTTAAACCAGCTATCTTAGCGTTTAATACAATTATACTGTAAAATCATTTTGGGATTCCATTTCTGAGGTGGTAAATTTTATATCGCATCTTTAAAACAGTCATTGAATACCTTTTTTTTGTATATGGACGCATATTACACACTAGTTTATGACCGCGTTAAGTTTGATCATTGTTCCGCGTGATCACACCACTGCACTGGGATAAAAATATCCTATTTGTTATTTCCGATCACTGTAGGTAATTTATTTCATTCAAATCTGTTAAGCCATTTGAGCGTGAAGACGTAACAAACATACACACGCACATACAAACTTTCGTCTTCATAAAATTAGTGTGCTTAGTGTGATGATGACTACACTACAGCATAATTATATCGGTATGACTTCAGCAGTAGGTGCCTCAAAAAAGTTTAACCGAACGCTTTCATGTTTTTTGTGCAAACCCATTTTATTTCCCCGCTCACAATACACCACAACAAATAATAGACTCCCCACAACGCTCAACAAAAAACCAACACAAGTATCGAGTTAATCAGAAATTCACGGGTAAATGTAGTCATTTTTGGTAACAGTTAATTGTCCTGTCAGAGCTAGGGCTGCACCACGCGTAATTACAAAACCGGCTTGTTTCAGCTATGCAATAAATTGTTCAATGCAATTAAGCCTGGGATATGTGTTTTGTGAAAGATTGCCACCAACACTACCTTTACACTACCTTTAATATGTCATCGTATAAATTTTAGCGAAGCCAAGTGTCCCGGAACGAACATTTAATCGTTCCTTCCGGCGAAAATTACTAGATGGCAGTGGTCGTTAAGGAACGCTGTGGCCGGGAAGACGAAGTAGTTTTCGCAGAAATAAAACGAGTTCTAGAAATTGTGGAAAATCGAGAGCTTCCTGTGATATAAGTAACGATCTTCCTTCACTCGTTTGGAGTTCGAGATCAATGTAATTTGTGAACATATGCTCGATACGGGAAGAAGTCCAATTTTAGGATCGCTCGTATAAAAGATATCACTTGCAAACGATAGGATTTTGCTGAGAAAGTTACTGTAGAAGACGATTGGTATTCAGACAAGGTGAAATTTACACTCTCAAATCTAAACTGCTCTGGAATAAAAATCCAGGATGTAACTTCCAATTTTCTCGAAAACTTGTTCTAGCCGAAAAAAACTTCTATCAACAATCCTAACTCGCTCATTTCATTACAGCGCACGCAAAGATCAATGTCCAACTTTATTAGGGCTTAATGTCGGCGAGTAACTATCAAATTAGCGAATTACACGAACAACTTGTTTCGTTCATTCGTTCACTCGTACATTTGGAGTTAGCACGTAATGTTTGTATTCAGTCCGCACATAGCAGGTTTTATCTCGTTGGGAAAGTTGTATGGTTAATTAAGTAGAAAAACCCTCAAGTTTCCCACCACGCGTTACGCCGCGGGCACCTTGTTACGGCCGGTTAAGGTTTCTTACTAAAAATACCCTGTAACATGGAGTTAGAAGTTTTGTATGTTTATGTTTTCTTTAAACAGGAAAGCGAGTTATAAAGGTAATTTTCGGTGCTTCGCTTGCGTAGTCATGTTATTTTAAGAAGAAAGGCAAGCTGTTTTATTTTATCTTCTTGTCCATTAGAACATGCAGTGCCCCCACGTTAAGTGGTTGAGCCCGGCTGTCATTTGTAGATCTTAGATAGAATAGAATAGAATAAGAATAATTTATTTAAAAGAAGAAGGTTTACAAAAGTATACATTTAAGTGCAGTAGAGTTATTTTTAACAATTGTATAATTAGTGCTTATAATTAAACTACAATTACAATATATAAAACAGTTGCTGCCGTTGCTGGTAACGAAATTGTCAAAACAAATGTTAGGTAGCGACCTACCTGATCTAGGTTTATTTAAACCTGTGTTTCAGGCCATCACTTTACATTGCATAATTTAATTAGGACAGTAATAGTTTTCAGAATAAAATAAATCTAATAACAATTACAACAAACTGGTACAAAAACAATAAACATTACAACTAATTTTAGGTAGGAGATGTGTACAAAGTAGATACGAGGGCATAACATAATCAAACTAAGACTTCTAGAAGTTTTTCCGTGTCCGTGTAATTAAGTGTCGCTAAATAATCTGATATTACAAATCTACATTTCCTATAACTTAGACAATAGAAGTTTAGTTTCTTGTTCAGTCTATTATACAGAAAAGGACCTAAAAACACATAGAATCGACTAGCAAAAGCATGTTTAGTTTGAGGCTTTGAGCAAACCAGGTCCTTCCTTCTCCTATCGGAAGGAACTTGGTCATAGTGAAGGGTAGAGTGCTGCTGCAGTATAATGTGAAGAACAAATAATTGCCGTACTGTGAGCACATTACATGCTTTGTAGAGCAGCTGTGTCGGAAATCTAAACGGACGAAAGGTAGCGACCTTTAGAATTGCTCTTTGAGCACGTTCTAGAGGGAGAAGAATTGAATTTCCCGCGCCACCCCAGGACGTTATGCAATACGTTAGAATAGACTGACACAAAGCTAAATAAACCTGTTTTATTAATTTATACTCGGCTACATTACGTAAATACTTAAAAACATATATTAGTTTGCGAACTCTAGTGCATAGTAACTCGATATGTTTACGGAAATTTAAATTGGAGTCAATTGTGACACCAAGATATTTCAAATGGTCAGCTTTTTCTAAAGTAGGGCAAGAACATGCAGTGTCAGCGGACGTGCTACAGGTGTGCGCGTTAATGACTAAGTTAGTAAGCGGTGTGTTAGTATTTCTCATAATAAATGAAATGTATTTTGTTTTATCAGCATTCAGTGTTAGAAAATTATCTTGGAGCCAATTAGATACAGTGTTAAAACCATTCTGAGCATGTTCATAGGCCTCTGCTCTTGATTTAGCTGCAAACAACAGAGCAGTATCATCTGCATAAGACATTACAACACCATTTTTGAGTGGGAGGCTGCACAGGTCATTAATATAGATTAAAAATAATGTTGGCCCTAATATACTGCCTTGTGGAATTCCAAAACGAGTATTAGAAAGATCAGAACTTGTGTGCGGACCAATTTTTACACATTGCTGTCGATCACTAAGATAATCAGATAAAAGTAAAAGCTGCGCTCCTCTTATCCCAAGAGTTTCAAGCTTCTGCAAAAGACTAGTGCAAGAAATAGTGTCAAATGCCTTAGCAAGGTCTAGAAAAATACCAACTGTATACATACCCCTGTCCAGATTTGTAGAAACGTAATTGATCAATTTATTTA